>CM069863.1:40008377-40608377 GCA_036172795.1 Pelodytes ibericus
GTGCTGTGGAGTTATATTGTGTGCTATAGTGTTGTATCTGGTGCTGTTGGGTTATATTGTGTGCTATAGTGTTGTGTCTGGTGCTGTGGGGTTATATTGTGTGCTACAGTGTTGTGTCTGGTGCTGTGGAGTTATATTGTGTGCTATAGTGTTGTATCTGGTGCTGTGGGGTTATATTGTGTGCTATAGTGTTGTGTCTGGTGCTATGGGATTATATTGTGTGCTATAGTGTTGTATCTGGTGCTGTGGAGTTATATTGTGTGCTATAGTGTTGTATCTGGTGCTGTGGAGTTATATTGTGTGCTATAGTGTTGTATCTGGTGCTGTGGGGTTATATTGTGTGCTTTAGTGTGGTGTCTGGTGCTGTGGGGTTATATTGTGTGCTATAGTGTTGTATCTGGTGCTGTGGGGTTATATTGTGTGCTATAGTGTTGTATCTGGTGCTGTGGGGTTATATTGTGTGCTATAGTGTTGTGTCTGGTGCTGTGGGGTTATATTGTGTGCTATAGTGTTGTGTCTGGTGCTGAGAGGTTATATTGTGTGCTATAGTGTTGTATCTGGTGCTATGGGGTTATATCTTTGCTATGTTGTTGTATCTGTTGCTGTGGAGTTTCAGCTATAGCTCTGGATATTTATCTTGTGCTGTGGTTTATATCTTGTGTCATGGGTTTTTAGCTGGTACTGTGGGTTAATATCTGGTGTTTTGGGTCTATATCTGGCACAGTGGATTTATATTTGGTGCAGTGAGACTATATCTAGTGTGGTTGGTTTATATCTGGTGCTGTGGATCTATATTTGGTGCAGTGAGGCTATATCTAGTGTGGTTGGTTTATATCTGGTGCTGTGGATGTATATTTGGTGCAGTGGCTATATCTAGTGTGGTTGGTTTATATCTGGTGCTGTGGATCTGTATCTGGTGCAGGCTTTATCAACCCTTTGCATGCCTTCACTGATAATGACAAAGCTCCTCCACTTCATAACAACTTGTCAAAAAGAGGCGCGGCGCAGAAAGGATGACGGTAAAATTATGCCCCCCCCCTGAAAAAATTTCTGAGGATTGCTATGTCTCTCTCTGTATGTATCTCTCTGGCTGGAATTATCTCTCTGTCTGTCTCTCTCTCTCTCTGTCTGTCTCTCTCTCTCTCTCTCTCTCTGTATCACTCTGCATCTCTCTCTCTCTCTCTTTCTCTATCTCTCTCTCTCTGTATCTCTCTCTCTCTTTCTCTATCTCTCTCTCTGTATCTCTCTCTCTCTCTCTCTCTATCTATATCTCTTGTGATAAGGTGAATGGGGTTGTTTGTGAGGGAGTATATATTCCCCATAAAATGCTCAGAGGGGCATATGATATTTAACCCCAGGGGGAGTAGGTGTTATATATATGTGTGTATGTGACAAACTACTGTTTAATTATGGGCCCCTGGGGTGGAGCATTTGGAGAGCAGGGTGGGCCAGTGCTCCACTCCGCTGTTTTCTTGGGAGACATAGGTCCATGTCTGGGTTTTGAACTGTCTCAAATTACACTGCTCAGCTAGGAATAAACCCCTCCTTGCTAGGCAGGAAAAAAGAGAGATTTTTGTTTGTTTCTCTCTGGAAGAACCAGAAAACAGAAGGCTGACAAGCAAATAGGTTGGTGAAACCCGGATTATTTTCTTATGGTTTAAACCCTTGATAGATAGGGAGATTTATGTTAGTTAGAGCTCAGACGAGCTAGGTTTTTGTTTACACCGATTTATGTTATATTTTGGTTACTTTCTGCTGTATCTGGATTGAAGCATACCAATAAAGCACCTGGAGTTTATACAATTCAAATGACTGCACATGTTGTTCGCCCAAGAGGACCGTGCTAACTGAGATCAAGGATCACACTCTTTATCTCTCTCTCTCTCTCTCTCTCTGTATCTCTGTATCTCTCTCTCTCTCTCTCTCTCTGTATCTCTCTCTCTCTCTCTCTCTGTATCTCTGTATCTCCTGGGATAACAGATCAGGGAGGAGCCACGTTGCAGGGCAGGGTGTGGGGTCTGTCTGCACCCTATGATGCATAACTGAGACTGGACTGGTGTATTGGAAATGGTGAAGTTTAGAAAATGCTCTATCTAAATTAATACAAGATAGGGTATCTATTGGTGTCTGTTTAACACTTTACAGTTTGGTTCCCACTGTTACACATAACAATAGGAGCCAAATGAGCACAACCTCAACAACAAATTTATAAATGGAAATAATATAACAATACAACGATTATATTATTCCATAAGGTATTATTAGAGAGTTATATTCAATAACTAAATAACAGAATATCCGCACACTTGAATAGGTTAAAGCATAAGAAAGTTTAATGATAATTCTACAACAATATCTAATATAGGTTATTCAAATAAACAATGCTAAATACTCAATCTATTAATAGAAACAAGAATAGTTAACTCTATTCAAGTAAAAGAAAGTAAAATAAAATATAAATGCTGATACTTAGATGTTACGTTGCCAGGAGAACTCAGGTGGAAAGACTGGCCTCAGCACTCCTTATGTGATGTCCATTGTTGGAGCTTCAGGAAAGTTCTGAAATCTCTTTAACATGCATCTCTTTTAACATGAAGCATTTGTTGGTACAGCTTTCCCATAGTAACCCTGGTCAGGTGACCAGACTGTCAAACTGTCAGACTCCATGTTGTTTACAGTCCAGTCTTGAACAATAGCCAGTATGTTTACCTGGAAACACTGTTGCTTAGACCACCAGCCACCTGCAAATACCCCACACATATAAACCAATATATATATATATATATATATATATTTGTGTTCGGGGCTATTCTCGGGGCTATTCTGACGTCAGCATAGTATGGTGTAACCATGGTATGGACAAGTCGGTTGAGGTGTGCCTAAACCGCCGTATGCGGTAGGCCTGTAATAAAGAGGGCCTACCCTAGATATAAAAGAATGAATTAATGAGTTGAGGGTGTGGTGGGTGGGGCCTGCCGAGGTCAGGACTACACGGTGATGCAGCCAACGGGGGGGTGATTTAAATAGGCTCTTCCCGCCCCTCCCACAACTCCAGGCAAGCCTTCACATTTGTGTTTGGGGCTATTCTCGTAACATGACGTCAGCATAGTATGGTGTAACCCAGGGCTTGACAAATTAGATTTAAAACTAGGAGCCAGCTGAAAAATTTAGGAGCCAGTACCAAACGCTGTGTCACAAAGAAAAATGCTTGGGTCCCAGTCCATAAACATATATAAATGACATACACTTATGGATACACACCATTTTCACACATACTAATGCACACACAAGCTAACGCACATACATGCACAAAACACTTGCTCACCCACAAATACACACACATACCTAAATGCTGACACACACTAACACATGATTTCACTTTTACATACATGCACAAACACATTAATATCCACTTAAATGCCAACACACACATACACAGGTCACACACTCACACTGAGATACACTAACACATGCAGACACAAATACATACATACATACATACACGCACACTAACACATGCAGACAAATACATACACACTAATATCCTGATCCACACAAACACATGCAGACACAAATACATACACACTAATATCCTGATATACACAAACACATGCAGACACAAATACATACAGTAACCCATGATTTCACTCCTACATTTATGCACAAACACATTCATATCCACTTAAATGCCAACACACACCTACACAGGTCACACACACAGAGATACACTTAGCACATGCTGTCACAATTATATACACACTCTAATATGCTGATACACACACTAACATGCAGACACAAATACATACATGCACACTAACATGCTGTCATACAGATTCTGACACATTCATAAAAACAGGTGCTGAACCCACACATACATGCTAACACACATTCTAATACACACACTATTTACTTACTAGACTTACACTGAGAAGTTGGAGACAGACCCTGTATCACTGCTGAACCGGGCAGCTTGAAGTTTTCCCTCCATTTTGAGGCAGCAGGAGGAGTTCCCATCACCTCTCACACGCATCTTCTCACTGCTACAGCTACTGCCCGGTGAGAAGCAGGAACAGGAAACCGGGAGGAGGAGCTAATCTGCCGGGGGGAGGAGCTAATCGGCAGGCTGTTCTGTGCTGCTTCTCCCACACTCTGCTCCTTATCTGATCGGTAGGTAAGGGATAGCAGAGTGTGGGACCGGGACATTGCAGTTTACTCTGCTCAAAAAGTATTCCAGGCGCCAGGAGCCAGAATCTAGTCGCCATGGCGACCTGGCGCCCGGTATTTGTCGAGCCCTGGTGTAACCATGGTATGGACAAGTCGGTTGAGGTGTGCCTAAACCGCCGTATGCGGTAGGCCTGTAATAAAGAGGGCAAAAATAAGCAGTGTCTTTGCCAAGGAAAACATATTACAATGAAAAAACCATAGTGCAAAGAAAATGCCTCAAGATGACCGTATAACAAATGCCGCCCACCTGCTAACACAGATTGAGGTATATACTAGGCAGATGCTGAGGCCTTCCAGCGGCCCAAAGACTAGACTACATGTACTGGAATATTCTTCTATCCTTGGACAGTGTTCGGTATGTATCGTGAGTATGCGGATGATTCCAGCGACCCAGTGTATTATAACATGAACTGAAATCGTGACACTGGAGGCTATGTACGCTGCCCCTATGCAGAAGGAGTGCCCTGAGTAGTTAGCTGGGCTGTGACCTAATTGAGTGAGTAATGACCTGACGTAGGTCATGAAGGTTGTAGAGGTGAGTGTTGACCTTGCGAAGGTGTTGTATGATACTGAGTAGAAGGTGGCAAAAGAAGCGAACCCCAAAAAAGAAATGTCAAACAAAGGCCTGCTAGAAGTCGTGTTTCCGAAAGGCCTCTTGGAGTAACGTGAAGGCCCTGTCGTATGGTATGACAATGACAAGATCGTACTGGCAGGCTAGCTAAGCCGGATGGCGAAACATTATACTAGGTTGGTGACAGGTGAGGCCCTACTAGTTGCCAAGTGGCTTGAGAGGCTCTATGTGTTGGCGCGAGGGGATTCTAGGCCACCCGTTGTGGCGGCAGGATCGTTGGCCTCTCGGTGACAGTAAGACAGAAAACAGGGGAAGGGAGTTACAGGTGCGGCCCTCTCTATGCAACATGCGAGGCGACTAACTCACGTGTGGCCCGTTGGGTGTGTGCCTCCGAACGGTGAGGCGGGGTGTTGGCCTCGCGGGACCTCTAACCGAAGGCAAATGCCAAGAAAGGGTAACTACCTATTGGGGAGCCTGTGACCCTAATTGCCAGCACTCTAACCTAGGGGGGGGGGGGGGGGGAATGTACGACGGAAAACCATATGAGCAGGCAAGCAAGCGTACCTGGTAGAAATAAATATGTCACAGCTAACACGAGTGGAGAAATAAAATAACCTAGACCGCCTGAAATGGGTGAAAGTAACATAGCGAGAGTAGGCAGATGGAGTGTGATCGGCAAAGCCCGGAAGGTGTAGGAAATACCCGGAAAACGTAAATGTGCTACAAAGGGTAAGGGATGCCGTAACCTAAAACCAAAATACTGCCTAGAAACAAGTGAATGCTGTAAAGTTGCATGGAATATTCCTGTACTGTAAAGAACGAATGAGTGGTAGGATTAGTGCGTGTGATTCCACCCGAGAATTCATGCTGGAAAAAGAACCGTATCCTGATGTGTCTGCAATGTCAAAGGCCCCACAGAAATGAGGCCCGTATGCGTCGTGAAGATTGATTAGCATGGAGTGGTGAAGCGAGACAATGAGCATGGGTGTAACATTGTCATTCACCGGCTAATACACCTGACAGCACTGAAATATGGGCATGAGAGCAGTGAGTGTACGGTAGCTCGTGTAGAACATCACTTCCCGTGAAGGCTATACAGACTGTTACGTGGCAGTACTTGCCCAGCTAAAGGGAAAGCTAACCAAGCCTAATACGAACATTTGTAGTTGGTTCTAGCAACCCCTGATCATAATCGACACAAGCAAGCATCGCTGTAAAGATGGTCAGAGCTCAAGGAATTGGCCTCACGGGACCAGCTAGTGACGACTAAGTCCAGCGCCGAACCCTGCACAGCCAGTTCTCTGGCCCTGTGCGGGGGCTTGATGAAAGGGGTATAACCACGCCCCTAGCGAAACCCAAGCAACGCCTGTAGAGACCCATGACACAAGGAGGGAAAGAGCGGGAGGAGAGAGAAGAAGAATGGGAAGGGGTAATCGTATAACAGAGCGGGTAGGGGAACTGAACTGAAGTAAAATACTCCCGGTATGACTCTGCAGACAGGAAATCACCATAGGCCCTGAGTGTCCAGAAGGGATTACGGAAGGTTAACAACTCCCCTTATAGGAGATGCTAGAAACTAAGCAGCGTAAGCGTAGACTCGAAAGTGACAGAGGAGAAACACCCATTAACTTCCTATACTGGTGAACATGCCCCTGCAGTACCCACAATCGAAACCCAAGAAATACGAATTACAAGGCGTAACGTAACAAGATAGCAGTGAACGCTGAACCCTCTGCCTTACTGCCAAAGCATATCGGAGTAAACCTATGAACAAAACCCACAAAATAAGACATACCAGCACCCCACCCTAGCCGGTCACGTAGGAGAGAGGTCGCACTTACAAATATGTTGCTGTATGAGAACATATACCTACATACAGACATACAAACCATGCTGGCCATGACAATAAAGATTTGACAGTAATGAACGTAGCTGATGAGAGTCAACTTAAACCTGAAAAGCAAGCATAGAGCAATAGGTAAAGCGAACTCTGATACTAGCTGTATGTAGAACAATGCACGTAAGGCATGAGAAGCGCAACAGGCGCCACCGTAAAATGTAAGCGGAATTAGTACATGACAAATGAATAGTAGCGTGCAGCAAGAAGCAGGAAAATAAGCATACAACGATATGCCGTTCAGTTAGAAAGTGCTAAGTATACAGAAGTAAGTGGTAAGTAGGGTGACACAAAGTATGCGTTGGAAATACAGGAATAGTTAGTGTGACAAACCATCCCTGGCAGCCTGGAGGCTTCGTTTAGTAGTGTCCCGAGCAAGCTGACAGATGAAAACCTGTCGGCAGGGTGGAACCTGCGTGGTCTCTGGCTGCCGTGTCCCCGTGTGTAACTGATGCGTCAATAAAATACGTACCAGGCAGCCAGAAGCCTGAAATGAGCATACAACGTGATGCCGTGCAACATGACAGAAAGTATACCTGGATACAGAAATAGACAGATTTAAATAAACAATCCCCCGCAGCCAGTATGCTTCGTTTTGGTAGTGTACTTAGCAAGCTGAAAAAATGAAACCTGTCAGCAGTGAGGAAACCTGCGTGGTCTCTGGCTGCCGTGTCTGCGTGTGTAACTGACACATCAAAGAAAATACGTCACAGAAAAGTAAACGGGAAAATAAACTACATAACAATTCATTGAAAACTGCTCCATCAGCCCATGACAATCGATTACTGGTCAATAAGGATCCCGTCACATCCCATATGTCACCACCGCACCACCCAGTGCTTGCTGACCAGAAGCACATTTAAAATAGGTGTCATCGAGTGCTTAACACTGAGCCCATAAGTCCTTTACCTTGGATGTAGGAGCCATTTTCTGGTGGAGACAATCCTTACCAGTGCCTGCGTGTAGATGATTCGACACAATGACTGAGAACCTGTGATACTGGAAAAGGGGTAAGTGCTGTGCCGTGCGTGACACAAGCTACTGAATAGATTCAAAAGAATAAAAGCGAAACTGCATCATATCAGGCTGAGCGACAATGACTGGGGGCAGTGTTAGCTACACCTGCATCAATACTTACCATAACATACCCACAACGACGGAAGCCACCTCTGCTCCCTGCACCCCCCGAATCATACATGTGCCAGACGTATGTTATACGCTACTTTATATCTTGTGCGGATCTGGGACTATTTTCTATTTGTATGTTATACGCTAACATCACACGGAAATATGAACAGTGTTAACATACCTGCCGGAGAGTTAGAAGAATGCAACCAGGAACCTAGCAGTTACCCCGTCAGAGCGCATACACCAGATTGAACGCTTACTGGTGGAACCCAATCTGTGATGGGTAAAGTATGAGTACAGAAACCAGGCCCATTTGGATTATGTGGAATCCACGATGTATTGATAACTTGGAAGAAAACATAAGGTAAAACTTATATCAAGCGTAAGGTCAGAAGCAACAAATATGTACTTGTCTACTTGAACAATTATAACAAAATATAGGGGCAATGCTATATACGAGGAAAGAAAGTTATCTATCAATCGAAGCCATACGTGTAATATGTAGATCCAAGTACCTCTGACTAAGTGAAGAACACTTGTCTGCCTCCTGATAGAACCACGCGGAGAAAAGAGGGTACCACGTGGCATGCTCTCAGACAAGCATCTACATTCAAACATACACTAGATGCAATGATTCCATAAGTTCATCCTTGCCTACAGTGTGCTTAGCAGGCGCTAACTGAATGTATCCGGACTTAGTCGTGAAGCATTAAGTCGTCAGAGTACAGAGAATGAAACGTGTGTCAGAGTACCGAGAATGTAACGTGTGCCTGGAGCCGGCACTCCCCTGATGTGATAAGGAACAAACCAGTGACCCCCTCAAAGTGAAAAAACATAATTAACCAATACATGAAATTCACATTAAATCACGTTTGTTTGAAACCATGCTTAAGTCAGACAGGAATTATTTCCTCTATAATTAACGGTCACATCTTGAACATATTGCGAGAAAACAGTATCCGAATCCCGTTTGTGTATATCATATCATATCACATCAATGACTTGACGGTTCAACACTACTTTAGTGTACTTAATAACCTGGAAAGAACAAAGTTAGCCATACATTTTTAATAAAACCAAGTCATATTTAAAACCGTCGCTAGGTGGCGATATTTAGCCACATACACTTCTTGAAAGGCATACCAAACAGACGCTGCGAGGGAAAAGCAGTGTTTGAACAGAAACAGCTGACTGCAGCCTTGAATTACGTTACTTAAGGAAGCGTGGGTAAGCAGACCGGACATATACTGAACATAAATGCTTAACCACGGATATACATATATATACACCCACGTCATACTATTTATGAAACCACATATACATGTTTAAACATCCACCGAGTGTAACTTAGTGCTGGCTCCCTGAAAATCTTAACAGTGCTTAGCGCAACTACAACTACCGGCATGCCCTGCGCGGAAGTGCCTTGCGCATGCGCGAGCAGGTCCGGCTTGTCTGAACTACATCCCCCATGCTCCCCTGCGGTGGGAGCGTACCAGTGCTGCTGTGTGAAAAACGGGTGAACAGACCAAGGAGACTGCCCGAAGTGGCGTCCGTCCTGGGGACACAAGGCACCTACCCAAACAGTGCCGACAGACAGCTCCCTGACTAAATGAAACCTTGCAAAAGGTTTGCCACCATGGAAACACAGTACCCGCCCACCTTCCCCCGAACCCCGTGATAGTGTCACCCTGAACAGCGTCTGACACAGATTAGCCATGTCCGGACTGAGTGGCGGAGGAAAAATGCGGCGTACCACCGCCAGTAACTTACATCAGTCTGGGGGTACCCCCCGGACAAACCGCTCCGGTATAAGAAGCGCATAGAGCCTATCGGCCCCTGATATCCCTGCGAGAAGGAACGTCTATGCGGCGGGAATAGCCCAAAGGCGGCTATCCCCACCAAGTACCTGACATCTAGCAGCCGATGAAATGACGGGAACCGGACGTGTGGCGCTCTGAACCGGAAGTGAAATCCTGCCTGCCGAGGTCAGGACTACACGGTGATGCAGCCAACGGTGGGGGGGGTGATTTAAATAGGCTCTTCCCGCCCCTCCCACAACTCCAGGCAAGCCTTCACATATATATATATATTGCTATTTAAGTGATATCTGTGTATAAGATCAACAAACTAGCATAAATAAATGCCTGTCTACAACACTCCACCCCTTGGTCAAATACCACTGACATCACTACTATATTACTCTAAATGTTGCGTTAACTAATTTATTAAAAAAACATATAATAATAATAATAATAAAGTTACACATATAACAGTAGAAAAACCATATGACCAAAGCTACTAAACAGTCCATGAACAATCGTGTTTCCCAAACTCCCCAGCCACCCAAAAGTCGGTATCCACTTTTCCCACATGGCAGAAAGTTTGGTCAAATCATGGTTAACTTCTGCGTTGTTAATGAGGTAGCTGCAGTACTTCTTTGCTGACAACTGTCAGACTTCTCTCTTGGTGGCTAACACACCAAGGCCTAGGTGTAAGGTTACAACTCTTATGTGCACAAAGGTGTTGGAGGACCATTGGTTCAGCTGACTCAAACTGCCACCAGTCGGCTGGAAGGAAAGAAAATAGAGTTAATATCACAGCATAATAATACAACCTAATTATCACCAGGTCCATCTGATATTATTTTGAGCTTCTGCCTCTGTTGCTTGCTAGATCTGGGTAGCACTCACACTTTGGTCCCTATCTGAATCAGCTAGCTCTGGTCCCTTGTAACTTACACTGTTTGGGTTACCCAGATGGCTATCTCCCCCAACACAGTACATGCACACAGCTCACCACCTTCACTTCACGCCACATACTCACATGCATTCACCAGGTTCCAGGTCAATCAGACAAGGGGACTGTCACAAACAAACACTCACCACCCCCTGAAACCTGCTTAAAACTCTAACATGTCATACAACCCAACATCCCACACTAAAATAATTGTGGGCAGTATTGTAAAAAGGAAAAATGGTTGCAAACCCATTCCCACCCACAGTCTATCACTACTGGGGACAGTACTCAAATGTGGTCTCCTGAAAACTCTTTGCACTACTCTATCAACCTAGAGGCTTTAGGGTGATAGTCTAGGGACCACAATATGCTTAGTGGTTGCTCAATAACATAAGCACAACTGTCCATAGATAACAAGTTCTTGTCTTTGGTTCTTCTTTGAATTCTTTTTCAGTGTCTCCTTGCTGCATTCTCTGCAAGCCACAACTCTTCAGAATAGTTTTGCACAACAATGCAGCAATTCAATCCACCTCTTGGTCTTCGGCCTCCACAGTTCAACTGCCAAGTCTGCCCAAATTTATTCTTGAGGGCTACTGGGTATGGCCAACTTTCTTGACAGGTGGAATCAGCTGCTCATCCTCTTTCTCTTCTGAGTGAGTTCACCTCTTTTGTGACCCATATTTTTGACTAGGGTGCCAGCTTGCAGCTGCAGGAGTACAGAAAGACAATGTGCTGTGTCATTGGCAATCTTGCTTGATGCTTTCTTCTTTGTCTGTATCTTCATATTCTTCTTGTACTGTGCTCAGGTAGACGGTTTATTTCTGGACACTGATGTCTGTCAGGCCTGTCAAGGCTCAATCAGTGCTGGGAGTATCTCTTCTGTTTCTTTAGAGACACCGGAGTCTTCAAGATACGATGACTCACAACCCTGTTCACTGTCTTGATGCACTACCTGGATGTATATGATATCTTCTCCCAGGCAAAGCTAGCTTATTAGTGCATCTCTGGTGCAAGGAGAATTAAAGAGAGAGCATTCACTAATTCAATCCCAGCTTGCCACGTGTCTGCCTGTTTGCCCTTCATCTGCGTTGACGGTACTCGGAACCGCAGTGCTCACTGATTGCACTACTGCATCCACCTCCCGGTAGTCAGCAGCCAACCCAGAGTCATCTGACTATTAAAACAGGCAAGACAAACGTGTTAATAGAGCTCACAGCGGGTTGAATATCTATCTCTTCTGTCCTTCAGGCTGTTGGTTCTGCACATAGCAAACCAGCATGGCTGAGGAAGAAACTTTATCAGGTTTTACATGTTCCCTTAAGATGCTTTTGCTAGGGAATCATGAAAACAAACACTCCTCTCTAAACGTTTCTGTACTGTCCAGCTTCAAGTTATTAATCCCAGATATCTGGCTAGTAAATTGGGAAAGAGTTAAAACACTTGTGAGGACTTCATGAGTGGATGGACCACACAAACATTTTACATAGACATTCAAGTCAAAACCCTACTGGACAATTGGATCCTTTATTAGAGCCCTCCCACCCCAGGTCAGTTTACACACACATACTTACTGGACAATGGGGTCCCTCATTAGAGCCCTCCCACCCCAGGACGGTTTATACATACACATACCTACTGGACAATGGGGTCCCTCATTAGAGCCCTCCCACCCCAGGTCGGTTTACACACAAATACCTACTGGTTCCTGTGGGTCACTACTTATGGTATAGCTTCCCTTTTCCATGCAGACATACATACACCAATCAATAGACATAACCCCTTCCTCCCTCTCTCTCTCCTCCTTATACCTCCCACGCTTGCCAGAGAAATAAGTCCAGGCCTCTCAGATATTGAAAACGAAACTAAGAGGAAACGAGCAGAACAATCGGATGGGGGAAAATAAGATTGTATAATGAACGAAACAGCACACAGGGTAGGCTGCAAAATAGAGATTTAATTCTCAAGCAAAAGCAGCCATAATTCCAGCCATTGATCACCTCACCCAGTGGAGAAAGTACGCCTCTCAGATATTGCCTGTTAGTTTTCTGCCACTATTTCCAATCGCATATTGGGCATTCTTTAATAAACTTTTAGTGATTTTTTTCTTTCCTCCTTCCTCCTCGTTCCCCTCACAGAGCCTTAATAGGGAATTTTTAACTCTTACCAGGTTGGTGCTCAGTCAATCTCAACCAGGGGCTGGTTACCCATGCTTATGATCCCTGATTCTCTGACCAGAACATGTAGAGCTCCTCTGTAGTGTCCGTTCGAGCTGTTAGTCACTTAGGGCTTTTGGGGGATCTGGATTAACTCCGTGGCATGGAGGCCTGTTGGAGGAGAGAGGTTTCACCGACATTAGTGTGCCGTCTGCGGGAGAGGGTCATTTGGTGGAGCTGGCTTCTTGTGTCCTTGAGGGTTTGCACCTGGCAAACCCTGCAAAAACGTAGCCTACGTCACCGCGTCATCTCTCCCCCCCATTCCAGTATTATTTTGCCACTCAATATGCCAGTATTTTGCCACTCAATATGCCAGTATTTAGATACTCAATATGCCAGTATTATTTAGCCACTCAGTACGCCAGTATTATTTTGCCATTCAATATACCAGTATTTTGCCATTCAATTTTCAAGTATTTTGCCTCTTTACATGCCCCCCTCCTCCCCCCCTTTTCCAGTACTTACCTCCTGGCTGCTCTGTCTCATTGACTTTTTTTTTTCTCTACTTTTTTTTTAGTAAAAAAAAAAAAAAGTTCAGCAGCACGATGCACTGCAGGGGGATGCTGGCAGCATGGGTGTCACCCGGTGTGGTCCGCACCACCATTGGGACGCCACTGGCTAACAGTAACCTTATAGGATGAATACAGGTTGCTTAGCATTATATAGCCCCTTATAGAACCCTTCTCATATAGCAAAGCCCATGTTAAACCTAACCTCACAGGCAGTAGTGTATCTACCGCGAGGCAAACAAGGCGCTCGCCTAGGGCGGCGCCTTGTTTAGGGCGGCACTTTCCCAGAGGTTGTTAAAGCACACTTGTGCTTTAAACACTTCTGGTGCGGCAAAGATTTTTAAAAAGTTGTTAAAAGTTTTGTTAAAAGTTGTTCCCTCCCTCTCTTTTCCCTTCCCACCCCCTCCCCTCCCTCTCCCTTCCCACCCCCTTCCCCTTCCCACCCCCACCGCTCCTTTCAGTCTTCCCCTCACCCGGTGCTGCTTGTCATGCTCGGGGCTCCCTCACTTCCTCTCCCTTCGTTCCCCGTCACACGTGCCAGTGTAAAGTCTCCGCCCCCTTGCCTGTCAGAGTACAGCAGAAGGTAAGCTGGTTCAAATGGAAAAATGAAAATGGTGGTTGTGAGTATGAGTGTGATGGGAGTCTGTGTGTGATGTGAGGCTGTGTGTGACTGAGTGTGATGGGAGTCAGTGTGTGACAGTGTGGTGGGAGTTAGTGTTTGGCTGAGTGTGATGGGTGTCAGAGTGTGTGTGATGGGAGTCAGTCTGTGTGACTGAGTGTGATGGAAGAGTGTGTGTGATGTGAGGCTGTGTGTGACTGAGTGTGATGGGAGTCTGTGTGTGATGTGAGGCTGTGTGTGACTGAGTGTGATGGGAGTCAGTGTGTGATGTGAGGCTGTGTGTGATGGGAGGCTGTGTGTTACTGAGTGTGATGGGAGTCTGTGTGTGATGTGAGGCTGTGTGTGACTGAGTGTGATAAAATGTACCAGAGACTGCAGTTTTCTACATATAGCAGCCAGCCATCACATAGGTTCTAATAATACCAGTCATTATAAAAACTGCAGTGTCATAATTCAGAAATATAAACGCTATAGTTCTAGTAAATATACATACCGTATTTGCTCGATTATAAGACGACCCTGATTATAAGACGACCCCCCAAACTTTGGATATTCCATTGGAAAAAAACTAAAAGCCTGAATATAAGACTACCCTATAGGAAAAAAGTTCAACTTGTATATATTCACATGTAAATTGCTTTTTTAATAAAAAATTATGATATCAAAAAATGTATTTCTAGTTTTTATTTATTTTTATGTGCCAATGCAGCCTTTCTCTTTCCCTTGCCCCCATTTTTCTCTCTCTCTCTCTCCTCCCCTTAGTGTTGGCTCTCTCTCCCCCCTCCCCTTGTCTCTTAACCCCTTCCCTCCCCTTGTCTCTGTCTCTTAACCCCCTCACTCCCCTTGTCTCTGTCTCTTAACCCCTTCCCTCCCCTTGTCTCTGTCTCTTAACCCCCTCCTTCCCCTTGACTCTGTCTCTGCCGCCCTCCCTCCCCTTGTTTCTCTGTCCCACCCCCTCCCCTTGTCTCTCGGCCCCCTCCCTCCCCCTCACCTTTAACTTGATCCCTGGTGGCTAGTGGGGGCAGCCGGGGGATGTCTACACGATACGTGCAGACATCCTCCATGCTGCCCGACACGGCAGTCTATTATGACGGACAGCTGGTCCGTCATAATAGTCTGCCGTGTCGGGCAGCATGGAGGATGTCTGCACGTATCGTGCTCATATCCCCCAGCTGCCCGATTTACCCTGGTGGCTAGTGGGGCAGCAGAGGACGTCTGCGCGATGAGCGCAGACCTCCCCTGCTGCCGCCCCGGCATGCTCGCCGGGACTTCTGTGACGAAAGCGGAAGTACCCGGCTTCATCATAGAAGCCCCGGCTCATCGCGCAGACATCCCCTGCTGTTAGAGAGGGGGATCCAGGTCCCCTGCAGCTCTGCTGGGGACCTGGATCCATGTTTTATAATCTGACCTCAATTTGACCCGCCTTTGTCACTTATCAGCTGTTACTGATCACTATACATGCGGTCAGACAGCTAAAAAAAATTGTTTTACGTTAAACGTAGTCCCCTAGCGGGTATAATTAACACGTGACTGGTGTAATAAAAAAAGTTTAAATTTTTTTTAAAATGCTTCTGCAGCAAGATTGCTGCATTTGCGTCAGATCGCTGCTTAGGCAGTGATCTACAGCAAGAAAGGGGTTAATCTCTCTTAAAAGAGCTTTTTTTTTTACTGTAATGAATTACAGTAAAAAAAATTAACCCCTAAAAAATGCACAGACAGTAAAAAATGTGCTGCTGTGTATGATCACTGCGTACACAGCGATCAATGGCAGGGAAGGGGTTAAATGGCTTTTATAAAAGCCCTTGGTGTTTAAAATTTTATTAAATATTTTTTTTTATTATTTTATTTTATTTTTTTTACTTTATCTGATCTGTCTCTCTCCCTTACTAAAACTAGTAAGGTGAGGGAGGCAGATCAATACTTGTCAAAGGCAATATTTGCTAATATTGCCTTTGACTGTATGGTAAGTGCTCATCACATAGATCTGTTGTGCCGGCATCGATTGGCTTCCCCTAGTGCCGGCATCGATTGGCTTCCCCTTCTCTTGCCATTAGAAGGGAAGCACTGCCTGTACAGGCAGCGTTCCCTTCTACTGAGCCGATGGGGTCGCTCAGGAGAGCGACCACCATTGGCTCTGGGGAGCAGCATGGTGTTGTTAAGTGCCTCGCTAGCGAGGCACTTTAACAACACCGGAGATGCTTAGAAAGCGAACGATCGTTCGCTTTCTAAGCACATGTGTGTAGCGGGTGCAGCCATTTTTAAATGTGGAGTGGAGTGATCGTAGCGCGTCCCTGCACATTTGGGGGGTGTTGCACAATGCCTCTACCTAGAGGCATTGTAGCAACACCGTTAGAGTAAAGAAACCGACCGCTGGTCGCTTTCTTTACTCAATTTAGTGCATGTCGGCAAGTCCACGATTTGCCGTGACGTGCCTGGCACGTCATCTGTCCTTAAAGGGTTAAATTATTGTAGAGCAGTGATGGCTAACCATTCCACTCCTGATGTTTATGACTGTATTTCCCATGATGCACGGCCAGTGGAATGAGAGATGCAGTAGTGTATCTACCGCGAGCCAGTGTGTGACTGAGTGTGATGTGAGGCTGTGTGTGATGTGAGGCTGTGTGTGATGGGATTCTGTGTGTGATGGGAGTCTGTGTGTGATGTGAGGCTGAGTGTGATGGGAGTCTGTGTGTGATGTGAGGCTGTGTGTGATTGAGTGTGATGGGAGTAGGAATGTGTGACTGAGTGTGATGGGAGTGTGTGTGTGATGGGGGTATGAGCTTGATGTGAGTCTGAATGTTATGTGTGATGTGGGGTCATGTAATGGAGGTGATGGGGCATGTCATAGATGTGTAACGTGGGTGTGCAGCTTGGGTAGAGGGGTGCCCTGATTTTGTCTGCCTAGGGCAGCACAAAATCAAGATACACCACTGCTCACAGGGGATAATCAGGGGGCAGAATTAGTGCAGGTAAGTATATTAACATGATGTTTGGGTTCACATTTAACCACTAATAGCACGGTGTATCCATAGCAATGCTTTCTGGTAAACTTATCACACTGTTAGCAGTTTAGAGGCACGTGAATCCTGCTTCTCATGCCGATGATTTAGTAAGCTGCTTACAGCCTGCTCTGGCCACTAAAAGAGCCCTCTGCCAAACTAACCTCACACTGTGTTGTTGGAGCCAGAGGTTTCACGTGGAGAGACTGAATGAACTCCATTGGAAAAGGCCAGTAAAAACAGGCTGGGTAAGACAAAAAGAAAATCACTCCATGGGGATAGCTTCTGCCAGCTTCTTAGACAGGAACACAAAAGACTGCAGAGGGGGATGTGTGGAGTCTTAGTTTTAGTCTTTTTGTGCCTGTCAGCTGACTTTGGGAGAAGCTAGCTACCAATATGTCAATGCTGCCATGGTTGACCAGGAAATATTCTTGTTTCCATGTTTTTCAATTTTTTTGAGGAATATTTTTTATTTTTGTTATCTAACCATTTTTGACTCTAACCCTAAAGTTAACCCTAATTCATTCTAACCCTAATTTCATTGTAACCCTAACCATTATTCTAACCCTAACCCTAGATGTTCAGCTACTTATGCCTTTTTTCCTGTTGCAATGTTACTGACTGCCTTTTTTTTAACTTCCGACGCTCTTCCCACAACAGGGCAGCAGTCATATTGGAGGAGCATGTTGCACTCCAATATGGCACCCGTGATTCGTTACGTGGAGAGATCACAGGTGCACTAGGCACCATATTTCAGTGATGCTTAATGTCTCGACCTCAAGGCATTAAAGCATCACCATTTAAGCGGTGTTTGGGAACTTAGATCACAAACACAACTCATTTAACTGTAGGATGGACTAGGTCAGTCCAGTTTCAGCAACGGTTTGCCAGACAGGATGGACCTAGTCCGTCCTATGTTGGGGAGGGGTTAAAACAGTGTCAGGTTATTTTTATGTTCAGAGTATCAAAAGAAAGCTCCAACTGCCCTTTCAAAAAAAACAACATATGACTTGGATGAGTTAAATGACAGAGAGTAAAATTACATTTCAACAACCACATATCAAAATGGAAAAATTCCTCTGGTCATTGGACCATAAAATCCCTGAATCTTACTGGGTTAACTAGTTGAAGAAAAGTTAATACAGGAAATGTAAAATAAAAATAATCTTAAACATGTGAACAGAGTTCAGTTAGTTTAACTAGTTGAAGAAAAGTAATAAAAAAAAGTAGTAAAAAGAAAAAATTACAAGGCCAATGTAAATAGTAAAACTATATAAAAATAGAATCGCTTTAAGGAAATGCTTCAGGCAATTTTATTAGAGTCTTCTTGAAAAACATCCCTAACACCACACAGGCTGAACCATTTGCTATACATTCACATATCAAAGTTATAGTCCTTCAGTTACACTATACATTTTTTTGTCTAAATGGTTTGTGTGTCTATGTTAGTATGTTTTTTAGCAACAGTAATGTATTGTGAATTTCCCTCCTAATTAAATGCACAGTCTAGTCCCCAAACTCACTTTGTTACAAGTGGAAGACTACTGCCTGACTAGTGCACAGGCTTTATTTCCAGTGTGATTTCCTACAGGTACTGCAGCACTGATTCTGTGTAGGCACTGATCATGTATCAGTTTTTTTAGTCCCTTGCTCTGTTGGTGGAATAGAATGCATTGGGGGACATGTATTAAATCTCCCGCACTGCAAATGTTGGTGCAAAAAAGTGCAATCCTTGTTTGATATGTATTTACCTTTGCAGTGAGGGAGAGAGGGACTTCCGTAAAACTGTGTTTGACAGATGTTCCCTGACACAATTCAGATGCTTTTCATTGCTTCATTTTTTTATACATAGGCCGCGCTGGTGCAATGAGAGCCAACACAACTATGCATTCGGTGTAGATAATGTAGACGAACATGCTGATTGCTCCAGTATTTAGCCCCATTGTTTGGAACCTAAGTAACTTTGCTCTTATACACAAAGGATATCTTAACAATGCAACACATTGTCTGATGACAGGATGTTCCATTCATTTGAATGGCATTATTCTCATTGGTTCTTGTAGTAAAAAAAAAAAAAGCTGAGGAAATTTGCTTTTACTTAGCTGGTGTAAACTGCTGTAATTTCACAAATTAATCTAAGTGTAAGAGTTTCCTTTTTTAAACAATGAAAAAATTAAATATATGCATGGTAAAGTACTTTGAATGTACTTTAATAAGCATTAATATTTGGAAGATGTATTCTGGGCACCAGATAGTCCATTTAAGAGAAAACACAAAGGTCACGGGCTTCTCATTATTACGGCCTTTGTCCAATTATCCATGACGCTTGCGGTGATTGCAGAGGCCCCTGAGATTTTCACATCATTCTGATTTGATTTAGACCCTGTTCCTGCAGGAGGAGATGAAGGATGAGTGAAATACTGTCACGAGTCAACCCGTATTCAGTCTCATCCAAGCTGTATCCAGGCTTTTCAGTTTCCTTCCTGCATTTGCTATTCTGTCCTGCTTCTTTGTTATTCTTGTTCCTGGGTTCTTTCCTGTTCTATTATTCTTGTGTGTTCTGATTATCTCAGTCCTGGCCACATGGTGCCATATCCTAGTTCTAGGCCACAGTAGTGGAATTTCCCAAGTCCCTGTCCTTATTGGCTCCAGCCTAGCCTGGCCCCATAGCGGCACCTGCCTTAGCCTAGCCATAAGACCGGCACCTGCCTAAGTCTGGCTATAGAACAGCACCTACCCAAACCTAGCAATAGTCAAGTAGCTGCCGAAGCCTAGCCATGGACCAGTACCTGCCTGAGTCTGGCTATTGTCTGGCACCTGCCCAGTTGGCCCCAGAGTGGCTTCTGCCCATGTACTGTCCTGAGTTCCTTCAGTGGAATGTCTTGTCCTGAGTTCCTTCAGTGAAATGTCCTGTCCTGAGTTCCTTCAGTGGAATGTCCTGTCCTGAGTTCCTTCAGTGGAATGTCCTGTCCTGAGTTCCTTCAGTGGAATGTCCTGTCCTGAGTTCCTTCAGTGGAATGTCCTGTCCTGAGTTCCTTCAGTGGAATGTCCTGTCCTGAGTTCCTTCAGTGGAATGCCTTGTCCTAGAGTCCCTTCAGTGGGATGGCCTATCCTGTACCTTTAAATGTAATCCTTTATCAGCTTACAGCCTTGCTCTTGTACCCAATTTCTATGTTTTCTCTGTTCTTTGCTCTGTTTTATTTCTGTTCCGTTTTCCTTTGTCTGTGATTATGTTCCATTACAGGTTTTCTCTCTTTGCCTTGTTAGTTTTCTTCTCTTTAAATCACACCCGTTACTGTTCAGTCCTTTGCAGCAGTCTATAGGTATTTTCTCTGTGTTTAAGTTTCAATACCATTTATGTGTCTTAGATTCTATTTATTCTTTGCTATATTAGTTAGGGGCTTGCCTAATGTGGGGTACCTTGACGTGGTTGGCAAGCTAACAACTAATTGGCTAATTTGTGAACCAAACCCCCACATTTACCATCTTTAGTGTTAGGCTAGTTCCTGTATTTATGTTTATTCCATGTATGTTTTTCTTGTGTTGTTTTCTTAGTCCTGTTCCCTGCAGTATTATTATGTTATCTGCAACCCTGTGCCTTGCCTTGTGTATCCTTAGTTACATTACATTAACAGTTATTTGTACAGCGCCAACAATTCTCGTAGCACTTGGTACGGAGCATAAAAGGGAACTACATACTAATTTAGATAAACTAGAACAGACTGGTACATGAGGCAGAGAACGCGTATGACACGCCCCCCCCTCTCCGCAACTCTTGCATTCAGTCTCCAGCTGGGTCAGTGAATAGACGCCTAGAGACTTTGTCCCACAGACGTTTTTGGATATTCATGATTCCCACAGCCACTGGGTTCTCCGGCCTGGCTTTCTCGTGCAATATATAAACGTGTTTTGTGAGTCATTATCTGCACTCACATTATTTTAAAAGTAAGCCTTTTTTTGCCTTATTAAAATATATACTGTACTTCACTATGAGAGACTTCTTCTTTTTTACCATCATCCATCTGAATTTGTGAGTCCTCCCAACGGCATTCCATCTGCATATTAAGGAGGATCTATAAAGGCTGGTGTTACCTACACGTATCCAGGGATCTCCCTTATTACCTACATATAGAGCAGTGAATCTGCTCCAGTTTTGTAAGTACAACTCCCATCACTTCAATCCTTGTTGTTGCTGTTCAACCAGAGAGCAATATTTTGTTTCTGTTTCTATTTTTATGAATGCCTCTTGAGATCTGCAATCAAGTGTCTGCCTGAATATAAGTATAATATACAATATATCTCAATTGCATTTTTTTTCCTTTTTGATTCACAATCACTCCCTTCTCACAGAATTTGATCTTCACACATTTTTCACATATTATTTTGTATTATTTTGAGTTTGTTGCGCTCCTTCTCTTTTTTCTTTTTTATCTTATGTTGTTTGTAGAAAACAGAGGTGATTTTCTACTGATTAGTGAGCTGCATACATAATTATAATCATTAGTACAAGTAGCGCCTAGCACTGTCACCTGTTAACAGTCCAGTCAGGAGACCGTTACAGTAGTCCAGGAGAGAGATCACAAGTGAGTGCACTAGAATTTTGGCGGTCTCTTCGCTGAGGAACGGGCGAATGTGTGCAATGTTCCTTAGGTGCAGCCGACAGGATTTGGCCAAGGACTGAATTTGAGGAACGAAGGAGAGAGCAGAGTCAAAAGTGACCCCAAGACATCGAACACGGTCAGCCGGTACAATTGTAGCATTATCAACGGTGACTGTGAACCCAGGTGTAGGGACAGCGGTTGAGGGAGGGAAGATAATCAGTTCTGTTTTGGAGAGGTTAAGTTTCATGTAGTGATCAGACATCCAAGCGGAGATGGCTGACAGACACTCAGCTACACGTGACACTAGAGAGGGAGTGAGATCAGGGGAGGAGAGGTAGAGCAGAGTATCATCTGCGTACGAGTGGTAGTGAAAGCCAAAAGAGCGGATGAGTTCTCCCAGAGAGGTAGTGTAGAGGGAAAACAACAGCGGGCCAAGGACCGATCCTTGCGGAACACCAACAGAGAGCGGATGTCGCTCCAGTAAACAACACTGAATAGGAGCGCTCAGATAAGTACGACTCGATCCAAGAGAGTGCCACACCACCTAAGCCAAGAGAGGATAATCTATTAAGAAGGAGGCGGTGGTCAACAGTGTCAAAGGCAGCAGAGAGATCTAAGAGGATCATCACCGAGAAGTGGCCTTTAGATTTGGCAGCAAGGAGGTCATTTGATACTCTAGTAAGGGCTGTTTCAGTAGAGTGTAAGGGTCTAAAGCCAGATTGAAAAGGGTCAAGTAGGTCATTGTGAGTCAGAAAGTCTGTCAGTCGTGAGTGCACCGTTTTCTCAGGACGGTAGTTAGATGGAAGAGTAGGGTCGAGGGAAGATTTTTTTCAATACAGGTACGATTTGGGCTTGCTTGAAGGTTGACGGTACTATTCCAGAGGACAGGGAGAGGTTGATGAGATGGGTTAGAGTTGGACAAAGTAGAGGGAAAAGAGAGGATACAAGGTAAGACATGATGGGATCAAGCGCACAAGTAGTATATTTCGAGCAGGAGAGCAGATTCTTGTCAACCTCTTTCTCAGCTACTGGGGAGAAGATATTCAGAGTGGGTTTGAGGGATGGGAACGAGGCAGGAGGTAGTTGAAGCAAGTCACGGGAGGTGAAGTTACACCTGATAGCGTTGATTTTGTTTTTGAAGTGAGAGGCAAGGTCTTGGGCGTAAGAGCGGAGCAGGGCGGAGGAGCAGGAGGGCAAAGGAGAGCATTAAATGTTGAGAATAGTCATTTGGGATTAGATGAGTGTGTGGATATTAAGGTAGAGAAGTAGTGTTGCTTGGACTGAGCGAGAGCAGAGTTGTAGGAACATAGCATGAATTTGTAATGAAGGAAATCCTCCTTGCAACTGATTTCCTAAAACGCCCCTCAGCCGTGTGAGTACATTTTGGAGGTATCGTGTTTGCTTAGTGTGCCATGGTTGTTGGTTGGGTCTGCGGGCACGTTTGGCAACAACAGGGGCAATGTTGTCAAGGGCTGAAGTGAGGATACTGTTATAAGAGTTAGCTGCTTTCTCTGGAAATGAGGTGGATTGCAAGGAGGGGAGGGAGGTTTGAAGAGCAGTGGTAAGTAGTGGGAGGGTGGAGTTAGATAGCAGTCTTTTGAATTCAGCCGGGGGGAGACGTACAGTAGTCGACTGAGGTATAGTGGGATGGAAGGTAAGAAGGTGGTGGTCAGACAGGGGGAAAGATGAATGGGAAAAGTTAGAGATGGCACATGATTCCGTGAATACTAGGTCTAGTGAGTGATCGACAGTGTGGGTTGGAAAGTTGGTCCACTGGGAGAGGCCAAAGGTAGAGGTGAGGGAAAGGAGTTTTGAAGTAGCAGGAGAGTTGGTTAGGTCAAGTGGAATGTTAAAATCTTCCAGAATAAGAGACATGGTACATCAGTGGAAAGAAATTTGGGGAGCCATGCAGAGAAGTTGTCAAAAAACTGGGAAGCAGGCCCCGGGGGCCAATAGACAACGGCAACACGAAGGGATAGAGGGGAGAAAAGACGAATAGCGTGTACTTCGAATGATGAAAATGAAAGGGAAGGGGCTGAGGGTAATGGCTGAAAGGAGCAGTTTGCAGATAGGAGGATGCCAACACCTCCGCCCTTTTTGTCCCCAGGTCTTGGGGTGTGGCTGAAGCGTAGGTCACTATAAGAGAGAGCAGCAGGAGAGACAGTTTCAGATGAGGTAAGCCAGGTTTCAGTAAGCGCAAGGAGTTTAAAGGAGTGAGAAATGAATAGATCGTGTATAGCTGTAAGCTTGTTGCATAAACAGCGTGCATTTAGCAAGGCACAACTGAAGAGTGGGTAATTTTTATAGCAGGGAATAGATAAAAGGTTGTCAGTATTGCATTTGGTGTTGGTGTACGAAGCAGCCGGGGTCTGTGGCAAATGCTGATTTTGTTTCTTGCCAGGGTTAGGAGAGGTGTCATGACTGAAGGAGTAAAAGGCTGAAGAGAGGAGGAGCTGGTAATGACACTAGGAGGTCAGTTTCGATTGTAGGCTGCTGATTAAGTAGAGCAGGGTATTCACTCTATTGTGAGCTGCTGTGTGATTGTATTGAAAGACGCTGGGGTGGGGTAAGACACCTACAGCTCAGATAGGCAGTGTGTTTAATATTTGTTGGTTTCTGTTTTGTCTTGCTCATGTCTTGCCTCTGTCCTGTAGTCCTGCACTCTGTATTTCTGTTCTGTTCTTCCTCAGTTACTTTTCTGTTTTAGCTCTGCTTGGCTGTCATTTAGTTAATTTCCTCTTAAGCCCTGTGACCTGGATACAGCAGCTGCTTCACAGGGTCTGGTTGTGGCTGCAAAAACTTGGGGTCCCAAACCTCCAAGGGATTGCAGTTACCCAGCACCAGGTCCTGTGTCTCCACCCTGCAACAAAGCTCCTGATCGCGGGCGCTCAGGTTGCATTTCCATCTGAGACCCCGTGCGTTACAAATACTACCTGTTGTGTTGCTTTAGGTCCTGTATTATAAATAGTGAATGTGTATGCTGACAGAAAGAATTGATGAGCTTATGGATTTCATTAGTGTATTGAGTTGGAAGCTCCCTGACTGTCAATGTAAATTAAGATAGGTTGCATTTGCTTTATTTTCTTTTAGGGTGGTGGCTGCTGGAATGAAAGTTGAACGACCCGAACAAAGCATTGCTAAATCCAAGATGATCTTTCATAAAAGAGATGTTGGAAATGAACGAACAGGCAAGAGGTGCATCTTTCTATCATTTGCATAAAAGTCAAGTTAGTTTTCTGCCCCCTATTTACAAATCCAATAACGCTATCATTACTTTTTGAAAGTTAATGTTTTTCATGCTATCATTTCTTATTTTCTATATTTAATGCAAGCCTCTTTTCTTTTGTTTATTTCAGTTTTCATTTGATATACAAAGCAGCTCACCGAATGTTTAGTGATGGTCTGAGTTCCTTAACATATAACATCACTGGTCGTGTGGAACACAAACTTTTTTACCAAAATCATGGTTGATATTGGAACACAAGAAAATTATTTGCATTGATGTGAACTCACACTGTGGAAGATAGTCTTGAAATCAACTCTAAACTATCTGAATGGAGACTTTGTAATGGCAGTTTAGGACTCTGGAGAATATGATGCACAGAATTATACTATTTATCTGGCTAAACAAAGTCTAATTTATCTAATTATCTAATATATAATTTAACCAGACCGACAACCTTTACAATCAGAGCTGAAGTTATGCCTAGGCTGACTTGCGCTGCTTGCACACCCATCCAGGTTGCACCTACTATATCAACAGGGAGCAATATGATGGTGTACAAAAGGGATATGGGGGCCTTATGATGTAGTGGAAAAGTTAGGCAAGTAAGGGTGCAATGTGGAGAGAAAGATGTATCACAAAGGATTGGGAGGAGCATAAGTTCTGACTAGGGCAGCACAAAAGCTAAATATACCACTGGTTACAGCATAAAACATTGGACTAACTTAGCACGTTTAGGTTTGCCACTTTTTCTCCTCCCCAAAAATAAAAAAAATACTGGCCATTCTTTTGCCTTTATAGACTTAACATTGGCCTCAAGTCAATCTGTTACTGGCCTGTAAGTGAAATATTGATTAGGTGGCAACAATAAGCATGTCAAGTGCATCTGCAGATAAGATTCTAGGACCTTATGGATTAAAAAGTTACAGTATTAGAAAATCTTTTGATGTTATAGGTCACCTGTCAGATAATCCAAAGCTGGTCCTAAACAGTAACCTAGTTTTGTAATTGAACATTTCAAATGCTGAAAATTGCCTTTCTGCAACTTACAATGTTTTAGTGGGTGATCGCATATAATCTTTTAGACTTCATTTAAGATCACTGAAAGCCAGGGGTAAATCAATTATATATATATATTTCTATACATCTTTCACTGAAAAGGGTAAAACTCAACAGAGTCAAAATAACTAACTTAACACCTGGGAAACATTAATGAAAAGCTGTAATCTATCGAATTGCACTCTTAAAGGGATATACATTGTGTTTGCAGAATTGAAGGTGAATGCATAGATTAATTGAAAAATGTTTTATAACTGGGCCTGTGGTATCTCCTGTTCACATCTGTGTCTTGATTTGCAAGTGAACTATAAATAATGGGAAATGTGTAATTTACATATGAAATCACCAGTCATAAACAAGAGACACCACAATTTTTTTTTTTATATATTTGTGTTGCTACATTGACAGTATAACCAATACTATGGTGACATAATCTCTTTTAAAAATATGTTTTGAAGTCTTTGTGCTGCTTTATTCATGTACAAAGTGTTTTACCAGGAATAATGCATGGACATTTAGCTCTTTTTGGTGTACACTGTTCATTTAGTAAAATATGCGTTAACAATTTAGGAAAATTAATTAGATCTTAACCCTAAACCATGCTTACATTATATAAAAAAAAAAGTGAGAGGTGTCACAAAGAGCCACAAACACATACAATGGTACAGTGTAATCACTCATGCAGTATCACAATAATAAGTGTGTATACTTACATTGTATATAATCTTGAGTTGTTTTCATGGTAGGTTCACAGGAAATATACACATGTCAAAACAAGACATAAGAAGAAACACTTATCTATGTGAATCACTGTGTTAGCAGAACTGCACAAAAATGTACGAAATAAGAGACAAAATTCGAGAGTCTGCACTGAATCAGCTGAATACAGACATGTAGGTTGTGCCGGCGTAGCCTATGTAATAAAAATCAGGTGTTGAAAAGCACTAGATTTGGTGGAGGTCCCTCTCCCGCACTGCAAAGTGTCAGGATGTATGAAAAGGTGCAATCGCTGTTTTACATAACAAATGACAAATGCGCCTTTTTATAAAACTTCTGGTGCTTTACAATGCGGGAGTTTTTATTTATGACCCCCAGTATGTTTTAAATGTGTCTGTGGTGGCTACTGCTTATGACAACACCTTTTTGCTTTGATATGCAAATTACACATTTCCCATTGAAAATTTGTTTATTTGCATATCAAGCCACAGACACATTTAAAACACATTTTTATTTAATTTTATGCATTTGCCTGCAATTCTCCTAACACAATGTATAGATATTTTTTAAATATTTTTTAGTCTCTACATTCACAGTAAAGCAATGTTTAGGTCGTTAGAATCACTTTAAATATTTGCCCATTTGTATTCCATATTTTTAAAGTTGGTTAATATGAAAACGTATTTTTTTCTGAAAGACTCAACTAAACATCATTTTCTTTCCTAGGATAACTGATTATCATAATATATATTTTGCCAAGGAAAGTGTGTCTTTGGCACACAATTAATTACATTTTTGGAAGATAATTTATTTATATATCAATAAAGTTTGATTGCTTAATAAATTATGGAAGTTTTATCATGGATGCTCATGATGACAAACATTTTCAAAATTCTACCTAAATATCTCTACCAAATTCTAAAATTCCAAACATTTAACTAACCCTTTCTTACCAAAAAGTACAGTTCATCAATTCATGGTCCTCAAAAACATTTACATACAGCTGTGTATCTTGTTTTTGTGGTTCCCTAGACAGACTAGATTCGTGCACCCTCATCACCCACATTGCACACCCACGACATGCACCTTTACCCACATTGCACACACGTTACATGCCCATCATCCCCATTATATGCCCCATCACCTTATTACATACCCCAATGAATGCCCATCACCCCCATTACATGCTTCCATCACCCCCATTACATGCTCCCATCACCCCCATTACATGCCCCATCACCCCAGGACAGCCCTGTTCCCTTGTGTCCAGTGGTAGGCAGAATGGTGTCTGTGCACTGCCCATGTGTACAGAGAAACTTCTATGCTGCCTGTTCGCCTCCCCATGCAGTTTGATGGGTGCCGACAGGTCATGTGTCTAAGTGCATCTGGAGAGGCTGGTCAGCGCACAGACAATTTAAACCTGTAGCTATTTTGCACAAGGTGACTTTCCATTGCTCTGGTTACAGCCTGTATCGTGCATTTGTGCCTGTTCTAGCATTCCTGATTCTTTCGTATATTATCCTGTTGCTGATTTTTGCCTGTCTCGATTTTATCCTGTTTGCTGCCCATCCTGACCCATTTGCCTGCCTTGTGACTTTGTCTAGTGTTTTTCCTCCATTGTACCTCATCCTAATCCGTGTATTACCCAGCTTTCTGACTCTTCCATATGTGTTGATTTGTCATGCTCAAGTGTGTGGTCTCAGTCAGTGTCACAGTCCTGGGTGATCATTTGCCTGAGACTTAACCATAGGGTATAATACCATTCAGGTGAAATAGCACTGTACTGTTTCCTGGGATAGCAACCTAGCAGAGACCCCACTGTTCAGGCATATTCTAAATATAACAGACACCATGACAATAGGATGCAACATGGGGCTGAAATAAAAATTGAATAGAAAAATTAGAGGAACATTTTCATTAGGTGGCCGAGGAAGAAGTAATAAACTTCAGTCCAGCAGACTGGTCAGGATCAGGTGAAATAACTGGTTCAGGAAATGGAGTAAACTGAGAGCTTAACTCAGGGGTAGCACTGATTTGGCTCAGGGATTTTTAAAGGGTTTTAGTAGGCGTTTGCTTGATTAGGGGGAGGAGCCATGGTAAGTCCCAGCCTCCTTAGTGTCCAAGGACAACAATGACAACTCCCCGTCAAAATCCACCTCCACCCACCGTCCATGCACAGTATTTTTGGGATGCCACATCTCCTTGTGATATACACATGCGCATTTGCACAACGGAGATGTCTGAATGGGGAGGATCACTTGATCTTCATGGCTATGGGATGTGTTGACCCTCAGCTGCCGGTCCTGTCTCAGATTCCAGTTCTGTCCTTATTTGCAAGTCTCAGCTTCCAGTTCTGTCCTCAGTTGCCAGTCTCTGCTACCAGTCATGTCTCAGCTTCCAGTCTGCACTATCAGTCCTGTCTGTGGTTCTATCACCGTATGCATAGTGGGGTGCAGACAGACCCCACATCCCAGGTTGTGACAGAATGCAAAGGCCATACTAAGGAGTCCACAGGGATACCATCTGTGTTAGAGATGATGGTGAATGTATGTTGGAGATGTGCAGGTCTGTTAACCCCTTCGCGACCTTATGATGAGTTAACTCGTCATGCAGTCTAGCGGGCGGTGCGCTCCGTGCACACCATCAACCAGTCTGAAACGGGTCCAGGAGCTTATCCTCGAGTGGATTTCCAGCCATGTGATCGAGGTGATCGCCGTGATAACATGCAAATTAGATGGCAAAGTCAATGTGTTCACACACTGACTTTGCCTCTTATTCCCTCTCTGTGCTTCATGTTCTTATAGTGAAGCACAGAGAGTGACCTGCAAGTAAAAATAAATAAATAAAGAACATTTCATGAGGGGGGGGGGGGGGATTAACCCTTTCATTGCTGATCACAGTTTGTAACTGTGATCAGTTTCCTTACACTTCATGGCCCTCATTTATTTTTTTATTTTTTTTTTACTATTTTTTTTATTTTTGCCATTTATAAAGTTTTTTAAATAAATAAATGTAATTGTAAATACATTGTAATTGTAAATAAATAAATGATATCGCACTCTTCAGAGTTTTTTTTCTGTCTTTTTTTTGTTTATGGGGGTTTGGGAACCAATATTTTTCATTTTTATTAGTAAGTTAATTAGGTGGGATAAGTGGGTTAGTGTTGCACTAGTTGTGTAGCTTATTATTGGGAAAATAATAAAATTTCCTCCTTTATATGTATTTTTTAATACTAAAATGTAAATACTTTTTATGTATAGGGTATCAAAAGAAAGCTCTAACTGTCCTTTAAAAAACAACATATAACTTGTGTGGGTGCGTTAAATGAGAGAGAGAGGAAAATTATGTTTCAAAAAACACATATTAAAATTTGAAAAACATTGGCCTAGGAAAATCCCTGGTTCTTAAAGAGTTAAAATGGTGCTTGAGAGTAATGCTAGCAGTACTAGTGTTGCAAAGTTCAAAACTGTTTCTGTGCATATGAAAATCCCAAAGAAAAGCTTTAAGCAAGAACCTCTCACTAAAGAAGAAATGCAGAGGAGACTTGATGGCAGTTTATGTTTTTATTGTGGGAAACTGGACACAAAATCTTATTTTGTACTTTAAAGCCAGTTAAGCTTCCTGTACCTGATAAAGCCAAAATCCAAGCTAGGGAACCTGAATACAATAGAGGTGCTGAATCTAAAAGTGAAAAAGCCAGTCTTTTTCTCAGCTCCGTGATCCTGGGAAGGGTAAATCTGAAACACCTTGGAACCCTTTTATATTCTGAAGCCTTGTGTAACAATCTGGAAATGGCTATCGCATCTGATCAGTGTTCTGATAGGGAAAGCATGTAATTTTTATGTGAAGAAGACATTACTGACAAATCTGTTTGTGCTGTCAGAACTACTATTCCTACCACTCAAAGCAGGCATAAAGCTTCTAAAGGAGGCCCTAGTACATCTGCTGAAGGGGAAGGTAAAAAAGGAACCAATTTCTAAAGACCCAAAAGCCTGTAAAAGTGATCCTGAGCATTGTTATGCTAAATTTAGATCTGTCAATATAATACTTGATTCTAGTTCTGCTGACCCCTATAACAGTACTGCAGGTGCTGGCTCCAGATTGTGCCTTTGCCTCTAATGGGGCTATTGTAAGACAGAGAGCTGCAGGATTATGAACTAATGCTATGTGCTAAGAGATAGCATGTTCCTGTCTTTTTTCCATGTGTGTAATTTTTTTTTGTGTGTGATGGTCCTTTTAGCAAAATTTGGAGAGCTGGAGTTCACTCCTTAGGGGCGGGGGGTGGCTATTAGACATGTGCATTCGTTTTCGGACGAATGCATTTTCGGACGAAAATAGCATTTTCGTCCATTCGTCCGAAAAACGAATAACGAAAATTTTAACTAACAAAATCCGAATGAACGAATGGTTAATAAACGAAAATCATTCGTTCATTCGTCCATTCGTCCATTCGTCCATTCGTGCTATTGGCATTCTAAACCGAAATAGAGTCGGTTTACAATACCAATAGCATTGTACTACATTCCATAAACCGACATGAATGACTTTCGGTTTATGGAATGCATGTAATGCTATTAGCTTCCTATAAACCGAAATTGAGTTCCCATTCATACGAATAGGTCAATTGACCTATTCGTATGAATGGGGACTCTTTCGGTTTATAGAAAGCCAATAGCAGCATGTATTCTATAAGCCGAAAGTCTTTAAAACAAACGACTTTCGGTTTATAGAATACATGTAATGCTATTGCTGTTCTATAAGCCGAAAGACTTTCGGCTTATAGAACAGCAATAGCATTACATGTATTCTATAAACTGAACGTCGTTCGTTTTAAAGACTTTCGGCTTATAGAATACTATTGGCATTCTATAAACCTAACTAGAGTCCCTCCTCATTCATAAGAATTTCTTATGAATGGGGACTCGACTCTAGTTCGGTTTATAGAAAGCCAATAGTATTCTATAAGCCGAAAGTCTTTAAAACGAACGACGTTCGGTTTATAGAATACATGTAATGCTATTGCTATTCTATAAACCGAACGACTTTCGGTTTATAGAATAGCCATAGGATTACATGTAGTACATAAGCCGAAAGTCTATAAACCGAAAGTCGTTCGGTTTATAGGCTGTCGGCATTTAACTATACAGAGACAGAGTCTCCATTCATAAAATTATGAATGGAGACTTTGTCTCCGTGTAGTAAAATGCTGAAAGCCTATAAACCGAACGATCGGTTTATATACTTTCGGCTTATGTAATACATGTAATCCTATGGCTATTCTATAAACCGAAAGTTCGGTTTATAGAATAGCAATAGGAATACATGTATTCCATAAACCGACAGCCTATAAACCGAACGTTCGGTTTATAGGCTGTGGGCATTTTACTACACGGAGACAAAGTCTCCATTCATAATTTTATGAATGGAGACTCTGTCTCCGTATAGTTAAATGCCGGCTTTTAACTATACGGAGACAAAGTCTCCATTTATAATTTTATGAATGGAGACTCTGTCTCCGTATAGTTAAATGCTATTGTATTCTATAAACCGACTCTATTTCGGCTTATAGAATGCAATAGTACTACGAATGGACGAATGAACGAATGATTTTCCTTTATTAACCATTCGTTCATTCGGCTTTAGTTAGCTTAGCATTTTCGTTCTTCGGTTTTCGGGCGAATGGACGAAAATGCAATTTTCGGACGAAAATGCATTCGTCCGAAAACGAATGCACATGTCTAGTATATATTCACATGTAAATTGCTTTTTTAATAAAAAATTATGATATAAAAAAATCTTGTTTTTATTTCCTTTTATGTGACAATGCTGCCTCTCTCTTTCCCTTGCCCCCAGATTTGTCGCTCTCCCCCCCTTAGTGTTGTCTCTCTCTCACCCTCCCTTTGGCTCCCCCCTCGCTCCCCTTGTGTCTGTCTCTTCCCCCCTTCCCTCCCCTTGTTTCTCTCTGTCCCCCCCCCCTTGTTATTATGTCCCCCCCTCACCTGTTTCTTGCTCCCTGGTGGCTAGTGGGGGCAGCCGGGGGATGTATGCACTATACATAATAGACGGAAGTGTCGGGCAGCATGGAGGTTGTCTGCACGATTCGTGCAGACATCCCCCAGCTGCCCGATTCTCCCTGGTGGCTAGCGAGGCAGCGGAGGATGTCTGCGCGATGAGCGAGACCTCTCCTGCTGCCGCCCGGCATGACCGCCGGGACTTCTATGATGAAGCTGGGTACTTCCGGCTTCCTCATAAAAGTCCTGGCTGTCGTTCCGGGTGGCAGCAGGGGAGGTCTCGCTCATCGCGCAGACATCCTCCGCTGCCTCGCTAGCCACCAGGGAGAATCGGGCAGCTGGGGGACAACCTCCATGCTGCCCGACACTTCCGTCTATTATGTATAGTGCATACATCCCCCGGCTGCCCCCACTAGCCACCAGGGAGCAAGAAACAGGTGAGGGGGGGACAGAATAACAAGGGGGGGGGGGGCAGAGAGAAACAAGGGGAGGGAAGGGGGGAAGAGACAGAAACAAGGGGAGGGGGGCAGAGAGAAACAGGGGGAGGGAAGGGGGGAAGAGACAGACACAAGGGGAGCGAGGGGGGAGCCAAAGGGAGGGTGAGAGAGAGACAACACTAAGGGGGGAGAGCGACAAATCTGGGGGCAAGGGAAAGAGAGAGGCAGCATTGTCACATAAAAGGAAATAAAAACAAGATTTTTTTTATATCATAATTTTTTATTAAAAAAGCAATTTACATGTGAATATATACTAGACATGTGCATTCGTTTTCGGACGAATGCATTTTCGTCCGAAAATTGCATTTTCGTCCATTCGCCCGAAAAACGAAGAACAAAAATGCTAAGCTAACTAAAGCCGAATGAACGAATGGTTAATAAAGGAAAATCATTCGTTCATTCGTCCATTCGTAGTACTATTGCATTCTATAAGCCGAAATAGAGTCGGTTTATAGAATACAATAGCATTTAACTATGGAGACAAACGTATAGTTAAAAGCCGACAGCCTATAAACCGAACGTTCGGTTTATAGGCTGTGGGCATTTAACTATACGGAGACAGAGTCTCCATTCATAAAATTATAAATGGAGACTTTGTCTCCGTATAGTTAAAACCGGTGTTCTGACAAATTTCTGGAGCAAATTCTCCTGCGCAATCGCAGGAGAATTTGCTCACTGCGCATGCGCATAAAGTTACAGCTGATAACTCAGCTGTAACTTTGTGACCACCGCGCATGAGCCAGCTGCGCAACCCACCTCCCGCCCCCCTCACACCCCCCGCACACCCCTTCTTACCAGATCATCGACCACAGCGATACACACCGCATGCGCACGCCTATCCAGCCGTTTGGGAATGCGCGCGTCCGTTGTTGTGTTCTTAAGGTGGTAAGTAACACGGGGCGTCGGGACATAAGGGGGCAAGCATCCTGGTGAGGGCTGCCTCATCTTGATGGGATTTGTGATCCTCCTGCTGTATTATTGATGCAGCAGGAGGATCACAAATCCCATCAAGATGAGGCAGCCCTCACCAGGATGCTTGCCCCCTTATGTCCCGACGCCCCGTGTTACTTACCACCTTAAGAACACAACAACGGACGCGCGCATTCCCAAACGGCTGGATAGGCGTGCGCATGCGTTGTGTATCGCTGTGGTCGATGATCTGGTAAGAAGGGGTGTGCGGGGTGTGTGAGGGGGGCGGGAGATGGGTTGCGCAGCTGGCGCATGCTCGGTGGTCACAAAGTTACAGCTGAGTTATCAGCTGTAACTTTATGCGCATGCGCAGTGAGCAAATTCTCCTGCGATTGCGCAGGAGAATTTGCTCCAGAAATTTGTCAGAACACCGGCATTTAACTATACGGAGACAGAGTCTCCATTCATAAAATTATGAATGGAGACTTTGTATCCATATAGTTAAAAGCCGACAGCCTATAAACCGAACATTCGGTTTATAGGCTGTGGGCATTTAACTATACGGAGACAGAGTCTCCATTCATAAAATTATAAATGGAGACTTTGTCTCCGTATAGTTAAAAGCCGGCATTTAACTATACGGAGACAGAGTCTCCATTCATAAAATTATGAATGGAGACTTTGTCTCCGTGTAGTAAAATGCCCAGAGCCTATAAACCGAACGTTCGGTTTATAGGCTGTCGGCTTATGGAATACATGTATTCCTATTAGACATGTGCAAAACTAAAATTTTCGTTTCGTTTTCGTCCATTCGGACGAAAATGTTATTTATTTCGTCTAAAACGAATTTCGTTCATTAGTGCATTCGTTTCAGACGAAATTCGTTCATTATTTTCGTTTCGTTAATTTTTTTCGTTCGTTTTATAGAATACAATGTAATACTATTGGCTTTCTATAAACCGAACGAGAGCCCCATTCATAAGAAATTCTTATGAATGGGGCTCTCGTTCGGTTCATAGAAAGGCAATAGTATTAATTGTATTCTATAAGCCGAAAGTCTATAAACCGAACGACTTTCGGTTTATAGACTTTCGGCTTATGGAATACATGTAATCCTATTGCTATTCTATAAACCGAACGACTTTCGGTTTATAGAATAGCCATAGGTTTACATGTATTACATAAGCCGAAAGTCGTTCGGTTTATAGGCTGTCGGCATTTAACTAATAAGAGACAGAGTCTCCATTCATAAAATTATGAATGGAGACTCTGTCTCCGTGTAGTAAAATGCCGACAGCCTATAAACCGAACGTTCGGTTTATAGGCTGTCGGCTTATGGAATACATGTATTCCTATTGCTATTCTATAAACCGAACGACTTTCGGTTTATAGAATAGCCATAGGTTTACATGTATTACATAAGCCGAAAGTCTATAAACCGAAAGTCGTTCGGTTTATAGGCTGTCGGCATTTAACTATACAGAGACAGAGTCTCCATTCATAAAATTATGAATGGAGACTTTGTCTCCGTGTAGTAAAATGCCGAAAGCCTATAAACCGAACTATCCGTTTATAGACTTTCGGCTTATATAATACATGTAATCCTATGGCTATTCTATAAACCGAACGTTCGGTTTATAGAATAGCAATAGGAATACATGTATTCCATAAGCCGACAGCCTATAAACCGAACGTTCGGTTTATAGGCTGTGGGCATTTTACTACACGGAGACAAAGTCTCCATTCATAATTTTATGAATGGAGACTCTGTCTCCGTATAGTTAAATGCCGGCTTTTAACTATACGGAGACAAAGTCTCCATTTATAATTTTATGAATGGAGACTCTGTCTCCGTATAGTTAAATGCCCACAGCCTATAAACCGAACGTTCGGTTTATAGGCTGTGGGCATTTAACTATACGGAGACAAAGTCTCCATTCATAATTTTATGAATGGAGACTCTGTCTCCGTATAGTTAAATGCTATTGTATTCTATAAACCGACTCTATTTCGGCTTATAGAATGCAATAGTACTACGAATGGACGAATGAACGAATGATTTTCCTTTATTAACCATTCGTTCATTCGGCTTTAGTTAGCTTAGCATTTTCGTTCTTCGTTTTTCGGGCGAATGGACGAAAATGCAATTTTCGGACGAAAATGCATTCGTCCGAAAACGAATGCACATGTCTAGTATATATTCACATGTAAATTGCTTTTTTAATAAAAAATTATGATATAAAAAAAATCTTGTTTTTATTTCCTTTTATGTGAGAAAGCTGCCTCTCTCTTTCCCTTGCCCCCAGATTTGTCGCTCTCCCCCCCTTAGTGTTGTCTCTCTCTCACCCTCCCTTTGGCTCCCCCCTCGCTCCCCTTGTGTCTGTCTCTTCCCCCCTTCCCTCCCCTTGTTTCTCTCTGCCCCCCCCCCCCCCTTGTTATTCTGTCCCCCCCTCACCTGTTTCTTGCTCCCTGGTGGCTAGTGGGGGCAGCCGGGGGATGTATGCACTATACATAATAGACGGAAGTGTCGGGCAGCATGGAGGTTGTCTGCACGATTCGTGCAGACATCCCCCAGCTGCCCGATTCTCCCTGGTGGCTAGCGAGGCAGCGGTGGATGTCTGCGCGATGAGCGAGAAAATAAAAAAATAAAAATATATATGGTGAAGTATGTATGTACAATATACAAAACACTCAAAAAGGTGCATAAAATGTGCACTCGCATATACCTGAGCAGTAATCTGCTCAGGAAAAGAGCATCTGGGAGCCCACAGTAGGAAATCAATGAATCACCCGTTAACTGTATATCCTGGCCGCTCCAGGGGAAAAACACAGGGGAAGAGAAGACAGGGATGTAAGTATAAATGTTTAATACAGACCAAATAAAAACATAGTAAAATCTTACACTTTAAAAACAGTAGTGTTCTTTAAGATTCTTGAAAAATATTCTCATTAGGGTGAAATGTGCTTCCATTCGTGATCCCTCCTTCCCACAACACGTTTCGCCTCTTCAATGAGGCTTTTTCAAGGACACTAGCCTGTTTGGTCAAAGGTGTAATTCTATCTGCTAATGCCCAAGCTCATGATTGGGGGAGGGGGTAAAAAATACCTCTGTTATATCGCTAAAGACTGGTAATTATGCCAGGGAGCCCATACGTCTTGATATTTCTCCTTTGGGAAGGGAGGAATACGTAAAGGCTCTTTAATCTGGCTTTGATAATTAGTTAATCTGATTTATAATTTGCTGCCAGGTAGGAATTTCATCACTTCTCCAGTGTCTGGCCAAACATATTTTAACTGCTGAAAACAGATTGGCTGTTAACATTCTCTGTTTTTTTTCCATCCTGGGTAGATCCAACAAGAATAAAAAACATTGAGGCCCTCTCATATCCATAACGTCTTTTATGAGAATGTTTATTAATTCCTTCAGTTTCCCGGCAGTCCCACCATACATGATACAGGGTTCCTGGTGCCCGTCCACACCACCATGAACAGAGACCATGTACCATCGAAATAGAAGTTTATAATGTTGTTCCTATAATGTAATGCAGTGAATAGTCCAAGCTATTGAGACTAACCAGTCCCTCTCAGAGAAAGACCTACCAAAATCCACCTCCCATTCACAGACTTCAGAAGGCAGAGGGAAATCCTGTCCAGACTCAATAAAGCTAGACAATCTAGAAATCAGTTTTGTTCTGTGATGTACCAATATCAATTCATCAAATTCTGTCCAAGGCCCACAGGGGTTCTTTTTTTAAAAGTTCTGAATTCTCAGGTATGCATAGATTTCTGAATTAGGTGTAGTAAGTTTATCCAAAATAGTGGGGAAGGACATTATTTCTGCTCCATCATAAATATGGGACAGTTCATATATACCACTATCCTTCCATCTTGACAAATCAATATCTGGAATAAAAAGTATGAGAGAATCTATTGGAGTTGCTGCCTTTATAAGAGTTCCCATCTTGGTTCTAAACTTGTCTAAGTTATTAAATACAACTCTGACTATAGGAGATTCAACCTTTAAATTAGAGAATCTGGGTGAATCTAACAAATACAGGGAAAAGGGGTTCATATTTTTTGTTTGTAGTGTTTCTAATTGTAGCCATCTGGGATCAGCCTCCCACTTAATATTCCATTTAAATGCATGTGCAAGCATGTCTGGAAACTCCAAGCCTGCATATTTCTTACTCCTAATCATATCCATCCTAGCCACTCTTAAATTTCCATACATATGAGGAAAAGAGTTGTAGTGATTGAGTTTAGTGTTCTTGAACCAAGACCACGTAAGCACTCAGCTTGTTTATGTGACATAGCTAAGATAACTCTGTACTTCTTCTATCAGTCTGTAACTGATCAAAACTGTAACCATGCACCCTTGTGCAGGCGCATCCAGGCTGTATCCAGGCTTTTCTGTATCTTTCTTGCCTTGCTTACTTGTTTATTATTTATGCTTATTCCTGCCTTGCCCAGTATTCCTGTCCTGCCCTGTATTCCTGTCCTGCTCTGTATTCCTGTCCTGCCCTGTATTCCTCACTGCCTGTCCTTATGTTCCATTCCAGGTTTTCTGATTAACTCTTCCTTGTCAGTTTATTATTTAAACCACACCCGTTTCTGTTCAGTCCTTTGCAGCAGTCTACAGGTATTTTCTCTGTGTTTAAGTTCAATGCCATTTATGTGTTTTAGATTCTATTTATGCTTTGTTAATATCCTGTCTTAGTTAGGGACTTGCCTAATGTGCCTTGACATAGTTGGCAAGCTAATATCTAAATTGGCCAATTTGTTTGAACCAAACCCCCACCTTTATCATCTTTAGTGTTAGGCTAGTTCCTGTATTTATGTTTGTTCCTTCCTATGTACTCTCTGCCCTGTAGCCCTGCATTCTGTATTTTAGTTCTGCTCTCCCTCAGTCACTTTTCTGTTTTAGCTCTGCTTGGCTATCACTTAGTTCATTTCCCATCTAGCCTGGGACCTGGATACAGCTGCTGCTTCACAGGGCCTGGTTGTGGCTGCAAAGACTTGGGGTCCCAAAACCTCCAAGCGATTGCAGTTACCCAGCACCAGGTCCTGTGTCTCCACCCTGCAATGTAGCTCCTGATCTTTGGCGCTCAGGGTCCCTTACCATCCTGGACCCCGTCTGTTACAAAAACAACATCCCATATTTCTGGGGTTCTCAGAACAAACTGATTGTAACATTTGGAGGCCAGAGACCCTTTTTTTTAGATCCAGTCTCAGCTCAGCAAAAAATCAATGACAGTTAGAATGTAAAGATAATGTCCAAAATGACTTTACAGTGCCAGTTAAACAACGGGGAGGGACAGAGGGGTGAATAGGATAGGAAGATACTAAGATTACCCTTTTTTTTTTTGTTCTCCCCTTTTAAATTCATATTCTCCTTATCACGATATTTGTAACAATATACAATCACTCACTTACTCTATTTTTACACGTCTACTATAAACTTACTCGAATTTGATATACAACTGAAATATACAATCAACACTCCATAAGATTCTACACTACCGGATCACGATTTATCACATCGCATCAGACAATTTGCACCCTTCCTCTATATTACACTATAAAAAAACAAACACGGACACAAAAATGTAATTACAAGAAAGAAAGAAAAACACTGCACCTAGTTGTGGTGGCAATAGCAGCAACAAAATCTACCAGTGTCTCACTCCTGGTAACAAACAAACAAAACAAACATGTGAAAAAGTGCGCTGTAACCCAACACTCTAATACACACACAAAGAATAAAATCGGGGTTACCCTTAAATATAACGTAATCAGCTCGGTGTAAGCCAGAAGGGATAAAAAAACAGATACAATAATATTATAGTGTAGTAATCTTTAACAAAAAAGTGCCGATATTCAAAATAAATGAGAATGCACTCACATCTCCCTGAGCAGAGTTCTGCTCAGTCTATAAAGCATCCTGGGAGCCCACAAGGGGTTAATTATCCAGCAGGTCTCCAAGAAATAGCAAGAGAGAGTAAAGAGGAGACTTTTAGTGTGAATAGATTTAATATTAAAAAAAGGTACATAAAAGTCTTACATTACATTTCACAGGATTCAGCATGAAAGTGCACAGTGGTATAAAGCCAAGCCAGTCCCAAAAGGTCTCCTCCCTTTCACAACGCGTTTCGCCCGATAGATAGGGCTTTTTCAAGTGTCCTCTCTCTGTTCTGCAATTTCCACTTTTAAATCTCCCGCTACACGCGACTCCCGAACGTCGCATGTAGTGACGTCATCCGTGCAGCATCTTCATTCTGCAGTGAGCGTCTTTCCGATCAGACGCGTCTGTAGTTTCTTCCTCTCAACAGGCTGACTTCTTAACCCTTTCTTATCCCTCCAGCAGTATCTCGCAAACAGAGGGATATATGATCCAAATTGAATGTATAATAAAAGGAATTATAGTAATATAGCCCAACAATCAATATACATTAAATCAAGATACTGGGCATTATCAAATATTATATACAGCATTTATATAAAAAAAATTATATAGAAAAAATTTATATAAAAAATTAAAAGATAAGTTTTATTGTAGGAAAATATATACTTAAAAGATTAAAACAGTAATTAAATAATACCATGCCCAATATCCCATGCATACTTAATTCACACATATAAAACAACCAAAGGGTACCATGTGAATTGCAATATGTCCCCAGATTGCACACACTCCCTATTGCTTATTTCGAATTAAAATAAAATAAAATCTTTTGTAGATAAAACCCTTAAAGAAAATTAAAAAGATCAAAATCAGCAATCAGGCCATTTGGAGTCAGGGTTTTTAGCTCATATACCCATTGCATCTCCAATTTGCCTAATTCCTTAAAACCATCTCCCCCCTCCAATGTTTTTTATATTTTGCAATGGCCGTAAAACTGAGTGCCCGGGGGTCACTGTTATGTTGTAAAAAATGTTTGGGGACACTGTGTTTCCAATTTTTTTTTTTATATTATTGCAGTGTTCCCCTATTCGTTTTACCAATTTTCTTGTTTTACGACCCACATATTGCAATCCGCATGGACATTCAAGAAGATAGATTACCGAACAGGTCTGACAGTTCATAAACTCTTTTATTTGATAGTCTTTCCCTGTCACTCTAGATCTAAAACTACAAATCTTCTTGTTTTGTTTAGGTTTAGTTTGTCGGCAGGCATTGCAGTTGTTACATCTGTAAAAAACAGGGTTTGGGGTAAAAAAAGTTGGTTTTATTTTAATTTGTTGTTTGGTGTAACTTTTTGTGATGCATTTACGGATATTAGGGGCTCCCCTAAAAATTATTCTCGGTTCTGATCGGAAAGACGCTCACTGCAGAATGAAGACGCTGCACGGATGACGTCACTACACGCGACGTTCGGGAGTCGCGTGTAGCGGGAGATTTAAAAGTGGAAATTGCAGAACAGAGAGAGGACACTTGAAAAAGCCCTATCTATCGGGCGAAACGCGTTGTGGAAGGGAGTAGACCTTTTGGGACTGGCTATTGCAGTGGTCATTTTTCTGAAGCCTTCCAGATATCTGATCGCTGTGGCCATTTTAGGCCCGTTTCGCTATGCATTTTTGCAGTGTGTGACAGGGTGTTCCATCTGAAGCTGCCTGCAAGTGCTTTTAATTCTACACATACTGGGTAATAGTGCCCATCTGTTTATTATATATTTATTGTGGGCTGCATTGTTAAGTAATAGAGAAACAACTCCACAGGTCGCCCTCTCCCACCATGTCTTCTGCTCAGCAAGATCCTGAGTTTATTGGTGATGATGGCCCCTCAGAGTTCCTTAATTCTGAAGAGTTTCATACGCTGCTGGACAGCTGAAGCACCTACTGCTGCATCCCAATCCAATTCAAAAGGTAAAAGAGCATTTCTGACAGGGTCATATCGGAAAATGCACCATGCTGACTCACATGGCTCCAAAAAATGTAAGACAGGCACGGACGGCTATGCCGGCCACAGATGTCGTGGTTACACCACGGAAAAGAGCTAAGTGCCGGGCTAAAGCGGTTCGCTCATGGAAAGTGGCAAAAGCTGCACTTGATGACTCTCAATCTGAGTCTTTTTCTGAGGAGGCTAGTGATATGTCGGATGACCCCGACTTTGACACACCCTCTGAGGATGACACTCCAGACAATATAGGGATCCCCAGCCAGAACCCCCTAGAGACCTCAGCCCTCCTAGATCCCCAGGGCGAGCCCTTATTTGACACTGACAATATGCTTCATCCCCGCTCTGCGGAGTGGTTCCCTGCAGATCACATTGCTAAGTACATAGCACTAAGGGTCCTTAAAGATCGCTCAGTTTTTGGGGAAATCTGACTGGAAACCCAATAAAGGGTTGGATTTCTCACTTAGAACCTGCCAGGACAAGGTTCTCAATATACTAGGCCCCTGTGCCAAAATATTTGAGCTGGTGGAATCTAGCCTGACTACTGACACACCAGTGGACCTCCTCACCATTAAGCGTTGGATCCAGCGGGTTATATGTCTCATCGGCAAATCCAATACGGCTGTAGAGAAAGGCGCAAAGCCATACTCCTGAAGATAGAACCCAAACTAGTGAATATGGCTGTCTTCGAGACTGTCCCTCAAGCTAAGGGCATGCTATTTGCGGACACCTTTGTTAAGGAGCTTGGATCCTTTTACACACCTTCACAGCCTTGGACAAAGCTCAGTCCAATATGAAGCGTGTCTTCAACCAGAAGATTTAGGGGCCGTCTGCCCGTCCGTGGCTCCAGGGGTCCATTCTGTGGATCCCGAGGTTCTGGAAATTTCAGACCATCCTACCAGGATCAGCCACCTACCTCCTCAACGTTCTTTCTGCAGAGGAGCAGACCCTGGCAGAACAGGGGAGCCAGAGGTTCCTACCAAACCAGATGCCCTTACTGTAAGAATACCAATAATTCCCCATTTTCCCATGTAAAGGTAGGTGGCAGACTTCGTCTATTCCAAAAGCAATGGGCTGCTATCACATCGTATCCATGGATCCTTCAGAAGATATCAGGGTGCCACATAGACTTTGTGTCTTCTCCTTATGCAGGGCCCTCATGCTATTCAATTCTCAACTCCAGACATGGAGTTAGTCTCACAAGAGGTCAGCAATCTCCAGGCAAAAGGTGCCATTGTAGCTGTACCTGTTCACTCACACTGGTTTCGCAGCAACCTCTTCTTGGTACCCAAGAAAAGTGGGGGTGCAAGATCCGTAATCAATCTCTGACCTTTGAATGCCTTCGTAGTGTACCAACACTTCAAGATGGAGGGGATTCACTGTCTACGGGATCCTCTCCTTTAGGAGATTGGATGGTGAAGCTGGACCTGCAGGATACATATCTGATGGTTCCTATCACCAAGAGTCATCAACAATTCCTACAATTCTGTTGGGACCACAGGATATGGCAATTTGCTTGCCTTCTGTTCGGCCTCTCGTCGGCCCCTTTGGTGCTTCACCAAGCTGTTGAAGCCAGTTTCCTTCGCAGAAAAGGTGTAAAGCTAATCATTTATTTGGACTTGTTAACTATGTCTCAAGACATAGCTATGTTGTAGGTGCATCTCACATGGACCCTACACCTATTACAAAATTTGGGATTCCTAATCAACTGGGAAAAGTCAGTGAATGGAGTTCCTAGGATTCTACCAAGATTGAAAGTGAAGTCCATCAGGAAGGAAATCAAGAAAGTGCTATTGCTCCCATTGATCTCAATTCAACAACTGGCAAGAGTCATAGGGTTGCTGTCAGACTCAATCCAGGTCATCTTTCCTGGTCCTCTCCATTACAGAGAACTCCAACAGTTGAAGATTCGTTCATTATGTCACGGGCTTACATACGATCACTATGAAGGAACTCTCTTGCTGGCTCACCCACATGGACGCATGGAACGGGAGAGCAATCTTTGGATCAGTTCAAGACCTTATTGTGGAATCAGATGCCAGTCTCCTTGGTTGGGGCGTGCATTGCGGTCCTATCTCTACACGTGGTCTTTGGTCCCAGCAAGAAAAGACGTTGCATATCAACTGTCTGGAGCTACTAGCCAGAGAATTTGCGGTGAAGAGCTTTGCAGGGTCATCCCAGAATTGTTCCACCCTCCTATGGATGGACAACACGTCGCAGTTTGTTACATCAATCACCTTGGTGGAACAAGATCTCTGGCCCTCTCCAGTCAGGCGATGAATTTCTGGCAGTGCTGCCTACAACACAATGTATCAGTACAGGTGGAATATATACTGGCGCTATCCAACAAGGATGCAGACTGGAATTCACGTCATTTCAATGCCTCCGGAGTCTGGAGGCTTTACTCATCCATCTTCCTTCAACTTATAGGTCTTTAGGGACCACTAGACATCGATATGTTTGCATCCCGGCTGAATTCCCATCTTCCTCGGTTCTTCAGTTGGAGGCCGGATCCAGAGGCCCTGGCAACAGATGCCTTCCTTCAACCATGGCCGAACAACAGACATTATACGTTTCCATCCTTTTGCCTAATATCTCGCTTGTTGGTTCATCTTCACCGCAGCAGAGCTTCTAGAGCTACTACTGGTGGCTCTAGAATGGTGGGATTCTCAGCCATGGTTCCCTACCTTGATGGAGATGTCAGTGGATGTTCTGCGTCTACTTCATTCATGGCACAACCTTGTGACAGACCTATCAGGATTCCCACATCCATTACTAGCTACCGGTCAACTCCCGCTCATGGGTTGGTTGATTTCAGGGGTCCCTGGTTCACCAAGGATGTTTCACCAATGACTTTGGCACTCCTGGAAGGTGCTTGGGCTCCAGGCACCAGATGCCTATACCTATGCCTGGGATGCATGGGCTGGTTGGTGCGTGGAATGACACGCAGATCCCATATCAGCTCCTGTGAGCATTATCTTACAATTTTTTACGTCATTGTTTGACGTCATTTGGCCTACTATTAATGTGCTATTAATGTGTATAGATCCTGTCGGATATTAATAGCCATAAAAATATGAATACTAGTTATTAATTATGATTAATCATTAAAAATATGAAAATTGATGTGATTCATATATATGGGTACGACCAAAAATACCCATATAAAGAATTTGTTATTTATATAGAGAGTTTGGATGACATTTTTTACAAAATTAAATACAATGCAATAATTATTAATACAATAATTATTAATTTATTGAATATAAAATAAAGATCAAATGATAAGCAAAATAGTGTAACAACAAAATACAATATCAATAGCTGTTAATCATAATTAACATCTATGATTTATAGCAGGGGTGAATAACATAAAACATCAATTATGCAGCTCTGTGGCTGTATCAACATGCATGTAGTATTATTTACTATGCAGTTATATTTCTAACCACAAGATGGCCATGCATTTTATTTAGATACAACCACGCCTACATTCATAATGATTAGTAGTTAAAATAGTTACTGATAGTACACCATAATTACCTACAAATTAAATCTCCCTTCTACACCTCCAGTATCAACTTATCAACCAAACCTTATCTCAGACTCACACCCTGTTCTCTGTAACTTCTAGCCAATTAAAACTGAATGGGTGTGTTTAATTTAAATGAGATGATCTCATGATTTATAGCTATACCTGGATTGTGAGTATAATGTGAGAATATATATATATATATATATATATAATATATAATGTTGAAATATATAGAAGTGTTAATTAGAGTTGAGCGGACCCCTGGATTTTCGGGTTCGGCGGGTTCGGCCGAACTTCGGAAAAAAGTCCGGGTTCGGGGTCGAACATTGAAGTCACTGGGGACCTGAACTTTTGGCCACTAAAATGCCTCTAAAAAGGTCCTGGAAAGGGCTAGAGGGCTGCAAAATGAAGTAAAATGTGGGTGAGTGTCCCCATTGATACGAATAGGTCAATTGACCTATTCCTATGAATGGGGACTCTATTTCGGTTTATAGAATAGCAATAGCATTACATGTATTCCTTTTTTTTTTTTTTTTTTTTTTTATTGTCAAAGTATGGAAAATACAATCATAAATAATAATTCCATCAATGCGAAATTTCAAATGCGGATTTACATGTAGCATCTTATTATTTGATTGGCATTCATAAACGTAACATCAATAGCCAGGTTTCGTATAGTGCTTGATAGCAAATATAAAGATACAAAGATACAGATACAAAGATACAGAGGAGAGTACAGAATATACAATAAACAGAGATCAACAGGTTGGCGATCCTCTCTGTTCTACTGTTTTACAGATTAGCCATTTTTGTTACAAAGCATCAACTATCTCTCCATTGCAACATCGATCCCTCTCCCCTCTATGGATCTCCTTAGCATCTAGTATTACTAGTTATATGTATATATTTTCTATCTGCCATATACATATCCGCTTATATACAAACATGTATTTCCATGCTTTGGCAATTTTTGCTTATATATATCTGTGTCTTCTTTCATTCACACATTCATAACATTCATTCTTGACCCCCAGAGCCGACGAGTCTCACATCCCAATCATATCTGATTACTATACCTGTCCAGCCACGGCGACCATATCTCATAATACTTTTCGATTTTATCATAGTTGTTTATATAATACCCCTTCTCCATTTGACATTGGTACCCAAGCTGGTCAATCAGTTTACCTATATCTAGTTGGCCCGGCGTTTTCCATGATCTGGTGATTATGATTTTTGCGGCTAATAAGATTTGAGTCATAAGTGTTCTTTTCCCCATTTCCCATTTTTCTAAACCTAAGTGGAATAACATCAATGCTGGGTCACACATAGTCTCAACCCCGATAGTGATAGAAATTAATGAGGATACTGATGTCCAGAAATTTTTTATATATGGACATTCCCACCAAAGATGTACCAGCGTTCCCCTATTACTTTGGCATCTCCAACATTTATCCTTGTAATCCGTATACATTTTTTTCAATCTTACCGGCGGGAGGTGCCATCTATATATCACTTTATAGTATGTCTCCAGTAGGTTCAGAGAATGAGTAGACCCTCTTGTTATTTGAATTGCTTTAAGCCAGTCTTTCTCTTCCCTGGATATATTTAATTCATTACACCATTTTTTAATTATTGGTAGAGTATTGAATTCTTCCACGTGATCTAATGCTGCATACGCTTTTTTTCCCCATTTATTTTTCCAAGCTGCCAAGAAAAAGTCGTCCATATCCTGATTATTTATATGTACAAGAGGAGCTATCTCTTTTTCATAGAAGTGCTTCAATCTAAGGTATGGAAAAATTTCTCTTGGCTGCAGAGAGAAGCAGCTGGTTATTACTGAGAATTGTTGAAATTTACCATCTACAATTAATTGGTTTATTGAGCTTATTCCTGCCTCTTTCCATGGTTTTAAGTCTATATCCTGGATACGCTTTTCCACTGCATCCAAGGACAAAAATCTATTAGTAGAATATGAAGATAGATATTTTTTCCTAATTTTTTTCCATATACAAGACAAATCGTCTACAATAGGGTTTGCAAAGCTTTTCATATTTTTATTTATTGGAAATAAATTATCTATTAAGGATCCGTCTTGTTCCATCATTATCCACGGGTGTTTTTTAATATCTGTGTGGGTCCATTTTGCGAGATGAGTAAGCATGACTGTATCATATATTTTACATACATCTGGCATCCTAATTCCTCCCTGCGCCTGAGTTCTAGCTAAAATCTTAAACGAGACTCTCGAGGTTTTACCCCCCCGGGCAAATTCATTAAATTTTACTTTGGAACTGTTTCAGGATGTTTGGATCTACCTTCAAAGGGATTGAGCGGAACAGAAAATATAGACGTGGGAGAACATAATAATTTAACACGTTGATTCTACCAAACCATGATGTATACAGTTTTTTCCATTGGGTTAAATTATTTGAAATATCTTTTAATATTGGGAGATAGTTGGCCTTGATAATTTTTTGTGGGTCGAACGATATTTTTATTCCTAGGTAGTCTATATGTTCTGTACTCCACGAGAAGCAATATTTTTCCTTGAGATCCCTTATTTCAGGGCTATGAGTGTCAGATATTAGTGCTTGGCATTTTGCTACGTTCAATTTATAGTAAGATATTTTTGCGAACCTTTCAATCTCATTCATTAGGGTTTCAACAGACAATTCTGGTTCTTCTAGTGTTAGTATTATGTCATCTGCGAAAAGTGATATTTTGTGTTCCGCTCCTTTGATATTGACCCCTTTAATATCTTTATTGTCCCTAATAGCTTGGGCCAATGGTTCCAGTGAGATAACATATAGTAAAGGTGCCAGAGGACATCCCTGACGCGTACCATTATGAATCTCGAACCAAGATGATAATATACCTGAGCCTGTAATTCTGGCACATGGTTTTTTTATATAGGGCCCATATTGCGTCAAAAAACGGTCCCCTTATTCCAAATGTTCTGAGCGCGAGCCCGAGGTAGGTCCAGCTGACCCTGTCGAAGGCCTTTTCAGCGTCCAACGACAGGGCCAACACTCGCCCACCCCGAGCCCGGGCCGAGAACAATACATTAAGATTACGCCTGATGTTATTCGTAGCTGATCTTGTTGGTATGAATCCCGACTGATCCTCATCTATCAAACGATGGATTACTCTCTTAAGCCTGCCTGCCAGAACTGCGGAGTATATCTTTACGTCTGTATTGATTAGGGATATTGGTCTATAGTTTTCAATTTCCATTTTATCCTTCCCTTCCTTCAATATTGGACTGATATTTGCAACCAGCATTTCTTTCGGCATTTCTTTGTTGTTTTTAATCTCCTCAAACAGGTCTAGCAGGCAGGGTAGGATGTCATCCTCAAACATTTTATAGAATAGATTTGAGTATCCGTCGGGTCCAGGAGACTTATTCCTTTTTAAATTTTTTATTATATCGCTTATCTCTTTGATAGAGAATGGGGAATTCAGGAATTCTTGTTCCTCAGTATTTAGTTTTGGGAGATTTAACTTATTTAAATAGTTAGATACCTCATCTCTTTCTTCTTCTTTTGAGATGTTTATTTTGTTTTTATTTAAATGGTATAATTCTTGGTAAAAGTCAATAAAGGCATTGCCTATCTTATCCGGGTCCATTAATGTTTCTCCCTTATATTGAATTTTATTTATTGTGTTATTAACTCTCTGTTTTTTTAATAAGTTTGATAGGAGTTTATCTGCCTTGTTTCCTCTTATATACCATTTTTGTTTTAGAGAGAGTAGGTTTTTATTTGTTCTATCTATGACTTTTTGTTTAATTTTACTTTTGATCTCGTTTATCTTATTTATTATGTATTTGTTCCAAAGTATATAGTTCGGCTTGGAGTTGTTGGTACGTCAGACCTTGTTTTCTTTTTTCTATAGAACCCATTTTAATTAGTCTACCCCGGATTACCGCTTTTAGTGTACACCACATTGTAGATCTCGAGATTGAATCATTTTCATTTTCCGCAAAGAAATTTTTTATGTCAGTTTGTATCTGTTTTTTAATTTTGTCCCTTACCAACAAAGACTCATTTAGTTTCCAGTAGGTTTTTTTTTTCACAATTCCCTCTTCTATGGATATGGAGACATGGGAATGATCTGACCATGTTGCTGCTCCAATATCACATTTCAGTTCTCCTCTAAATGTGTCTCTGTTTATAAGGAACATGTCTATACGGGAATAGGATCTATGAGGTATTGAGTAATGAGTATAGTCTTTGGATGTTGTGTTTAGTGCTCTCCAGACATCTATCAGGTTGTTTTTGATAATAAATTCCCCAAATTTTTTTGCTAAGTGTATTTGTTTGTGACTCATTATTTTGCCCGACTGTAGTTTTTTATCCAGCTCGGTATCTACTACCAAGTTGAAGTCACCCCCCATTATAAGTTGTCCTTGTATTACTTTTTCAACCTGTGCCCACATTTTTTCTAAGAAGTTTATAGTGTTTTCATTCGGTGCATATATGTTTACAAGAGTGTATATGACATTATTAAGTTTACAAACTAGTATGATATACCTGCCGTGTTTATCTATTACTTTGTGTATTATTTCTGGTGTCAATGAATCTTTTATTATTATCATCACTCCTCTACTTTTCTTTGTATTATGATAACTTGATGTGAATATATGTGAATATTTTCTATTATATATCATTTTTTTTGTGGATTTCACCCAATGTGTTTCTTGTGCAAACGCAATATCTATTCTCTCGTGATTAATCATTTCCATAAGCATCCTTCTTTTGTACGGGGAATTTAATCCTTGTGTATTTATTGTACTAATCCTAATCACCATGTCTGAGACAGGTAGCAAACTCTCTCATCGGCTCGGGGGGTCCATTCATACATCACATTCATTCCAAATTGAGTATTCGGATCCAATCGGATCCGAACACCCTCTTGTCCCAATATTAGGGATCTCTCAATTTATTCTTTGCTCTAATTGAGCTTGTGCTCGGCTTAAGGAAGAGACGGGATCGATTTTCCAATATTTACTATAATAATACCTGTTCGTTCTATTATCCTAACTAATATTCAATGTCACCACCTTTAGATTTACTATGACAGGGTGGACCTGACTGAAAACATTTACTAAGAAAAATACCTCCGCATGTCCTCCGCCCTCTTAGGTCTCCCGTATACCTGACCACCCCCACCCGCCACCACCCCGTCCCCCACCCCCCGCATAAGAGGGAGACAGGTGGCGGGTGGGCGGCGGGCTACACTGCACCATATTGTCCTCGCGGACCAAACAGGCTTATACAGAGACAGCACCCAAGCTCACAGAGCCTCCATCCCCCTGCCCGGACCCAGCTAGCCCGCCCCCACCCTCGCCCCCGATAACAAGAGGACCAGGGGCGAGAAGGCAGGAGCGGGATCTTCTATTAACCACTAATGCAGCTCCACCAAAGACATTCAGTTTATAGACTTTCGTTTTATAGAATACATGTAATGCTATTGCTATTCTATAAAAAGAAAGTCTATAAACAGAATGTCTTTCAGGTTTATAGACTTTCGGCTTATGGAATACATGTCATACTATTGGCTTTCATTAAACCAAACTAGAGTCCCCATTCATAATAATTTCTTATGAATGGGGACTCTATTTCAGTTTATAGAAAGCCAATAGCATTACATACAATGTAATCGCCGAACTCCAACACAGACATACAGTGAAATGTTCGGGTCCGGGGTCCAAAAACCGTGAAGTACGGTACGAACCCGAACAGTGTGGTTCGGGTTCGCTCAACACTAGTGTTAATATAATTTCAAATTAGAGTAAATATTCTTATCAATATTCTTATATTTATCATTGAACATTAGATAAAAACTTTTATAAGAAAAGGTATACCACACTAATAAACAATAAATACAATATTCTAATTAATATGTAGGATTAATTGTACTTTAACCCCTTCATAACCAGACTGTTTTTGGAATGTTGTGCGTTAGTGACCGAGGCTGTTTTAACACTTTTGAGGTGTTTGTGTTTAGCTTTAATTTTCTTCTTTGTCTGTTGCTGTACCCACACAAATTATATATTGTTTTTTTCAGGACAAGAAGGGATTTCTTTTCATGATATTTTGTTCATATCATTTATTGTATTGTGAATAAAAAAATAACATATGGTTAAAATAAATTTAAAAAAAAACACTTGTCCTGACTTTTCTTTGTAAATTCTTTTACTAAGCTCAAAAAGCTAATGAAAAAACCTGCTAAATAGATTTGACTATAGGTCCTGAGTTTAGAAATACCCAACGTTTATATGTTAATTTTTTTGCATGTTTTAGGTTAATAAATACAAGTAGCAAATAGCTGTTTCAATACCATTTTAAAACAAATTAGCATTAGTGACACTGTAACACTGATATCGCTCATGAATCGCCCCCCACATGTACATGTTTTTATAAAGTGGACATCCCAGGGCATTCAACTTGGGGTATTTGGACACTTTTCATTCTGTCATTTTACCACCAATCTTTGACAAGTTTTGGCATAGTAATTTTTTGTGTGTTTTATTTTCACACACTGAAACTTAGGTATGAATTTAAAGGGGTTGTTCTATTTTATTACCAAACAAAACCCCAAAATATATTCATCTACTTCCCCTGATTATAGCGGTACCCCACATGTATAGGTTTGCTAGGGTTATGTGGCAGGTACAGTGAAAAATTTAGGATACGGTCATTGCAGTTTTAAAACATGTATTTGTTATGTAATGCGTGTGACTACATTTCCTATCATGCTCAGCCAGCCAAAAGCTACCGTAGCAGAGTAGGAAATGTAGTCTATAGTAGGAAGCACAGATTTTTGCTATCCTTGCTATCCTGCGGCTGCATGGATCATATATCCAGCTGCTGCTGGCCCCATCTACTGCTGGGGGCCAATGCAAAGCACTGGCCACACTAGCAGTCTTTTTTTTTTTTTAAATAAAATATCCCTAAAGGACCACAGACAGACATAACATGTCATTGGTCCTCTACGGAATAACTTTTTATTTTTATATAATTTATTATTATTATTTTGTTGTTTTTTAATTTTATTTATTTTTTTTACATTTTTTTATTTTTATTTAACTCTAACCTTAACCCTATGGTTAGGGTTAGTACAAACCCTAATTCTAATTCTAGGATTAGGGTTTTGGCTGGTTGTGCTTGGGGGGACCATGGGGAGGGTTGAAACACTATATTTAGTCTCTCCTTCCCCTATGATCGCCGTGGAGCAGGGAGAGACTAACGCTGTCAAAACAGGCATCTGCTTTGACAGCTATTAACATCCGGGCGCTGTGATTGGCTGTCACAGTGCCCGGATTTTTCCAGGGAAGCTTCAATGGACATGCCTGAATTTTTTACAAAATTAAATACAATGCAACAATTATTAATAAAATAATAATTTAGTGAATATAAAATAAAGATCAAACGATAAGCAAAAGTGTAACAACAAAATACAATATCAATAGCTGTTAATCATAATTAACATCTATGATTTATAGCAGGGATGAATAACATAAAACATGAATTATGCAGCTCTGTGGCTGTATCAACATGCATGTAGTATTATTTACTATGCAGTTATATTTCTTTTATTTATTTTATTTTTTATTTTTTGTTTTTTTGTTTTTGTTTGACACTGTGCTTCATATTTTGTATTCATGAGATGTGTTTTGACATCACTGTGTCTTGTGCATAATACATATTACAAACCCTCCTGGTGAATACATCCCTACATCATCCTCAAATTGGGGGAGACGTTACAACACACCCACACACACACATAAAACAATTTTAGGCCAGAGTCAAATCGTAGATAATCATAATGCCGCGTCAATAATGTCAGATACCACAATACATCAGTTTTCACCTGGTATATCTGTCTACTGTATCTGAGGGATCCCAGGGGAGGGGAACTGATCCCACCAGGGCTGCCAGATTTTATAATACTGTATATCGATAGTCTTATTATTTATATAGTACCCTTTCTCCATCTCACCTAAGTGGGTCATAGTATCCTTTATATTTTTCCACTCAATCTTCTCTGAGTGTTTCCAATTACATGCAATGTACATTTTCATTGCCAAGAATAAATGGATAGCTATCTTTCTTTCAGCATTCTTAAATTCTCCCATATTGCAATGGAGGAGAGCTTGTTCTGCACTCAGGGAAAAGTTGTGTTTTAAGATGGATGAGAGAACGTCAAAGATCTTTATCCAGGTATCCTTAACTCCGTTACACTCCCACAAAATGTGGATATAGCTCCCCACTTCGTTCTGGCATCTCCAACATTGGGCGCTTTGTGATTTATCAAATCTATTTAGTGAAAGGGGGACCCAGTACCATCTAAAGAACATCTTAAACTGCAGTTCCTGCATGTTAAGGCAATGGGTAGATTGTTTCGTATGAGTCCACCCCTTCTCCCATAATTCTTTATCTCCAGATATCTTAAGATCTGATGTCCACTTTCCCCATACCTTTGGTGTTGTACTGGGTTTGAGATTATCTAGCAGGTGGCACCATTTTTTTAATCTGCCCATTTTAGGATTGTTCTCAAAGATTTTTTTCTAATAGAGACAGCCAAGCTTCTTCTTTAGACCTAAATACCTGCTTCCTAGTGAAGTGTAGGAGCCTTAATATTCCAAAAGCTTCTTTCCAATGGAGCCCAAATTCCTCCATTACACATTTTAATGATTTGATCCTATTGCCTTGTATAAGATGGGCAAAGGCCAAGTTCCTATCTTTAAAAGATTCACTGAAAGAGAGGTCGTCGGTAACATCTCCTGTTCAATCCAAAACCAATCCTCCTTACGTGAGTCAGGGAGTTGAATTGGGGATTATTCTAGCCTTGGTGAAGAAATAATCTTAATTTTATTAAAGACAGGAGGCGAATATTTGCATAATCCTTCTTTACTGAAACCTCCAGCAGCAAAAGAGTTAACAGAGTTGTAAAGATTCAACCAATAGAAACAAACACAGGATGCATATATAAACCCCCTCAGGACACTTCCTCTTTCTTTGAACAGCCGAACAGGGCACGTACAACTTAATTCTCAAAAATAACCGATCACCACAAAGAGTCTGACCACTGGAACCGGACAGATGTCAACTCAGAACACCATGCTGGAAGGCAAAGAGAAAATTGTGAAAGTAAACTGGTCTACTAAACAGATTCATAATAACACTGCAAACAATAAACAGAGAGACAGTCGTAATATATAATACAAAGTCTTAATAAGACTTCAAACAATAAAAGTCAGATACACAATCATAATATATAATAATACCCACAGATGTAATAAGGGTTGGGGGAAAATAAATAAACTGGGGGGGAAATATTCGCCTCCTGTCTTTAATAAAATTAAGATTATTTCTTCACCAAGGCTAGAATAATCCCCAATTTTATGGCAAGACAGGAGGCTTCATATTTGCATTTTTAACGCTCATTAAGAGAAAAGGATCCCATGCACCAAATGAGCAAGATGAAGAACTCCATCTATCAACTGTAGGAAAACAGGTTTAAACAATCAGATTGATGTAAGAGATCAGAAGCGGCCTGTTAGGCACTGCACGAAAAATGGACTTGGCTGACAAATACCTATGGACACAGCTAGTCCAGAAAAACACCCCTTTTTTCCGGGTAGAAGGAAAAATAATCCATAGAAAAGCCAGAAATCAGAAAACCGGCACAATTACACCAAATAGAGCAAAAGCGAAGGAGAGCAACGTTATCTTGCCATTCCTCAACACAATGAAGACACATCCGAAATGAATTGTGCACCGTTTTTGAAGGTCAAGCCAAGTGGATGCCACATAAAAGGCAAAGAACCAATGGATCATAGCTGAAAAACATTCCTAGAAGGGAAAATGTACCACCGGGAAAGTGAACCTCAGGATGTTCATAATACTAAAGTACAGAATAGACAGTATAGGGCCAGACAGGGAGAGAGCCAAAGTGTCAGCACATTATAGTACAAGGAGAGATAACCATACATGTGACCTCCACAGCAGGGTGATTAATAAGCCCATTACTCACTGGGGAGTGTTTAGATAGGGAGACCGGAGAACTGTGGGAAGGCATAAGGTCCCTGGAGAACGCGTCCACTGCCATAGAGAGAGGTCTGGCATCCAGCTGAAGAGGGCTGGTGTCTGACAGTTTTCCCTAAATACAAACATTTCAAGGTTGAAGGTACCCTTGAGATTCAGGGCAAGAATGACCAATGGGGACACATGCCAATGTGTGGGGCCAATGAACAGTGAGTTCTGTCTTAGAGGAAACTGGGAATCACAAAGGGACACCTGATGATATCCAGTAAGTTGATATGGAATCCAAGTTTTTCAGGACTCCACAGGACTCCACATGAGATACACCTCATCTGAGGGAGCTGGCGTCAGAATCTACGATGCATCATTCCAGAGTGGAGACAATCCAGTCATAGGAACCTAAAGATGAGCCTTCAGACATTGCATTACGAGATAGTGCAAGGGCCCTGGAAAAAAATGGCCTGAATAGAGGCAGAGAGCAGACGATCATGCTACTCAAGAGCAACCGAGAAGGCGGTGGAGATCTTGGACTGAGATAGTTTGAGGACAACCGACAGAGTATCATGAAACCCAGGAATTGTATGGATTGAATGGATTTTTATTCCAATTTGCCTTGTTGATCATAAAGCCAAGATTCTATAAGAGATGGCCGATCTTGCACCATCAGCAAGATGTTGTCCAGATAAAGGATAGTGGATTCAGCGAGCATAAAGGCACTCCATAACCGGCTTGGGCAGTTTTGTGAAGCACCAAGGTGCAGAGCCCGAATGGCCACAGGTGATCTTGTCAGAAAAACCGGAGTATGTGTGGGAGAACGCGACATACCCCTTACTAGATATTAATCTGGCCTGGAAGGAGGATGATGCATCCTAATAGGACAGTGAACGGTAGAAGAATGTGTAGTTTTGAAAACTAGTAGGACGTCAGATTCTGAGCAGAGGGGCCTGATTCTGTAGGCGTTCTGCTGGTGGCACGGCCCTCTGCCGATCAGCCCTGAATTAAAACGATCCCCATGGAAGACCTGCTTCATTGATGCCTGAGCTTTGTTTAGCTAGGTAAATATGTTGACCTGTTGATTTATTTAGTTGAGGTCCCTATCCCAGGATATGTCCCGCAAGATATGTCCTGCCTCTGGGCCAAGATCCTTGGGGGCCAGTTCATGTCAGCTTGACATCCAATTTGTAAAGGGTGGCTTTGTGCTGTTCTGCTAACATAGCCACGTAAGCATTGCCTAGGAGACACCTGGCTTGTTGCGCCCATTTCCGGGACAGTCGTGTATCCAGTGGGGTGCCCTCTGTCAAAGCTTTATCTGTGATGAGGAACAATTGTGATGGTGGTCAAGACATCAAGCAATTTGTCTTTCTAGATGCTAAGACCCTGTTCCAGCCCTTTGTAAGGTCTTTGACATTCTTGGGCATGAAAATTACAAAGGTCATGTCAAACGAAGGTGTTAGCCACTTTGTACTGTATAGTAGGACAAGGACACTCCGCGTTGAGCTTCTGGCATACCTCCTTTTCCAGGGGATGCTAGGTAGGACACCACTCTGAGGACCTGGAATGGCGAAGGGTCGAAAAAAGGGAGACCCATAGCATCCAGAATCTCCAAGGGTGTGCCAGGTTTAGAGGAGCCTGTGAGGGAGTCATGGAGCAGGGCACCCCTGGGGTGCAAGAGTCCTGATAGATCAGCAAGAAGTGGAATCCTAGGGCATCCTGGTCTATAGATCCCTGCTTAGTACTCCTTTACCACAACTTCTGAACCCCTTGTTGAGGTAGGGTCATGAAGGACCACCAATGGGCCACTCTTAGCCTTTTTTTTTTTTTTTTTTTTTTTACAGGCATCCTGCCCTTCGAGTTGGCATTCAGTGAATCTCTGGGTCTAAAGGATCAGTGAGAGCCCTGCATTCAGAAGCATCTCTGCCATCAGAGAGTATGGGGATGAGAATTCCTGGGACTGATGTAGAGCAGCCAGTGCATAGATGAGGTTGTCAGCCAGAACAGAGCGCAGCCAAGAGTAAAGCCCTGTGGGCACATAAGTCTTCTGTCAAACTGTCTCAGTGCCGTGCCATTTATTCAAGGCACAAGAGAAGTATATGTTGTGGTGCCTGTATATAATCGGGGGTTACCCGAGGTGTCAGTGGGGGTCACCCACAGCACTGGTATAAAGGCTGCTAAACCAATCCCTTTAATCAGAGGGAGGAACACCCCTGGCCTTGTTGTGAGAGGCATAATGTTGTTGTGCCTGTATATAAATCAGGGGTCATCTGACTTGTCAGTGGGGGTCACCCACAGCACTGGGATAAAGGCTGTTAGGCCAATCCCTTTAATCAGAGGGGGAACACCCCTGGCCTTGTTGTGAGGCATATAAATCAGGGGTCACCTGACTTGTCAGTGGGGGTCACCCACAGCACTGGGATAAAGGCTGTAAGGCCAATCCCTTTCTTTATAGGGGGTCACTCCTGGCCTTGTTGTGAGAGGCATGTGTTTTAGTGCCTGTATATAAATTGGGGGTCACCTGAGGTGTCAGTGAGGGTCACCCCCCGCACTGGCATAAAGGCTATTAGGCCAATCCATTTATTCATAGGGGGGTCACCCATGGCCTTATTGTGAGAGGCACATGTTTGGGTGCCTGTACATATCGGGAGTAATCCGAGATATCAGTGGGGGTCACCCAATACACTGGGCAAAAGGCTGTTAGGCCAATCCTTTTAGTCATAGGGACCCCTGGCCTTGTTGGCAAAGGCATTTGTTGTGGTGCCTGTATATCCAGGAATGATTCCTGGGTAATTCTGTAGATGGGTGTATCATAGGAGAGCCCTGCTTAGAGGAACGAGTCAGATATTCATCAAAGGTTTTAAATTTCTCATCCCCAGAAGGCACATCTGCCTCTTCAGATGTAGTATTCAGTGTAACCAAAAGTGGGGAGCACTTAACCCTTTTCTTGAGGGGTGTCTTGCCCTTTCCTTGAGGAAGAGAGTCCAACCCGGACCTCTTATTAGAGGGGGTCAGATCATGACAATGGTACGAGTCCTCAGATCTGACCCATGCAAGTGAAGGAGCTTCAGGGGCGTCCTGAGTAATGTTGGGGGTTGGTTTGTTGCAGAACGGCCAGGGCTGCTGGCAAAGATACAGCCAAGGTCGACTGGAGCCATACCTGAAGGGCCCCACGCATGGGTTATCCATATCACTTTCTATGACAAGTGGTAACTCTTTCAGTAATGATATCTGAAAGATGAAATGGGGAGCTATATATAATAAAAGTGAAATTTAACAGGGTTCACCCAATTGCCCAGTGGGGGGGGGTTCACCCACAGATGGGGTCAGCAGCTTAGAAAAAAGAAACATGTCGGTGCGCTAAGCTAGTCACAGGCTCAAATAATATAAATGTATAAAATTATGCTTACCAAACAGATGTGAGCATGCTACAAATACAGTGTGATTGGCTGTACAATGTATACATACATGTCTGCGCTTCTCACCCTAATAAAGTTGGCGGCAATATTGTGGCATATTATTTTTATATATATTTGATGCCACCTTATAGAGAAGCCTACCTACACAGAGGGGGGTCACCCCAACATCAATATATTCATCTGGTGATACAGTTATAATGTGTAAAAGTGTTTGGCAAAGCGTTTTTTTGTAAGCTGGTGTGAAAACGCCATTATCACACACTGACTAGGGGGGTCACCCTATTGGAAAAAACCTGCACCCAGGCAGGTTAACACAAACCCCGGAGGGGGTTATATCACTTTAAACATGAAGCAGCATACATGCTGCTGCAGCAAGCAAAATAAACCTGGAGGGGTTTAAAATTGTCAGGGGAACTGCCAAAAATGAAATATGGGAGCTAGATCCCTGAAGTAAATATCCCTGTATAACCTGGTTTATCAAATATATGTGGGATGTGGCAGACTCTTAGGTCAGTAGGTGTCAGAAAGAGGGGGTCATCCCCTTGCATGGAACAGTTTGTGGTATGTTTGCCTTAAACAATAATAATGTAATATATATGTATGAAGGCCAAAAACAGGGCCTAACCTGGCAGTACAAGCACCAAGAGAGGGGCTGAATAAGCCAACCATTAGAGAGAAACATAAAATGGTGAGGGGGGTGTGGAAAGCAGTATTGCCACTAATGGTAGAAAAAGAGAACTCCATTAGAGGTGTAAATCCCTAAAACGAAGCAATAACCTGTGAAGGAAAACACAATAAAGGGAGAAAAACACCCAATACATAGTAATAAAGCAATCTGAAGTATAGATTAAATAAACTATATAGTGAGAAACACTCTAGTGTGGAAGGTGCTCACCTGGAGGCAGCAGCAAAGAAAGAGGAAGAGGAAGTGTCCTGAGGGGGTTTATATATGCATCCTGTGTTTGTTTCTATTGGTTGAATCTTTACAACTCTGTTAACTCTTTTGCTGCTGGAGGTTTCAGTAAAGAAGGATTATGCAAATATGAAGCCTCCTGTCTTGCCATAAAATTCTATATGATTGGTATAACATACTGGCTTCAACATATCTAGCCAGTATTGGGAGACCCACACCTCCTTTGTTCCCCAGTTTATTCAGCCACTGTCTCGCAATTCTTGGCCTCTTATCTCCCCAAATGAAGCTACTAGTCATATTTTGAAATCGTGTACAATAAATAGCAGGGATGGGAATAGGAATCATCCTTAATAGGTACAACCATTTTGGTAAAACATATGATCTGATAGAATTCATTCTTCCCATCCAGGATATACTCAAGCCCTTCCATTGTCCCGTCTTTTGCTGTAAATCTCTAAACAAGGGGGCATAATTTATATCTAAAATATGAATAATATCCCTTGGGATCAAAATCCCTAGGTATGAGATGAAGGCTTCCCCCCCATTGGAGTGAAGGCCAAATAACTCTATTTCCTCCAAAGCATTCCTAATTGAATTGCCTGGATTGGATAGTGTTAGTAAAATATCATCCGCAAACAGGCTTATCTTACATTCTCTACTTCCTACCAGTATCCCCTGGATCTCTAAGGCCTTCCGGATCCTAATGGCCAGCGGTTCAAGTGATAATATATAAAGGATTGGGGCCAGGGGACAACCCTGGCGTGTCCCATTCCTCACATCAAACCAGTCAGAGCCCAATCCAGGGCCCGAGATCCTAGCTGAAGGTGTGGTGTATAAGGCCATGACCGAGTTGATTAGGCCCTCTCCAAAATTATATGCCCTCAAAATTTCCTCCAGAAAGCTCCAATCAACCCGGTCAAATGCCTTCTCAGCATCCAGAGCCAGTATGACTGAGGGGATTTTGTGTTTATTCACATAATCTATGTGGTTAATGATTTTCCTTGTATTCCCCATAGATTGGCGACCTTTTACAAAGCCCGTTTGATCTATATGCACTATAGAGGAGACACTGGCTAAAAGCCTGTCTGCTATTATGGATGAGTAGATTTTCGTATCCAGGTTAATTAGGGATATGGGCCTGTAATTATTTAGCACGGTAGGATCTTTTCCTGGCTTAGGGATGGGAGTTATAGCTGCTTGTAGCATTTAATTTGGAAAAGATCTCCCCAGTATGATCTCATTGTATGCTTCCATTAGATGTGGTGCTATAATAGCCGCAACCTTTTTATAAAACAGGGCTGAAAAAACGTCCGGGCCAGGAGCTTTATTAATCTTAAGCTTATCAATGTCTCGTCGGACTTCTATTAATGAAAAGGGAGCTTCCAAATCCTGCTTTTGTTGTTGGTTTATCTTTGGGAGCCCTGTCTGTGTTATATAAGACCTCGTTGCGTCCTTATCATTATTTGGGGCCAGATTATATAAGCTGTGGTAGAAATTTGCAAAGGCCTTACTTATCTCTTGGGGGGACAGGTAAGTATTCCCTTTTTCAATAATCCTAAAAATCCTAGATCTTAGATTATTAGATTTAAGCTGATTAGTCATTAGTTTGTCTGCCCTATTCCCCAAGTAAAACCATTTTTGTTTGAAGTTTTTCAAGGTTTTAGAGGCTTTAAGATGTAACTGCTCCCTTATAGCCTTTCTTAGTGTTTGAATTTCTAATGTGCGCGATTCCTCAACCGTGATTCTATTTAATGAGTTTAGGTCTGCAAGCCTAATATTCATTTCGGCTAGATTCTTGCCCTGGTCTCTTTTCCTATGTGATCCCACACTAATAAGATGACCCTGCGCCACACACTTAAAAGCGCACCAAACTGTTGAGTTTTTTAATTCTCCTGTCGCATTCATTGTGAAGTAGTCTTGGGCCATAGACTGTAAGCCTTCAATAATGGATTGATTATTTAACAAAGAGTCGTTGAGTTTCAATCGTGCTCTTATTCTCGGGGTGTCGTCCTTAATGTCTAGTGTAACCGCGTCATGGTCTGACCATGGTATAACCTTCATTTTGGACCCTATACAATTTGTAATTGTCACTTGGTCCACTAAAATCAAATCTAATCTAGAATATGATCTGTGTCTGTTAGAAAAAAAGGTGAAGTCTCTCTCCACCGGGTTTATGACTCTCCATGCATCATAGAGTTGAAATTTACCTAGTGCATCGTGAAACTCTCTAGCCAAACCTCTATCAACTGGGGAAATTCCTCTGGTGTTCATACTTTTCCTGTCCACCTCTGGCTCTGAGACGCAATTAAAGTCACCCATTGCTATAAACGCACCTTGAACATATCTACTTATCTGGCTTAATGTTGTGTTTATAAACTTCATTGGGCTTTTGTTGGGAGCATAAAGATTCAGTATCTAATAGGTTTTGTCATTTAATTTACAAACTACAAAGACGAATCTTCCGTTCGTGTCTGATTGTCTGTAAATCATTTCGTATTTAACATTGCGGGAGATAAGGATTGCCACCCCGTTTTGTTTTGTCCCTTCCATTTACGAGTGCTCTACGTGGGGAATTTTTTTTGTTTTCAGCCTGTGGGCATCTATCTCTTTTAGGTGAGTTTCCTGGATACAAGCGATATCCACCTTATCTGCAAACAGCGAATCAGAGAGTGTAAGTCTACACTGAGGTATATTCAAACCCTGAACATTCAGGGTTAAAAATCTCAAACCACCCATAAGTCAGGCTCCCCTTTCCCCCGGCCCCGGGAACCCCCAGATGCCCCTACAAAATTCCTCAGACCCTGGCCAAGACAAACAAACACACACAACATTTCACTACACATATACCACATAAACCCCCCCTCCTTCCTTATGGATGAGAATTCCAACCTTTCCCCATCCCCCTCCTCCTCCTTTCTCGTGATGCATCTATCCTGCATCCTACCCTTGTCCCTGCACTTAAGCTGTTTAGAGACCGGGGGGTTTATCTTTCCTGTAAAGTAATTTTTGCCGTTGTTATTTCTCCGAGGGAGAAGGGGAGAAAAAAAAAAAAAAACAAGAAAAAGAAACGTCCTATGCAGTTAAATTATTTTTGATACCATTCTCTCATCTTAAAAAGTGGAAGTTGAATCAATTCTAAAATAAATAAATATTATATTATACCTATGTATTTATCAGTGCAAAAAATCTTAAAAAAATGTGGAGCCCTTGTGCGACAAGTAGATCGTGTATTAAATTTAGTGCTATACAGGGCCGTCAAGTCAGTTTCAAGTCAATGTACAAGTTAGTAAACCAGAGATAACTCCTCTAAAAATGGTTGAACGTTCCTTGTGTAATTAAGTGGCTTGGTTTATAAAATCAATTCGATAAAATTGCAGAAGAAATAAAAAAATAAATAAAGAAAAAAAAAATAATAATAAAAAAAAAACGAATCCAATGTTTACTTCTAACCTCACATCTTACAGATGTAGAGGCGTTTACCTAGTGGATACCTTAGCTAGAAAAATAATATATGAACTTAGATCTTTGTCAAAAATCTTAACTACCTAGTGTTAACACTACAATTGTATGTGATGTATGTATTTTAATATTTGTATCGTTTTAATCCATTATTTGTATATAAACCTACCCTAAAGCTAATTGAAGAAAAATTCTTAAAAGTGCGTTTGAATCCAGTGGGATAGAAAAAAAATAAATAAATAAGTGAATCCAATATCTATCTCTGCTTTCACATCTGTAGATGTAAAAGCGTATATATCTAGTGAGTACCTTGGCTAAAAAGAATATTATATACACTTAATTCTTGATCAAAAAAAAAATCTTAATTACGTAGTGATAGCAGTACAATTGTATGTGTTGTGTGAATATTAATATTCATAAGAGTATCTAATATCCTTAAGTCCAGTGTTGTGTATAAATGTGCCAAAAAACATATTGAAAAAAAAAAATTTAAAATCTTGAAGGTACGGTCTTGAAGTAAAAAAAAAAAAAAAAAAGCCCTTACTCCTCCCCCTGAATATTACTATATTTTGACATCCATGTGTCATGGAACCATTAATCTATATCTCTACTCTTTCTGCTTCCTGTAATTATGTAGCCATTCTTTTGCCTCTTCGACACTATTTATAGTGTAAGAAGAGTCTGCTAACCTGATATACAATTTGGTTGGGAAGCCCCAGTTGTATCTTATACTCAAATCTCTTAAGGCCTCGGTAAAAAAGCCAAATGCTCTTCTTTTGGCTCTAGTAATGGCTGAGAGATCCTGATAGAAGGAGATATTCTTGAATCTTATCTCAGCAGGTACATAATTTTTCCCTGCTTGTACAACTTTTTGTTTAATGTAATATGAGGAGAATCTTAGAATGATGTCCCTTGGAGCCTCAATTGGTAAATGCTTTGGTTTGTAAGTGCGATGAACCCTTTCAATGCATGAATCGTGGACCGCCTCCTGAACCCCCATAGAGATAAAGAGGTCAATCAGGTATGGTCTAAGTTTGGGTTGAGTCACATCTTCGGCTACGCCCCGAATCCGGATATTTTTACGCCTTGCTCTATCCTCCGCATCAGTGATTTTAATCTCCAATTTACTCACTGACTCCCTCAGTTCTCCAATCTGGTCATTCAGGTATTTATTGGTAAATTCAAGATTTTCAATCTGCTGTTCACAATTCAGGATTCTATCCCTCATATTAGTTATTATTTCATTTGATTCCCTAAAATGTTTTTCCAGTTCGTTTTTAAATAGGGTTAGTTGTCTATCCAAGCAGGCTTGTAAATAGTCCTGGGTTGTGCATATTATAGGAGACCCACCTCCTACTGATCTGGAAGTTTCTGAGTCATGGTCTTCCTTATTGACTCCTTCTGGTTCTATAGTTCCTAATGTTTGCTGCTTGTTGGTCACAGGTGAAAATAAAGTCGTTATTTTCTCTTGGGCCCCCCCAGAGATGCTTTTATTTTTCTCCTTTTCTCTGTCCTTTTTGGCAGTTATTTTACTGTCCTGACCCCTTTTAGATGCCATCATCTGTATGTTATCTTTCCCTTTCTTTTTCCTTTCTCTCTTCCCTCTCTTTTATTATTTATTTATTTGTTTATTTTTCTTAGGAAAGTATGATGGATCAATATTTCCTAATCTTCTCCTTTATTTAGTGTTATTATTCCCTTTTGCAGCAATGGGTCCCTGGCAATATAATCCTCGGGATCACAGTTTAAGTTATGTTTTCGTCTAAGACAACACACTGGTAATATGATCTGGGATCTTGATTTAAGTTGTACTTTCGTCTAAGCTGAAAAGACCAGCCAGATATAACATGCAGCCAGATTCCAGCAACCCAAAATTCCAATTTAAAGTCTAGGGAACACTTTTCAGAAAGGGATATAGGTATTTTTTAATATCTTGGACGTGTCTCAGTTGGTGGAGGTATCTCTTTTCTGCAGAGTTGACCTTTCTTTCAGTAATATATAATTTATATATATCTCGTTCTCAGCCGCTTTAAATGCTTGCAGCATTGATACACTAATAGATCAATCCCTGAACACAGAAGTTAGGTTATACTTTTGTCTACGGTAGGGAAAAAAAACAAAAAAGAAAACAACCATTTGTAACGTACAGCTAGATTCCAGCAAAACACCAACCAACTTTAAGGACTAAGTATCACATTTCAAAGAGGAATGTAGAAATTTTTATCAATTAGTATCTTAGAAATGTTTCAATTAGTAAAAGTGACCCTTTTCTTTCCAGTTAACCTTTCTTTCAGCCAGTAAATATATATGTCATAATCAGCCTCTTCAAGTGCTTATAGAAAAAGATTTACTGGCAAAATAATCCTAGAGTCACCGTTTAGTTTAAACTTTGATCAAGATGAAAAAACCGGTCTTCAATGTCATGCTGCCAGACTCCATCCACCCACACGTTGCCTTTAAGGTTTAAGTATCTCTTTCAAAGAAAGAAAGAGGGGGGTGTGAGTAATTTATGTTGGTTCACTTAATCAAAGTGACCTTTCCTTCCTTCTTCCTTCCCCCCTTCTTCCCTTTAAACAGTTAACCTTCTTTCTGCCACTATTTATATCTTTTCAAGTGTAGGAATAAGCGGCACTAGGACCCCAACGAGCAGTGATAGAGTGAATAATGGGTACTTATCTGCCCAATTTGAGGAAGCCTTTCATCTGGTGCTCTGTGCACCGTCAGGTCGTGTAGCCGTTTTGAAGGGTTCTTTATCCAACATCAGAAGCGCTGGTTGACGATATGGACTCCTGTGCTCTCTGCATGCAGATACAACCTACAAGCTGTTCGCACACGGAGAGAAATCACTGATCCCACGACTCCATCAAGTTCCACACGGCATCAGCTCTCAACCCCCCTGACCTCCAAGACGCTCCGCCCACTCAGCGTCTCACGTCATCACCCCTCCCTCGACGCAGCCAAATTCTTAAAGCGGCCTGTTATATTTCTGACCACAAAATGGCCATGCATTTTATTTAGATACAGCCACGCCTACATTCATAATGATTAGTAGTTAAAATAGTTACTGATAGTACACCATAATTACCTACAAATTAAATCTCCCTTCTACACCTCCAGTATCAACTTATCAACCAAACCTTATCTCAGACTCACACCCTGTTTACTGTAACTTCTAGCCAATTAAAACTGAATGGGTGTGTTTAATTTAAATGAGATGATCTCATGATTTATAGCTATACCTGGATTGTGAGTATAATGTGAGAATCTATATATATATATATATATATATATATATATATATATATATATATGTTGAAATATATAGAAGTGTTAATTAGAGTTGAGCAGACACCTGGATGTTCGAGGTCGGCGGGTTCGGCCGAACTTCGGAAAAAAGTCCGGGTTCAGGGTCGAACTTGACCCCGGACCCCATTGAAGTCAATGGGGACCCGAACTTTTGGCCACTAAAATGCCTCTAAAAACGTCCTGGAAAGGGCTAGAGGGCTGCAAAATGAAGTAAAATGTGGGTGTCTATTTCGGTTTATAGAAAGCCAATAGTATTAAATGTATTCCATAAGCCGAAAGTCTATAAACCGAACGACATTCGGTTTATAGACTTTCAGTTTATAGAATACATGTAATGCTATTGCTATTCTATAAACCGAAAGTCTATAAACCGAATGTCATTCGGTTTATAGACTTTCTGCTTATGGAATACATGTAATACTATTGGCTTTCTATAAACCAAAATAGAGTCCCCATTCATAAGAATTTCTTATGAATGGGGACTCTATTTCGGGTTATAGAAAGCAAATAGCATTACATCCAATGTAATCGCCGAACCCCGAACTCCAACACGGACATACAGTGAAATGTCCGTGTTCTGGTCTGGGGTCCAAAAACTGTAAAGTTCGGTACGGACCCGAACAGTGCGGCTCGGGTTCGCTCAACACTAGTGTTAATATAATTTCAAATTAGAGTAAATATTCTTATCAATATTCTTATCATTGAACATTAGATAAAAACTTATATAAGAGAATGTATACCACACTAATAAAACAATAAATACAATATTCTAATTAATATATAGGATTAATTGTACTTTGACCAGACTGTTTTTGGAATGTTGTGCGTTAGTGACCGAGGCTGTTTTAACACTTTTGAGGTGTTTGTGTTTAACTTTAATTTTCTTCTTTGTCTGTTGCTGTACCCACACAAATTATATATTGTTTATTTCAGGACAAGAAGGGCTTTCTTTTCATGACATTATTTGGTTCATATAATTTATTGTATTGTGAAAAAAATATTAAAATATGGTTAAACAATTTTTTTTAAAAGGTGGGTGTTACAAGAAGCCGGGGTAGACACTGTGGTGTTCGGTCCCCATTCTACTAGAGGGGATATGGCCTCTAAAGCTTTTTCCTTAGGTTGTCGACTGGAAGATTTGATGAAAGTGGTGGACTGGTTTCGGGAATTTTAATTTCGGGCTCTTTCTCATTTTACCGTATTTGCTCGAATATAAGACAAGGTTTTTTTCAGAGCAAATGCTCTGAAAAATACCTCTCGTCTTATATTCGAGGTCGTCTTATAATCTGACCTCAAATCGAGGTCAGACTATAAGACATGGATCCAGGTCCCCCGCAGAGCTGCAGGGGACCTGGATCCCCCTCTCTAACAGCAGGTGGATGTCTGCTCGACGCAGACATCCTCCCCTGCTGCCGCCCGGCACGACCGCCGGGACTTCTATGATGAAGCCGGGTCCTTCCGGCTTCAACATAAAAGTCCCGGCAGAAGTGCCGGGCAGCAGCGGAGAATGTCTGCACGTATCGTGCAGACATCCTCCGCTGCCTCCACTATCCACCTTGGAGATATAGGCAGCTGGGGGATGTCTGCACTATAGTGCAGACATACTCCATGCAGCCCGACACTGCTGTCTATTATGACGGACCGGCTGCCGGACGTATCGTGCAGACATCCCCCAGCTGCACCCACTAGCCACCAGGGCTAGAGGGGGGGTGAGAGACTAGGGGAGGGAGGGGGTGAGAAAGATGAAGGGAGGGAGGGGGGAGAGAAAGACTAGGGGAGGGGGAAGAGAAAGACAAGGGGGAGAGAGAGAGAGAAAAGTTTGGGGGGGAGGGAGACAACGCAGGGGGGGTGGAGAGAGAGGCAGCATTGGCACAATAAATACAAGAAATGCATTTGTTTAAACTTTTGTCCTATAGGGTAGTCTTATATTCAGGCTTTTAGTTTTTTTCTAAAGGAATATCCAAAGTTTGGGGGGTCGTCTTATAATCAGGGTCGTCTTATATTCGAGCAAATACGGTACTTCTACGGTTATAGCCCAGCTTTGAACTAGCATAATATGAGCCTCCGTGTCTTTAAAAATTACCAGATTTTTCTAATAAATTATGATGTAAAGTCATGATTTATAAAGACACGGAGGCGAGTATTATTCCCACCCAATTCAAGTTCGTTAGGCCCCCCCCATTTGTGGATGTTATGATTGTGATATTTTATGTCATGTATTTCATAATGTTTATCTCTCCTTATTGAGATAATTAATGATTACATTTGACGGATAATTTTATTATCTTACACGATTTCCCATACCTTTTTCTCATTCGATTTTACCTTGAATCTTCAGTGATCTTAACTGCATTTGGACCTGGCTGGACCGGTCGGATGTTTTTTCCTGGTGTTTTTCTTCTCTTCTGATGTGATTGCCTACGTTTCATGCTTTTGGACTAATTTTTCTTTTTAAGTTTTGGTTGGATATATATTTTCTCTTCACACAAAGAAAGAGAAAGTGGTTGATATTACACTAAACTTTATAGAGAATGGGAGGGAAATATTATTATGGAATGTGTTCTTATTGGTTACAAGTTTTAATGCATTGTCTTTGCTGCTGAGGGAAGCCTCCGTGTCTTTATAAATCATGACTTTATATTATAATTTATTAGTAAAATCTGGTAATTTTCTCCTCCAGATTGGTTAAATTTACCTCAAGATTCTGTGTTCTTTTTTTGATTCCGCCAGGTCAAATTCTAGGGCTTAAGCTCTTTGCGTGTTCTGAATAATCTTTTCGTTTAGACCCTTCAGTTCTACTCTAAAATCCTGAAACTGCGCCTTTAATTCATCTTTAAACTGTTTTAACTGATTATTAAGACATAACTGTAGTTGAGTGGCTGTAACATTACATTATTACATTACATTACCTTTTATTTATATAGCGCCAAAAATGTACGCAGCACTTGGTACAGAGCATAAGAAGGGAGTTACAAACAAATTTAGACAAAACAGACTAAAACATGAGGTAGAGGGCCCTGCTCGCAAGCTTCCATTCTAAAGGTGATGGGGAACATGAGACACACAAGGAGAGTGTGAGGCAGAATGAAAAAAGGGGAGAGGTAAAAATAACAGTAGATTGTGATAATGGAAGGTGTGTGGGGTTAATTGAGAACTGAGTCACACCAGAAGTTACCAAGTAGGAGAATAGTTGGGTGCATTGTAAGTCTACAAATGGCAGGTGATTAAAGTATGCCATGATGTTAAGATATTGCTAGTAGATATGTGCAGGAGGGGGAAGTATGACAGGTGGTTGATTGGAGGTCAAGTCACATCATCTGATTAACCAGACCTATAAAAGAAATCATGCTGGGGTGGGTGGGTTGGTTGGGCAGAAGGGAGGGGAATTAAACAGTCTTGTCTGGTTGCAAAAGGATTCTGTGTGTGTGGGTCCAAGTGAGATCTGAGTGAAGGAAGAGAAAATAATTAAAGGTTGTAAAACACATAAAGAATGTGGGAGGAGATTGAAGTCAACTGGAGAGTGACCACAGATAGTGTAAGTATATCATTTAGAGTGCGACAGATCAATAGAAAATTCAAAGTTGCATAAAATGGAGATGATAGTATACAGATATTGTAGAGACATGAGTATAAAGTCCAAATCTAGGCTTATGGAATACATGTAATACTATTGGCTTTCTATAAACCGGACTAGAGTCCCCATTCATAAGAAATTCTTATGAATGGGGACTCTATTTCGGTTTATAGAATAGCATTACATGTATTCCATTAGCCGAAAGTCTATAAACCGAACGTCGTTTGGTTTATAGACTTTCGGCTTATGGAATACATGTAATGCTATTGGCTATTCTATAAACCGAAATAGAGTCCCCATTCATACGAATAGGTCAATTGACCTATTCGTATGAATGGGGACTCTATTTCGGTTTATAGAATAGCAATAGCATTACATGTATTCTATAAACCGAAAGTCTATAAACCGAATGTCTTTCGGTTTATAGACTTTCAGTTTATGGAATACATGTAATGCTATTGCTATTCTATAAACTGAAAGTCTATAAACCGAATGACTTTCGGTTTATAGACTTTCGGTTTATAGCGAACCTCGAACTCCAACCCGAAACATACAGTGAAATGTTCAGGTTCGAGGTACGAACACCGTAATGTTCGGTACGAACCCGAACAGTGCGGTTCGGGTTCGCTCAACACTAGTAGGAAACAGTCTGGTCTGGTTGCAAAAGGATTCTGTGTGTGTGGGTCCAAGTGAGATCTCAGGAATATGTAGGAAACAGTCTGGTCTGGTTGCAAATTGATTCTGTTTGTGTGGGTCCAAGTGAGATCTCAGGAATATGTAGGAAACAGTCTGGTCTGGTTGCAAAAGGATTCTGTGTATGTGGGTCCAAGTGAGAACTCAGGAATATGTAGGAAACAGTCTGGTCTGGTTGCAAAAGGATTCTGTGTGTGTGGGTCCAAGTGAGATCTCAGGAATATGTAGGAAACAGTCTGGTCTGGTTGGAAAAGGATTTTGTGTGTGTGTGGGCCCAAGTGGCAGTAAACTTTAGCTTCCATCAGTTTATACAACTGTTGTAAACTATCAGTCCTACATTATGAGATATGCAGGTCACCGTAATTGTGTCACTCCCTTTGCTGTTAACTATAGTGCCATAATTCACAACCAGACAAACTACCACAAACTGTTTGAGCCTCATGGGTAATGTAGTTAACAGCAAATGGAGTGACAGACATAAGTTGTGAACTGCAACAATTATAGATTGGTGATGGCTAAAATTTGACAAATTTCTTCTCTTATTAGGGACATAATGCATAACGTTTGACACTCATGCTGCTATTAACTTTTTTCCTTGGCACTCAGACAGTAATGTAACTGGCTGAGTATCATAGGACTTGTAGTCCACAGCAGCTATGATGAAGGTTAGAGAGAGAGAGAGGCAGAGAGAAGTTGGAGAGACAGATGGCAAGAAAAGAGGGAGAGTGAAACCCAGGGAGGGAGGGAGGAAAATACAAAGGGGGGGGGTGCAGACAAGATTGACATTGAGAGGGAGACAGACAAGAGTGACACAGAGAGAGAGAGTGACAGACTTTATTGTGAATAAAACATTATTAAAACACTGAAAAAGCTATTATTTTACAAATAATATTTTATTATTGACATGTTGCTGTGTACATTCTGCATGATATAAATTCAGTGTGTAGCCAATCAGAATCCAACTAGAATTCATAGCCACTGATCATAGAAGCACAGGGATAAATGTGAAAAAAAACATATTGAAGCAGAGGAGGGAAAGAGACAGAGGAGAGAAAGAGAGTCAGAAAAGAGGAGAAGAGAGAAGTTAATGTGACAGTGATAGACAACATATTGACTAAGAGGGAAAGAGACAGAGGTCATGATAAGGGACAGAGGAGATGGCAAGGAGATGGCAAGAGACTGAGGAGATGGAAAGAGACAGGAGATGAAAGGGGGCAGAGGAGGTGGATAGAGACAGAGGAGATGGAAAGAGACAGAAGAGATGGTAAGGGAAACTAGATGGTAAGAGACAGAGGAAATGGTAAGGGGCAGGGGAGATGGCATGAGACAGAGGAGATGGAAAGAGACAGAGGATAGGTAAGGGAAATTAGATGGAAAGAGACAGAGGAGATGGTTGCACAAGAGTGTGACATGGAGAGATAGAGACTGCTAGGATACTTGGGATAGAACAGTCTGTTTCATGTTGCATGTACAGGAGGTGAGAGTCTGTTCAGCAGGAACAGGACATAAGGAGGTTAAAGTACAGAGAGGAGGGGGCTGATGCAGGGGGAATCTCTTTGCAAGTCAGCTGTTTGATGTATCCGGGGCTTCACAGGTGTTCTACAAGCACGGACACAGCACCTGCTGGGCAACAAGAGAGCTCCATCTTTCTGTCTGAGTTTTTAATAACTAATAAACTCAGACAGGGAGCTCAGAACTATGTGCTACATGTCACAGTCATGTAACTCTTGGGGGGAGGGGGCAATTGCCCCGTTGCCCCCCCCCCCCCCCCGGATACACCAGTGACCCGGTGACAAACTTTCTCATTGACTGTTATTCAGTTTTAAATCAGTTTCATTCAAGGATGAGGTGTCATTAGGGTAGGAGTCTGGTTTTTTAACAAATTCGGAGAAAATATAAAGGGTATATAAACAGATCTAAAAAATGTTCCCAACTTCCTGCAACGTAGAACTCGAATGGTGATGTTTCAGAAATGGTGGCTAGCGGCTGGACTTTCACATACAGACTTTTTTCTATGCTGGTCTGAGTTAGTTTTATTTCAAAAAGATCCAGTCCTAACTTGGCGCATTCTACAGATGCTAAGTGGATAAACAACATCTCTTCTCTTTAAAATATGTTGCTTGAACTCCTTCGTGACGCTCTTCACTTTTTGCTACTCGTGTTTGACCCTCAACATCTTTTGCAATGTTCCTGGTGGCTGTTTTCACATGTGCCATCACCAGTTCTAAAACACGTCTGAACAGCGGTACGGCTCTACGGAACAAGCTTCAAAATATTCAGCCGTACATATATGTGCTGCCATGAAAAACCGGTAGTCCATGTCCGGCCTGTGACTTTTAATAAGTGTTGTAAACATTCGGCTCAGCATAGGTTTTAACTACCACCATTGTATTTTGCACCGAGGTCGAAAGTGCAGCTTAATGATCACCTTCCTGTATTTGAATGAGATGTTTCTGTTCTGGTTTGATACGCTGTTCTGGTTTGATACGCTGGGTAATAATTTTGTTGTTACTGCCTGTAATTTCTACTGTACATAACAATGGTACAAAGCTGTCGCCTACACGTTGATGTTCTATTATGTAGGTATAAACGAACAGTGTATATAAACTGCCTTTTATATCTGCGCAAATTGCCCTTGTGACATTTGGCAGGGCATGATTAGAATCAATACCTAGGATGTGTATCAATCTGTCGCTGGCCATGAACGTATGTGTACCTTTCTTTCCAGTGTATCATATTCTAATCTTATATTCAACAGTGGAAGTTTTGTACTTGTAATATTTTCATTAATCCCCTTCACTAAACCTTTCCTGTCATTATAATATCCACATCTCACACTAAGTTGGTTCGTAGATTCACCTGGTAACCCCACATATATTAACCCTTCGGTAGCTTCAAAAGTATTCCATGTGTGGGGATACTGTATTTCTGATAAAGCCACCTCCCACTCACCTTTCAGTATAATAGGTTTGGTCAGTCTTGTCATATAATTGGATTTGTCTTTTTGAGGGTAAATACTGTGCGATGCGTTATTAGGCAGAGTCACTTAAAATGCTGTAGCCTCCATAGCTGTGTTTAGATTTTGGTTAATTGCTTTTTGCCAATCCAGCTATTGAATGTTGCCGGGTAACCATTCTCCGTTACAATCTTTTAACACTTAGAGTAGTTTTATACCTCGAATATTAATTGAGTCATCTAAAAATATTTCATCTGTGAAGGTCTGCTCATACCCTTTACAGAATATGTCTTTATGTTTGGACATTCTGACATGCTCCCCAACTTTCAGTGCTGGTTTAATCCTCTTACACTTTAAATACTCAGCGTAATTTTTTTTTTCCGCACAGCACCTGAGTTATCCTGTGTCACCTGCGCGGTGCGATCCTGACTGTTCTGTGTACGATATGGTTGTAACTATATATCAGCTCAGACAAAACATCTACATAACGGTATCTATTGCGTGTAGTAAAATAGCACCAAATTTTAGTTTTTAATGTTCTGTTAAAACATTCCACAATAGCCGTCTACACAGTATTAATTATTATAAAGTGTGTAATTTCATGTTTTCATGTTCAGAAATTCTTTACCTCTGTCTGTTTGCAACTTTTGAGGTACACGGAGTTGTGGATCTTCCACAAGGCAATCAAGGCATTCGCCTAGGGCGGCACTTTGCAAGAGGGTGTTAAAGCACACTTCTGGTGCTTCAAACATTTTTGCTCCCTCCCCCACCATTCAACAAGCTTTAGCTCCTTCCAATTAATTGGGGTGATGAATGGACGCAGTGAGTGTGGTTTACAAATCCAAATGGATGTCTGCAAGGTATCTGCTATCCTAGAGTGGCCACAACCCAAAAACAAAAAATATGTTCAGGGATTTGTTGGGTTCGCCAATTTTTACAGGATATTAATTAGAAACTTCTCCACTATCATACAGCTTTTGACCACTTTAAAGGGGCATACTCAAAAGTTTTCCATTGGTCACCACTTAAAACATTATTTACTACAGCACCTATCTTGATGTTGCCCAATCATGACAAACAATATATTATAGAAGCTGATGCTTCTGACACTGCCACAGGAGCTGTCCTCTCACAAAGAACTGGAGAAAAGCAACTACTACACCCCGTGGCATATCATTCTAAAATGTTAACTATGCCAGAAAAGAACTACAGCATAGGTTAAAAATAATTTTTGGGCTATTAAAAGAGCCCTAGAAGAAGAGTGAATACATCTCCTGGAAGGAGCCAAACACCCCAAACATTGCAAAGCTTGTCCCGAATCTTCTCTCGAGTAACTTTCTCTATATTGGAATAGATATAATAGCCCCCCATTGAAGAGGAGGAAATACTTCCAAAACCCTCTCCCAAAGAGAAACCAAATGGATTTATGAGTTAAAAACATTTTGTGGAGGTGAATTAAATTCAGACTTGAACATTATGTCCTTTTATGATAAAGAAGCCATAATATTTTGCCTTTTTGACATATACTTTTCTCTTTTTTGTATTTTTATTCCCTTTCTGATGATTGCGAATTTTATATATTTATTCAGATGTTTTATATGTTATTATCCTTATATGATTTTTATGTGTGCATATATTATCATTTTCCATGTGAGATTTGTATTACTGGTGTAATAATAATCCATTTATCAATCATAGGTCCTCTTTTACTTGCCATGCATGTCTGTAGTTTTTCATGTATATTTATTTATTTATTTATTTATTTATTTATATGGGCCTAATATAATCCCTTTGGGGTGTATATATTAAGGCCACCGCCTTAATATATACACCCCAAAGGGATTATATTAGGCCTATATTAGGTGTCCGGTCGCCCGCCCCCCCGGTCAAGTGTCAGGGACATGAACCACTTGACCACCTCCATCGTCCTGAAACTCTGCCTGGGCCTCGCCGGCCTGTCAGGTCCCCTGAAGGTCATGGAGCTTTTTTTTTAAAATACATGACCCCGTCCCTCCCTGCATACTGGGAGAAAGTTTCAATCCATCATCGGGGGGGTTGTGCGCTCCGGGGGCAAGCGGGGAACTCCTCTGGCATGGCCCCGTCCCTCCCTGCATGCTGGGGGACTGCTGGGAGAAAGTTGAAATCCGGCCACCGGAGGACGCCTCAGGAGTGGCAATGGTCCGGCGAGTGGCATCAAGCCGCCGTCATCCTGGAACTCTGCCTGGGCTTTGCTGGACCCTGCGTTCCCCTGTGGGGGACTTGGTCCAGCGAGCGGGACCAAGCCGCCATCGTCCTGGAACTCTGCTGGGGCCTCGCCTGGCCGTCCGATCCCCTGAAGGCTATGGAGCTTTTCTCTCGAGCTGCCAGAGACTAAGTCCCATCTCTGGTAGTCCCGATGAGTTTGAACTCACTCCCCAAGGCAGGCTGTCGCTTCCTGGTGGTCAGGCGGCTTTCCCAGGAGGTACCCCTGGTGACGACAAGCAGGCGGAGACCCGAGGGAGTCCGGGCGACTCCCATGCACAGAATATCATGAGACACAGACTTTGTAATCTGCTGGGGGTGCGTGCTGCAAGTCTGTGCCCAGGAAAGCGTTCCAGAGCCACAGCACCGAGGTCCCCCAGACCCACGCCACGACAAATTGGGATCTCTGTGCCATGGGTCCCCACGGCCTGTGCAGGGGTCTGGGACAACCGGGTGGCGCCTCCCAATGGCGGAAAGTAGAATAATTTTTTTTGAGGGGAAAATAAAAAAATCTCCCCCAAGTTGCCTCTCACTCCTCCGATCAATCTGGTACCCCGCGTCCGCGCCAGGAAGGAAACTTTGCTCAGGCGGTCCCTGGTGTACCCCTGAGACAGGCAAAGGTGGCCTCAAACCCTGGCCACTGGAGCGGTCCCTGGGTCCCCAAACCCAGGAACGGCAGATGAGGAGGGAAGGGCCCCGCAATGCCTTCCCTCCCCCGCACCCAGACAGCCCTGAGTATGTGAGGCCCGGCAGGCTCAGAGGCTCGAAGTCACGCACTGGAAGGTTTCCGAGGGCGTGAGTCTGACCACCGCCCCCTCAACCTCCCCGCCGTAGAGCAATATCATTTTCCGGCCAGCACCTCTAGGGCATGGCCGCCCGACCCCCCCCCCCTTCCCGGGCGTTCTTTCCATCGACTGTCTCCGCAGGCGATGGAAACCCCCCGAAGGGCTACCTGGTTGATCCTGCCAGTAGCATATGCTTGTCTCAAAGATCAAGCCATGCACGTTTAAGTACACACTGCCGGTACAGTGAAACTGTGAAACAGTGAACTGATTAAATCAGTTATGGTTCCTTTGATCGCTCCATCTGTTACTTGGATAACTGTGGTAATTCTAGAGCTAATACATGCCAATGAGAGAAGACTCCCAGGGATGGATGCATTTATCAGACCAAAACCAAAACCAATCCGGGGGACCGTCCCCTGGCCGCTGTGGTGACTATAGATAACCTCGAATAGATTGCACGTCCCCGTGATGATGATGAAACATTAGGAGTGGAACCTGCGGCTTAATTTGACTCAACATGGGAAACCTCACCGGCCCGGACACGGAAAGGATTGACAGATTGATAGATCTTTCTCGATTCTGTGGGTGGTGGTGCATGGCCGTTCTTAGTTGGTGGAGCGATTTGTCTGGTTAATTCCGATAACGAACGAGACTCCTCCTTGCTAACAAGTTAAGCGACCCCCAGGGGTCTTCATCTGTCTGGCCCCTGCCTGGATGCTTTATGTCAGGGACGGGTCCAGGAGGTTATGGGACCCTGAGAGCCCGATGCAGGAGTTCCATGCGCTGGAAATCTAGACACAGGACCTGGTGCTGGGTAACTGCAATCGCTCAGTGGTTTGAGACCCCAAGTTCATGTGGCCACATTCCCAGGCCCTGGAAATGAGCAATAGTATAACAGAGAGCAAAAAAACAACAGAAATGGATCAGAGCAGAAACTAAAGTAACAGGAACATGAGAGTTTAATAGAGTACTGAGACAGGGCTGAGAAATACAGGGAATCAGGATACAGGGCATAAGAGAAGACATAGCCTACAATTACATGACCAACCTCCGGAGGAGACCAGCACTACTGCTTTGCTGGATAACTTCTTTAAGGGAACAAAAGATATCACACGTACAGATTCCCTGGTCATATTTCACAGGTAAGGGCTACTCTGGATCTGGACTGTAGCTGGATTGGGAAGGTGCCACTGTAGCTGGATTGGGAGTACCAGTCAGTGGCCGAGCAAGGGAAGGGTTACCATTTTGTGGGAGCGCCACTCTGCGGCCGAGCGAGAGAGGAATGGACAAGTTACACGAGGTGGTGGCAGGCCAGTGTGGCGGGGAGGGGGAACGGAGCACCCTGCTCCCGGTGTAGCTGTCAACCGGGAAGGACTACCCTCAGTGCGCCCCAGCCGAGGCGCTATGGCCCATGGGTGGAAGGGGTCCGCGGCAATGTCGGTGACCCACCCGACCCATCTTGAAACACGGATCAAGGTGCCTAACGAGTCAGAGGGCTGGCAGCGAAACACAATGAAGGTGGCCTTTGCGCTCCAAGTACTGTCTAACCTTCCCGGCTCAGTGGCAGAGAGCCAAATCGTGCTGTAAGATTCAGTCCCATCTACCATGTGCAAGTCTCCTGTGCCCTTTGCGCTCATGCAGCCCCATATCATTTGCGACACTGGGACCTTGACGTGGAGACTACGCAGCAGGGTAGGAGATGTTCACCCCTGCGTCTCCTGACATAGGCTATGTAATTTTTCTAGTGAATGTTGAACTTAATCTCATCTGAGAAGGTGACCTTCTCCCACGTGTCCAGTGTCCCACTTTAGACACTTGGCTCTAACGGTCTCCATCACCAAGGGTTTCTTGCGGGGGCGCCGTGCGATGAGCCCTGCATGGCACAACCTTCTCCGTGCCATTCTGTTGCTGACCGTCACCCCCATGGCTAATCTCCAATCCTGGTTGATTTGTGGCAATGTGAGCCAGCGAACGGGCAGGAAGACTCGGACCAGCGACATGTCTTATGAAGCACCTTTTACGCCCTCGACCTTTCTTCTACTCGCTGGCTTCTGCTGCCAGCGACTCACCATGGACCGGAGTGTTTGAATCCAGTCAGCAATCTGCTGGGATTACAGACCGTCGTTGTGTAGTCCGAGCGATACAGCCTTGACTTCTGGAGTCAGTTGCATCTTAAGGCCGGAATCTGATCTGGGGCTGGCTCTGTGATGAGCTGGAACAAAGACCAGGGGGTGAGGGTTAGTCCAGTGCCCACACACACACTCACAAAACTATTATCGTTAAAAAAAATATTGTATTACTGGTAAAAGGGTACAATACTTCACTTAATTACTGGTGCAATAATTTTGTCCACGCCTGTGTATATATATATATATATATATATATATATATATATATATATATATATATATATACCGTATTTGCTCGAATAAAAGACGCCCCTGATTATAAGACGACCACCCAAACTTTGGATATTCCTTTAGGAAAAAAATGAAAAGCCTGAATATAAGACTACCCTATAGGAAAAAAGTTTAACTTGTATAAAATCGCATGTAAATTACTTTTTAATATTCAATAAAAATGATATTAAACAAATGCATTTCTTGTTTTTATTTCCTTTTATGTGCCAATGCTGCCACTCGCTTCCCCTCCCCCCAGCTTTGTCTCTCTCTCTCCGCCTCTTCCCCCCAGTGTTGTCTCTCTCTCTCTCTCCCCAGTGTTATCTCTCCCCCTCCCATGTTGTCTCTCCCTCCCCCCAAACTTTTCTCTCTATCTTCCCAACAAACTTTTATCTCTCCCCCCTCCCTCATTTTCTCTCTCTCCCCCCCTCCTCCCCCCAACCTTTTCTCTCTCTCTTCCCCCCTCCCTCTCACCTTGTCTCTCCCCCCCCCCTTGTCTTTCTGCAGACATCCCCGGCTGCCCAAATATCCCTGGTGGCTAGTGGGGGCAGCCGGAGGATGTCTGCACAATACGCGCAGACATTCTCTGCTGCTGCCCGGCACGACTGCCGGGACTTCTATGATGAAACAAGAAGGGCACACATCCACCAGCTGTTAGCGATTGGGATCCAGGTCCCCTGCAGCTCTGTGGGGGACCTGGATCCCAGTCTTTTAGTCTGACCTCGATTTGAGGTCAGACTATAAGACAACCTCGAATATAAGACAAGGGGTCTTTTTAGGAGCATTTGCTCTGAAAAAAACCTTGTCTTATATTTGAGCAAATACGGTATATATATATATATATATATATATACATACACATACCCATAAAGCTTATTTTCAATTTTAATCATTCTATTAAAACCTCTTTTTTTATAGAGTTTAATCACCAGTAATATTATCATTGTCCTTTTTGCACAACAATTATTATGATTTTTTTCTAGTATAATAAGGTTTTCCTCTCTCTTTCCTTTTTTAATTATCATTTGTATTAATCATTAGTATGTCCTTGTATTATTATTATTTTTCTTTTATCATGTGCAATGGGACATTTTTTCAGCACTTTGTGCAAGAACTACTGTATTTGCTCAAATATAAGATGACCCTGATTATAAGACGACCTTTAGGAAAAAAACTAAAAGCCTGAATATAAGACTACCTTATAGGAAAAAAGTTTAACTTGTATATATTCACATGTGAATTACTTTTTAATATTTAATAAAAATTATGATATTAAAAAAAGTCATTTCTTGTTTTTATTTCCTTTAATGCGCCAATTCTGCCTCTCTCTCCCCCTACCCCAGCTTTGTCTCTCTCCCCCCCTTCCCCCCCAGCATTGTCTCTCTCTCCCCCCAGTGTTATCTTTCACCCCCCCTCCCACGTTGTCTCTCCCCCCTCCCACGTTGTCTCTCCCTCCCCCCAAACTTTTCTCTCTCCCTCCCCCCAAACTTTTCTCTCTCTCCCCCTCCCTCCTTTTCTCACCCTCTCCCCCCTCCCTCTCACCTTGTCGCCCCCTTGTCTCTCTCTCCCTCCCCCTCACCTTGTCTCTCACTCCCAGCTAGTCCGTCATAATAGACGGAGGTGTCGGGCAACATGGAGGATGTCTGCACTATTGTGCAGACATCCCCCCGCTGCCCAAATAACCCTGGTGGCTAGTGGGGGCAGCTGGAGGATGTCTGCACGATACGCGCAGACATCCTCCGCTGCTGCCCGGCACGTCCGCCGGGACTTCTATGATGAAGCCGAAAGCACAGACATCCACCAGCTGTTAGCGAGGGGGATCCAGGTCCCCTGCAGCTCTGCGGGGGACCTGGATCACAGTCTTATAGTCTGACCTCGATTTGAGGTCAGACTATAAGATGACCTTGAATATAAGACGAGGGGTCTTTTTCAGCGCATTTGCTCTGAAAAAAACGTTGTATTATATTCGAGCAAATACTGTAAATCTTTCCCTATGAGGTTTCACTGCCCTCAATGCTTCCTATGGATGTTTATTACACTGAAAAACACTTGTTTCCAGTGCATCCTCCAGCAGTAGCCATCTACTGAATTGGTCTCCATTTTACACCTTTGACTATATCTACATGCGCATTTAAAACCAACAGCTTGTAAGTGGAATCCCAGTGGGGGCAAGTGTTGTGTCTATCTTATCCTGCACATACATGTTCTTTTACTTTTTTACAGATCAAACCAAGTTTTATACCCAGCCATTTGTGACAAGCTCCATCTATACTTCTGTTTGTCAGTGTAATACTTACCTATTCAGATTACTTTGGGTCTATAATGTATCACACTATTAGTGTTTTTGCATTTATATTTTAAGGTTCAACTTGATACTGCACCTTCCTGTTGCCCCCATACCCCCCCCCCCCTTTTCCCCGGTTTTATCTATATATTTTGGCACTTGGGAGAGTGCAAAATTGGGCTGTGTTCACGTTGCTCATCAAGTATCATTGTAATTTTTGCACGTTTTGTTTACACACACACCGTTTTTTATCCATACTGATATATACAGATCATAGGAATCTGGAATATCTACACTCTGCAAAACAACTTTGCCAATGCCTAGCTAGATCTTCTCTTTTTTTCTGTTGATTTCATCTACTCATCACTTACAGAACTGGTTCTAAAAACAGCAAGGTGCATGCCCTTTCCAGAATACATGGCGATATTATTTTTTGGGACACCCTTGAAAAAAAAAAAAAAAAAAAAAAGATTTCTTCTCCTATTACAAAATACTTGTGATGGCTTCTTACATCACCAGAACAAAATCGACATACCTCCAGCTATACAAGATTCTACAAAGGCATCACAAATTTGATAGTCCGTCAGATACCCAGGGACGGACTGGCCTACCGGGATACTGGGAAAAATCCTGGGAGGCCGTCTTTCCTGGGGCTGAAGCGGGCGATAAGAACCTCTGTTACCACTCACATCAGTGCTCCTGCCTTCCACAACATAATGTGAGTAACACAACACATCCTCTCCTTCTGGGGGATGTGCATAGTAATTGCCACAACCCTAAATGTGCAGAACTCTCCTCCTCTCATCCATCAGGGGGGATTTCCTCACACAAAAACAGCACAGCATGTGTGAATACTGCTATAACAACGCCTCACACCTTGAGACAAGCCTGCCAACTAATTTTACCACATGACAGGAGGCTTCCTATTTTGCATAATCTCTCTTTACTAACTCCATAGCAGCAAAGAAAAAACGTTTGTAACAAGAACCAATCAAATGCAATAATAGGTATAGTGTCCCCTGTGATCAGGCTCCTCCCCCTCTTTCTTTGCTGCTCCATCAGCAGATAGGTCAGAGTTTTTTGGCTCTTCTTATTTCTTAATTATATATGACGATTATTTGTATTTATGACTATTGATTATCATTATTTTTATGTGACTGTTTATTAACTCATGTTTTGCTTTTATTGCATTGATATTTTCTGGTTTTTTCTTTGTTTTTTACTTCAGAGTTTATCTCTGTCATATGTGCGCTACACCTAACTCCTTTATGCAGTTAGGCAGAGGCGTTGCTAGGTTTCCAAAAGATCTGGGGCTATAGCCCATGAGACTTTTTTAGTTTTTTAAATGGAACCATACGGGCACTTATCAATATATGCTCACCGCTCTGAGCTTCATGCCAGTTTTGTAATATAGGAGCCTTTACAGGGCCGGTCCTTTAATGGGGCAGCTGCCGCAGGCAGCACCCTGGCAGGGGCGGCACTTTGCTGCAGTCTTTTTTTTTTTCTTGTGTCCAGGGGAGCTTTATTCAAGGATCTCAGCCAATCAGGTGAGACTTCTTAACTCTCCTGATCGGCTGAGAGTTCCGAAGCCTCCCATGATTGGCTAAGACCTCCTTCACACTGAGCTCAAAGCAAAGAGATGCCTGCAGCAGGTAAGTTAAAAACCTGACAGTGTGTGAATGAGTGTGTGTATGTCAGTGTAAGCGAGAGTTGGTGGATGTCAGTGTGAGCGAGAGTGTGTGCATGTCAGTGTGAGCGAGAGTGTGTGTATGTCAGTGTGAGCGAGAGTGTGTGTATGTCAGTGTGAACGAGAGTGTGTGCATGTCAGAGTGAGAGAGAGTGTGTGCATGTCAGAGTGAGCGACAGTGTGTGTATGTCAGAGTGAGCGACAGTGTGTGTATGTCAGTGTGAGCGACAGTGTGTGTATGTCAGTGTGAGCGACAGTGTGTGTATGTCAGTGTGAGCGACAGTGTGTGTATGTCAGTGTGAGCGACAGTGTGTGTATGTCAGTGTGAGCGACAGTGTGTGTATGTCAGTGTGAGTGTGTTGTGTGTGTATGTATGTAACTGGCTGTGTGTGTGTGTGTGTATATGTATGTAACTGGCTGTGTGTGTGTTGTGTGTGTGTGTGTGTATATTTGTAACTGTCTGTGTGTGCATGTAACTGGCTGTGTATGTGTTGTGTGTGTATGTATGTAACTGTCTGTGTGTGTTGTGTGTGTATGTAACTGGCTGTGTATGTGTTGTGTGTGTATGCATGTAACTGGCTGTGTATGTGTTGTATGTGGATATGTATGTAACTGGCTGTGCATGTGACGTGTGGGACACATTAAGGAATTATTTTTTTATTTAAAAAAAAAAGAAAACTTGCTGACTGGTGTGTGTGTGTGTAACTGGCTGTGAATGTGACTGACTGGATGTCTGTGAGGTGTGTGCATGTGATTGTCTCTGTGTATGTATGCTTTTCTGATGTGCCATTGTCTGGCTCCTAAATTTTTTTGCTGGCTCCTAAAACTAAATACAATTTGTCAAGCCCTGATATAAACATAAATCCTTCCTATGCTGTTTGGCAGTCCTGTAATAAAAGATGTCACACATACACATAACACACATGTGTGACGTTATTTATTACAGGACTGCTAAACAGGATAGGAATGATTTATGAATATATAATATATATATAGTATAAATCATTATGCATATATAGCATAAATCACTTATTTACATCCACCTTTGTGTATTTAAGCTATATATTGTTGGTTTGAGATTCCTTATTACAGGACTGCCAAACAGCATAGGAAGGATTTATGTTATATATATATATATATATATATATATATATATATATATATATATACAGGGAGTGCAGAATTATTAGGCAAATGAGTATTTTGACCACATCATCCTCTTTATGCATGTTGTCTTACTCCAAGCTGTATAGGCTTGAAAGCCTACTACCAATTAAGCATATTAGGTGATGTTCATCTCTGTAATGAGAAGGGGTGTGGTCTAATGACATCAACACCCTATATCAGGTGTGCATAATTATTAGGCAACTTCCTTTCCTTTGGCAAAATGGGTCAAAAGAAGGACTTGACAGGCTCAGAAAAGTCAAAAATAGTGAGATATCTTGCAGAGGGATGCAGCACTCTTAAAATTGCAAAGCTTCTGAAGCGTGATCATCGAACAATCAAGCGTTTCATTCAAAATAGTCAACAGGGTCGCAAGAAGCGTGTGGAAAAACCAAGGCGCAAAATAACTGCCCATGAACTGAGAAAAGTCAAGCGTGCAGCTGCCACGATGCCACTTGCCACCAGTTTGGCCATATTTCAGAGCTGCAACATCACTGGAGTGCCCAAGGTGTGCAATACTCAGAGACATGGCCAAGGTAAGAAAGGCTGAAAGACGACCACCACTGAACAAGACACACAAGCTGAAACGTCAAGACTGGGCCAAGAAATATCTCAAGACTGATTTTTCTAAGGTTTTATGGACTGATGAAATGAGAGTGAGTCTTGATGGGTCAGATGGATGGGCCCGTGGCTGGATTGGTAAAGGGCAGAGAGCTCCAGTCCGACTCAGACGCCAGCAAGGTGGAGGTGGAGTACTGGTTTGGGCTGGTATCATCAAAGATGAGCTTGTGGGGCCTTTTCGGGTTGAGGATGGAGTCAAGCTCAACTCCCAGTCCTACTGCCAGTTCCTGGAAGACACCTTTTTCAAGCAGTACAGGAAGAAGTCTGCATCCTTCAAGAAAAACATGATTTTCATGCAGGACAATGCTCCATCACACGCGTCCATGTACTCCACAGCGTGGCTGGCAAGATAGGGTATAAAAGAAGAAAATCTAATGACATGGCCTCCTTGTTCACCTGATCTGAACCCCATTGAGAACCTGTGGTCCATCATCAAATGTGAGATTTACAAGGAGGGAAAACAGTACACCTCTCTGAACAGTGTCTGGGAGGCTGTGGTTGCTGCTGCACGCAATGTTGATGGTGAACAGATCAAAACACTGACAGAATCCATGGATGGCAGGCTTTTTTTAGTGTCCTTGCAAAGAAAGGTGGCTATATTGGTCACTGATTTGTTTTTGTTTTGTTTTTGAATGTCAGAAATGTATATTTGTGAATGTTGAGATGTTATATTGGTTTCACTGGTAAAAATAAATAATTGAAATGGGTATATATTTGTTTTTTGTTAAGTTGCCTAATAATTATGCACAGTAATAGTCACCTGCACACACAGATATCCCTCTAAAATAGCTAAAACTAAAAACAAACTAAAAACTACTTCCAAAAATATTCAGATTTGATATTAATGAGTTTTTTGGGTTCATTGAGAACATGGTTGTTGTTCAATAATAAAATTAATCCTCAAAAATACAACTTGCCTAATAATTCTGCACTCCCTGTATATACACACACATATGTAACATGAATCATTCCTATGCTGTTTGGCAGTCCTGTAATAAGGAATCTCAAACCAACAATATATAGCTTAAATACACAAAGGTGGATGTAAATAAGTGACCCCAACCCTCCCCTCTCTCCACCATATCCAGAGCTTACCTGAGTGGGAATAGACCTGCTCTGCATCTCCCACAAGGTGACAGACTGCAAGGATATCTTCAGAGCTGCTTCACTGTCCCACGTGGAGCTTCCTTCACATCCCTGTCATGATGCTGTGTAAAAGCACTGCACTGATAGGATGCTCAGTGATGTGTCAGCCACATCAAAAAAAATCAGTGCAGGGCTTTCACACACTGTAATGATGCTGTGTAAAAGCCCTGCACTGATTGGCTGACACATCACTCAGCCTCCTATCAGTGTAGAGCTTTCACACACTGTCTGTGTGATGTCAGGGGGCGGAGCTATAATGGAGCTGCAGAGACTCGGGGCTTTGATCATTACATTCGGGGCTTCAGCCCCCTTAGCCCACCCCTAGCGACGCCTCTGCAGTTAGGCACTGTTTATTGTATCTTTAATTTGTACCTGAAGGTCCTTTTGGACTCTCTCCAGCTGGCCAACCTCTCTGGGGAACTTCTCCACAGAAATACCCGTTTCTAAAGCCATTTTCGCGTCTCCTCGCGATTCTATCATGGCCATTTTACAGCACCCGCGTTTTCCACACGCTCGTTTTCAGTGTTTGGTCGGCTATTTCCACTGCTATCAGTCCCGTTGGTCTCCAGGTGATATTTTTCTATTTTATTGTATTTTCTGACACCTGTAGTCTGCATTTAGGGCTCATCACCCTATGCATTGTTGGTGTGAAGCACCTGATATCGCTGCTGACTAGAGGATACTTCACAACCTCTATCCCTGGTTGTAACCCAGGTTAAAAATCCCGAATACAGCCATTTTACCCTGCTGGGGTTATTATTATATGTCATATGTCATAAAGTACTGATACCCTGCTGGGGTTATTTTTTATAGATCATAAAGTACTGTTGGTACTTTGCTAAGATATTTTATCCAGGCTATCATACCCTGCTGGGGTTATTTATTTTTACTGGTACTGCTGGTACTGTTTATAAACCTACAGCTCTGTCTATTACACTGTTATACCCTGTGCCATACGCTCTATAATATTTTATCATGGAAGATTCCCAGAATTCCCCTGTGGACTTCCAGGCTATGATTAATGCGGCCGTATCTGCCTCCATGGAAAAGGCTCTGGCTAAAATTATGACGGTCTCAACCGATCAGACCCTATCCTCAAAATCTATACATCATGACTCAGATTCTGATAAATCAGAATACCATGCTAAAGGTGAAATCCACCATGACAAACGTCATTGGAAGGGTGAGAAAATGCAACCCTCTACAAGCAAGGGCAAGACACCTGCTAAAAGACATAAGCCTGCTCCAGCTGCTAGACCTATCCCACAGCAAGACTATTCCTCAGAGGAGGATGAGGGGCCACACTATACTATGGCCACTTTAGATGAATGGAACGCAAGTTCTGATGACGATGCATGGGGATCGGAAATCTCACCCCCCGGATGGTATAGAAACCTTTCTGGGGGAAACTCAGATCACTGGGGACTTAGTTGCCCCTTTAGAGGAAGAGGATGCCATCCTAGACCCGACGGGTCAGAAGCTTTTTGATCCAAGGAACATTCGTCACCCTTGATCTGGGGACTGGACACCCCCAGAGCATTTGGCCAAATTTATGCATCTTTGGTTACGCAAACCCCTTGATAAGGCAGTGCGTAACAGACTGAGGTCAGAATGCCCTCGCCCTTCTCTACCTGACAATGTTGCCCAGACCCCGGAGTTCGACCAAGTCATGTCCACCTTTATGACAAGGGGCGGGCGTGACCCCCGCAGAGGGGTGGAAAAAGGATTTAGAGGGGTCCAAGATAAACTTTTGGACTCGATTGGCCCCCTATCTCGTATTTTGTATTTGGCGGACGACGCCTTTATGAGAGCTGAAGAGTTTGATACCAGCACTATTAGAAAATGGGCTCACGACATCCGTGAATGGGGGCAACGATGTTTCTGTTTGGTCGGAAACACGAATGTGGCTCTCTCTTCGGAGAGGCGTAAAGCAGCTTTACTCCGTATTGACGGAAAGTTGGTGGATTTGGGCACCAAAGAGCTTGGACCTATGGCACAGGGCAAATTATTTGGCGATGCATTTCTAAAAGAACTAAACAGACATGTGAATGTCTTCACTTCTTTAAACAAGGCTCAAACCTCATTAAGGAAGGTCTTCAGAGGTAACCCTACGAGAGGAGTTTTTGGACGGGCTGGTCGCTTCAGGGGTCGTGCGGCCAGCCGTTTCTGGCCATCAGGTGCCCATTCCTCCAGACTCCAACCATTCTATCCAGAATCAGGCCACAGACAGTCTTTCTCCTATTCCAGGGGATCCGATAGAGGCCGCGGAACACGAAGTCGTGGCAGAGCACGCTTCTCGGCAGGTAAGCTACCATTTAATTCAAACTCATTTCGGTATTGCAGGTCGTATTTCCCATTTCTTTCAGGCTTGGACAAACATTTCCACGGATGCGTGGATTCTACAAACCGTACGGGGCGACATCATAGACCTCACCGGAGCTCCTTTCCAATCGGAACCCCCCAGACCCATCAGTTGCTCCGCAGACTATTCTCTTCTCATCGACAACGAACTATGGGAACTCCGCATAAAAGGCGCGATCGAACCCGCTCCAGAGTTCCCAAAGGGATTTTTCAGCAACATCTTCCTGGTGAAGAAGAAGACTGGGGATTTCCGTCCGGTTATAAATCTATGAAAACTCAATGCCCACGTGGTTTACCGCCACTTCAAGATGGAAGGAATCCACCTTTTGAGGGACCTTTTACAAGAGGGGGACTGGTTCACCAGACTGGATCTCAAGGACGCTTACCTTTCAGTACCTGTTCACCTCTCTTGTCGACGTTTCCTCAGGTTCATGTGGCTAGACTCTCCATGGCAGTTCACGTGCCTCCCTTTCGGCCTCAGTTCGGCCCCTTGGTGCTTCACCAAGCTACTCAAACCATTGGTTTCTCATCTTCGAGAAAAGAGGTTTTCGATGCATTATTTACCTGGACGATCTCCTACTATTCTGCTCCGAAGAGCTCAGACTGATACAACACACTCAATACACAGTGGTTTTCTTGGAATCTCTGGGATTCGTAGTGAACTGCCAGAAGTCAGCATTAATTCCCTCGCGAACAATACAATTTCTGGGTTTCGAGATAGATTCCAGGACAAGCACACTACGCCTACCGGCATCAAAGATCTCAGCCATACGCAAGGAATTGCGCAGACGCATACGCTGCCACACCATTCCACTCCGAAGACTCGCTCGAATAGTGGGCCTCCTCTCCGCATCCATCCAGGCCATCTTCCCAGGACCTCTCCACTACCGGGCGATGCAACGCCTCAAAGCATCATTCCTTCGCCAGAACCCGACCTACGACCAACCGGTTCCGGTGACGGAGGAGGTCAGAGAGGAATTGCAATGGTGGTAGGATAGTATGCAAGCATGGAACGGCCGGGCCATTTTTGGTGCCAACCCGGATTTCATCTTAGAAGCGCTTGGACGTCTCGGGAACTCAACCTCCACATCAACTGCCTGGAACTCCTGGCGGGCTCCTTCGCCATGCGCAGCCTAGCGAGAGACAGGACCGATTGTTGCATCCTTCTCAGGATGGACAACATCTCAGCAGTCCGTTATATCAACCGCTTAGGCGGAGCTCGATCCAGGCTTCTGTCAGAAATCACGAAGGAAATCTTCGAATTTTGCTTACCTCGCAACATCTCCCTCAAGGCGGAGTACCTACCGGGAGAGACGAATCTCACAGCGGACTGGTTCTCCCGACACTGGCAAGATGGCAGCGACTGGATGCTGGATCCCCGGATATTCAAAACCCTCTCAGACCATAGAGGTCCCTTTCTTTTGGACCTATTTGCCTCTCGCAACAACAGACAGATGCCGGATTTCTTCAGCTGGCTCCCAGATCCAGAATGCAGAGCAGTAGACGCCTTCCTGCAAACATGGCCACACACCGGGGCATACGCATTTCCCCCCTTTGCTATGATAGCAAGGACACTCCATTATCTAAGAACTCACCGTGGTTCCCGGACCTCCTAGCATGGTCCCATGCGGATCCACTCCTGCTTCCATCATATCCAACTCTCCTCACGGATCCGAAAGGGAACCCTCACCCTCTGCTTCTGGACGATCGATTAACCCTGGTGGACTGGACTCTTTCCGGGGTGCCTGGCAGGTCGGCGGACTATCGCAGACTGCTAAGGACCTTCTATGGGATTCCTGGGCACCAGGGACGAGACGTTGTTACCTCTCTGCATGGGCTTCCTGGTCCGCTTGGTGCATGGAACGGGATCTCGATTCCTTTACAGCCCCTAGGGCATCTATTTTGAACTACTTATCGTCCCTGTACTCCTCTGGCCGTTCTTATCGGGCCATTAATGTAGTCCGCTCGGCGATTTCGGCAGCACACGTGCCACTCCAGGGTATTCCAGCGGGTAAGGATCCTCTGGTATGTCGACTCCTCAGAGGCATCCGTTTGCGTCGCCCCCCGGGACCCAAATACTCACATTTATGGGACGTGGAAGTTGTACTTCGTTTTTTGAGAGACTGGCCTCCCAACGACAGGCTATCTCTCCGTCAACTTTCAGCAAAATTCACCATTCTGCTTTGTCTCGTCTCCTTTCGTCGTGTTTCGGACGTACGGGCTTTCGACGTCGGAGCTTTTTCGGTCTCCCCGGACGGGGTCACTTTTCAGATATCTCGTCGCACGAAGTCTAATTCTGCATCCATATTCTACCCTTTCTTTCCCGCTGACCCTCAGCTATGCGTGGTCTCTACCCTTCGGAGTTATGTGGAGGCTACGGCCCCTCTCAGAATTTCTCACTCGGGACAGCTCCTAGTCTCTTATGTGAAACCCCATAGCCCAGTTTCGGTTACTACCCTCGCCAGATGGGTTCGTTGGCTCTTGTCCCTGGCAGGAGTGGAAGCTTCGTTTGGAGCTCATTCTGTTCGCGGTGCAGCTGCCTCGTCGGCTTTCACGGCCGGGGCATCGTTGTCAGATATCCTCCGTTCGGCAGATTGGTCTCGTGAATCCACGTTTCGAACCTTCTACATTAGACCGGTCTCTAACGCGGATTTTTCTTTTATTCATCAGCGTTAAAAATGCAAAATAGGAAGCCTCCTGTCATGTGGTAAAATTGAAGATTATGCTAGCTTTAGTGTACTTATAATCTTAATTTTAGTAATGACAGGAGGCGACTATTTTCCCACCCTTCCCTCCCATGGGGTTGTGTTATTTCTATATGGGTCTCTGAAACTTTGGTTTCGCTAACCTCTTGCTTTAAATTTTGCTTTTCTGTCTTTCATTTGCCTTTCATTTACTTTCTCACTTAATCAGATGGTGTTTTCTATATATGGAAATTCTATATATTGTCATAACGTTTAGATTTTACATTTCTATGTTGATAGTTTTGCTTACTCTATTAATTATGTAGTTATCAATTTAGATTGCCATCATTACTTTATCATTTTTTACGTCAACAAGGTTTATTCCTTGCTTTGTTTAGTTTCAAGATGTGTTCCTAGCTCTCCCACACTCTCGTTTCAATTTAATTCCAGATGGGACTCCCTTTCCTCCAAGGATGACATGTCTGAATTGCCTCGCGTTTCCAGAGGTTCTTTGTTATTCGTTTGGTGGATATTGCCCGTTGGCATCAATGTGGATTACTGTTCATCGTTTTTGGAACTGTTCCGTCTGTGATGTCGCTAGCTGAAAGAGGGGGAGGAGCCTGATCACAGGGTACACCATACCTATTATTGCATTTGATTGGTTCTTGTTACAAACGTTTTTTCTTTGCTGCTATGGAGTTAGTAAAGAGAGATTATGCAAAATAGTCGCCTCCTGTCATTACTAAAATTAAGATTATAAGTACACTAAAGCTAGCATAATCTTCAATTAAAGTCTAATTGAATTAGCTAACTTGAATTAGCCTAACTATTTAAGCACTCTCTTCCCCAGAGTCAGTGTTCCTGATTGTGGAGATGCCAGTGTGCTATGCTGCTGTGCTTATTTGAATCCTGTATCTTGTACCATTTATCCTGATTCCTGTGTTTTGACCCCTGCCTGGATTTTTGATTTTGTGCTGCCGGCCCTGATCTTTTGATCCCATGCTGCCAAGCCCTTGTCTGTACCATGCTTTTGGATTTGCCCTTGTGCACTAAATTACCTTCCCACTTACTGTACCCATCTCCAGTAAGTGGGATAGGGTCTTTATTTGCATGGGCATGGGGACTGTCTCCTGACACCAGACTCCTCATTTCACCGTAAGAGTCTCCGACATAAAAAATTAAATCTGTGTTTGTGAACTGATGAACTAAAAATGGTTAGTAATTTTAATTTTAGAATGAATGCCTGTTTGGTGATAGCAAATAATGAGGGGCATATCTCAAACATCAGATTGGGTGTTACCTAATACCACAATTAATAAAATTTACATCATTACACAATTTATGTTTTATTTAACAAACATGCTGTTTCTTAAAGTGGAATGGCAAATCTTTCATTGCTTCATCAGGATGTGGCAAGTTGGTGAACAAATGAAAGGCCTTGCTACAGAGACCACTCTTACATTGGCAGTGCCCACGAGTGGCACAGACTTTGGTGCCGGTATGGTATCTGGCTTAGTGGCAGGCCATGATGCATTATCGCATTTCTAATCTTGGATCATTGCTTTACCGGCCTGTGTTAGAGGACGGGTCGGTCATCCCAGCTGAAATGGGCCGCTTTCCAGCTCCTTCAGATTCTGTCTCTGCTGGTGCTACACAGTAGTTTGCTCATCCTCACTGTTTTTACCTGGATCTGCCACGACTATTTTTCTCATCTACTCACCTACTATGATTTTTGGGACTGGACTGAAGTCCTGCCTCTACCCTAGAGGTTGCCCTTTTGCTCCTGTAGCTACCACTTTTGTCCTCAACCAGACTGTGAGTCAATGACAGCTGTAAGTGGTTGCTTCCCTGCCACTGAGTTCCACTATTCATGAGACTTGACAATATACCTTTCTGCTGCTGTTAACGCATGTTCTTTACCACATCATCATACACATACATTAAAATAAACTCAACTGCAGATTTAATTTGCGTCTTAGAGGAGATACTATTCTAACCTTTCCAATTTATGTTTCTTCCCTTGTCTAAAGGAATGATTATGTTTTTATTATGCCTTGCATTACTAAGCCATTTTCCCACTCATCCCACTACACAGATGCAGACTGCTTTGTAAATCAGCACTTCTTTGTGAGTACTTGTGGAGAGTGTTAAAAAACACTCAACCCTCTCCCACTATTATACGTAGGTTTTCATTGAATGCTCAGGAAATGGGGCTCTCTAAATTTGTGTTCATTCTTGTTCTTGTCCTGGCAAATGACAATGAAACCAACATCGAGCCCTGTCCTAGACAAATGTCAACTTCACTTTCAATAAGGGCTTATTCTGTGTCCATTACAACATATGTAGCCTTCTGCCCAACATTTATGAACTTAGAGTATGGTGTCAGGAATACAAATCAAAAACTCTTGTCATCACTGAATGTGGTTAAGCCCTAGAACCCCAAACTCTGCAATCAAAATACAGGTATCTATAAGACATGTGCATTCGTTTTCGGACGAATGCATTTTCGGACGAAAATAGCATTTTCGTCCATTCGTCCGAAAAACAAATAACGAAAATGTTAAATGTTAACAAAATCCGAATGAACGAATGGTTAATAAACGAAAATCATTTGTTCATTCGTCCATTCGTGCTATTGGCATTCTAAACCGAAATAGAGTCGGTTTATAGAATAACAATAGCATTACATTACATTCCATAAACAGACATGAATGACTTTCGGTTTATGGAATGCATGTAATGCTATTGGCTTTCTATAAACCGTAATTGAGTTCCCATTCATACGAATAGGTCAATTGACCTATTCGTATGAATGGGGACTCTTTCGGTTTATAGAAAGCCAATAGCATTGCATGTATTCTATAAGCCGAAAGTCTTTAAACCGAACGACGTTCAGTTTATAGAATACACATGTAATGCTATTGCTGTTCTATAAGCCGAAAGTCTATAAACCGAACGTTGTTCGGTTTATAGACTTTCGGCTTATAGAACAGCAATAGCATTACATGTATTCTATAAACCGAACGTCGTTCGTTTTAAAGACTTTCGGCTTATAGAATACTATTGGCTTTCTATAAACCTAACTAGAGTCCCTCCTCATTCATAAGAATTTCTTATGAATGGGGACTCGACTCTAGTTCGGTTTATAGAAAGCCAATAGTATTCTATAAGCCGAAAGTCTTTGAAACAAACGACGTTCGGTTTATAGAATACATGTAATGCTATTGCTGTTCTATAAGCCGAAAGTCTATAAACCGAACGACGTTCGGTTTATAGACTTTCGGTTTATGGAATGTATAATGTAATGCTATTTGCAATGGTATTACTATAAACCGAAATAGAGTTGGTTTATACAATGCCATTGCCAATAGCATTACATAAACCGAAATTTGTTCATTATGTCGGTTTATGTAATGTATGTGTACTGGCTATTTTTCTATTGGTATTCCATAAACCGACTCTATTTCGGTTTATAGAATGCATTGCCAATAGCATGAAATGATTTGAATTTAGTATTAAAAAATACATTGAAAAAAGTGGAGAGGTTTAACCCCTTTGTGATGCATGGTGCTTGCGTCCCAAATGACGTAAGCACCAAAACGTCACGATTTGTTCCTGGCCACTGATCACAAGGTGATCGTTAGCCAGGAACACTATGGCAGAGACCCAATCAGGGTCTTAATAGACCCTGTGGGTCCCTGCCCAAAAATTGCAAGCCCTTCGGACGTCACGCACGATTTAGAGAAATGTGGCCTCATCTGACAGGTGGGATCCCGCTGCAAGTGCCTGCAGCATAATCTGAGCCGTGATATGAGCTGTTTAACACAGGACGTACTATGCCGTCCTAACGACTTTAAGGGACTTAAAATCAGGACGGCATAGAACGTCCCAACGTCACGAATGGGTTAACGTTTGCTCTGGTCATAATAACAGCACAGGCTTGTAGGAGTTGACTGTAATTACATTAATACATGAAAAGAATATAAGTAATATAGTAAAAATGTACAAAATAAAATTTATTTTGAAAAAACTAAATGAGGTCCATAAACTTGGAAGGAAACGGATCACAGTAAAAAGAAACTGTGATCAGCAAGGGAAGTGTTAATACCCCTTTTACAATCGAGGTCGTCTTATAATCTGACCTCAAATTGAGGTCAGACTATAAGACTGGGATCCAGGTCCCCAGCAGAGCTGCAGGGGACCTGGATCCCCCTCTCTAACAGCAGGGGATGTCTGCGCGATGAGCACAGATCTCCCCTGCTGCCGCCCGGCATGACCGCCGGGACTTCTATGATGAAGCTGGGTACTTCCGGCTTCCTCATAAAAGTCCTGGCGGTCGTTCAGGGCGGCAGCAGGGGAGGTCTGCGCTTATCGCGCAGACATCCTCTGCTGCCCCGCTAGCCACCAGGGAGAATCGGGCAGTTGGGGGATGTCTGCACGAATCGTGCAGACATCCTCCATGCTGCCCGACACTTCCGTCTATTATGTATAGTGCATACATCCCCCGGCTGCCCCCACTAGCCACCAGGGAGCAAGAAACAGGTGAGGGGGGGGACAGAATAACAAGGGGGGGGAAGAGTAACGAGGGGGGGGGGAAGAGAAACAAGGGGAGGGAGGGGGGAAGAGACAGAAACAAGGGGAGGGGGGCAGAGAGAAACAAGGAGAGGGAAGGGGGGAAAAGACAGACAAAAGGGGAGCGAGGGGGGAGACAAAGGGAGGGTGAGAGAGAGACAACACTAAGGGGGGAGAGCGACAAATCTGGGGGCAAGGGAAAGAGAGAGGCAGCATTGTCACATAAAAGGAAATAAAAACAAGAAATTAATTATTTTATATCATAATTTTTTATTAAAGCAATTTACATGTGAATATATACTAGACATGTGCATTCGTTTTCAGACGAATGCATTTTCGTCCAAAAATAGCATTTTCGTCCATTCGCCCGAAAAACGAAGAACGAAAATGCTAAGCTAACGAAAGCCGAATGAACGAATGGTTAATAAACGAAAATCATTCGTTCATTCGTCCATTCGTAGTACTATTGCATTGTATAAGTCGAAATAGAGTCGGTTTATAGAATACAATAGCATTTAACTATACGGAGACAGAGTCTCCATTCATAAAATTATGAATGGAGACTTTGTCTCATTATAGTTAAAAGCCGACAGCCTATAAACCGAACGTTCGGTTTATAGACTTTCGGCTTATGGAATACATGTAATCCTATGGCTATTCTATAAACCAAACGTTCGGTTTATAGAAGAGCCATAGGATTACATGTATTCCATAAGCCGAAAGTCTATAAACCGAATGTTCGGTTTATAGACTTTCGGCTTATAGAACACATGTAGTACTATTGCCTTTCTATGAACCGAACGAGAGCCCCATTCATAAGAATTTCTTATGAATGGGGCTCTCGTTCGGTTTATAGAAAGCCAATAGTATTACATTGTATTCTAAAAAAAGAAAAAATTAAAATTAACGAAACGAAAATAATGAACGAATTTCGTCTGAAACGAATGCAGTAATGAACGAATGGACTAAAATTTTAGTTCTGCACATGTCTAGTATCTATCTGCTCCAGAAAATACAGAACTAAGAGAGGATGAGGTATTGTTTTATATATACAGTACACTAGTCACTGAATTTCATAATCTAAAGTTATCAAATACTCTTTAAGTTACAGCTGGCACAATACTAAGCCTGCTCAGTCTCTTACTGACATCAAGAAACTGCTGGGGGATATTAGTGCTCATTCCTCGCGATTTTAATGTAGATTAGTTAGACCGCAAAAATGCTAAAGCATGCTCACTGTTCAAATCCATGAAGCTAACCCAGCTTTTTTCTTCTCCTACTCACATGAATCCCAACAACTCTAACCATACATTGGATCATTTTATCTTGTCCACAAAGAATCCAGCAGTCTGGCATCCTACCCAATCTTTTCAGTGATTATTGCTTTGTGTACTGTGTGCGGAAACTAAAGCCCATCAAACTGACCCCTAGAGTAATTGTCACAAGATGTTTTAATAAGTTTGATCTCCAGTCTTTCCTCAGTGACTTGAGCAACTGTCTTTGGAGCAGTGTAAACTTGATACCTGATGTGGACTCTGTTATTAAATGTTTTCAATATGAGTTCATGTAGGTTTGTGATAACCATGCTTAGCTGTGTAAAGTGAGAGGAAGGGGCGACCATCTGCCCTGGGTTTCAGCGGAATTTAAAATTTAAGCAAACTGGCTTCGACCAAGATCACGGTGCTTATCAACATATCCGCAAGAATGAAACCAAACTTGCCAAGGCAACTTATTTCTCTGATAGGCTGAATAGAAATCTAGCTAATCTGACCATTCCTTTGAGTGTCATTAAAAACTTGTGTGACCCCCCCCCCCCCCCCCTTGACGTCAGTACCCACCACAATTAAAACACAAAATGAAGTTCTACAATCTCCGGTAGCAATAGCAAATTAATTCAATAACTATTTTGTAGGATGTGCCACCACTTATAGGAAAACACCACAATGAAGATCCATGGCATTGTTCTATGGCTAATGAGTCGCCACAAACATCACCCCTGGCCAAACCCCTTGCAGCATTTGAGTTTGATCCTATATCAGATAGTGAAATAAGAGCGCATCTCCTCAACCACATAAAGAAATTACAATGTGGGCCGGACCTAATTCCGTCACTGCTACTGAGGCTGAGTGCACCTGTTACTGCTCGACCCATTGCCCAATGCATCCTTGACCTCTGGTTATGTCCCCAAAGCCTGGAAAATAGCCAGAGTTGTCCCTATCCACAAAAATGGTGATGTAAACATAATGTTAAATTACAGGCCTATCTCAATGCTACTTTACCTTTCTAAAACCCTGGAAAAATTTGCCCATGAACAACTGTGCGAGTATTATTAATGGTCCAACTATCTAACCTCGCTTCAATCTGCATTTCGGTAAAATTACTCCATGATTACTGCCCTCTTAAAGGTGAGCTATGACACCCAGAGTGGTGTGGAGAGTGGTGATCTTACTGGACCAGTTTTCCAAGACTTTGGAAAAGCCTTTGATATGGTTGATTAGGATATTCTGCTAAACAAGCTTAATGGCTTTGGTATAAATGAACGGTCGCTCTGATGGTTTCGTTCATACCTGTGTGACAGAACTTAATATGTGTCTGTTGGCGATACTGCCTCACTCCCGTTGCCAATAAAGTGTGGAGTGCCTCAAGGATCCATCCTCGGCCTCTGATTTTCTCTCTATTTATAAATGATCTACCCTCATGTGTGAACTGGCTCATGTGCATTTGTATGCTGATGATACTGTAATTTATACGAGTAGTACTAAACTGTTACAAGTGGAATCCATGTTAAAGAATGAGTTTTCTAAAGTTGAAAATTGGATAACTAGCAAAAAATTATTCCTCAACACTGAAACAATGGTATCCATGTTCTTTGGGACTAAAGCTAATCTACTTAAATTAAACAATCCTCAAATAAATTCATATTCATAAGTATCTCTGTATGTGGTTAGATCCAAACTTATCTCTTGGTCTCCATATTGACAAACTTATGTCAAAGCTGTATCTAGGGTTGCCACCTTTTCTTAAAAAAAATACCGGCCTTGGTACTGTCTCCATAGACTTAACATTGACCTGATGCCAATTTTTTACCGGCCTGCCGGTAAAATACTGGCCAGGTGGCAACCCTAGCTGTATCCTAGGATTGGCTCTCTATATAGGAACAAATCAAACCTAGATTCCACACTAAGGAAATGTATTATGCAGGAAATGTAAATCTTAGGCTATGGAGATGTGGTATACGATTCTGCACCGCAGACTCATCTCGGTAAACGTGACACTCTCTGCAATGCATTGTGGCGATTTGCTCTCCAGTGCAATTATAACATTCATCATTGTAAAATATTAAAAAGGTTAAACTGGTTGACGCTTGCCTCCCGGTGCACTCTCCACCTAGCTTGCTTAGAACATATTCTCTGGAAAGCTCCCCACTCAGATGAGCAGCAGGTTGCTCTTACTCCCTGCAAATCCTACAATCTCAGATTCTGCACCAGCCCCTTACTAGCTGTACCTCACTTCAAAAAGGAAGCTGGTTGAGGTGCGTTCTCTTTCAGAGCTCCTCATATGTGTAATAAATAAAGTATATAGGTTGAGCGCAATAAACTGCCATATTTAATCTTTGTGTCTAAAAAGTGAGCAAATATAAATGAATCTGTGTTTCTTTAAAAAAAAAAATATATATATATTTCTTAAACCATACTTTGAAGCTTGAGAGAGGGCAGAATAGATTTGATTGAAGATCCCAGGTGTATGCCATACCCACCCAAAAAGGACACATGGACAAACAACAGTGCACTCTGTTTAAAAACAATTTGTGCTTATACAAGGATGATGAGAGTTATATTCACAAAACCGAAGCAGTATACTGTTCTCTGTAAACTTATTGGTGAGGTCAGTGCTGTATTTACCGCGAGGCATCCTAGGCGGATGACTAGGGCGGCAAATTTTGGGGGGCGGCAGCGCCCCCCAGCACTGAAGAAGAAAAAAAAAAAAAAAAACGCTGCCCTTTAACAAAAAAAAAAAAGACCGCGCTTGCAGGCAGTGACGGAGGTGAGAGGGGATTGGAAGATCCCCCCTCACCATCGCTCTGCCTGCCAGGCTGCACGGGGAGCCGAACAGGCAGCACAGAGAAACCTCTGTGCTGCCTGTTCGGCTCCCCTTGCAGTGTGCCGACACGGAAGTGCCGACAGTCACGTGACGGGAGCGCTGACGTCATACGCGCGCCCGGTCACGTGACCTGTCGGCACAATCGCCAGGAAGCGAACAGGCAGCATGGAGGGACCATGTTGCCTGCCTGCCAGGGAAAGGTAAGTGCTGATGGGAGTCAGAGTGTGTGATGGGAGACAGTGTGTGTGACTGAGTGTGATGGGAGTCAGAGTGTGTGTGATGGGAGACAGTGTGTGTGACTGAGTGTGATGGGAGACAGTGTGTGTGTGATGGGAGTCAGTGTGTGTGTGATGGGAGTCAGAGTGTGTGTGATGGGAGTCAGAGTGTGTGTGATGGGAGTCAGAGTGTGTGACTGAGTGTGATGGGAGTAGGAGTGTGTGACTGAGTGTGATGGGAGTAGGAGTGTGTGACTGAGTATGATGGGAGTGTGTGTGTGTGGGCATGTCTTAGGTGTGTAACGTGGGTGTGCATCTTGGGTAGGGGAGTGCCCGGATTTTGTCTGCCTAGGGCAGCACAAAATCAAGATACACCACTGGGTGAGGTCCCTCAGAAGTCTGTTTGTAATGGGACTTTAAATATTACTTGTCAAAAGTGTATGTGTAGCATGTTTTTTGAGATATAGGGATAGGAAAGAAATCCAATAATCGTGAAGTATATCAATACAAATTTAATGAAAAAGGTAAAAGAGAAGGCTTACTTAAGAATGATGTGAGGTTTGTACCACTCACTATATCCGCAGTAACAGCTTGTGACCTGCTGATTAGGGTAATTGAACAGCAATGTCCCAGTTAACAGGAAAGAGACAGGCAGCAATGTTTGTCAGGGAAGACATGTATGATGTAGAGGGGAACCTCAGAACATACCCACCCATAACCCTAAAATAAGACACAAGGCTTGATTTTGGTGTAAATAGGCCACAGCACTTTTATTAATACAGGAAATAAAATTAGTTAGGACTGTATAAGCCAAACCACCACTTCTTGATTTTTAAATAATATACAGCCTAACAAAAAACCTAAACATCCTTGCCAATCCCCCGAATCTTATACTTAAGTAAACTTTTGATGCAACCGGCATCTATAACCAACTTGTGGTACTCCCCTCCCCCCTCGTCCAGGAGGTCTCTTACCCCGCAATACCTTCTCCATCTCATCCATGCTTGCCACTAGCCGATCCACTAGCTCAGTGGGCACGTCCCAAATAGGTTATGTATCACCTTCGAGGTTAGGGGAGGGCTGAGCCCAAACTTAATTCATCTGAACATGACTCCACCTTTTTTACCAACCCTGACTGGCAAGGACACGTACCCCCGCCACCAACCCCATTGTTTTACTACCTAAATTAAATTAAAAAGGTCTAAACCAACTTCCGTAAGGTGTACGCCATCACTCCTAAAAAACACAGCCGCATACCTTTCAAATACCCGGTGTTGAATAGGGACACCCCCCACTCCCAAAATGAACTATTCACCTTAATCCTGCAGCGCTCCATAGCCTTTTGATTGGTCGCGCAGCACCAATAGTTTCGTGGAACCAGTTCCGATCAAACTAACCGAACATCAGGGAATATTACCAGCAACCTGGCCAGGTCCTGTTTAATCAGGTCACATAACCCCAGCACCGGAATGGAGCCAAGGTCACTGCCCCCAAGGTGAATCAAAAGAACATCAGGAGGGCCCAACACTCTAGATTCTTCCTTCCTTACTGACCAGCACGTTTCTGTATCCATGTACTATTCATGGTATTTTGCTAACCCAATCAGCAAGTGAGTAATTTGACACTCTGCCTGTGGTTACCTTTGTATCTGTGTCTGTTGATTTGTATTTAAAGGCACATATCATTGTTTCTTGTTTTTAACAAATTGTCATTTTTTTTGTTACATTTGTGTATATTTTTTCTATATGTATTTATATATTGCATTTGTTTTTATATATTATTAAATTTATATATTTTATATTAATTTACTATCTTTGGTTTTTTATATTGATTGACACTTACTCTGTTTAACTGCCAAGCGCTGTCTACTCACCTTCCCACTCTAGATAACTGAACAAGCTCTGGTAACAGACGGACCCACCGCATACCCCTGATACTGATCCAGCGGAAGAAGAAGGAAATCCCAGTTGTTTCCCCCCAGACGGATTGCAGCCCGCTTCCTTGCCCAGAAGATATAGGAGTGGCCTATGAGCCAAACCTTCCTGCATGACGAACCTGGGAAGACAATGCAGAAGACACTGCGGTTAAACCATCAGGGAGAATATAGGACACAGTCGCCGGGATTCCCATCTACCGATACGCTGAATAGCCTGCTCTGCAAATCCCAGCCTAGCAGCCTCTGACGCTGCACCAATCCGGAAGGAATGACCACCAAAACCCCTACTGTTAAGCCCCATGGCTTCCAAGGTCAAACGAAACACCCAGATGAACTGGTAACGGGACAAAGGAACACCAAAGGAACAGCATCCTGATGGACCAGCAACGGCACAGCGGAAGCCGGGAGGGAAAAGGAGTACTTATCAAAACAAGCCACCGGACACACGGCACAGCCAGAAACCTCCCGAAGAGTGACCCAAGCCCCCTTTGCCATGATGTCGGTCTTTGATTGCCTAATCTTGAAACGAATGCCGCCCGGTTCCCGGATAACGTCCCTGAACAACAACACCCCTACTTTTTTAGAAGGAGAGACAAGTTCTCCCACCCGCAAAGCCCCAAAAAACGTAAATGCCAAACGGAAAAGCAGGGTTTCAAACCCAGATACACAAACCGAAGGAAGGGTCTGGAAGAAGATCCCCGGATACGGACGCCCGCGTGTCACTTGACCGAGGGTACCCCCTCCTCAAGCCACGCAAATACTGGTGAACTAAAAAATCCTTGGTCACATCCCGGAGTCCTGACAGCTTAAACCAGAAACTAAGGCTAGCCAATTTGGCGGACACCACATTAGGGGAAAAAACAGAAGCTTCCCAAAGCCACAACGACCAGAGCAAACCTTGTAATCGAGCTGTGTCATCTCGAAATCTTCCCCGGGACTGCTTGAGCCCAAGCCAGTCACCCCAGGTCTTACCGTACAGCGCCCACGTGGCTGCCAACACAGATTGTCTGATCCATTGGGCTATTCTTCCAACCCAAGGCTCCAGAGTTCCAGTGGGCAAGGGAACCCCACTGCATCCGCCCCAGGGGCTGCCGCCCAAAATACGTCCCACTGCAAACGAAAGAGTGCGTCTGCCATTATGTTAACAACCCCAGTATGTGCTCCGCCCTGAAATTTATGTTATACCTAAGGCATTGCAGCACCAGCTTGCGCAGAAGGCGTATCACAGGAGGGGAGGAGGCATTTAGATTGTTAATAGCCATAACCACGCCCATATTATCACAATGGAAGACCACCCTCCTGTTACAGAGGATGTCCCCCCAAAGCAACAACACCACTAAAATAGGGAATAGCTCCAGGAACGCAAGATTCTTGGTTAGCCCGGCAGAATACCACTCCATCGGCCACTTGGCCGAGCACCAATGTCTCCCCAGGATGGCCCTGAAACCCCAGGAACCAGCCGCATCCGTAAACAAATGAAGGTCACTGTTAGACACTACGCCAGATGGCCAAGTCATTTAAGAGAGGGCGAGTTATCCGGATAAAATGTATCGGGTGACCCACTCCTGCCGTTGCCACCGCCATACGCCTATTGAACACACGCCCCATTGGCATAATTTTGCACACAAAATTAAGCTTTCCCAAGAGCGACTGAAGCTGCTGCAACTGGAACTTACGGAGACCCATTGCCGCCGAAATTTCAGCCTGCAACCCCACCAGCTTTTCCAAGGGGAGTCTCCATTCACCCACCACCGAATCCAATTCAATGCCCAGAAAACAAAGGCAGGCAATAGGACCCTCTGTTTTGTCAGGAGCCAAGGGGACCACAAAGCCCTGTGCTACCATCTCAACCACCCCGACAAGGTGGGAGCAAACATAAGAATCCCGAGGGCCGACAAGGAGAAAGTCATTGAGGTAGTGCAAAACTGACTCACATCCTGCTTCTACTCGGACCACCCACACATAAAATTGCCCCTCGAAGTGACACTCCAACACGTGATGACATGCCGGGTGGACGGGAAGCAGGCGAAAAGCTGACTCAATATCCATCTTGGCCATCAATGCCCCCGGACCAGCCGCCCTCACCATCCGAACTGCTGAGTCAAAGGAAGCATAAGAGACTCTACAGAGTTCAGCATCGATGTCGTCATTCACCGAACCCCCATAAGGGTACGACAAGTGGTGTATCAATCTGAACTTCCCTTGTTCCTTCTTGGGGACCACACCCAATGGGGAAACCCGCAAACGCGAAAGTGGGGGATGGTCATAAGGACCGGCCATACGTCCCAACTCAACCTCCTTCCCCAGTTTTTCCCTAACCACACCGGGATGTTCCCTAACCGAACGAGGGTTCGGAAGGCAAAGTTGAACCTCCCGCTCATGAAAAGGAATCCAAAAACCTTCCATAAATCCACGTAGGAGGATGTCCGTGGCTTTCGGTTATGGTATATATTTAGCCACGGACGCATCGCGACAACGTCCACTGGCGTCCTCCCCCTTTTCTCCCAAGGCTGATCTGTCTCCTGATGGGATCCCCCACAACCGGAGCATTCATGCTTAAACTGGCAACCAGTGCTACTTCCAACAACTGCTGCTGCGCCGTGCAGAGGCCGGTGGGGCGGGTGACCCCATCCCTCCGGCCCCCACCCCAAGAAAGGACGACAACCCACCCTGGTGTGGTCATGATGGAATGCCAGAGCCCAATGTCCATCTGATCCCAGTCTAAAGTGGGCTGAACCGCTAACTGCTGACGTAACTGTTCGTCGTACCGCCACCACCCCAACCCCCCCATAAACCTGACATGCCAGATCATATCCTGATAGCAAAAAAGAGCCGAGCACCTGTTGGGGGGGATTTTCCCTGTGATGCTGGCCAGGATGGAGAAAGCCCTGACCAAATTCCCAAAGGTTTTGGGGATCTTTCGGTAGCGATATGTCTCCTTTTCCTTCTCTGAATCCTTCAGCTCCTTCTCAGGAGGAGGAACGTCCTCCAGAGGAAGGAGTGAGTAGATCTCCAAAAATTCCCACTGCCATATCTTTTCCTGTACCTCCTGTTTGACGTGTAGCCCCAAGGGCCCAGACCAGCATGTACGTTGCCCCATGTGCCACCAGCGCCTCACCAGTACCTTGCAGCTGCAAGGGCGGAACAGAGCTGGGCTGAAGTGTAGCTGGAGCATCCTGAAAATAAGAAGGGAGTGCGAAATTAGACTACCCTCCCCACAGTGTATGAGGCCCAATCGCAGGGACCACGCTACTAGGCCCAGGGGAGGGACTAAGGGGGGAAGGAGGGGTAGAGGCACCACTGTCTTCCCCAAAGGACTCACTGCTGCGATGGCAGCCACTCAAAACCCGCCCCCCATCACCCGGAGGTAAACCCAGGGCCCTCAGTTTTGGGGCCTGCGGCCAACTCACATGTCGCAGTGCCCATCTGGATCTACTGCTCCTGGCCAATTGCGGACCCGACGAGGAAGGGAGGGGGGTCACTTGGTCTGATATGGACCTTGTGGCAGCCCGGGAACCTGCATCAAGTGAGGCCCTCGGCTGCATGGCAGCAGCCCGCTCCCCACGAGCTGAGCTAGGCGGGGCCGAAATGGAGGGGCCCAACACAAAACGAGGCCCATCCTCCACAGGAGTGGGCCTCGAACGGGACCTAGTAAACACCGGAGCTGCCATCGGAGCGCTCCGGGCCCGACTGCGGGTGGAGGGAGCGCGATACCCGCCCTCCGTCTGAAGCATTGGCCTCCCCACCGGGGCTGTGACCTCAGAAACCCGGCTCCTTGAGCGGGAAGAGGCTCCGGGACTGGGCTAAGCCTCGCTGGCAGGTTAGACTGCCACCTGGAGCCATGACTGCCGCCTCCCCCCCTCCTGGAGCACCACAGGGGCAGCCTGCAGCCGTGAGAACTGCACCTGAAGCTGCCTGCCACCATCCACCAATGCTTCAGCCCTGAGAGCTGCGAGGATCCCCTCCACATCCATGCTCCAGGCCGCAAATCAAGTAAAACTTCAGATGAAAGCGAAAATTCTTTATCCAAGTGTCAGATTTTTTGGGGAAAATGGCTGCAGGGGAAAGAAAAACAAACAATTTATAAACGAATCACTAACCCCACCCCCCCTTTGCTGTCAGTCATATATCACACTCCCCCACACATGCCCTTAAAGCTATAGCTGCGCCTAGCTACCAGGGTTATGATTACTGCTTCTGTTTTTGCAGATCACCGAAGAGAAAGCAAAATCAGCTCAGCACAAGGAGGAGGGGGCATGTCAGACGAGTTTCGCCCGATGGTTTGTCCAAGTGCCCTAGTCACTTTTTTATACTCTTCGTATCTGGGCACGCCTCCTCCCTTTATTGTGAGCTGGCCGCTTCAATTTTTAATATGCGGTTTTTGAAACATAATTTTCCTCTCTCTCATTTAACGTACCCAGACAAGTTATATGTTGTTTTTTAAAGGACAGTTAGAGCTTTCTTTTGATACCCTATACATAAAAATGATTTACATTTTAGTATTAAAAAATACATATAAAAGAGGAAATTTTGAGGAAAAAAAAGTTTTTCCCCATTATTTTCCAAATAATAAGCTACACAACTAGTGCAACACTAACCCTCTTATCCCCCCTAATTAACTAACTAATAAAAAAGAAAAATATTGGTTGCCAAACCCCCCTTAACAAAAAAGACAGAAAAAAAACTCTGAAGAGTGCGATGTCAGATCCGTAAAAATCATGCAACAGGCACGCAGGGGTTACATTTTAGTAAATAAATAGATTAAAATTACCTTTATTTATTTAAAAAAACTTTATAAAAAATGTGTTAAAAAAAACTAAATGAGGGCCATAAAGTGGAAGGAAACTGATCACAGTTAAAAACTGTGATCAGCAGTGAAAGGGTTAATTTTTTTTAAAAAAATTTTTTATCCTCTGTGTATGTTATTTTTTTTGTTTTATTTACAGGTCACTCTCTGTGCTTCACTATAAGAACGTGAAGCACAGAGAGTGAATTAGAGGCAAAGTCAGTGTGTGAACACACTGACTTTGCATCTAATTTGCATGTTATCGCGGTGATCACTCAATCACCGCGATCACAAGCCCGGAAATCAACCGATCGGGTCCAGGAGCTTTGTCTCGGGTGCAGTGGCGTCCCGAGGGGGGGGCGGGGGGGGGGGGCCGGACCGCACTGGGTGACACCTCCAGCGAGGGAAAATTATATAAATCAAATTCTATATTGAGTCCCACAGGTGACAAAGTCTTCAAACCATGCACCCACTTTATCTCAAACTGACCAATTGTTTTTATAAAATCTTCCCCTCTCCACTGTTTTTTTTAGGGACATTATACCTATAAATTGTAATTTATTGTAATGTCTGCCTGATGAAATGCCTCCTGGTACCAAAAATAGTTATTGTGTAAAATCCATCTAATACCATCCATTATGAAGGCCTTTTGGTTCTCTGGAAACAAGGTTTCCATAGCAAGACAGAAACGTGTTGCTTTACAGCCTTGGCTAATACAAGAATTCAGAGAGGTTACATTGCATGTCACTAATATATAGTCTGTGTGCCAGGTGAGTTCTTTTAAATTATTCAGTAGACTCATGCTGTCCTTTATATATGCCTTGGTTTTCAAGGGCTGTAGCTGTCAGTCTACATATTGTGATAGGTTTGACGAAATAGATTTTATCCCTGAAATAATTGGTCTCCCCGGAGGTTTCTCACTGTTTTTATGGATCTTTGGGAGTATGTAGAAAGTGGGGATTCTAGCATGTAAAACTGTCAAATATTGATATTCTTTTTTTTCAAGAGGATACCTAATGTGTATCCTTTATCTAATAATGATGTTAGACTTTTTTCATTCCTTGAATAGGATTATCAGGAAGTTTATTGTATACCAGATTATCATTTATCTGTCTATTACACTCTGCCAGATATTGTTCTGTATCCAGTATAACTACCCCCCCCCCCCCCCCCCCCCATCAGCAGGTTTTATTACTACAGACTTATTTTTTTTAACGGATTTTAGTGCTTCCTTTTAACGTTAAGTTAAATTATGATCTCTATAGGGAGATGGAGATTTGTATTCTTCTAAATCTTCTAGTACTAGTTTCTCAAAGATTCCTATTGCACCGGACTTTAAGTAACTCGGGAAGAATGTTGATTTGTTGCTCAGGGTGGTGTGTATGCATTCGGAATCATTATTAACTTTGTATGATGGTTTGGGTAAATTCATAAAATATTTTTGGAGGCATAAGTTTCTCACAAACCTCTGTATATCTATTTAAGTGTTGAACGTATTTGTGTTTCTATAAGGGGTGAATTTCAACCCTTTATTTAACAGGGAAATCTCATCATATGTTAGAACTTTCTTACTCAAATTAAAAATGCCTACAGAGGTAATGTTCTGCCTCTTTTCAGCCTTATAGCATCTCCGTCCACCTCTAGTTCCACTTGTTCTATAAAGCGTGTTCTTTTGAGGGGTGAATTCTGTCTCCATCACTGTCCTCTGTTTGAGAGATCCCCTAAAAAATTGTTCCCCTCTTCTCCATAATTTGCTAAAGCTAGGAAGTGATTTCTCAGGGGTATCTGACTAGGATTATTATGTTTGTTGTATCTTTTTGTCCCATTATTCTTCTGTCTATTTTGATTTTGTCTGTAATTTGCTTGATGATTATGGTTATTATACTACCATTGTTGTGACTCATGGTTATTCTGGTTATTTGTATTATTTAAGCTACCAGAGAAGGAGGGTCTAGACTCTAATGTATTGTTGTTAGATGACGTATAGGTGTTCATATTATCTCTATCCCTCACATACCTAGAAAAATTCCTAACTTTATCATTCTTCTAATCTGTCTTATCTCGTACATATTTTTTGCATTTAGTATTTCTCACCTCTTTCTCTACATTTTCCAAGTCCTTCTTACTTTTTTCTGATAATTCTTTAAAATCCCTAGTTTCTAAAAAGGGCAATAGATTTTCCTGGAATTTTTGAATTTCTTCATCCAGTGTATTTAAAGTTTTCTTCCTTTGGAAGTATGATGTTCCAAAATGTCATGAATTCCAGATCGTCCTGCCCAAGGTGGGAGCTTTAAGTATCCTCAGACCTCGAGGGGTAATGTTATCTTTTAAATATTTTTCAAGGGTCACTACCTCCCATTTAATTTTTGCTTCTTTAATCAATAATTTGCCCAGGTTCCTAAAAACCTCATCTAAGTTATCTGAACAGTCTGAACTTTTTCCGTCCCCTTTCAGAATCTTCAAAGAATTTCACAAAATCAGTATCTAACATTCTTCTATATTCAAAAATAGACATATCATCCCAGATAACAAATCAATAAAATATGATAAAATGATTATAATGTGCAGCCGATACCAACGAGGTTTAATGTGTAAAAGCAAAAGTGAATTTTTAGTGATAGGCGCTACCGAAAAAAATAAATATTATTAAAACATGCAGCTCACTTCCTGGTGGAAAAAATACCTAAATTTCCACTAAGAAGGGATAAATAAAGTATATAGGTGGAGCGCAATAACTGTTATATTTAATGTTTGTGTCTAAAAAGTGAGCAAATAAATGAAATATGTGCTTTACTGCCATGGTGCTGGGGATTGATGTAAGTGACTGCAGAGTTATAGTTGATTTGAACAGCCAGGTCAGAGACCAGTAACAAGGGAGGAGGCGTGGCCAGGACTAAGAGTATAAAAAGTGACGCTGCGACAAGAGAGGTGTGCACTTGAAGAAGCCATCGGGCAAAACGCGTCTGATATGCCCCCTCCTCCTTGTGCTGAGCTGATTTTGCCTTCTCTTCTGTGATCTGCAAAAAAATGGAAGCCGTAATCTGTCTTCCCTGATGCTGGTTGGGACATTTCTGCCTGTTGCTTTACTTTTAAGTGGGATACTGCTGTTCAATTACCCTAATCAGCAGGTTAAAAGCTGTTACTGCGTATATAGTGAGTGGTACAAACCTCACATCATTTTTAAGTAAGCCTTCTCTTTTACATTTTTCATTAAATTTGTATTGATATACTTCACGATTATTGGATTATTTACTATCCCTATATCTCAAACAAAATCCTGCACATGCACTTTTGACAAGGAATATTGAAAGTCCCATTACAAACAGACTTCTGAGGGACCTCACCAATACAGTTACAGAGAGCAATATACTGCTCCGGTTTTGTGAGCAGTGCTGTATTTACCGCTAGGCATCCTAGGCGGATGCCTAGGGCGGCAAATTTATGGGGGCGGCCCCCCAGCACTGAGAAAAAAAAAAGTGTTACAAAAAATCTAGCCCTTTAAAAAAAAAAAAAAAAAAAAAACCCACGCTTGCAGGCAGAGATAGAGATGAGAAGGGATCGGAAGATCCCCCCTCACCTTCCCTCTGCCGGTGGGCTGCAAGGGGAGCCGAACAGGCAGCACAGAGAAACCTCCATGTTGCCTGTTCGGCTCCCCGAGCAGTGTGACACAGAAGTGCCGACAGTCACGTGACCGGCGCGCTGACGTCAGACCCTCGCCGGGTCACGTGACCTGTCGGCACAACCGCCTGGGAGCATGCTGCCTGCCACTAGGGAAAGGTAAGTGTTGGGGAGTGGGGGGATGGGGGGATGTACTGGGGAAATTGGCAGGGGCTTATAAATGACAAATAACACTGGCATATTATTGGGCAAATTGGCTGGGGCATATTTAATGGCAAATAACACTGGCATATTATTGGGCAAATTGGCTGTGGGATATTAAATGACAAATAACACTGGCATATTATTGGGCAAATTGGCTGTGGGATATTAAATGGCAAATACTGGCATATTATTGGGCAAATTGGCTGGGGCATATTAAATTGCAAATAACACTGGCATATAATTGGGCAAATTGGCTGAGGCATATTAAATGGCAAATAACACTGGCATATTATTGGGCAAATTGTCAGGGGCATATTAAATTGCAAATAAAACTGGCATATTATTGAGCAAATTGGCTGGGGCTTATTAATGGCAAATAACACTTGCATTTTATTGGGCAAATTGGCTGGGGAATATTAAATGGCAGAATAACACTGGCATATTATTGGGAAAATTGGCTGGGGAATATTAATGGCAAATTATACTGGCATAATATTGGGCAAATTGGCAAGGGCATATTTAATGGGAAATACTGGCATATTATTGGGAAAATTGGCTGTGACTTATTAATGGCAAGTAATATTGGTATATTATTGGGCAAATTGGCTGGGGCATCTTAATGGAAAATGATACTGGCATATTATTGGGCAAATTAGCTGGGGAATATTAATGGCAAATTATATTGGCAATGTGTATGTAATGGGGTGATGGAGGCATGTAAATTGGTTGATGGGGCATGTCCTTGGTGTGCAACGTTGGTTATGGGTCATGTCGTGGGTGTGCATCGTGGGTAGGGGGGGTGCCCAAAAATTGTCTGCCTAGGGCAGCACAAAACCAACATACACCACTGTTTGTGAGTATAACTCTTATCATCCTTGTATAAACACAAATTCTTTTTAAACAGAGTGCACTATTGTTTGTGCATTTGTCCTTTTTTTGGGTATGTCATACATCTGAGATCTTCAATCAAATCTATTCTGCCCTCTCTCAAGCTTCAAAGTATGGTTTCAGAAATATATATATATTTTTTTAAAGAAACACAGATTAATTTATATTTGCTCACTTTTTAGACACAAAGATTAAATATAACAGTTTATTGCACTCCACCTATATACATTATTTATCCCTTCTTAGGGGAAATTGAGGTATTTTTCCACCAGGAAGTGAGCTGCATGTTTTAATATTATTTTTTCTTTTTCGGTAGCGCCTATCACTAAAAATTCACTCATATGTGTAATAGCCTCGCTGATTATAGAAACATAGAAACATAGAATGTGTCGGCAGATAAGAACCATTCGGTCCATCTAGTCTGCCCAATTTTTTTTTTTTTGAGTACTTTTATTAGTCCCCCGTTCCCGGTCTTATACCTTGTGTCTATCCCACGCATGATTAAAATCCTTGACGGTGTTTACCTCTACCACTTCTGCTGGCAGGCTATTCCATACATCCACTACCCTCTCAGTAAAGTAATACTTCCTGATATTACTTTTAAATCGTTGCCCCTCTGCCAAATCATGCTCTAGTCTAAAATCCCTAAAAATGAGTATCTCCCAAATCCTCAAAACAGAATGTACCTGTTATTAGTTTACAAAAGCCTATACATACTGTTTTATGTGTATCAATAATGATTTACCCTGCATATTCTCTTTCAAGCTTGTATAAATATATGTATGTATGTTATTTTTATACTGTTAAATGTATAACTCTGTGTAGTTCCATTCTGGACTGTGTCCCCAGGACATATTTAAAAACGAGAGAACTCTCATTGTATTCTTCCTTTTTAAAACACTTTCTAAATAAAAAATAAATTAAACTGGAATGCTACCAAAGCATAACGGCATTTGTCTTCGTTTTGCTATTAGCAGGGGTGAGTGGTGCACTTTAAGAGTTTCAGAAGGGGGAAACCATCCCAGGTGCCAATTACTTGGGTACAGTTTGTTCCCCCGAAACAAATTGCAAGACGAGGTGATGGGTTAATTTGCAAGATCTATAAACAGGACGTACATGGGAAGCTGTGTGGGCAGTAGCAGGTCTGGATGTGTGGCAGACTTAAACTGACTTTGACTTGCCTACCCATGTAGAGTCAAAATTCAGAGTGTTGGAATATGGCATTCTGAGTCATGTAATATGCTGGTAACGACAGGAAAGGCATCATAAGGTAGGAAAAAAGCAAAATGGGAAGGTGAGTAGACAGCGCTTGGCAGTTAAACAAAGTAAGTGTCAATCAATATAAAAAAACAAAAATAGTAAATTAATATAAAATATATAAATTTAATAATATATAAAAGCAAATGAAATATATAAATACATATAGAAAATATATACACAAATATAACAAAAAATTACAATAAATCGTTAAAAACAAGAAACAATGGTATGTGCCTTTAAATACAAATGAACAGACACAGATACAAATGTAACCACAGGCAGAGTATCAAATTACTCACTTGCTGATTAGGTTAGCAAAATACCATGAATAATACATGGATACAAAAACGTGCTGGTCAGTAAGGAAGGAAGAATTTAGAACCTGGCCAGGTAACTTCACTTAACAGGAGGGACTCGTTTCGTTCCGGGAACTTCTTCAGCCTCTAAACAAACAGACCAGTAATAGGAATTACCATACAGTGAGTAGACACAGAGTAAGACACATAATGTACACAACCTAATCAGTTTACCAGTTAATCCAGAACAATGGATGTTGGAGTAAACTATCAATTCTAGTCACTGACACATTATAACCCTTCAGAGTGGTCTAGTCACAGAATTAAACATTACACATAAACCACTATACTAACAGAATTTAACTAACTAACAATAGTAATGTATAGAGTTATGGTACATAAGCCAGGGCCCATAATCTACAGGGAGGTGTTTGGCCCTCTGGCCCCACCAAGAACCCCAATCAGGCAGTTTGTCAGAATTTACTTTGTGACATCATAATCTATAAAAAAAAAACATACAAGAAGCCCATTGTGCGGTAATACAAGACAAATGGAAATGTTTAAACATAGATACACGTATGGTGTCCTGAAAAGGTAATCCATCTCCTTCTTGCTGCCACCAGGGTATGGTAATTAGGTACTCTTGAAAAAGCTTGGTCTCAACGTATTTCACTGGTTCCGGAAGGCGGCTTCCTCAGGAGTAAAATCTTTGTGGAACTTTTGCATTAACCCCTTGGCGACACAGGACGGACTAGGTCCGTCCTGTGTGCTGAGGCGTTAGTGACACAGGACGGACCTAGTCCGTCCTGTGTCAAAACGAGCACTGAAAGCTGAGTTTTTCCGCTTTCAGTGCTCAAGCGGCATTGTAACGATGCTTCCGTATGGAATCGTACAATACAAAAAAAAATGCCCATCGGCATTTCGATCGCTCCGGAGAGCGATAGAAATGCCGGTTTTAAAGGCACAGTGCCTTTAAAACGACGGGCATTGAAAAACGAGCATAGATAGCGAATTTTTCGCTTCCTATGCTCAGCAAGTGTTTCTGATTGCCTCGCAAGTCGAGGCAATCAGGAACACAAAAAAAAATGCACGATCTTGGTCACTGAGTGACCAAGATGGCGCTGCCCTTCTAAGGGCAAGAGCACAGGAGGCAGGAAGTACCTGCTTCCTGTGCTCTCTGGCTGTCACACGATTGCCTCTTCACAGAGGCAATCAGTGACTGCCAGGCACACTGACAGGCAGTGGGGATGTTCTGCTGAACATCCCCACTGACTGGTCAGATCAATATTAACCCTATATTGATCTGACCAGTTATGATCTGTCTCCCTCTCCTCACATTTTTTTTTAGTGAGGGAGAGAGACAGATCAACGTAAGTAAACGTAAAAAAAACAATAAACACACAACACACAAATAATAAAACAATAAAAAAAAATGTATTAAAGCAATTCCCTGCGTTTAACCCCTTCCCTGCCACTGATCTTGCGTAAGCAGCGATCGTGCACATCAGCACATTTATTTTTGTGGCAAAGGCGGTTTGGTGATTTCTAAATTAAGTTCACCATTCGCCCTGGTCAGATCAAAATTAGTCGGATCAATATTCACAAATATTGATCTGCCTCCCTCTCCTCACTTACATTTTTGTGAAGGAAAGAGACAGATCAGTATTAGTGATATAAAATAACATTTTAATAACATTTTATAAAATTGGCAGGTTTTATGAAAGTCTTTCACTGTGTATTAACCCCTTCCCTGCCATTCATCACTGTATAAGCAGTAATCTTGCACAGCAACAGTATGTTTTGCTGTCTGCACTGTTTTATGGATTAATTACTTTGTACTGTAATGTTTTACAGTACTAGATAGGCTCTTCTAAAAGCTATTAACCCCTTCTTTGCTCGAGATCACTGCTTACGCACTGATTCTGAGGCCGCGGACTCAGGGTTCGATTTTGACCCTGGTCAGCTTTCTGATACATCATCTAGTGATGTATCGGTGGCTGCTGAGCCCTTGCCACAAGGAGTGATGGGTGTCTACCGTTAAAAATTATATGGTTTGGTGGGGGTAAATTACATTGGCTGGCTTCAAAGATATATCCCATATAGGACACGGACGCAGGTGGTTACATGTCAAAATTCCAAGTTGGAATTTTGAGATGCGCACTTCACAAATGTTGCCTTCTAGCCAAAAAACAAACCAACAAACCTATGCATGGGTGCTATCCCTGTACTCGGGAGATGTTGCTGAACACATTTTGGCAGTGACATACACCAGAATCTGTGAATTCATGCCTGAAGTACAATGCATGTGGAAAAAAAACTCCCAAAAAAGTACTACCAGAAACTTTTACAAAGGCTGGTGGTAGAATTAGTACATATACAGTATTAAAATACCACCATTTGAAATATCTTAGGATGTCTATTTTCCAAAAATATATGGTTTGATAGGGTAAAATTAATTGGACGGCTTCAAAAATGTTCTAAATGGAACATGGCCGCAGGCTGACTACATGTCAAAATTCCAGGTTGGAATTGCGCCCCCCCTAAATGTGGGCTTTTAACCCCAAAACAAACCTATGCATGGGGGGTATCCCTGTACTCAGGAGATGTTGTTGAACACATATTGAGGTGTTGGTTGGCAGTGGCAAATACCAGAATCTGAAAATTCCTGCCTGAACTACAATGTGTGTGGGGAAAAAATGACATCCCAACCCTTTGACATAGGTTGGTGGTAGAATTAGTATTTGGAAAGTGTTAAAATACCACAATTTTAAATACCCTAGGATGTCTAGTTTTCCAAAATATATGGTTTGATGGGGTAAAATACTTTGACAGGCTTCAAAAGTGTCCCAAATGGAACATGGGCGCAGGCTGACTACATGTCAAAATTCCAAGTTGGAAATGCAACCCCCCTAAATGTGGCCTTTTAGCCCCCAAGCAACCCAACAAACCTATGCATGGGTGGTATCCCTGTACTCAGGAGATGTTACTGAACACATATTGGGGTGTTGTTTTGCACTGACACATAACAGGATCTGCGAATTCATGCTCGAAGTACAATGTATGTGGAAACAAAACATAAAAAAATTACTAACCTAAAATTTGACAAAGGCTGGTAATAGAATTAGTGCATGGAAAGTGTTAAAATACTATCATTTGAAATACCCTAAGGTGTGTAGTTTGCTAAAATGTATGGTTTTGTGGGGTAAAATACACATTGTAGCTTCACAAATGTTCCAAATGGAACATGGGCGCAGGTTTTCTGTATGTCAGAATTCCAAGTTGAAAAACCAAAAAGCGCACCTCTCAAATGTGGCCTTTTAACCCCCAAATAATCTAACTAACCTACACATGGGTGGTATCCCTGTACTCAGGAGATGTTGCTGAACACATATTGAGGTGTTGTTTGGCACTGACACATAATAGGATCTGTGAATTCATGCCCGAAGTACAATGTATGTGAAAAAAAAGTACTATCCATAACATTGACATAGGCTGGTGGTAGAATTAGTGCATGGAAAGTGTTAAAATACTACCATTTGAAATACCCTAGGGTGTCTAGTTTTCAAAAATATATGGCTTTGTGGGGTAGAATACACTTGTTGGCTTTAAAAATGTCCCAAATGGGACATGGGCGCAGGTTTTCTGCAAATCAGAATTCCAAGTTGGAAAACCAAAAAGCGCACCTCTCAAATGTGGCCTTTTAACCCCCAAATAACCTAACCAACCTATACATGGGTGGTATCCCTGTACTCAGGAGATGTTGCTGAACACATATTGAGGTGTTGTTTGGCACTGACCTATAACAGGATCTGTGAATTCATGCCCAAAGTACAATGTATGTGAAAAAAAATTACTACCCAAAACATTGACATAGGCTGGTAGTATAATTAGTGCATGGAAAGTGTTAAAATACTACCATTTGAAATACCCTAGGGTGTCTAGTTTTAAAATATATATGGCTTTGTCGGGTAGAATACACTTTCTGGCTTCAAAAATGTCCCAAATGGGACATGGGCGCAAGTTTTCTGCATGTCAGAATTCCAAGTTGGAAAACCAAAATGCTCACCCCCTAAATGTGGCCTTTTAGCCCAAAACAAACCAACAAACATATGCATGGGTGGTATGCCTGTACTCAGGAGATGTTGCTGAACACATATTGAGGTGTTATTTGGAAATACCCCTTCACATTTTAAGGTAATGTTTACCTAAATTGCAATCTATGTGAAAAATTAAAAAAAAAGATTTTTGGCTGCAAACTTTGGCAAATATTGGTGGTAAAATAGCTACATGAAATGTGTCAAAATACCCCAAGTTAAATGCCCTGAGTGGTCTAGTTTTCAAAAATATGTACATGTTGGGGGTCATTCATGGATTTAGTACAGAAATCAGTGTTACAATGTCACTATTGCTAATTTTGAAAAAAAGGATTTTAAAATAGCTTTGCACTACTTATAGTTCTGGCCCTGTAACATGAATAAAAAATCACAAAAACATAAAACATGGGCTATTTCTGAACTCAGGACATATATTAGAAACTATTTAGCAGTGTTTTTTTGTTGTCTCTTGTACATGAGTATACGATTTTTCAAATAAAAGTCATAAAAAAAAAAAAAAATTTTTTTACATCAAATGATATGCTATTATCAAAATAATGGTATCAAAAGAAATCCCTTCTTATAACGATAGAAACTATATATAGTTTGTGCGGGTACACTATATGAGACAGAAATAAATTACAGCAAAACACAAACACCTCAGAAATGTTAAAACAGCCCATGTCACCAAGCGTTGAACAAGCCAAAAAAGTCATGTCACTAAGGGGTTAAAGTGCTGATGTGTCTGTGTGATATTCGCCTTAAATAAGTCATTTAATCCTTGCCACCTGTAAATCATAAAAAATCCAGGCTCCAGCCTATGACACGGGTGGGAGGAGAAACCTCGGTTGTGTCATCAGCTGGGCGTGATCACCTGACCACAAAGTATGTAATAATACTTTGGGCTTTTAAAAAACAATACAGAGGCCAAAAATGAATATATATATATATAGAAACATGTGAAGCATGTAAAAAAAATATACACCGAAATTAACAGATGACTGAAAAAAAAAAAAAAGAAATAGCCAAAAAAATGAAATAAAAAGGAATGAAAAAAATAATAAATGAAGATGAAAAGAAAAAGAAAGCAATAGAAGATGAACAAAGATAAGACAAACAAAATGAAATAAATAAATAAAAATAAAAAATGAAAAATATAAAAAATTATGATAAATAAAATAGAAAAAAAATTGAATAAATGAGATGTACAGATAAATAAAATATAGCTTATATGTGTACAAATAAAGGAATATGAATAAATTAAGTATAAATGAAAATAAAATAAAAAAGAAGTTTTATTCTGGAAAAGATAAATTTGATTATAAAATGAAAATTAATAAAGAGATTAAAATTATACAAGTAAGTATAACTGAACGCCTCATATTGATTGTCAAAAATGGTATGATACAAGCTCAGCGATGTCCATCTCTGTGTACAAACTAAAAAATACATATATATACATAAATATACCAACTGGAAAAAAATGTGGGCATAGACCATTTAGTTTATATCCAGACATAAAGGTTTTCTAAGATAGAGGCATATGTATAAATAATCACATACTTAACTCATCACATTAATATCTAAACTGGTAAATTAACCTTTAAACACAATCAAACCTTGTATAGAAATTCTTCACGATTTCAATTTGACTGTGAAAACATAGACGTGTTAAAAATTACATACTTTTTATGCATAGATACAAAGTAGGGTACGTGGTAGAGTAGAATAGTTTGGAAACCTCAAGAAGAGACTAATGGATTTAATTTATAAAATAGCCCAAATATCCAAATCTGTATTCAATCCGCCTCTTGAAAGGTCTTAAATTTATAAATCCATTCTGTTTCCCTCCTAGATAACATTTGGGCATGATTGCCCCCTCTCCAATGTGGATCGAGTTTTTCTTTCCCTATTGCTGTAAAAGTATCCAGCGAAAACAGTCTGCATTTATTGCAATGAATCGGTATACTATGTTTTCTGCTTTTATTTCTGATCCCTCCAATATGTTCTAAATCTCTAACCTTAAACTTCCTAGTCGTTCTACCTATACATTGAGCACCACAGGTGCACTGCAAAAGGTAGATCACATTTTCTGTTTTTTTGTAGGACTTGTACAGGTAAATTCAGTGACTTTCTATGGTTGTCGTTTTAGAGATTTACACAATTTACATCGTTCACATTTATGGTAACCATAATTATCTCCCCCAAACAACTTTCTGGTGGTTGTTTCCTTAGTTCTGGGTAGCCAAAATCAAACTTCTCTGTTCTTTTATATATAATCTGGGTTTTTTGAGGGATATCCTTTTCAAAATCTATATAGGAGGAGTATTGTTTTATATTATTATTCACTGTTTCACCCATGTTTGTGCCTTGTTTGTATCAATATTGTTTTTTCCTCACTGACACTATCACTGATGTATCACATTTGTAGCCTAAAATGGCAAATACAAGAGATTATTATACCAATATGAGAGAAATGAGAAAAAAAAAAGTGGATGATTTATTCACAAGGGAATTTGAGGATGAATCCCCCTCAGCAGGCCTCTTCAATAAACTGGAGAGACTAGCCGAGAAGGAAATTAAAAAATGGTGGGAAATGACTTTTTTGGAATAATATCTAAAATCAAAAATTAAACCGAGAGGTTTAAGAATAGTAAAAAGTCCAGCATCTGGACTAGAGGATAAGGGTTTTATGAATAGATGGAATGACATTCTAGATAAATGTACTTTCAATCTTATGAGTTTATTAGTGGAATTCCAACAGACACAGCTTGAAATTATAGAAAGGGATACAAAAATACTTAAGGAAGTGGTTACAGAGAAAGTAGAGCCAGTATTATTGGAAAGAAAGAATTCTATCATGAAAGAAAGGTTACAAATGTTAGAAGAAAATATGACCTCAAACATGAGTAAAAAACAAAAAATTGATAAATATGACTATTCAAAAGGTAATAACAGAAAATGGGTCTTTAAAACAGATAGAGACGAGAGGGAAAATGGTAATGCCTGGAGAAGTGAACGTAGATACCCGAATAATATTTTTTCTGATAATTATGGAGCTTCTAACCATGGCCGACAACGAGAGGGCCGCCTTTAGAAATAGAGGATATTGTGAGGAAAATAGGGGTAGGTACAAGGAAAATACATATCGGTCAAGGTTTTCACCTGAAAAATATGTAAAACAACAAGTAACATCAGAGAGATTTAAGAATCAAAGATCAAATTTTGGAGAAAGAAGTGAAAGAAACCCTCAAAAATATAAACATCCCTTTAGAGAAAAAGGGAGATCAACCCAGTTTCAAGATTACAACAGGTCATTTTTAGGGAAGGAGCATTAGGGAAGGGACATAGGGCAGTCCAAATACCAAGGGAAAACCAACCACTTCTCCTCACTATACCAGTCCCCACTAAAAAGGAAAAGATGAAACAGGGAACTAGAGGAAAGAGAGGAAGGGGAGGCAGACTCAGATTAGGAGATCATGAAAAACATAAAGAAATTAACATCTCTGGGGTTCCATTAGAGCCAATTGAACTATCGCTCCTCTCTAAGGGATTGAAATTTGCACCCATGAGCGGTCCAAGCAGCTTTGAACTCTTTATGGATGCACGAAGATTTTTACGAAAATCAATGGTAAAAGGTTTTTCTTGAAAAAAGACACAGCGGTTGCCATAGATATAGATAAAAATAAATTTTCACACACGGTTACACCCCAAATCAAAATTCTATCCTCAGAATGAAAAAAAGTGAGCACCTACAAGCATTCACAGATCGAATATTGAAAGATTTTGAAAATCTGGAAGATAAGCACAAGAAGAAATGTAACCTTTCTATAAAAAAAAAAGAACACGTAGAGATGAAAAGAAAAACACCATTTGGTAGTTAAGGTAGCGGATAAAGGTGGTGCTACAGTCGTTATGAGTAAAGAATATTATGTTACAGAGGCAAACAGAATTTTAAACGACTGCGCCACATATAAAAAATTGAAACATTATCGATTGACAACGAGTTTCTTTTTGTTAATAATAGACATCCAAAGACAGCTATTTTTTATTTTCTCCCCAAGGTACATAAAAACCCTCTAAATCCACCAGGTAGACCAATTATCAGTAGTATAGGCTCACTTACAAGTAAATAATCACAATATGTAGATTTTTTCCTTCAAAAATAAGTGTCTTTGGCTCCATCGTTTCTTAGGGACACAAAACAAATATTAGGAGTCGTAAATGATTTTCATTGGTCTGATTTATTGTGGGCAACAGTAGATGTGACATTGCTGATTTCACACGATAAGGGTGTTGCAGCAGTCCATAGAGTTCTGGATAATGATATGAACATGAAAGATGAACAGGGCCAATTTATCCTCAAATGCATTGAATTTATATTGAACCACAATTATTTTTGGTTCGAGGGTCAGTATTATTTACAATTATGTGGAACCACCATGGGCACCAGGCTCGCGCCGAGTTACGCTAACATCTTTGTGGCAGACTGGGAGTCGGACCACATTTGGAACAATAATCCATACGGCGGGAGCTTGGTGCTCTGGCGTAGATATATTGATGACGTGTTGATTGTGTGGTGTGGCACCAGGAAGTCCCTAGAGGACTTTGTGGTGCACATCAAAAACAATCATTACGGTTTACATTTCACCTCTAATCTCCAACAGAACAGAGTTCTATCGATTTTTTTTTTTTTTTTTAGATTTAACATATGTTGAAAATGGTAAGGTTTATACCAAAACTTTCTTTAAACCTTCTGATGGCAATGGGTATATCTATTACTCCAGCTGTCACCACTCAAGCTGGTTGAACAATATCCCCAAAGGCCAAATGATGAGACTAAAATGGAATTGTACAACTGATACAGAATTCTTTGAACAAAGCAGCACCCTTCTTAAAAAGTGTCAGGATAAAAACTACCCTGAAGCTCTACTTGAGAGAAGTTTGCAGGAAATAAAAAAGTAGATAGGCCCAAACTAATCAAAGACAAGTTAGCTATAGAGAAGGGAAGGAGAGATTTTTCCTTTGTTTTTCTAACTAAATATAACAGTGGAGCAAGGGAAATTAAAAGAATTTTAGAAAACATTTGGGGAAGATAATTACGGTTACCATAAATGTGGACAATGTAAATTGTGTAAATCTCTAAAACAACAACCAAAGAAAGTCACTGATAGTAGAATAGTTTCAAAACTATTTTACTCTACGTCGTACCCTACTTTGTGGTGTAAAGATGTTTCCACCTCTATCTTACTATCACAATATATGTATAAAAAGTATGTAATTTTTAACAAGTGTTTTTGTTTTCACAGTGTCAGGAACTGACCATGCCTGGACTTGAACTCTGACTTCCATGTTCCTAGCTCTCTTCTTTACTGGTTTGCCAGCCTGTCTTTTACATTTTAGCCTATTTTCCAGTAACAATGAATATACAAAGCCTTGTTATTATCATCAACTCTCCTCACCTGTGTCAAGTCATGTGGTCATTCTCAGCCTATAAAAGCCTCTTCCTGTGAATGTACCTTTGCCAGATTATTGTTGGTCCTGCCTGCAGTATATCAAGCTTGCCATTGATCTTTACTTACCTGTTACCGATTTGGACTGTCTCACTACTCTGCTACCCACTGACCTTGGCTTGCCTGACTACGCTTATACTCTTTGTTCCAGCCTCACAGCTCTGCTAAAGACCAGATTGTCACTCAAAGCTCAGGGGCTCAACCACCTGGGTAAAGAGTGGCTACTTCTGGCAGAAGACCTTGCTGATCTGGCTGCTGGACTCCAAACCTGCTAACATCAGTATCATTACACACAGTCATATTGAAATTGTGAAGAATTTCTATACAAGCTTTGATTGTGTTATAATGATTATATTTCTTATATTTTTTTTACTTACCAGTTTAGATATTAATGTGATGAGTTAAGTATGTGATTATATATACATTGTCGGATATTAATAACCATAAAAATATGAATACGGGTTATTAATTATGAATCATTAAAAAATTAAAAAACTGATGATTCATATATGGGTCCAACCAAAATGACTCATATAAAGAATTCGTTATGAGAGTTTGGATGACGTTTTTACAAAAGTAAATACAATGCAACAATTATTAATAAAATAATAATTAATTTATTGAATATAGAATAAAGATCAAACAATAAGCAAAATAGCGTAACAACAAAATACAATATCAATAGATGTTAATAATAATTCAGATGTACAGATGTGAATAAAATAAAACAGGATTAATGCAGTTCTTTGCTGTCTCATAATGTATGTAGTATAATTTACTATGCAGTTACATTTCTGACCACTAGATGGCCATGCATTTTATTTAGATACAACCACATATTACATTACATTAATATTTATTTATATAGCGCCAACAATTTATGTGGCGCTAGGAACAGAGCATAAAAAGGGAACTACATACTAATTTAGACAAACTAGAACATACTGGTACATGAGGTAGAGAACCCTGCTTGTAAGCTTACAATCTAAAGGGAATGGGGTACATGAGATTGAAGAGGTCAGAGGGAAGGTAGTTGTACAGTAATGTAGATGGTTGGCAGTAGGTGGGATAGGCCAAGGATGAATTGTGTGTGTGTTCCAGATAGGTGGGATCAGCTGGAGGTAAATTGGCAGGTATTGTAGTGTGTTGTGTAGTAAGGTTCTTTAAAGAGATGAGTTTTGAGGGACTTTTTAAAGTTTGAAAAGGAGGGGGAGAGCTGTATGCACTGCGGAAGTGAGTTCCCAAGTGAGGGGGGAGCTCGGGTGAAATCTTGGAGACACGAATGAGAGGTGGTGATGAAGTTGGAGGAGAGTTTTAGTCGCATTGAGGAACGCAAAGGTCGTGCAGGGAGGTTTCGGATAACAAGGGAGGCAATTTACGGAGGGGCAGAGGAGTGGAGGGTTTTGTAGATTTAAGACAGGATTTAACATTTTATCCTTGAGCATACAGGGAGCCAGTGGAGGGCGTTGCAGAGAGGAGCAGACTAATCAGACCGACGTGCAAGAAAGATGAGACTGGCAGCGGAGATTGCAGGGGAGACAGACGAGCCAGAGGTAGTCCAGTAAGGAGGCGGTTACAATAGTCGAGACGAGAGATCACAAGCGAGTGCACTAGTATTTTGGCCGTCTCTTCACTGAGGAACGGACGAATGTGTGCAATGTTTCTTAGGTGCAGCCGACAGGATTTGGCTAAAGACTGAATGTGAGGAACGAAGGAGAGAGCAGAGTCAAAAGTGACCCCAAGACATTGGACACGGTTAGCCGGTATGATTGTAGCATTTTCAACGGTGACTGTGAACCCAGGTGAAGGGATAGAGTTTGAGGGAGGGAAGATAATTGTAACCATGCACCCTTGTGCAGGCTCATCCAGGCATTTATTTATCCTTCTTGCATATTATATATGCTTATTCCTGTCCTTGCCCTGTAGTCCTGTCCTTGCCCTGTAGTCCTGTCATGTCCTTGCCCTGTATACCCCTCCTGCCTGTCCTTTAGTTCCATTCCAGGTTTTCTGATTAACTCTGCCTTGTCAGTTTATTATTTAAACCACACCCGTTTCTGTTCAGTCCTTTGCAGCAGTCTAAAGATATTTTCTCTATAAAGAAAGAAAAACCTGAAGGAAATACAAAGCGCCTCTCAGTGAAGATGTATATAAATTTGAATCAAATACAAATCCCAATATAGATATCCGTATAAGTAATAAGAAGGAGACTTTCAAGATGAAATCTTCTGATGATGTCAGAAACTAAAATTAATGAAAAGTTATGTACAAAGCTGCTAGTCTTAGCAATTTCCCAGTGGTATTCCACTGAAAAAAAAGGGGGGGGGAGGAGAAAACAGGTAAAAAAATGTAAGAAAGACAGCGCAATATCAAGTTATATACAATAAATGCAAAAAAACTACTGAACTCAATGAATAGTAGTATAAAAATATATATTGAATGACTCAAAATAAATAGTTCAAAAGGTACAAATATACACAAACAAAATACAGCACAGAGTATATGGAACCACTAAGTAATAAGGTCCCAAGACACAACAATAATATAAAAGGCACGTATCTACAAAAAAAAATAATCGGATAAATGAATATGCAAATACACACCTTGTATGCTTTCCCAAAGTTGTGTTGGACTCAAAATGCAATAAAATTTAATCCAAGAAGGAAAGCCAGGCCAGGTCTTTCAAAGAATAACTTTAGGCAAGCATACAAGGCGTGTATTTGCATATTCATTTATCTGATCATTTGTATATACGTGCCTTTTATATTGTTGTTGTGTCTGATATAGCGCTGTCTTACTTATATTTTTAGGCATTTTCTCTGTGTTTTAGTTCAATACCATTTATGTGTCTTACATAATATTAGCAAAGCATAAATAGAATCTATTAGTTAGGGACTTGGCTAATGTTGATGTGGTTGGCAAGCTAACATCTAAATTGGACAATTTGTTGAACCAAACCCCCACCTTTACCATCCTTAGTGTTAGGCTAGTTCCTGTATTTATGTTTGTTCCCTTGCATGTGCCTTTTGTGTCCCTTAACCCTGTGCCTTGTATTATTTATCCTTAGTTTGATTTCTGCTTTCTTGCTTATGTTTACCCTCTGTCCTATAGCCCTGCATTCTGTATTTTATTTCTGCTCTCCCGCAGTCACTTTTCTGTTTTAGCTCTGCTTGGCTATCACTTAGTTCATTTCCTCTCTAGCCTGCTGCAAAGATCATCTGCGTACAGGTAGTATTGGAAACCAAAAGAGCGGATGAGTTCTCCCAGAGAGGTAATGTACAGGGAAAATAACAGCGGGCCAAGGACCGATCCTTGCGGAACATCAAGAGAGAGCGGAACAGGCAACTATGCAGTTCCAGCAAGCGACACTGATTAGGAGCGCTCAGATAGGTATGACTTGATCCAAGAGAGTGCCATACCACCTTTGCCAAACGAGGATAATCTGTTAAGAAGGAGGCAGTGGTCAACGTTGTCAAAGGCAGCAGAGAGATCCAAGGAGATCATCACCGAGAAGTGACCTTTAGATTTGGCAGAAAGGAGGTAATTTGATACTCTAGTGAGGGCTGTTTCAATAGAGTATAAGGGTCTAAAGCCAGATTGAAAAGGGTCAAATAGGTCATTGGCAGTCAGAAAGTCTGTCAGTCGCGAGTGCACCTTTATCTCCAGCAACTTGGACATGAATGGGAGAAGGGCTATAGGACGTTAGTTAGATGGAAGAGTGCAGGCAAGGGAAGATTTTTTCAATACAGGTACGATTTGGGCTTGCTTGAAAGTTGACGGTACTATTCCAGAGGACAGAGAGAGGTTGATGAGATGGGTTAGAGTTGGACAGAGTAGAGGGGAAAGACAGGATACAAGGAGAGACGGGATGGGATCTAGCGCACAAGTAGTAGATCTCGAGCAGGAGAGCAGATCATCTACCTCTTTCTCAGCTACAGGGAGAAGATATTCAGAGTGCGTTTGGGGGATGGGAAAGAGGTAAGAGCAGAGTTGTAGGAACACAGCATGAACTTATAATGAAGGAAATCCTTCCTTGCAGCTGATTTCCTAAAACGCCGCTCAGCACTGTCAGTACATTTTTGGAGGTATCTTGTTTGCTTTGTGTGCCACGGTTGTTGGTTGGGTCTGTGGGGACTTTTGGCAAAAACAGGGGCAATGTTGTCAAGGGCTGAGGTAAGGATGCTGTTGTATGAGTTAGCAGCTGCCTCTGGACATGAGATGGATAGGAACGGTGAGAGAGAGAGGTTTGAAGAGCTGTAGTAAGTAGCAGGAGGGTGAAGTTAGATAGCACCTACATTCATAATGATTAGTAGTTAAAATAGTAGTTAAAATGCTCCAAAACGCAAATAGACATAGATGAATGGTATAGGTCTTTAGGCAGTTCACTGCCTTAATCTAAATGAGACCCAATTTAAGTTAGCATACAGGTGGTATATGGTGCCAGCTAAACTTGGAAAGATGTTCCCAGATTTGTCTACAAAGTGTTGGAGATGCGGGGCCGAGGAGGGAGAATTCCTGCACATCTGGTGGGAAGGCAAGGTCATAAACCTATATGGATAGAAGTTTCAAGAAGGATTTGTGATAGTTTCGGTTTAGACTGGCAGCTAACCCCAAAGAACCTAAGGCAGCAATTTATGACTAGATAGTAAGATATAGTGGTGGGCTGGACTAAGCCTGGTTGCTACATTCTGATGTATGATATATGTTGTCAGGAGTTGTGGATGAAGTGACTACATTTACTTGTAATGTCGGGATCTCTTACCAGTCAGAGGTGGAGTCCAGATACAGAAGACAATAGGCACTTATGTACAAATAAAGACACCAACCAGAGTTATTGAAAGTGGGGAACAACAACTTGGTTGGTAAGTTGGTGCACAAAGGCGTGTATAATCCAAAACGAGGTACAGGAGGGTAAGGCATAAATCAGGGTCAGGCAATCCGAGGTCGTGGGCTGGCAGCTGAGGTGGCTCAAATTTTTATTTTTTTATATAATATTTATTTATTGAATTTTTATCATCCAAAATCACATAATATATCAAATAAAAAATACAGAAATAAAATGAGTCATGAAATTAACTAAAATGTGTACATAAAATAAATATGAAATACAAGTGATAGATGCGAAGCATCCTGTGTCAGTACATTCACCTTACAAAACAAAATACACATTGTTGACATAGGAGGGGGTGGGGGGGTTTTGGGGTTTATAGGGGGTTGGTATCCATTTCAGTTTCGTAGCGTGTGTGATCCCATATTCCAGCATAAAAATGGGGGTATGGAGTAAAACGAACATTTCGGTGATTGCCGCATTTTTGAGTGTTGTATTAGAATAGGATAGGAGCCGTGGGAGAGGGAGGGGGGAGTAAGGGGGGGGGGGAGAGGGGAGGAGAGAGAAAAAAGTAAAAAGTGAAAAGAGAGGAGAGAAGAAAGAAGAAAGAAAAGAAAGAGAAGAGGAAGAGAAAAAAAAATATATATATACATATATACATATATATACATACAAATAAGGAGGGGGGGTGGTGGTTCAGGAGGGCGAGGTGAATGGAGAGGGGGTTGTTCCAGGGTGAGGTTTTCAGTCTCCTGAAAACTAGGTGGATACTAAAACAACTTATACATACAATAAATACATATATGGGGAGGAATGGATGATACTAATCGAAAAAACAGCAAAACATATAAAAAACAGCATTTATAAACAGAAATACCAATGTCTTGTGATGAGGTTTTTTCATAATAAAGAATTCTAGATTTATAAGGAAGTATCATCTTTCCTGTACATGTTTACCACTTATTGTGCATTTGCATATATAACATATATCTTGTAAGAACTAAAATGATCGGTCCCACCGGGGAACTAGCCCACCGGTGTCTCCCAAGAAAGAACAATCTCAGTAGGGCCTGTCGGGAAGAGACCGTATGTTGCTACATATAGGTTTTGGTTCTCTCATTTAGGTGATTATGTGCATCAAAATTTCTGCACATTTGGATGATTCTAAATGGTCCATCCAGGGGAGCCATTTGTGTGTGGCTTTCAAGCCCTCACCTTTAGATGTGTAGATGATCTCCTCGGAGCTCCTGAAGTCCTCCACCAGGGCGGCCCACTCCCCATATGTGGGCGCTCTCGACTGTTTCCACAGTCTTGGGATAAGTAATTTCATAGCATTGAGTAGTATCGGTGTGAGTGATCTCTTATATGTGCCTATTGGTTCTGGCGTGTGGTGTAGGAGTGATGCCAGTGGGGTGCCTACAAAATTCGGGTCTGAGACTGATTTAATAGTTTCTATTACAACCGTCCATAGCGGGGTAAGGGGAGGGCATGTCCACCATATGTGGAGAAATGTCCCCCTGGAGGAGCGGCATCTCCAACATATGTCAGTATGAGTGGTGAAAAGTCGCTTAAGAGTGACGGGAACCCTATACCATCTAGTTAAGAGTTTGTATGAATTTTCTTGAGCATGGGCTGAGATAGAGCATTTGTGTGTAAGAGTGGACATTTTTGTCCATTGTTTATCCGTGAACGTGCAGTCACAATCCATTTCCCATTGCCTTATATAATATGGTTTCGTAGGTGGTTGGAGTTGTTTCAGTAAGTTATATATGGTGGATATGAGTCTCTTGGGCACCTGCGGTACTGCGCAAAGGGCTTCATAGGCTGTCAGAGTGGGTGGATATTGTCTTTTTTTTAGAATCTTCGAAGTATAGTGTTTGAGTTGTTCATAAGTGAAACACTGAGCAGGTGTAGGAGTAGTATCGACATAGAAAGCTGTAATTGGTTTCATAGCGTTGTCTTTCATAATATGGCCTAATCTAGGGTAAAGTATGTCAGCGTGAAACATAGGTTTCAATACTTCTGGAGAATAACCAGGTTGGAAATCATTGTTGTATATATGTGATGTGAGTGGTGATGGGGAGTTTACGAGGCCATCTAGACTGCGAGTACGTGCCCATTGTCTAAGTGTGGGTGGGGTTGTCGGGTGTTGAGCAGAGATGGTAATATTCTGAGTGTGCGAGATCCAACTCGCTGAGGGTATGGGGACCATTATGTTTCTTTGTTCAAGAGAGACCCAGTGTTTATTGGCAGGACCTGACCATTCCACTATGCGGGCAAGATGGGTGGCTTTATGGTAATCTTCAATGTCTGGTAGAGCCATACCTCCCAAGTGCTTGGGTCTAGTGAGGTAGGAGTCTCCTAATCGGGGAGTTTTGTTTTGCCATATAAATTTAGTTATATCTCTTTTGATTTCAATGAAAAATTGTTTAGGGATCTGTATAGGAAGAGTCTGAAGAAGATACAATAATCTGGGGAGGATATTCATTTTGATGGCCCCTGCACGACCAAACCATGAGAGGTTTCTTTTGGACCAACATTCCATGTCTGATTTAATGCGTCGTGTTAGCGTAATGTAATTAAGCGTGTATAAATCTGTGACATTTTTGGATATGGTAAGCCCCAGATATTTGATAGTGTCACGTGCCCAGGGAAACGGGTACGTAGTCTGTATGGTAGTGACCATATTTGGGGGGATAGTAAGATTTAATATTTCTGATTTGGTTAAATTAGCCTTGAAGTCAGAGTAAGAAGAGTATATGGCCATTTCGCGCATGATATGGGGCAGGGACTCTAGGGGGTTAGTGACAAAGAATGTTATATCATCTGCAAATGCAGCTACCTTATAGTGTCTTGTTCCTATTTGTAGACCCTGTATTTGTTGATTTTGTCGAATGGCATATAGAAAGGGTTCCATAGATAACACAAACAATAGGGGAGAAAGGGGACATCCCTGCCGCGTGCCGTTTTGACAGGGTGAATGGATCTGATAGGGTACCATTTACCCTAATACGGGCTTGTGGGCGATGATATAAAGTCTGGATCCATCGGAGCATGGATGGGCCCGGTCCCAATTTAGTAAGCACCGATTGTAAAAATGTCCAATTCACCCTGTCGAACGCTTTTTCAGCGTCGATTGATAAGAGTAGGGTTGGTGTAAGGTATGTATGGGCGTAGTGAATTAGATCAATTAATTTTGTGGTGTTATCCCTAGCTTCTCTTCCAGGGACAAACCCCACCTGATCTTGGTGGACACAGTCTGTTAACACGTCTCGCAGTCTATTAGCCAGTATTTTGGCAAAAAGTTTTGTGTCGTTGTTAAGAAGGGAAATGGGTCTGTAGTTTGAGCATTCCGTGTGATCTCTACCGGGTTTTGGGATTATAGTAATGTGTGCTTCTTGGGCTTGTGTTGGGAGGAACCCAGATGTGGATAAAGAATTGAATACAGTCACAAATTGTGGGATCAAAATGGGCGCAAATGTTTTGTAATATTGCAAAGTGAGACCGTCGGGTCCAGGGCTTTTGCCAGTGGGCGAGGATTTTAGCGCTGTGCCTACTTCAAGCTCAGTGATTAGAGCTTCCAATGCCTGAATCGTTTCTGTTGTCAAGAGAGTGGGGTAGTTTGTTTCAAGATAGGTTGAGAGGCCAGTCGGGGGCTGATGTGCGTCATAATGTGTGGGCTCGTGTGGGTTAAATAGTTGTTCATAGTATGTTCGGAAAGTGGATGCTATAAGAGAGGTCTCTGTCGCCATTTCTTTAGATGGCGTCCTAATATTTGGTATAAAGGTGGTAGACAGTTTGGTGCGGAGGGCTTTGGCTAATGGGCGCCCCGGCTTGTTTCCAAATTCGTGGATTCTGCTTTTTAATATATGATGCGCTCTTTGGGTCAATGTTGTGCAAATAGATGCTAATTTGGATCTAAGGGTGAGCAGAGTTTGGTATGTAGATGGGGATAGGGATAATTTGTGCCTATTTTCAATATTGGCTATTTGGGCCAGAAGATCTGTCAGGGCATGTGATTTAGATTTTTTTTCATAAGAGGCTATGCTTATGAGGTGTCCGCGGATAACCGCTTTGTGTGCCTCCCAGATTGTGGGTTGAGATACCTCTGGCGAGGCATTTTCCTGAAAATAATTCTGAAGCGCTTTGGTTAAGGTTGCAACATGTGCCTTGTTTTTCAAGAGAGACTCATTGATCTTCCAATTGGGGGCTCGTGTCGGTATGGAGGGAATTGAAAGTTTAATCAGTGTGTGAGCGTGGTCACTCCATGTTATGTGCCCGATGTCAGAATGAGTAAGGAGATGGAGGTGTCTATGGGACATAGTAATGTAATCAATTCTAGAATATTTATTGTGGGGGGCGGAGTAAAAGGTATAGTCTTTCACTGTTGGGTGCTGTATACGCCACGTGTCTATGTGCTGGTGTTTATGTAGCATGTATTTTACCTTTTTGATGAGAGAGTATCGAGTGTGAGCCGCCCCGGTGGAAGAGTCCAGGAGAGGGTCCAAGGTCATGTTAAAGTCGCCTCCCAGAATCGAGATGCCTTCTGAAAAAGACGAGAATGATGTGACATAGAAATGAACTCTGTTTGGAATTCGGGGCATATAGTGTACCTATAGTGATACGGTCATTTCCCAAGGTCCCCTTAATAAATACTGCTCTCCCTTCGTTGTCATTCCAGGTGTCTGTAATGACAAGGGGGGTGTTCTTGGAAATAAGAATGGCAACGCCTTTAGACCTGGAGAATGGGGAATGGGAGAAATACATTGTTTTATAGTGCTTATATATTTTTGGTACTTTGTTTCTCTGGAAATGAGTTTCCTGAATTAGAGCTATGTTAGCTTTGAGACCTCGAAGGTCACCAAACATCCGCGATCGTTTACTGGGCGAGTTCAGGCCCTTGACATTGAGTGACAGAATAGTAATAGGGGTAGACTGTTTGGGATTGGTCATTGGCTTAGGTGGGTGGTGAAAGGAACGGCCGGTCTATGCTCCTTGATCAGTTACTTCTAAGGTCATTGATGTGTGGCAGGTTAGCAGATATCTGGAGAGCTGTGAAGGCGGAAAACAAATACACAAAGGGCACGTGTTTCTTTATCCTCAGCTCTGAGTGTAGTTTATTACACATTGGTATTTATACACAAATCTAGGCGTTGTCCTGTGCATTGATTGGTTATAGGTTTTGCACAAACATAGCATCAAGTACATTAGAGGCGGCATATACATGTCACAAGAGGGGGTGGACAATGGATACATATATTGTCACTAGGCAGAAAAGCTAAAATAAAACTCAATATAGTCAGTCAGCAGACAAGACAGTTGAAACTTGCTACAACATTAGTTCCTCTTTTTGTAGTCTAAGACATTCTTAAATAAACCATTATGTCTTATCTGACTTCCTCAGGGACTGTGACCTTTATCTGAACTTGGTCAAGCAAGGGGGGCTTCTCAACATCAATTTAACCCTTTCAGTTCCACTCTTTTGTTCACTTGCTGAACAATCTTAATATTGCTGTTGAGAAGCTCTAGCATAAGTAATGTAATATTTCGTGTGGTATTGGAGTTTTGGAGCTGGTTTAACAGCTTAAGCAATAATGCATTTATCACACCTCACAATTATATAAAAAACACCGATTATTGCTTATTATTATTAAAACAAAACACTTAATTATCTCCTAACCACAAGCATATTTCGAATATCTGATCAAAACCTGATATTTGTGTCCACATCTCTTATATTATTTAAATACCACTGGATAAAATTGGAGTGGTCTGATCCATTAAAACAACATATTGAATCAAAAATCTTCACATCCATATTTAAGCTTTACTAACCGACTATGGCTTTCCTGTTTTACCGGACTGCCTCAGGACAATACTGACATCTAACATTAACTTTAACTTTAATAACCTTTGAGATTAGGTATAGACCTCTGACGACTGAGCAGACCTTGGTTTCGCTCTGCAGAGATATTGGACCTGTGAAAATTCACAGTATCTCTCTCTTAAATATGGAAGGCCTGCCATAACTATCTAAATATGTTACATAATGGCATGACCAACAAAAACACATGATGGACACAAAACTAAATGAATTATCTATTGTTGATTGCTCCTCTTACCCTGCCTAATAAAACCCTTCTCTACAACCAATAGATCTATGTAAAAATCAAACATATTATTCCGGAGTTTGCAATTCCCAAGGACTGAGTCATTTGCAGAATACTTTAAAATAACTTGAAGCAAAACTGACATCATGCATTCAGAACACACAACATGGCATGCATTCAGAACACAAAAAAACAGTCAGATGAAATGGCAGCAGACAAAACAATATGGTCTCCCATCCACGACGTGACTCCAGAGGCCCCTACAGTCCATATAATATTCATACTGTTCTCCCCTTTTATTCTTAGAAATTGACATTGTCTGTTTTTAAGGATAACCATCAGGAGTTGCCTGGTCAACATAATCATTGTATCCAAGATGATAAGGCACACTTCCTCGATTTCACACATTGGTTGGTCATCCAGCTTAGTTGCACTGTAACTTAAATAAACCATTATGTCTTATCTGACTTCCTCAGGGACTGTGACCTTTATCTGAACTTGGTCAAGCAAGGGGGGCTTCTCAACATCAATTTAACCCTTTCAGGTGGGTAGCTTGGTGTTATTAAAATGCAATTACACATAATTGAGTAGTTTTTAGGGTAACTGTGTGGTAAACATATGGTTGGTGGCTGACGGGTGGGTTCAAAACAACAACAATAAAAACATATACAACTGTACAACAGTATGGAGTCTTTTCCGCAAGGGTGGGGAACCCTTGGTCCTAAAAGGGCCACAAGGAACCCCAGCACCTGTGTACAAAACAGCAGACTCCGGGGGGAAGAAGAGGACATGATCTCTCCCTGACTAAAAATCAACAAGAGATCAGTGTCCGCTCCTGCCGGCGGTTCTAGAGACAAATAAATGTGAGCATAGAGTGTAAATGTGTACAAAATAGGGATTGGCGTGGGTTCAATATGAAAGTAGTAATAAAGTAGTATTGAAAAGGAGGTTATAAATTAACAAAAGAGAAAAAAAAAAAAAAAGGGAGGTGGGGGGGAGGGGGTTGTATATGATATTGATTATAGACCATTAGCTATTGAGTTGCAATAAGAAGTCATTATAAGAAATAAGAAAACAATATAAAAAATAAAATAATAAAAGAAAAAGGGAAGATTTAAAAAAAAAAAACAAAAAAAAAAACATCCCTCCTTGGGTAGAAAATCCATTCTTCAGCCTCTAGTATTAAGGCCTATCGGATCTGGATCGTAAGTCTTTTGATCGAAGTATGAGTTTTAGATGGTTCGTGAGGTATACATAAAAAGTGAAGTAGTCGACCTCATTCTTGGGCGTTTATGTGGTGCACCAGTCTTGCGATCGTTGGGGTGTTTCTGCATGGGTGTCAGGCCTTGGAACTCGTGGGCCTGCTGCGTTACGCCGTTTGCATTGTGGTCTTGACAGCCATGGCTGGTTATGTAAGGCAGTCATAAGGGAGCCCATCTGGTTTGGTGTTGGCCAGTCCGGGAGTTGCACTTGCTCAATACCCAATCCTGAGCAGAATCTTTCCAGGTCTGTGGGGTTCGATATCGAAAATATGGCCCCTTTTCGTCTTACTGACAAGCTTAATGGATATCCCCAGCTGTATAGGATACCTTCCTTTCGTAGCACCTCGGTCAAAGGTTGAAGGGCCTTTCGGGCCTGCAGTGTTAGCCATCCCACATCTGGTAGTATGAGAAATTGCTTTCCCTGGTATGAAAGGCCTTTGGTGAGTCTGGCTTTAGTGAGCACTTCCTCTTTTTGTGTGTAGTAGTGAAAACAGCAGATCAGGTCTCTGGGATTCGATGTCGGTGGGCCTTTAGGCCTCAGAGCTCTATGAGCCCTGTCTAACACAATGTCCTTATTGTATTAAGGGCCTAAGACTGTGTGAAACACCTCTTGCAATATTGCTGTTGGGTTTTCATCCAGTGTGCCCTCAGAGATACCCCGGACCCGTAGGTTGCATCTCCGCCCCCTATTGTCAAGGTCCATAATCTGGGTAAGGAGGGAGCCTGTGGTTGAGGCTTGTGACCGCACGCGGTCTTCTAAGGCCGAGATTGTGCCCCCAATCTTTAAGATGTCCCCCTCTACTTTGTGGAGTCGGTTACCTTGCTCCCGGAGGTCCGTTTTGACTTCCGTTAGTTCTTCTTTTATGATCTGTTTCAGCTGAGCCATTAGATCAGTTTGGTTCATTTTCATCTGTGAGAGGAGGTGGGAGGACAAAGATTGTAAGTCTCCTCGTGTGAGGGGCGCTTGTGTTTCTTCGGCGTCTTCCTCCATTTGTGCTTCTGAGTCATCCGAAGATTCATCTTCTAGGTGAGTGGGAGTTGGGGCGGGCGCCATTTTGGATTTTCCCGCAACGGGAGGTTGTGATTGATAGATAAAGTCTTTAAGAGACGGATACCCTCCAGATTTCTTTCCCGTGGTGCAGGAAGGCGTTGGGGGGATACCCTTCTGCTTTTTCCCCATTTTGCTGTAGGTTTAATCACTTTGTTTGTCGAGTGTTTGAGCCGCCTGGCAGGAGCTCTCACAATTCACGTCCAGCTACCGGTGGCTCAAAATTCGTAGTCAAGGAGGGAAGGAAAGGTTCGGCAACAGAAATCAACATCTCAGCAAGCATAAACAGTAGCAAGTAAACTTAACTAACTGACAGCTCCAAAAACCAGAAGCATTGACTTTCAGGTAAGGTGCAGTTTATATAGGCTGTAGGTAATGAGCTAGTGATTGCAAGGGAGGTGTCAGGGAAATCAATTGTTATTGACACACCTCTGCTTGTGGAGTCATTGACTGGAACCAGGAAGTGTTCTTTTGGAGGTGTGGGCTAGCGTCCACCATCTTGGATCACCCATGTGGTGGGTGTATCATGGAGGAGCGCAGACTGTAGGTCTCTTCCAGGAATATCCCTGGAACATGGGGTGAGTGTGACAGGAGGTGTCAGGGGAAACACCTGAGATGTTGTTATTGACACACCTCTGCTTATGGAGTCATTGACTGGAACCAGGAAGTGTTCTTTTGGAGGTGTGGGCTAGCGTCTGCCACCTTGGATCACCCATGTGGAGCAGCAGACTGCAGGTTTCTTCCAGGAATATCCCTGGAACATGGGGTGAGTGTGACATTACTATAACCTGTATAAATGAGTTGACTGACCTTAAAATCTCGTAGATATTCCGAAAACCTTAGTGACTGTCTGATATTGTGAAAAATGTATAGAAAAGAGTAAGAAAAATTACGTGATACCTGTTGACTGTTTTTTTGATCCCACAATAGCCTTGATAATATAAGCTAGTGTAAAATGTTTGTATGTCTGTTTGTCATAATTACTCAATGTCTCTAATGTAATACATTTTGATACTTTCATAATAAAATACAAAAAAAAATAGTTAATGATAGTACACAATAATTACCTACAAATTACCAGCATATACTCTGCTTAGTTACGGTAATATTACTAAATCATATAACTTAATGTGGCTATTTCTTAATCTGCCCTGTAAATGACAATATGTGCTTTCTAGCTTAGACTTTAAGAATAAGAATCTTAGATAATCTCTGGAGATTAGATATTACATATTTGGGTGAATAGGTAGACTATGAGAACTTCTGATTCTTGGTAATATCTATAGGATATTCCTCTGGCTTCCTACTGCAGACAGGATGACAGATAAACACCAGGCTAAAACATATAGGTCCCATCAATTGTGGGATTTAAGTTTAATTTACCCAAATATATATGCTAATTACATCCATAAAAATTGAGATAATGCTAGAAACAAAGTACCACATTTATACATTACTGGCAGAGTTTGATTTGTTGTTGAGATTCCTTCCTTTGTAGAATGGTGTGATGGGAGTTACTCCTGGGACTTCGCTCAATACTATGTGTATGGAGATGTCTTGTTATAGTGAACATAGAAACATAGAATGTGTCAGCAGATAAGAACCATTCGGTCCATCTAGTCTGCCCAATTTTTCTAAATATTTTAATTGGTCCCCAGTTCCCAATCTTATAGCTAGGACAGCCTTGTGTCTATCCCACGCATGCTTAAAATCCTTGACTGTGTTTACCTCTACCACTTCTGCTGGAAGGCTATTTCATACATCCACTACCCTCTCAGTAAAGTAATACTTCCAGATATTACTTTTAAATCATTGCCCCTCTAATTTAAGACTATGTCCTCTAGTTGTGGTAGTTTTTCTTCTTTTAAATATACTCTCTTCCTTTACTGTGTTGATTCCCTTTATGTATTTACATTTTTCTATCATATCCCCCGTTACGTCTTTCCTCCAAGCTATATATGTTAAGATGCTTTAACATTTCCTGGTAAGTTTTATCCTTCAACCCATGAACCAGTTTAGTAGCCCTTCTCTGAACTCTCTCCAAAGTATCAATATCCTTCTGGAGATCCAGTCTCCAGTTGTAACGCACGGGGTCCAGGATGGTAAGGGTTCCTGAGCACCCGAGATAAGGAGCTACTATGCAGGGTGGAGACACAGGACCTGATGCTGGGTAACTGCAATTGCTTGGAGGTTTGGGACCCCAAGTCTTTGCAGCCACAACCAGGCCCTGTGGAGCAGCTGCTGTATCCAGGTACCAGGGCTAGACAGAACATGAACAAAGAGATTGCTAAGCAGAGCTAAAACAGAAAAGAACTGAGGTATAGCAGAACGGAAATACAGAGTGCAGGGCTACAGAACAGAAACAAGACATGAGCAAGATAAAACAGAAACCAACTAAGAATAAACAAGGCAAGGCAAGGCTCAGGGTTGCAGAAAACAACATAATAATACTGCAGGGAACAGGACAAAGGAACACCAGAGACACATACAAAGGAATGAACATAAATACAGGAACTGGCCTAATACTAAAGATGTCAAAGGTGGGAGTTTGGTTCACCAAATTGGCCAATTAGATTTTAGCTTGCCAACCATGTCAAGGTATCCCACATAGGCAAGTCCCTAACTAAAACATAATATTGGCAAAGCTAAAACAAAAATAATCTACGACACATAAATGGCATTGAACTTAAACACAGAGAAAATATCTGTAGACTGCTGCAAAGGACTTTAAATAGAAAAACTGACAAGGCAGAGAGAATCAGAAAACCTTGAATGTAACATAAGAACAGGCAAAGGAAAACCAGAAATGGAATAGAGCAAAGAACAGAAAACATAGGAACTGGGTACAAGAGCAAGGAATAACGTAGACAGAACAGACTGGAAACTGACAAGGATTACATTTAAACAGACAGGACAGGGCATCCCACTGAAGGGACTCAGGGCATCCCACTGAAGGGACTCTAAGACATAAGAGCAGACTTAGCCTACATGAGCAACCTCCGGAAGGTGACCAGCACTACTGCTTTGCTGGATAACTTCTTTAAGAGAATAGAAGTTATTACACGTACAGATTCCCTGGTCATATGTCACGTGCATTAGTGCTCACAGGTAGGGGCTACTCTGGAACAGGGCAGGATCTGGACTATAGTCGGATTTGGAAGGTGCCACTCTGGGGGGGATACCACTATGTGGCCGAGCAAGAGCGGGGTGCCACTCTGTGGGGGATACCACTATGTGGCCGAGCTAGAGAGGGGTGCCACTCTGTGGGGGATACCACTATGTGGCCGAGCATGGGAAGGGTTACCACTTTTGTGGGAACGCCACTCTGTGGCCAAGCGAGAGAGAGATGTACAAGGTACAGGTATGGAAAACAAAGGTAGGAACGAGCATAGATAATAAGCAAGACAGAATAGCAAAATGCAGAAATGAAACTGAAAAGCCTGGATACAGCTTGGATGAGCCTGAATACGGGTTGACTCATTACACCAGTACTGCGTACAATACTCCAAGTGAGGTCTCACCAGTGCTCTGTACAATTGAATGAGCACCTCTTTCTACTGCTAATACCTCTCCCTATGCAACTGAGCATTCTGCTAGCATTTCATGCTGCTCTATTGCATTGCCTACCATGAACATGTGCTATTAAAAGCCTTATATTCCTGAGTTCTCCCCAGAAGGAGAGAGAGTCAGCCCTTTTCTAAAACATTCCCATCTCTCAACCCACTAGTGTGTGGCAGCTCTCCCAAAATCAGTCTCTCTTCAGGTCTCCATTCTACACCTCCAGTATCAACTTATCAACCAAACCTTACCTCAGATTCACACCCTGTTCTCTGTAACTTTTAGCCAATAAAAAGTGAATAGGTGTTTAATTTAAATGCGATGATGTCTTGATTTTTAGCTATACCTGGATTGTGAGTATAATATAAGAAAATATATATGTTGAAATGTATAGAAGTGTTAATACAATTTCAAATTAGAGTAAATATTCTTATCATTATAACTCATAACATTTATACCACACTAATAAAACAATAAAAACAATATTATAATTAATATGTAGGATTAATTATACGTTACATATTTATTAGTGAAAGTGTGAAATGATTATATATTTTAATGAGCGATCATTAGAATCAACTAGATGTGTTTATATTAACCCTTATTATATTCTTCAAATCTAATATCCAAATAATCTCACAGTCTGTGTCTTCAGTTTCTGTCAGTTTGGGTGGGCTAGCAAGTTGCAGAGAAGCCTCCCTTCTCCTCTTTTATTTATGGACACAGCTAGTACAATGAAATGTGGCTAGAGTCATAAACCTTCCACTAACAATGGCCCCTTATCTATTCCAGCCTCTGGCAATTTTTTTCTATTTATTGTTTCCATTTTTTCATCTTATCTGTTCTTCATCTTCTTTTTCTTCTTTTCATCTGCATTTAATATTATTTTTTTCATTCCTTCTTTTTATTTCATGTTATTCTCCCCCGCCCCAACTTTTTTCTATTTTTTTGAGTCATCTATTAATTTCTGTGTATATTTGTTTACATTTATGCTTCACATGTTTCTATATATATATTATTTTTTTGGCCTCTGTATTGTCTTTTAAAAGCCCAACGTATTATTACATCCTTTGTGGTCACATAAATATAGCAAGGCGATTGACATCTCCATTAGGGTATATTTTGCATTGTGTCTATTATGTATAAAGTTTGTGATTCAGGAGATCACGTGTCCCGGACTGTCAGCCCACTAAATCTCGTTGGTGGTGGAAAGATGTTTCTAAACAAAGTCACAGGGAGTCCTCTCCGCCTCAGCTCGTTGGGAATAGGCAGTTGAGGAAAGTGGGAGGGGAAAAAGAGGGGGTAATTTTTCTCCAGTCCAGGTCACGTGATCGCGCCCAGCTGATGACAAGAAACAGAGGTTTCTCCTCCCACCCGTCATAGGCTAGAGCCCTGGATTTTTTCTGATTTACAGGTGGCAAAGATTAAAGGCCTTATTTAAGGCGAAAATCACACAGACACATAAGCACTTTAATGCAAAGGTTGCACAAAGATTTTTCTCCTTAGGAAGCTGACACCGGAGCCGGCGAAACTCGTTAAGACCAAGCTTTTTCAAGAGTACCTGATTACCCTACCCTATTGGCAGCAGGAAGGAGTTGGATTACCTTTTCAGGACACTATATGCAAATTGCACTTTATGTGCCTTTGTATGTTGTGCGTGTATCTTTGTTTTAACATTACCATTTGTCTTGTATTACTGCGCAATGGGCTTCTTATATGGTTTTTATAGATTATGAAATAAATCAGAAGATTTTACCTTTTGATAAGCCTGATACTCTGCTCTGTTTGTGAGTGCAACAACTAAACATTACCAGTCCATATTTTCATTTTTACTGTATTACACTATTATCCTTTTCTTTTCTCCCCTGTACATGTGCCTCTGTTCTGGTGTGGTTTTGCATACACTTTGCATTGCACCCATGTTACACACACTTTGCATTGCACTCACATCACACACACTTTGTATTTCACCCACATTGCATTGAGCCTATATTGCACACAGTTTGCTTTGGACACAGTTTACATTACACCCATGTTACACACTTTTCATTGCACCCATTTTGCTAACACTTTGATTTACACATATTTTGTATTGCACCAACATTGTATTCACTTTGCATTGTACCCACTTTGCATTGCAGCCACATTGCACACAGTTTGTATTGCACTCGTGTTACACTTTGCATAGCACCCACATTGCACTCAGTTTGCATTGCACATATTTTATATAGACTAATAGTTAATACATTTTTAAAAAATTATATGACTTGCCAGTATCCAAAATGGCCACTGCACATGTGCAAAATGGCCACTGCTACTACTTAAATGGCTGGCTACTGCCAGTATCCAAAATGGCCACCACAATTTTGTCATATGGAGTGCCCGAGGAGCACTTATCTGAGAGCTGCAGTACTATAGGAGGAGTATTGTTTTACATTGTTTTATACTATTATTCACTGTTTCACCCATGTTAGTGTCTTGTTTGTATCACAAAGTGTATGCAAAGCAATAGACATGTGCAAAACTAACATTTTCGTTTCGTTTTCGTTCATTTGGACGAAAATGTTATTTATTTAGTCTAAAACGAATTTCGGTTATTACTGCATTCGTTTCAGACGAAATTCGTTCATTATTTTCGTTTTATTCGTTCGTCTTATAGAATACGTGTAATACTATTCTTATGGACAAATGTCTCTTTTACTATTATACACTTGTGTTTATGTCTTATTTGTCACACATTCCTTAATGTACATGACGTATTTCTGCTTTAAAAGGAATCTCCCACTCTGGGAAATAAAGGTTTGCCTCAGGTTTTTCACTGATCAGAAACTTTGTATCTGGTGTGAATTACTTCTAGGGGAGAGCGCATTAGTTGATCAATTTGGAAGGAGTAGATAGACAATAAAGCAAAGTTTGCTTTGATCCAAATCACTATTGGTTTTCTATAAACCGAACGAGAGCCCCATTCATAAGAAATTATTATGAATGGGGACTCCATTCATAAGAATTTCTTATGAATGGGGCTCTCGTTCGGTTTATAGAAAGGCAATAGTACTACACGTATTCTGCCAAAAGTCTATAAACCGAAGGTCGTTCGGTTTATAGACTTTCGGTTTATAGAATACATATAATTCTATGTATTCTATCAACCGAAAGTGTATAAACCATTCGTTCGTTCGTCTTTCGTTAGCTTATCATTTTCGTTATTCGTTTTTCGGACTAATGGGCGAAAATGCTATTTTCGGACGAAAATGCATTAGTCCGAAAACGAATGCACATGTCTACAAAGCAATATGGGTGAAATGCAATGTTGGTGCAATGCAAAGTGTGTGCAATGGGAGTACAATGAAAAATGTTAGCAACATGGGTGCAATGCAAAGTGTGGGAAATTGGTGCAATGTAAACTGTGTCCAATGCAAACTGTGTGCAATATGGGATCAATGTAAAGTTAGTGCAATGCAAAGTCAGTGTAATAATGGTGAAATGCTAAGTGTGTGCAATGCAATGTGGGTACAATGCAAAGTGTATGTAATGCAAACTGTGCAATATGGGTGCAATGCAAAGTGGGTGCAATGCAAAGTGTGTGTAACATGAGTGCAATACAAACTGTGTGCAATGTTTGTGCAATGCAAAGTGAGTGCAATGTTGGTACAATGTAAAGTGTGTGCAATACAAAGTTTGTGCAATATGGGTACAAATTAAAGTGTTAGCAACATGTAACATAGTAAATAATATAGTTTTAAATATTTTATATCAACAGGTATTTTATATTTATCTTTATATAAAATATTACACATCTGTTGAATTAGCTGTTGTAAGTATTCCATCTTCTTGCCTTCAGCTTGGAGAATTGAAAGATTATTATTCAAAGGTATTTTTATAAATAACTTTTAATAAATGTATTATTTATATAATAACACATTTTTATTAATTTTACACTTTTTCTTTTTTAAACACATTGCTGAGAATTTCCCTTGCTGACAAAGGACGTACCTTACATGTCCTGCAATTGTGATCACACTATATCAACTGTCATATTGCGATTAACATAAAACTGGCATGGCTATGTGCTTCGGGTCTGAGACATTCCAGTCATGTCTGCATCCGATTGTATATATCAGTGATGGCAAACCATTTTGAGTGCTTCATTTTCTACATAAACCAAGATGCAGACCTCATAGTGCCAAAACTGCATTTTAAATATAAAAAGGAAGTTTGCTCAGTGAAAAAACCTCACACATGACACACAAGCATGTACTCACACTCACTTACATGCGTACACATACTCACACTCACACCTACAGTGCATGCATGCACACTTAAATACTCACACACACAGGGCCACAATAAAAAATCTCCTTACAGTCCTTACAGAAAAAAAAAAATTCTGCACCCTCCCTTGTTCCTATAACTCCTTCTTGCTCCCCCTATTCTCCCACAGTAATTTCATCCAGGTCCCATCATCGCAGTGCACATCCAGGACTTGCCACTGCCCCCCATTAATATGCCACAGCCAGTATGCCCATTAATTTGCCATAGCCAGTATGCCCATTAACCCCTTAAGGACAGATGACGTGCCAGGCACGTCACGGCAAATCGTGGACTTGCCGACAGCTGACGTTCCTGGCACGTCATGCACTAAATTGAGTAAAGAAAGCGACCAGCTTTCCTAGGTGGAGGTTTTTCCTAGGTGGAGGCCTAGGTGGAGGCATTGTGCAACACCCCCCAAATGTGCAGGGGCGCGCTACGATCATTTAAAAATGGCTGCGCCCACTGCACACATGTGCTTAGAAAGCGAACGATCGTTCGCTTTCTAAGCATCTCCGGTGTTGTTAAAGTGCCTCGCTAGCGGTAAGTAACAACACCATGCTGCTCCCCAGAGCCGATGGTGGTCGCTCTCCTGAGCGACCCCATCGGCTCAGTAGAAGGGAACGCTGCCTGTACAGGCAGCGCTTCCCTTCTAATGGCAAGAGCATCGGAAGTGAAAGTATTTCACTTCCGATGCTCTAGGGGGAGCCAATCAATGCCGGCACAACAGATCTATGTGATCTGTGTGCAGGCATGTATGGTAAGTGCTCTGATGAGCACTTACCATACAGTCAAAGGCAATATTAGCAAATATTGCCTTTGACAACTATTGATCTGCCTCCCTCACCTTACTAGTTATAGTAAGGGAGAGAGACAGATCAGATAAAGTAAAAAAATAAAATAAAATAATAAAAAAAATATTTAATACAATTTTAAACACCAAGGGCTTTTATAAAAGCCATTTAACCCCTTCCCTGCCATTGATCGCTGTGTACGCAGTGATCATACACAGCAGCACATTTTTTGCTGTCTGTGCATTTTTTAGGGGTTATTTTTTTTTACCGTAATTCATTACAGTATAAAAAAAAGCTCTTTTAAGAGAGATTAACCCCTTTCTTGCTGTAGATCACTGCCTAAGCAGCGATCTGACACAAATGCAGCAATCTTGCTGCAGAAGCATTTTTAAATGTTTTAAAACTTTTTTATTACACCCGTCACGTGTTAATTATACCCGCCAGGGGACTACGTTTAACGTAAAAAAAATTTTTTTAGCTGTCTGACCGCATGTATAGCGATCAGTAACAGCTGATAAGTGACAAAGGCGGGTTGGCGTTTGCTCAGATGAGCATCACCATTCCTCTGGTTAGATCAATATTTGTAAATATTTGATCTGACCCGTGTAGATCTGCCTCCCTCTCACTTGAGTTTTAGTGAGGGAGGGAGACAGAGCTGTATAATGTAAGTTTTTAATTATAATATATTTAATAGAATTGAGACCCAAAGGCTTTTATAAAAGCCGTTTCCAGTATTTAACCCCTTCCCTGCAATTGATCGCTGTGTACGCAGTGATCTTACACAGCAGCACATTTTTTGCTGTCTGTGCATTTTTTTAGGGGTTATTTTTTTTTACTTTGATTTATTACAGTATATCAAAGGCTCTTTTAAGAGCTATTAACCCCTTCCTTGCCTTATATCACTTCCTAAGCAGCACATATGGTCACTGCCTAAGCAGTGCATATGGTCACTGCCTAAGCAGTGCATATGGTCACTGCCTAAGCAGCGCATATGGAGCAATCTAGTCGCAGAAGGATTTTTTTTTGCTATCAGCATTTTTTTTGTCAGACTCGCTAGGGGTTAATTATACCCACTAGGGGATTACGTGTATTCCTTTTGAAGCTGTCTGAACGCGTGTATAGCGATCAGTAACAGCCGATCAGTGGCAAAGGTGGTTTGGTGATTTCTCAGATGAGCATCACCATTCGTCTGGTTCGTAAATATTGTTCTGACCCATATGGATCTGCCTCCCTCTCCTCACTTGAGATTTAGTGAGGGAAAATGACAGATCTGTATAACATAATTTTTTAATTGTAATTAATTAAATAAAATGTTAAAAAATTGTGAGTCCCAAGGGCTTTTATAAAAGCCATACCCTTTGTATAGTGTAGTGTATTAACCCCTTCCCTGCCACTGATCACTGCACAGCAGAACATTTTTTCTTGTCTGTGCATTTTTAGGGGTTCATTTTTTTGTACAGTACTACAAAGGCTCTTATAAGAGCTATTAACCCCTTCCTTGCTCTACATGTTCAAATTCCAAGTTTGAAAATCAAAAAGCGCACCTCTCAAATGTAGCCTTTCAACACCCAACAAAGCTGACAAAGCTATGCATGGGTGGTATCCCTGTGCTCGGGAGATGTTGCTGAACATATATTGTGGTATTGTTTGTCAGTGACACATACCGAAATATGTGAATTTGTGTCTAAAGTACAATGTATGTGGGAAAAAATACACAATAAAATGACTACCACAAACTTTGACAAAGGCTGGTGGTAGAATTGGTGCATGGAAAGTGTTAAAATAACACCATTTAAAATAGCCTAGGGTGTCTACTTTTACAAAATATATACTTTTTGGGGTAAAATACACTGTCCTACTTTAAAAAAAAGTCCCAAATGAAAGATGGGCTCAGGCTGACTACACGTCAATATTCCAAGTTGAAAATGCGCACCTTCACAATGTGGCCCTTTTAGCCCCCAAACAACCCAACAAACCTATGCATGGGTGGTATCCCTGTACTCAGGAGATGTTGTTGAACACATATTGGGTTATTGTTTGGCAGTGACACATACCAAAATCTGTGAATTTATGTCTAAAATACAATATTTGTGAAAAAAAAACACACAAAAATTACTACCACAAACTTTGACAAAGGCTGGTGGTAGAATTAGTGCATGGAAAGTGTTAAAATACCACCATTTGAAATAGCGTAGAGTGTCTACTTTTAAAAAATATATGGGTTGATGGGGTAAAATACACTGGCTGGTTTCAAATATGTCCCAAATGGGACATGGGTGCAGGCGGTCTGCATGTCAAAATTTCAATTTGGAAAACCAAAAACTGCACCTACCAAATTTGGCCTTTTACCCCCCAAACAACCCAACAAACCTATGCATGGGGGGTATCCCTGTACTCAAGAGATGTTGCTGAACACTTATTGGGGTGTTATTTGGCAGTGACACATACCAAAATCTGTGAATTCATGTCTGAGGTACAAGGTTTGTGAAAAAAAAACACAAAAAAATTACTACCACAAACTTTGACAAAGGCTGGTGGTAGAATTAGTGCATGGAAAGTGTTAAAATACCACCATTTGAAATAGCCTAGAGTGTCTACTTTTAAAAAATATATGGGTTGATGGGGTAAAATACACTGGCTGGTTTCAAATATGTCCCAAATGGGACATGGGTGCAGGCGGTCTGCATGTCAAAATTTCAATTTGGAAAACCAAAAACTGCACCTACCAAATTTGGCCTTTTACCCCCCAAACAACCCAACAAACCTATGCATGGGGGGTATCCCTGTACTCAAGAGATGTTGCTGAACACTTATTGGGGTGTTATTTGGCAGTGACACATACCAAAATCTGTGAATTCATGTCTGAGGTACAAGGTTTGTGAAAAAAAAACACAAAAAAATTACTACCACAAACTTTGACAAAGGCTGGTGGTAGAATTAGTGCATGGAAAGTGTAAAAATACCACCATTTGAGATAGCCTAGGGTGTCTACTTTTAAAAAATATATGGGTTGATGTGGTAAAATACACTGGCTGGTTTCAAATATGTCCCAAATGGGACATGGGTGCAGGCTGTCTGCATGTCAAAATTTCAAATTGGAAAACCAAAAACTTCACCTTCCAAATTTGGCCTTTTACCCCCCAAACAATCCAACAAAACTATGCATGGGGGGTATCCCTGTACTCAAGAGATGTTGCTGAACACTTATTGGGGTGTTATTTGGCAGTGACACATACCAAAATCTGTGAATTCATGTCTGAAGTACAAGGTTTGTGAAAAAAACCCACAAATAAATTACTACCACAAACTTTGACAAAGGCTGGTGGTAGAATTAGTGCATGGAAAGTGTTAAAATACCACCATTTGAGATAGCCTAGGGTGTCTACTTTTAAAAAATATATGGGTTGATGGGGTAAAATACACTGGCTGGTTTCAAATATGTCCCAAATGGGACATGGGTGCAGGCTGTCTGCATGTAAAAATTTCAAGTTGGAAAACAAAAAACTGTACCTCACAAATTTGGCATTTTAGCCCCCAAACAACCCAACAAACCTATGCATGGGTGGTATCTCTGTACTCAGGAGAAATAGTAGAATCTATTTAGCATGTTTTTTCGTTCGCTATTGTCGATGAGGAGAAGTTGTTTCAAATAAAAGTCAGGAAATTTGTGTATTTTTTTTTATTTTACCATATTTTATTATTTTTTTTAATAATATGATAAGATATGATCAAAAATATGGCATCCATAGAAAGCCCTTCTTGTCCCGATAAAAACAATATATAATATGTGTGGGTACAGCAAATTACGAAGAAGGAAATTACTGCTAAACACAAACAGCACAGAAATGTTAAAATAGCCATTGTCCTGAAAGGACAAAAATGTTTCAAAGGCTCTGTCCTTAAGGGGTTAATGTGCGACAGTTTGCCCATGCATATTCCCATTAAAATGTCACAGCCAGTATGCCCATTAATATGCCATAACCAGTGAGCATGGGCGTAGGAAGCGGGGAGGACGGGGGGGACGGATCCCCCCCAGGAAATAATGCGGGGGACACAGCTATGCTGAAATCCCCCCCAGGTTAGGACTAGGAGGAGTGCACTAGGAGTGCTGATAACGCTGGTAAAGCTGACCTACAGCGTGATCGGCACTCTGGGGTCTCCTTCCTGTTTTAATGTGACACGGGCGGAATGTGCTGCAGACTGCAGGAGCAGGAGGACGCACGTGTCTGTAGTCTGGACTCCAGTGGCAGCCTGTCAGAGAGGAACCTTCACAGAGACACAACCTTGGTAAGTAATGTTGCTAATGCTTAAATACTGTTATTTGCTCGTTTATAAGACGAGGTTTTTTTCAGAGCAAATGCTCTGAAAAAAAAACCTCGTCTTATAATCGAGGTTTGTCTTATAATCTGACCTCAAATTGAGGTCAGATTATAAGACTTGGATCCAGGTCCCCAGCAGAGCTCGTCGCGCAGACATCCCCTGCTGTCCCACTAACCACCATTGTGAATCAGGCAGCTGGGGGATGTCTGCTGACATCCTCCATGCTGCCTGACACCTCCGTCTGTTATGATGGACCAGCTGTCCATCATAATAGACGGAGGTGTCGGGCAGCATGGAGGATGTCTGCTCATATCGTGCAGACATCCCCCAGCTGCCCCCACTAGCCACCAGGGAAAAATAACAAGGTTAGGGGGAGGGAGGGGGGCGAAGAGAGAGAGGAGAGGGTAAGAGAGATAGGCAAGGGGAGGGAGGTGGGGGGGGGGTGAGATAGAGAGAGAGACAGGGGGGGTAAGAAATAGACAGACAAGGGGGGGGGGTGAGAGAGAGAGACAAGGGGGGAGGGTGAGAGAGAGACAAGGGGAGGGGGGTAAGAGGGGGAGGGAGTGGGGTAAAAGAGAGACACAAGGGGAGGGGGGGTGAGAGAGAGAGACAATGGGAGGGAGGGTTGGTAAGAGAGAGACAAGGGGAGGGGGGTAAGAGAGAGAGAGAGACAAGGAGGGGGAAAGAGAGAGACACAAGGGGAGGGGGGTGAGAGAGAGACAAGGGGAGGGGGGGTAAGAGAGAGACAAGGGGAGGGGGGGTGAGAGAGAGACAAGGGGAGGGGGGTAAGAGAGAGATAAGGGGAGGGAGGGGGGGTAAGAGAGAGAGAGACAAGGGGAGGGGGGTAAGTGAGAGAGATAAGGGGTGAAGAGGGGGGACAGAGAGAAACAAGTGTAGGGAGGAGGGAAGAGACAGAGACAAGGGGAGCGAGGGGGGAGACAAAGGAGATGTGAGAGAGGCAACACTAAGGGGGGAGAGAGACAAAGCTGGGGGCAAGGGAAAGAGAGTGGTAGCGTTGGCACATAAAAGGAAATAAAAACAAGACATGCATTTTTTTATATCATAATTTTTTTTATTAAAAAAGCAATTTACATGTGAATGTATTCAAGTTGAACTTTTTTTCCTATAGGGTAGTCTTATATTCAGGCTTTTAGTTTTTTTCCTAAAAAATATCCAAAGTTTGGGGGTCGTCTTATAATCAGGGTCGTCTTATAATCGAGCAAATACGGTAATAATGTGTAAATATTAGCAATAATATACTGTTTATGTAGCATGGTAATTCCTGTTGCTTCTCAAGACTAGTGGCTCCTATTCTAACATTGCTGTCAGTCAGACAGTGAGTGATGATCATGTCATTAAGTCACAAAATCCATAAATATTAATTATATAGCATTTTTCTCCCCTGTTACTGTAAAACACAATGCAGTTTAGCCCATACTTTGTTTTTTTAGTAATGCTATACCAGTTTATTTTTACTGCTGCTATACCGGTTAATTTTTACTAATGCCATGTGGGTTTATTTTTACTAATACTATATGTCGGTTTATTTTTACTACTGCTATACCGGTTAATTTTTACTACTGCTATACCAGTCTATTTTTACTGCTGCTATACCGGTTAATTTTTACTGATGCCATGTGGGTTTATTTTTACTAATGCTATATGTCGGTTTATTTTTACTAATGCTATATGTCGGTTTATTTTTGCTGCTGCTATAAAGGTTTAATTTTTACTGATGCCATGTTGGTTCATTTTTACTGATGCTTTGATTTATTGGCTTGAGATACGGATTTGCATAAGTGAAGTGGGAGGGAGGGGAAAGCTAGGCTTTCCTATTCAGGCTGCACTGGGAGCGCTACCTGCAAGGGAGAATGTCATTACATCTGTCACCAGTGCGCTGTGTGCTAAGATGACAGATGTATTTTATGCCCAGAACAGTTCCAAACTGCATAAGTCACGTATGCTGGCTGCCGGTGGGGCAACTAGCAGTAATTCTGGAACACGCACTAGGTTAAAGATGCTATGTCAGAAAATGGGCTAGATATAATAAACAAATTATTGTAGAGAAATTAAAAAGTTCAGGTCATTCTTAAATCTTTTGTTATCATTCAGTATTATCATTCTTCTTTATATGTTGTCTTTTCTAGAACCTTAGCTTAATGCTTAAAAGTTAGTTTGAGTGAAGAAAGTCAGAATGGATATCCGCAGGTTTTTTAAAAAGCCTAGTAAAGCAAATACATCCTCATCAAGCTCAGAAGCATGTCAACAAAAAGAGATCACTGAATCACCAGTCAGGCATCATTTTGTTGAGCCAGAAAAGGAATATGCAGAGACAGTGTCTTTAGAAGCAGTTGGCCTCATGAGTGACTCAAGTAGTGATGGTGAGGAAGACCATGCTTGTGGTCCTGCAATCAAAACTGTAGAAGATGTTCATAGTAAATCTAAAACATACACGAAAGGAAAATGCATTTCTCTTCCAGCTGATGATGAGAAAACATTACGAACGGCAGTGGTACCAAATCAACCAGACTACAAAACAATTCCAGCTCAGACCATTGTAACGCAAAAGGCAAAGAAGCGTGTTCTACATTTTCAAGAGTGCTGGTTCCAAAGCTTTCCATGGCTGCACTATAGTTTTACTCTTGAAGGGGTACTATGTTTCTACTGTGCTAAAGCAGCCGTCCTGAATCTGACTCAACTCGAAAAGAACACTGAGCCAGCATTTGTGTGTGTAGGCTTTAAAAATTGGAAAAAAGCTATTGAAAAGTTTAAAAAACATCAGAGTTGTTCTGCTCATACATATTCTATGAAGCAACTATTGCATCATAAAGATTCGCAACCCATTAATGCTCAGCTTTCACTACAAATTCAACAGCAACAGAGTGATGCATGGCTGTGTCTCATCAAGATAGTACAAACAATACCCCTGATGGCAAAACAAGGTCTCCCTCTTCGTGGCCATGAAGACAATGATGGAAATTTTAAACAGTTTCTGCTTGCACGAGCAGATGATGTGTCTTATCTAAAAAACTGGATATCACACAAAGCAGAATACATGAGTCCCGACATTCAAAATGAGATTTTGAAGTTATTGTCTCACACCGTATTACGCCTTATTCGGAAACAGATTGGGAATAATGCCTTTGCAATTATTGTTGATGGCACACAAGATATATCTGGTCAAGAACAAGAAAGTTTCTGTATCCGCTATGTTGATGAAGACTTGTACCCACATGAGGACTTCATAGGCTTATATCAAGTTGATGAAACAAGTGGATCTGCAATCGCACAGATTGTCAAGAATGCTTTATGCCGTAATGGGCTTTGTATGTCAATGTTGCGAGGGCAAACATATGATGGAGCTTCAAATATGGCTGGTAAATATCATGGTGCCCAGGCATTAATCAAGCAGGAACAACCACTTGCCATATATGTCCATTGCGGTGCACATTGCACAAATTTAGTTATGCAGGCCGCAGCACATCAATGTCCAATAATGGAAGATGCACTTATGTGTGTGCAAGATCTTGGCAAACTCTTTGGGCAATCTATGAAATGCAGAAACACATTTTCAGAAATTGTGCATTGTGAAGCTGAAGGGCCTATTAAAGTCTTGCATATTAAACCATTGTGCCCAACACGTTGGACTGTTAGAGTGAAGCCTGTGAAAAAAATTCTGGATAATTACCAGCTGATTTTGGAAACACTTGAAGAAATTTCAAATACCAGAAGTAGTGGAGATATAAATCCACGTGCACGTGGCCTACTACAACAATTTAGGCAAGGGAAAACTCTACTAGGTCTTCAAATCTCTCTTAGCGTCATGGAGATCTTAGAATGCCTGAATGTAGCCTTGCAAGGCAGAGAACAAACCATATCAGGACTTTTCGCAAGTGTACAACGGACCCATGATGCTATACAAAAGTTACGATGTGACACGTCCTTTGAAAAAGTTCTTGCTACCACTATTAATTTAGTGGAAAAATACCAGCTAAAAGAGGTTACTGTACCAAGGCAACCTAATATTCCTAAACGTCTTCAACATGGGCCAACTGAACAATTTCATGCAAAGACTGTGAAGGAATACTATTGTCCTCAGTATTTCCAAATAATGGATATTATATCGACACAGTTAATGCAGCGCTTTGACCAAGAGGGCTTACTTGTATATGAAAAACTGGAACATTATCTGTTAACAGGACAAGATAGTGATGTTCTTCCCCAGTATCCAGAGATTGAATATCATCTTCTGTCTGCCCAGATAACTACCTTATCAAGTGTTTACAAGTACACTTCAGTCTCTGCGGTTGTAGATATTTTGCGAAAGATGCCTGCCAGAGAAAGATGCTTTTTCTCTCAAGTAGAAAAAATTGTCAGAATCCTATTAACTATTCCTGCTTCTTCCTGTGAAGCTGAGAGAAGTTTTAGTGCACTGCGTAGATTAAAAACCTGGTTGAGGTCCACAATGACCCAGAAACGTTTGAACCATGTTGCTATATGCAACATCCATAGAGACATAATGGACAAACTAGACATCGAAGCCATAGCAAAGGAATTTGCAATGTGTTGTGATCGCCGCAAAAAAGTTTTTGGATTTTAACAACTTGCGTTCTTTAGTGTGTGAGCTGGCAGTGGAAGGCACGAATTTACAGGAACAGCTACCTTGCACCTAGTAAGCTGAAGTACGCTGCAGTGGTTGTGGTGCTTGGAGGGTCTCACTCTGTCTGCAGTTAGAAAATTGTTTCTGTTTATAGTTATAGTATGTATTTGTATTTATACAAGATCTTTTGTTTTGTTAAAATCAGGCAATAGTGCATTACTTAAAGTATTATTACCACTAGTTTTAAGTGGAATAACTGTAATATATGCCAAACGTTTGGTTAATTTCTGTGACCTGATAAATAAAGAACTGTTCCTTTTGCATATTTTTTTGTTGTGAGATTTTTCCCGGCGAGCAAAAATGCTGTCCCCCCCAGATTTTTGGGGGTTCCTACACCCATGCCAGTGAGCCCATTAATATGCCACAACCAGTTCCCCTCACTCCTCCCCCTTCCCCAGTACTCACCTGTCTTCTGTGAGAGACAGCAGCCTTGCATGCTGCCTCTCTCGCACTCCCCACACACTGATCTGATTGAGCAGCGGAAGGTCACATGAGTCTGGCGCTCAGATCAGTGTGCAGGTATGCAAGAGAGGCAGCATGGAAGCCTGTCTGTGCTTTGCAGGGCCGTCACCCCCTGATGGAGGCCCTGCACACACAGTTACATACACACAGTTACATACACACACACACACACAGTACATGCATAGACACTCACACATATACTCACACACATACAGTACATGTCTTAACACACATGCATCTCACACAGATTGGCATTTAAAGACATGAAGATGTAAGCTTGCCCTGCGTGACACTGGCACTCCGCCCTCTGATGATGTCACACTCTCCCCTGGAACCTTCAGCATGCCGCACACAGTAATGTCAGTTCTGATACCAATAGAGACATCCGCGTGATGACTGCATGCCACACTACCAAGTACAGTCTGGCAAATTCAAAGGTCAGTCTGCAACCTGGCCACATGCCACAATAAATGCTTGACGTGCCTGTTGTGGCATGTGTGCCATAGGTTTGCCATCGCTGGTGTATATAAGCATTGTTTTTTTAAACTCAGGACAAATATTTAGTAAGTTAGCTATTTTCGATGTGTAAAAGATTTTTTTATGTGACAGTTATAAAACTTTTTTTCATTATTATTTGCCATTATATATTTTTTATGATATTACATGATCAAATCAATGATATTAACCCCTTAAGGACAGAGCCTTTGAAACATTTTTGTCCATTCTGGACAATGGCTATTTTAACATTTCTGTGCTGTTTGTGTTTAGCTGTAATTTTCTTCTTTGTCATTTGCTGTACCCACACATATTATATATTGTTTTTATCGGGACCAGAAGGGCTTTCTTTGGATGCCATCATTTTTATCATATCTTATAATATTATATATAAAAAAAATAAAAAATATGTTAAAAAAAAAACAAATACACAAATTTCCTGACTTTTATTTGAAACATCTTCTCCTCATCGACAAAAGCGAACGAAAAAACCTGCTAAATAGATTCTACTATTTATCCTGAGTACAGGGATACCACCCATGCATAGGTTTGTTGGGTTGTTTGGGGGCTAAAAGGCCACGTTTAGGGGGGGGGGTGCATTTCCAACTTGGAATTTTGACATGTAGTCAGCCTACGCCCATGTTCGATTTGGGACACTTTTGAAGCCTGTCAAAGTATTTTACGCCATCAAACCATATATTTTGGAAAACTAGACATCCTAGGGTATTTAAAATTGTGGTATTTTAACACTTTAAAAATGCTAATTCTACCACCAACCTATGTCAAAAGGTTGGGATTCTGATATTTGCCACTGCCAACCAACACCTCAATATGTGTTCAGCAACATCTTCTGAGTACAGGGATACCACCCATGTGTAGGTTTGTTGGTTTGTTTTGGGGCTAAAAGGCCACATTTAGGGGGTGCGCATTTCTAACCTGGAATTTTGACATGTAGTCAGCCTGCGCACATGTTCCATTTGGAACATTTTTCAAGCCGTCCAATGAATTGTACCCCATCAAACCATATATTTTTGGAAAATAGACATCCTAAGGTATTTCAAATGGTGGTATTTTAATACTGTATATATACTAATTCTACCACCAGCCTTTGTAAAAGTTTGTGGTAGTAATTTTTTGGTTTTTTTTTTTCCACATGCATTGTACTTCAGGCATGAACTCACAGATTCTGGTATATGTCACTGCCAAACAACAACCCAATATGTGTTCAGCAACATCTCCCGAGCACAGGGATAGCACCCATGCATAGGTTTGTTGGTTTGTTTTTTGGCTAGAAGGCAACATTTGTAAGATGCGCATCTCAAAATTCCAACTTGGAATTTTGACATGTAGTCAACCTGCGTCCGTGTCCTATTTGGGATATATCTTTGAAGCCAGCCAATGTAATTTACCCCCACCAAACCATATAATTTTTAACGGTAGACACCCATCACTCCTTGTGGCAAGGGCTCAGCAGCCACCGATACATCACTAGATGATGTATCAGAAAGCTGACCAGGGTCAAAATCGAACCCTGAGTCCGCGGCCTCAGAATCAGTGCGTAAGCAGTGATCTGGAGCAAAGAAAGGGTTAATAGCTCTTAGAAGAGCCTATCTAGTACATTACAGTACAAAGAAATTATTCCATAAGACAGTGCAGACAGCAAAACATACTGTTGCTGTGCAAGATTACTGCTTATACAGTGATGAATGGCAGGGAAGGAGTTAATCCACAGTGAAAGACTTTCATAAAACCTGCCAATTTTATAAAATGTTATTTTATATCACTAATACTGATCTGCCTCTTTCCGTCACCAAAATGTAAGTGAGGAGAGGGAGGCAGATCAATATTTGTGAATATTGATCCGACCAATTTGGATCTGACCAGGATGAATGGTGAGCTTAATTGAGCAATCACCAAACCTCCTTTGCCACTAATTCGCTGTTACTGATCGCTATGCGCTCAGACAGCTTTAAAAAAAAAATCAAATATTTTTACTTCACACGTAATCCCCTAGCGGGTATGTGTAAAAAAATTTTTTTAAAAATATATAGACGGATAAAAATTGCTTTGGCGTCAATATCATTGCGTAAGCAGTGATCGACGGCAAAGAAGGGGTTAATAACTCTTAGAAGAGCCTTTGTTGTACTGTAATAAATGACAGTACAAAAAAAAAAAAATTTAAAGGCACAAACAGCAAAAATAAATGCGCTGATGTGCACGATCACTGCTTATGCAAGATCAGTGGCAGGGAAGGGGTTAAACGCAGGGAATTGCTTTTATACATTTTTTTTTTATTATTCGCGTGTTGTGTATGTATTATTTTTTTGTACTTTTACAACTTTGATCTGTCTCTCTCCCTCACTAAAAAAAATGTGAGGAGAGGGAATGTCAGGCTTTCATTTTTACTTTTGTTTTTTTTTTACTCGCGATCGCGTCATTAGGCCACGCCCCCTTCGTTAGGCCACGTCCCTTTCAATGAAGCGATCTTCCTGTGACTATAAATAACAGTCTGCAACAGACACAAATCGCTGAGTATTGTCTCTAGCAGCTGTTGTTCCTGACTCCTTAGCTCCAAGCTACCTTAGAGTATCTTGCTACTTTCATTTTTGATTACCTGTTGCTGACCCGGATATCCTCGACCATTCTGATTTCTCCAATCCTGACCTTTGGCTTCCTGAATCGAATTGTGTACTTCTCCAATCCTCTGAATACGGACCGTCCCTGTTATCCTGCATTTTTCTCTATCACCTAATCGCAAGTACCTTCCATATCTTCAATCAAGTGTTCCATCATATTTTTTACTTTATACTTCAATCAAGTTACATATATTTTTCCATATTACTTCAAACCATTTATGTTTTCTCTGCAATCAATATCAGTCAGTTTTTCTTCTTTTTGCTGCTAAACTTTAATACAAGAATTGCTTAAACGATATACCTTGTGTGGATTGTCATTTATTTCTGCAGTTGAGTTTCCAAATATTCTTAAAGTCACAGCTACCCTGACAAAATACTCAGCCTACCAAATGGAACCAGCAGAAATGGCATCCCAAATTCTTTCATTAACTCAAAGAGTGGATCATCTCACTCAAAGTGTTCAGGATTTAAGTGTGGCACACGACCGCCTACTTTCATACACCACTGAATTGCAAAGCAGAAGTTTCACCACTCCCCTCTCTGCTCCCCCAAGGGAATATCCAGAACCTTCTGTGTGTACCCCTGAAAAATTCTCTGGAGACAGATCCAAATACAGAGAGTTTATAAATTCCTGCACCCTTCTATTTTCCCTGAAACCCAGATCTTATCCAACAGACAGAATAAAGGTGTGTACAATTATCTCATTTTTAAGAGGTGAACCTATGTCCTGGTCTCATACTTTTTTGGAAAGAGATGACCCTATCATCGATTCATTAGACCAGTTCCTCACCGAAATGTCTCTTTTATATGAGGATCAAAACAAACAAGCCACAGCAGATATGACCATCCGCTCCTTGTCTCAAGGGAAACGTCCTGTTGAGGATTATATTGCTGAATTTAAGAGATGGGCCGTAGACACTGAATGGAACGATATTTCCTTAAGGAATCAATTCCGTCTCGGACTATCTGAAGCTGTAAATTATGAATTAGCAAGGACTGTTCTTCCTCCTACTCTAGACGCCACAATGCAATTGTCCATCAACATCGATAGACGTATTAGAGAGAGGAAAGCCGAACGGTTGTCTACTAACAATCCTTGGAAGAGAGCTATAACCCCTGTCAAACAAACCGACAAGACTTCCCCGCCTGAACCTATGGAGCTGGGAGTTATTCGTGGTCCCCTTTCACAGGATGAAAAGATAAGGAGGAGAACATTAAACCTCTGCATGTACTGTGCTTCCCCTGAACATTCTGTGGAAAATTGTCCTATTCTCTCCAGAAACAAGAGTGGTAAGCACCTCTCTTACAGAAACCTTCTCTACATACCCCAGAAATCTCTTCCTCATCTTTCCCTCTCTCTCCTCTTACAGTGGGACAAAGAAAGGATACATACTGACGCCATTCTGGACTCCGGGGCTGCTGGTCTCTTCATAGATCAAGACCTCGTTAAGGAAAAGAATATACCTCTAATAAAGAAGATTTCCCCTGTATCTATCCAACTTGTTGATGGATCCATGTTATCCTCAGGACCCACTACCTTTGAAACGATTCCTCTAAAGATGACAGTAAATCATCATCACATAGAATACATCAAATTTGATGTCATCTCTTCACCGTTATACCCTGTAATCCTTGGAATGAATTGGTTGCATCTACAGAACCCTACTATCAACTGGGAAAATCTTGAAATACAGCTTGATTCCCATTACTGTCAAAAGACCTGTTTCCTCCATACTCCACTTCTACAAATTACAGAAGAACAACTCATTCCTCCATGCTATTCTGATTTTAAGGAAGTCTTCTGTAAAAAAGAAGCCGAAACTTTACCACCACACAGGATATATGATTGCCCTATCGATCTGATTCCTGGGGCTCCCATTCCATTCGGGCATATCTATCCTCTGTCTGATAAAGAATTAGTCACCCTCAAGGAGTATTTGGATGAAAATCTACGCAAAGGATTTATCCGTCCGTCAACCTCTCCAGCAGCCTCTGGGATGTTCTTTGTCACAAATAAAGACAAAACCATCAGACCCATTATTGACTACAGACAACTTAATAAAATCACTGTAAAAAATCATTATCCTCTACCGCTAATCCCTGAACTTCTTGAACGATTACGTACCGCAGCCATCTACACCAAGATTGATCTTAGAGGAGCATACAATCTTATAAGGATAAAGAAAGATCACGAATGGAAAACTGCTTTTCGCACCCGATACGGGTTATTTGAATATTTAGTTATGCCATTCGGATTGTGCAACGCCCCTGCTACATTCCAGCACTTCATAAATGACATATTCCGGGATCTTCTAGATGTGTGTGTCATTATATACCTTGACGACATTTTAATCTATTCAGACAATCTAGAAGAACATCGGAAACATGTACGATGGGTGTTGTCAAGGTTACGGACTCATAGTTTGTACGCCAAACCAGAAAAATGTATTTTCGAGGTGACAAAAATCTCATTCCTCGGATACGTCATTACCCCCCAACAAGTACATATGGACGATTCCAAGATTCAATGTATACTCAATTGGCCCATACCTTCAAATGTGAAAGAAGTTCAAAGTTTTCTTGGATTTGCCAATTTTTATAGAAAGTTTATTAAAAACTTTTCTTCTATAGTCCAACCTCTTACTCTGCTCACCAAGAAAAATACTTCTTTTGTCTGGAACCCCCAAGCTCAAGAGGCTTTTGAAGTTTTAAAAACAAAGTTCACTTCCTCTCCCATCCTCAAGATGCCCAATCCTTCTTTGCCCCACGTTCTCGAAGTTGATGCCTCTGATTTCACTCTTGGTGCTGTTCTATCTCAACAGAACACTCCCCAATCAGTCCTTCATGCTGTCGCCTTTTTCTCCCGTACATTGACATCTGCGGAAGTCAACTATCCTATAGGGGAAAAAGAGTTACTCGCTATAAAATCAGCTTTTGAAAATTGGAGGCATTTATTAGAAGGAACAGAGGTACCTATCATTGTCTACACTGATCATAGAAATCTTGAATTCCTTCACAAGAGCAGAACACTCACCGCCAGACAGGTTCGTTGGAGTCTATTCTTCGATAGGTTAAATTTCCAGATTGTATATCGACCTGGATCTCGTAATGAAAAGGCTGATTCCTTATCCCGAATCCCAGGAGTCAAACCAGAAAATCTTACCTCTTCAGACATTCTACCACCCTCACGATTTATTGGTGTCCTTTCTTCCACCTTCATCAATCAACTCAAAACCTTCACAAAAAATGAAGCAACCAAGGATGACTTATCTGATTTACAACAGGAAGAAGGACTTTATTTCAAAGATACCAAACTTTATATACCTCCTTCTTTACGAGTAGACATTCTCCATATGTTCCATGATTCTCCTACAGCAGGACATCCTGGAGTAAAAAAAACAAATGAGTTATTAAAAAGACAATTTTGGTGGCCTAAACAAGGAAAAACCATCAAGGATTATGTATCTTCCTGCCCGACATGCCAAAAGAATAAACCAAGTCACCAACAACCCTTTGGGTTGTTAATGAATCTACCTACACCCAATACTCCATGGAGTTCCATATCCATGGACTTCATAGTCGAACTACCTCCTTCCGATAAATTTACCACTATCCTGGTTGTTGTAGATAGATTTACAAAAATGGCTCATTTCATTCCAACAAATAAACTACCCTCTTCCAAAGAATTATCCTCACTATTTATTAATAACATCTTCAAATTACACGGATTACCTACCGAAATTATCTCTGACAGAGGAACTCAATTTACTTCTCATTTTTGGAGAGAACTCTGCTGAACTCTTCAGATATCACCCAAATTCTCCTCAGCATATCACCCTCAGTCAAATGGACAAACTGAGCGTGTCAATCAATGTTTAGAACAGTTCCTACGGTGCTACTGTTCTCATCTTCAGGATGACTGGTCTTCCTTCCTGGCCTTGCTGAATTTTCTTATAATAATACTCTCCATTCCAGCACAAAGATGACCCCCTTCTACTCCAATTACGGGTTCCATCCTTCTTCCTTCCCATCCATTCCGTCACTACAAAGAAACCCCACCGTTACTCACCAAATTTCTGAAATGGAAAAGTTATTCGAACAACTGAAAACTAACCTCAACAATTCTCTCCAAAGCCATAAAAATTTTTATGATCTTAGAAGACGACCAAGTCCTTCATATCAGATTGGTGATGCTGTACTTCTCTCTACTAAGAATATTCGTACTTCTCAACCTTCCAAGAAATTGTACCAATTATACATGGGACCTTTCCTAATCGAGAAAATCATTAACGAAAATGCAGTCAAACTCACCTTACCCTCTTCACTTCGTCTTCATCCCGTTTTTCATACCTGCCTCCTAAAACCACACGTTCCCGATCCTTTCTCCAGGAAAGTATATGTAAACCCTGATTCTGTGAGTGTCGAAGGACAACCTGAATACGAAATTGACAAATTACTAGATTCCAGAGTGTTCAGACGAAAACTTCAATACTTAATCCGATGGAAGGGTTATTCACCTGAGGAGGACACGTGGGAAGATGCAACCGAGGTACATGCTCCTAATCTCATGGCCTCATTCCATAAGCGATTTCCTGAGAAGCCTCGGCCCTAAGCACCCTGTGGTTGCTCCTTTTGGCGGGGATCCTGTCAGGCTTTCATTTTTACTTTTTTTTTTTTTTACTCGCGATAGCGTCATTAGGCCACGCCCCCTTCATTAGGCCACGTATCTTCCTGTGACTATAAATAACAGTCTGCAACAAACACAAATCGCTGAGTATTGTCTCTAGCAGCTGTTGTTCCTGACTCCTTAGCTCCAAGCTACCTTAGAGTATCTTGCTACTTTCATTTTTTATAACCTGTTGCTGACCCGGATATCCTCGACCATTCTGATTTCTCCAATCCTGACCTTTGGCTTCCTGAATCGAATTGTGTACTTCTCCAATCCTCTGAATACTATCACCTAATCGCAAGTACCTTCCATATCTTCAATCAAGTGTTCCATCATATTTTTTACTTTATACTTCAATCAAGTTACATATATTTTTCCATATTACTTCAAACCATTTATTTTTTCTCTGCAATCAATATCAGTCAGTTTTTCTTCTTTTTGCTGCTAAACTTTAATACAAGAATTGCTTAAACGATATACCTTGTGTGGATTGTCATTTATTTCTGCAGTTGAGTTTCCAAATATTCTTAAAGTCACAGCTACCCTGACAGGGAAGCAGATCCTAACTGGTCAGATCAATATAGGGTTAATATTGATCTGACCAGGCAGTGGGGGTGCTCATCAGAGTGTGATGAGGCAATCGTGTGGCAGCCAGAGAGCACAGGAAGCAGGTACTTCCTGCCTCCTGTGCTCTTGCCCTTAGAAGGGCAGCGCCATCTTGGTCACACAGTACGGAAGCATTGTTACAATACCATTAGAGCACTGAAAGCGGAAAAACTCTGCTTTCAGTGCTCGTTCTGACACAGGATGGACTAGGTCCGTCTTGTGTCACTAACGCCCTAGTCCGTCCACTAACGACCTAGTCCGTCCTGTGTCGCCAAGGGGTTAAGGAGTTACAAGAAAAATTATTTATTAATGAGGAAGACTTCAAATACCTGAGAGTCAGGAGCTTTCTTATGGGCTCAGTAACACACGTCCCTCTTACTAAACCCCAATCGATTCTACAAGACCTAGTGGGAAAAGTAGACCTCAACAAACTGATTTCAAAAACACTAGATTTAGTGGTGGCTATAAAACAACACAGTGCTCCGGTAGCCTTAAGTAAAAGGGAAAGAGATCTCAATTTAGTAATAGAGGAGAAGGAATGGAATAGGGTATGATATTATAATTATAAATCCGATCTACTGCCTGAACCTTAACAAACTTCAGTTTAAGGTAATGCATAGAAGTCATTTAGTCCCTACAATTTTAGCGAGAATGTCGAAAACAAACATCCCCAACTGCTGGAGATGTGGCAGTGGGAATGGGGATGTACTGCACATACAAAAAACAAATTGTCTGCGCTTCTCACCCTTATAAAGTTGGCAACAAATATATAAATATAATATAAATGAGAGGTTTTGGTTATATGAATTGGCCAACGCATAATTAAGCTCACTTGCCACGTCAAAGCGCAAACAGTTTTTGTTTTTTGCATACATTGTACAGCCAATAACACTGTATTTGCTGAATGCTCACACCAGTTTGGTAAGCATCATTTTTTACATTTATATTTTTTGAGCCTGTGACTAGCTTAGCGTGACAACATTTTTCTTTTCCCTGCTTGCACATATTTGAGGTTGTTGGCTCCTCATTGTCTGTTTGCAGCTTACAGGGAGGAGGTTTAATTGCACCTCTTCCAACACATTAAAAAGGTTTTGGTAGCAGTATAAACTGCGTTGTCTGCCCACTAGATAGTAGGTGAGAGTAGGTTCTCACCCTATTGAGAGTGTGCCTTGACGTGGCGGGTGAGCTTAATTATGCTTTTGGCCAATTCATATAACCAAAACCTCTCATTTATATTATATTTATATATTTTTTGCCAACTTTATTAGGGCGAGAAGCGCAGACAGTTTTTGTTTTTTGAAAGTCATTGAAGACACGGACCAAATCGTCAGCATTAACCATCCTGGCAAGTTCAGATGGATCATAGCCCTTCCTATGTACAAGATACTGCAACTGACCTCTGTGAAATCTGGAGTCCAGGGTTGATTCAACCTCATATGCTTCTACCCCATCAATCAGAACCGGAGCCGGAAGGGGGACGTGTCCACCATCAAAGGTATTGGCCACATGAGGTTTGAGCAGGGATACATGGAATACCGGATGGATTCTCATGGTACGAGGTAATCAAAGCCTCATAGCCACAGGAGACACGATACTGATGACAGGAAACGGACCAAGGAATCTAGGACCCAATTTTCTGGAGGGACAAGAAAGTTTCCGGTGTTTAGTAGACAACCAGACTTTGTCACCCAGGTGGTATGAAGGTGCTGCGGAGCGGTGACGATCAGCAAACAACTTGTAATGGTGTTGAGCATCAGTCAGAGTCTTATGGATGACAGCATAGTTGAGGTTCTATATGTGAGGTTCCGTATGTGATTGGTGGCAGAAGGAACCGTACTGGGGACTGGAGAACCTGGAAGCATGGAGGGATGGAATCCATATGTAAAAAGACATGGAAATAGAGCTATGAATGTGATTGTTGTAAGCGAATTCTGCCAAAGGTAGGTATTTGATCCAATTGTCCTGCAAATGTGTAGTAAAACAGCGTAAGTATTGTTCTAGCATCTGATTGGTCCTGTTTGACCATTGCTCTGGGGAGGGAAGGCCGTGGTGAGGGATCGGGTTATATGCAATTCAGTGCAAAAAGCCTTCCAAAAATGTGAGGTAAATTGGAAACGGGAGAAGAAGAGGGACCATCTGGCTTGTCTAGGTTGCAGGCGCCTAGCCTTTTTGAGGTATTCTAGGTTTTTGTGGGGAACAGGGCCCCTTCCAGTAAATGACGCCATTCTTCAAGGGCGAGTTTGATACCCAGGAGTTCACGTTCTCCAACATCATAATTTCTTTTGGCTGGGGCTAGAGTCTTAAAAAAAGAAGGCCATAGGGTGTAGTTGATCGTCCCCTTTGTGTCTTTGGGACAGTATTGCTCCTACTGCCGTGTCTGACACATCAACCTCCAAAGTGAATGGGCATGTGGGCATGGGGCAGGGTGTCAAAGGCGTCTTGGGCTTTAGATGCCACAAACTTATTGGCCAGTAATATGCCACAAACTGATTGCCCAGTAATAATCACCCCCCTCCTACCCCCCTTCCCCAGTACTCACCTGCTCCATGTGCCATGGCAATGACAGGGTTTTTTTTTAACATTTTTGTTTTTTTAATTAAAGTTTGAAAGAAAAAATGTCAACCGCACAGTTCAGTCTGTGTGAACTGAGCTCACATCAGCCTGCATTACCAGCCCTGTCACACGCATCCTGCCTGCTTGCAGCCGGGACAGTTGGCAACTATGAGCATGTGGAACACATATGGGTCCCTGGAAACATGGCCGATGTTGGCAACTATGCTCTTGGCTGAGGCAGAGCGCTCTGCACTGGATTCTTGCGCACACATGTCTGTGGAGTCTCCAATTTATGACATCACTTGGGGGCCTAATATGCAAACAGCACATTTCTCATTGAAAAACTGTTCATTTGCATATCAAGCCACAGGTGATGTCATTATCATGAAACACCACGGACACATTTAAAACACATTTTTCTCCTAATTTAGGGATTTGCCTGAAATTGTTCTAACACAAGGTATAGATCATTTTCAATCATTTTTTTTTTTTATGTGCAATGGCCTTAACATACTCATGGAACACTTTGTTCGCCAGTGAAGAGGGACAATAAATTACACATCCTCCGTTATACCAGATTGGTACCCGGCAGACTCCGACCTCCAAAACATGGCATTGTCCAAGGGATAAGGAGCATTTGCCATCAATATTGAACAGCCCAGCTAGGACCTTTTGTTTAGCTACACATAGGTTTGCCACCTTCTCTTCAAAAAAATACTGGCCTTGGTACTGTCTCGATCCACCGTGAACCCTTTGAAAACTGAAAAAAAAAACTTTCTGATAACCAACTGTAAATTATCACTTGACTTGGTTTTCAAAGAATATTCTGCCCTCTGTCTAAGCTCTTTTATATTTTCGTAGATTCATACAATTGTTTTTATTAATATAATTAATTTAGGCAATGAAATAAAGTTGTATGGATATATATTTTAACTCTTACTGTATTATTTGAATTTATATGATATAGACAGTGGTCACAAAAAAGAGGATTTATAAGTTAATATGCTAAATGTGGGTTTGCCCTCATCAATTATGGCGGTGGTTGGTTGCGACGTGTGGCCATTAGTATAGTAACGTCACGCAGTCTTCCGTTAATGCCTAGGCTGGATGATTCTGTGTTTTTATTGGTGAGTGAAGCTGTCACTCAGTTTTCTCAAAGCCCTGCATTGAGAACTGGCTGTTGTCTGACCAACTGAGCGGAAGTGATTGTTGTGCAACGTGGGACAAAGTGAAATATGGCAAGTTACATGGAACAAAGCAAGGGCGCATGAAGTGCTTTAGATAGGACTTGTCTGCTCTACAGAAAACTTTATGTGTTAAGTAATACAGTATTTTATGTTTTCGGGATTATATCACTATGTTACTCAGGCACGTAATGCCGGATGCGTTTCTTTGCTTTAGGCGCATTGGGTGTATTTCCCCCAAATTGGCACTGACCTGATTCAATTGGCACATAAATGACTGTATCTGTTCACTGTGTCTATAGCTTTGATCCTTTGTAATTCATTTAAAAGAAGAAAAAAAAAGGAAATATAACCTTGATTGTACACTTTTTCTTCATCAGAACGCAAGGACTGGCAAATTTGCATTACACACGCCCCCCAAAAAATATATTTTCGCTTATTTGCAAGATTAGTCTATTAAATCTTCCCCATACACAAAGTTTACCCGTATTTAGTCTTTAAATATAACTGGGTTATGAATATATATATATATATATATATATCCTATTTTATGCATATATGTATAGAACATTTTTATGAATACATGTCTAGTGTATGTCAGTATAAACATCTTCACATCCACATTTGTTTATGGAAAACGAACATCATTTTTCTACTTCTCCTGTATTTTCGTGTTTATTGTATTTGAGTGGGTTAATTTCCAGCCTCTTTTGCAATTACTTGAAATAATTAGAAATCAGTAGTCGTAAATAGGTTTCTACTTAAATGCAGGGCTATAAGTCAATATTCTACTTTTTCCTATGCGATAAACATTTTTATCTTACAGCTACCATTATCCTTGCTGAAAACGGCTCAGAATCACCCTATGGTAAGAGCACAAACTAACTAACTTTTCACATTAAATTCCTTACCATGTCATATTTACTGGATAACTTGTCTGCTGATGTTAAATTTTATATTCCATTTGTGCTTCTGATATAGTTTATCCTCTGACGAGCAGCTGCCATGCTGAAGGCAGGGAGCCATCTGATCATCGACTGGCTGACTGTCTCTTTCTGCTAGCGCAGAGAGAGAGAGGGACCCTTGTTTTTGCATGGGATCAGCGGGGGGGACCTTAAAGGCACTGTATTGTGCCCAAAATGCATCTTCCAAATATTAATGTCAATTAATGTGCTTTCAAAGTACTTTAAAATGCATGTCTTACATTGCATTGCTTAAAATATAAAATACTTACAGCTAGAAGAAATTGTGAAATACTGCCCACACTAGATGAGTAAAAGTCTTTTTTTTGTTGTTGCTGCAGGAACCAATGAGAATAAGACCATTCAAATGAATGGAGTATCCTGTCTCTCTAGTGATGCCATCAGACAATGCGTTGCACTGTTAAGAAATCCTACTGTGTACAAGATCAAGGTCACTCATAGGCCACTCAATAGACTCAATTTGAGGAGGACAGGAAGTGACTATAGGAAACAAAACTTTATATCCTCAGTGTCTATAGAATCACTACCTCTGCACCTGTAGTAAACATGCAGAGTTTAGTATCAAATCACACAGCGACAAAAGCCTGTGCATTATACAAGCAGTGATCTTCATCTTGCACCAAAGTGAGTTTGCGGACTAGACTGTCCCTTTAACCAGTGTGTTTTGGAGTACAAACCAAATTGAGTGGTCGGAGGCATGACTATATGGATGATATTTAAACATTTTATAATGCAAAAAGTTGTATACAATATCTGCAGCAATGTTCCTAAATAATATTTACATATATTTCTGTTTCAGGGAAAAAATTTAGAGTGGTATAATATTATATAATGATCTACATTTTCAATTAAGGTTGTCTTATCTACACTATCTATCTATCTATCTATCTATCTATCTATCTATCTATCTATCTATCTATCTATCTATGTTACAAAATCCCAATTCATCAACCACAAGATATTCAAATTGCAACAGGTACATGCAAAGGAATAAAAACATATTTTTAAAAATCACTTTAACTTTATCCTTCAAGGACCAGCAATAAAAAAAAAAGAGGAAGATGGAATGTTGGATAGGACTTGGATAAGAGACAGTGCCTAATGTTTGGATGTGAATGTCCTAATAGTAGGACAGTGTGATTTAATAAGATTTCCTTGCCTTAAATCGGCTTTAAAATGTAAAAAAAAAAAAAAACATAGTTCATCCACCACAAGGTATTCAAATTGCATCATGTCCATCCATTCAAAGGAATGAAAAAAGATGGTGAGGTTGTCTACTTGGATGACACACATAGGGACAGGTGGACTGTTCCCCAAACTATCTGCTCGCGACCTGAATTTTGGCCAGGTTGTGGTGTCTGTGTCTGCAGACAGACGGTGACAACTGTGGGGAACATAGTGCGTTTAATACTTTTGCAGATCAAGGGGTTTTATACCAGATCCAGAAGAGGATAGATAAATATTTTAATAGAAGTCAAAAAGTAATCATCGGCTTACAAATTGATACTTGACATTAGGAATACATTAAAATGTGACTCTTTCTGTTTAAATGCAGACTGCTTTGAGTGGAAATATTTTTAGGACAGGATGAGTGCAAACTGTACCCCACCCATTGTAAGAAGTGTGATGAAAAAATGTGTGTCCTTTAGAAAAACTGGAATCAAATTAAGCATTTGTTTTCAAGCCCATAAGATGCGCCCTCTGCATTTGGTTAGTGTGAATTCAATAAATGTACATATGTTCATGAATGGGGCATTTTTAAAAACCTTTTTTTATTACAAATGCAGTATTGTAACTAAATAATGGTTTTTACACAACAAGCATACTTGGCAATCTCTCATCCTGCTCAAGGAGCACAGATTTGAGTTCTACATGCGTTAAATATCACGCTGTTAGTACTGCCTTTTGTGAGTATACCATCTTATTGATTTTAGTGGATAGTATGCGCTCATTTGAAGGTATACAAGCATGTGTTTCGCAAATCTAAAATGGATCATACTGTGATTTTCCAGTTAATGTTTAATCTTCCTGGTTTTGCTGTTATGGCATTCAAGAAGCCAAGAGGGAATATGTTTTTCTTCTTTTACATTGATTTATCTTTTTGGTACTGTCCCACCCATATTAGCTATACATTTTATCTTTTGAAATATATAAAATTCCTGCAAAATTGTGGTCTGTCTGTATGTCTTTTGTTTGAATTGTGCATTTCTTTTTTTCTCTAGCTGGTGGAATTAAAGAATGGAGAAACATATAACGGTCACCTGGTCAGCTGTGACAACTGGATGAACATAAATCTGAGAGAAGTTATTTGTACTTCTAGGGTATGTTCTTTAATTTATATTTATGTTGGGGGTCATGTGTAAAGATCCATATTGGGTAATGCAGGGCTCAACAAATGTTAATTTGATTTTAGGAGCCAGCAAAAAAAATTTGGAGCCAGCCAATCACGCAAACATACACGCAATTCATAAACACACACGCCTACTTCACATATACACACACACACACCTATCTCACACATACAAAAACCTCACATACACACACACACACACACACACACACAGCTACTTTACATATACCCATATATACAAACACCTCACACACACACACAGCTACTTTACATATACCCATATATACAAACACCTCACACACACAGCTACTTTACATATACCCATATATACAAACACCTCACACACACCTACTTTACATATGCACAAACACCTTACACACACCTACTTTACATATACCCATATATATAAACACCTTACACACACCTACTTTACATATACACAAATATACAAACACACACCTCACACACACCTACTTTACATATACACATATATACAAACACACACCTACTTTACATATACACATATATACAAACACACACCTCACACACACCTACTTTACATATATACATATATACAAACACACACCTCACACACACCTACTTTACATATACACATATATACAAACACACACCTCACACACACCTACTTTACATATACACACATATATATACAAACACACACCTCACACACACCTACTTTACATATACACACATATATATACAAACACACACCTCACACACACCTACTTTACATATACACATATATATACAAACACACACCTCACACACACCTACTTTACATATACACACATATATATACAAACACACACCTCACACACACCTACTTTACATATACACACATATATATATACAAACACACACCTCACACACACCTACTTTTCATATACACACATATATATACAAACACACACCTCACACACACCTACTTTACATATACACACATATATATACAAACACACACCTCACACACACCTACTTTACATATACACATATATATACAAACACACAACTCACACAGTCTTTTCTTTTTTTCTTTTTTTTCTTAACGTGTCCCCCCTCCCTGCTGCTTTTCCTCATTGCAGGGGAGGGGGACATTTGTGCTGCAGCCGATCTTCCTGCTGAGTGCCAGGATGTCATGTGACGACACCCGACACTCGTTGCTCGAGGGGGGGCGGAGCTTGCAGTCTGCGCCATCCGCACAGACTTTACCCCCTCGCGCTGCGGGAAAATAAAGCATTAGATCTTGGTGTGTTCTATGTTGTTACCTTGGTCTTGGCTCTAATTTTGATGAATTGTCTCCAAGATTGTCATAGTCCACAGTTCAAACCCTTCTGGATCCAATCAAGTTTTTATGAATCTACACATTCTGTATCACTGTCAGCTACGAGTCGCTTGCCAACATTCTCTGGCCAGTACTCCCTTTGATGCTGAAGTTTTGTGGTTCTGATCTGCTCTGGTTCTTCACCATCAACTTTAACAGCATCCTTCTTCTATAGCTATCAAGGACTTCACGTGTTTTTGTCAGAGGTTTCTATCAGGGGCTTCTCAATCCTGGGGGATGCTTGTCATTCCTCTGGGTCATTTCCACCGCCTCTTTCTTCTCTCCTTCTGCTCTACTAGTGAGTCATCTTTTATACAGTCTTGTTGATCACTTCAATCCATGCTAAAAACTGTAATAATTTTGTGGTTTTTCAGTATCCATGTTATTGTTTTCAGTCCAATCTTTAATTTTTGCCACGATGTTTACCCATAAACACTATTGTTTAGTGGAACCCTCATATACTATATGTCTTTTGGTCCACTTAGTCTTAATATACTACACTATATTATTTTATTCTGTGTTTGTTTTTCTTCCCCTTACATTATATATGGAGAATATTGCCTCCTATAAGTGTAAATAACAGTGTTTAGTGTTTTGGGAAGCGCACGATTTCACTTATTTGTTTTGCATGTATTTTATGTACCAGGAGTGAAGCACTGGTTGTGTTTTTGTGCTGCTACTCCCTTCACAGTTAAAGGCGCAGTGTACTCTATTTTCGTTTACTGCCACTATTGTTTAGGCCAGAGGTCACAACGGTCACCTACACTCATGGTCAAAACATAATTTATACAACCTAGATCAGTGATGGCGAACCTATGGCACACGTGCCAAAACTGGCGGGCCAAGCTCTTTGTTGTGGCACACGTGGCTAGGGGGAGTTGTGGGGCTGAAGCCCCTAATCCTAGCTCCATTGGCCCAAAGTTAAAATTCACTGCAAAAATAAATATTTACAGAAATGCTATCCTGTTGCCTCCTGAGCAATTACATCAGTGTTATTTGTATGTGGGTATTTAATATAAAGCAGTGTTGGCACTTTAAGGTCTGGAACTTGGTTGCATGCAGGAAATTGGGCACTCGGGTCCATAATGGTTCGCCATCACTGACCTAGATTGTGTGTTTTGAAAACAAAACACACACAATTACTACCCTGCAATGCCTACTTAAAGGGATTCATAACAGATATCAGTGTTCCAATGTCACTTACACACTTTTGGAGGCGGGAATGGATTTCAAACGGCTATGTGATATTTGTATATATTGCCATACAAGAGGCAAAACCAAAAAAACAAACCAACTGGGAGCAGTTGGTCAGTATGCCAGTATTTAGCCACTTGATATGTCACCCATTCCACAGTACTTACCTCCTTGCAGCTCTGTGTCCCCGGTCTTCTCCTCTGTGCAGTCTTTCCTCCAGCACCGAGGAGGGAAACACCGCCATCGGATGTGATGCAAGGTCAATCTGGTCGCATTTTATTTTTATTTTTTTTACTTTATTGGAGCCACATGGCTGGAGGGGAGGGCAGAATGCTTCCCTTCCAGCATGCAGCCCAGCTAAACAGAGGCCGTGGCGCGTGCTGGGCCGGGGTTGGGGATGCCTGTTTTATAGTACAATATAGATAGATAATAGATCTTTTTATAATTTACAATAGTTTTTACAAAAAGATATTACAAGTAAGTCAGCAAAAGTGTTTGTTTACATTTTTCATCATATTTTACAATTTTTTTTTTAATAATACATAAATGTATGTCTGATCAAAGAAGTGTTAAAACATTGACGCACAACATTCCAAAAACAGTCTGGTCATGAAGGGGTTAATATAATGCTGTAATTTGTTGGTTTTTTCCCCCCATTTCTTTAACATTTTTTCTAATGTTGTGCTTTTTTCCCCCCTTAATCGTAACAGGATGGCGACAAATTCTGGCGTATGCCAGAGTGTTATATACGTGGTAGTACAATTAAATACTTGCGTATACCCAATGAAATTATAGATATGGTTAAAGAGGAAGTGATGTCAAAGGCAAGAGGTCGCGGTGGAATGCAGCAGCAAAAGCAGATAAAGGGAAGAGGAGCTGGAGGTGCTGGGCGAGGTAATAATGGGAAAACAATTGGTGTATTGGTGTATTTTGGTTTTCTTTCACTTATTTTTATGATTTTGGGTGATTTGTTGTTATTATTTTTTAAATGCCTTTATTTTGGCTGCACCTGGTATTTTTTGAGTTCTAAGCTTCTTTTGTCCTCTACTATTCCCATTCTACTCGAAGCTACAAATAGACTGGTGACCAACCACATGATGATGATAAGTCCTATTAAGGAGGAAACAGCTGTCCATGAGTGGTGTACATCTGCTCCAAGGTGTTCATGTTTAAAATAGATTATGAGAGAAAAGGTGATCATTGTTGACTAGATTTGCATATGTATACCCAGAATCCATTGCAGTGGTGGTAGTACTGTAAATGCGTGATTCTGTCTGAAAAAGCAACCTTCTGGGTTGTCTGGTATATGTAAATTTTTGTTTAGCATTGTCTCTGCTACACACTTAATTTCAGGTGGATGGGTTTTACCATCACAGTTACCCCACCATTACTTTAAGGAACACTAAACGTTACTTTTCACTTGTGCTATTAATATAGAAGCACAAGTGAAATTTTAGTTCCTATTGTGAGGATAAACTGGCGTGTACTTTTGATAGTACACAAAGTTTATCCTCTGACCGACAGCTGCCTTGCTTCCATAGGACCTATAACTAGGTAGCACCTGCTGATCCCATGCAAAAATGAGGGTCTCTCTACGCAAGCAGCGGGAGACCCTTGCGTTCGGCAGTCAAAGCGGGGCGAGCCCCTGCTCTGCTTGGCTGTCAGCGCGCGACAACCAGGAACTGCTGTGTCTTGCAAGTGAGACAGCATACAGTAAACCTGCGTGTATTTATTAACCGCTTTGAGACAATGGACGTGTCAGGCACGTCCTGCGGTGAAACGAGTGGTTTTCATGATCAACAATCGCAAAAAACTCTCTGATGGTGCTGATCTATTGCCTCGATGTCGAGGCAATAGCCAGCATCGAAATTTGGTGTCTGGGGCACCCACGATCGCCCAACGGAGCGATTGTGGGCGCCATATTGATGGAGCAGCATGCTCCCCTAACCAAGCTGCACTTAAAGCAGTGTGTCCCTAAATCACACACAAAAATCAATAACAAAGTACAAAAAGTGCGCTATAAGGTATACTGTAGTGCAAAATATAAGACACCTTTTAGGTGAATGTGATGTAGTGACTGGTATGAAGATGGAGTATGGGGAGGCTGAGATCCACCCCCAAAAGTATGCACTCACAAACTTCTCCGATATAATTGGGCTTTTCCACAGAACCCTGTGTACATAGGGAAGGATCTTGGCTCTTTAAGTCAGCTCCTTAATCTTTATTTCAAGTAGATCAGGTACAGGGAAGAAAAGCCCACAGACGGGGTTAGAGTAAAAAATGTACAATATTTAATAAAACAATAATGTCTGCTTACAAATGAGGTTCTCAGAGTTCCACAGAACTAGTAGGCTGCACACAGTCTGTTCTGTTAAAAAAAAGAGTCCTTCCAATGGCAGCAACAATACATAAAATCCAGGGGGTAAATAGCTGGATAAAAAACGAAGGTGCAGGTCTGTCCAGGGATGCTACGCGTTTCGCCCCTTAGTCGGGCTTCTACAAGGCGTCTGGACAGCCTGCAATACACTGAAGTTATATACGCGAAGATCGTAGTGTTACTTGAAGTCACTTCCGGGTTTAGCGTGTTCTCGCAATATTTTAGCTATCAGCTGCTGTTTCTTCTCTGTTGTAACTCGTATGTTCCCAGTGACATGACAAGGGGGAAAAAAAGAGAGAGAAAAAGAAACAAGTGCTTCATCTTAAAAACTTATTTTTACAGTCTATTAACCATAATAAGAAAAAATAAAAGTAGAGTACAACCTAAAAAGTATACTATGGGAAATGAAAGGAAAGGGGAATGCTCCATGTCACAAAGTGAATTCTGACAGCCTGCCTTACTTGGAGGGGCCTTAGGGCCAAACACTTCCCTGTAGATTATGGGCCCTGGCTTATGACTCTATACTTTAATATTGTTAGTTATATTCTGTTAGTATATTGGTTTATGTGTAAAGTTTAATTCTGTGAGTAGACCAGGGTTATAATCGGTCAGTGACTACAATTGATAGTTTACTCCAACATCCATTTTTCTGGATTAACTGGTAAACTGATTATGTTGTGTACATTATGTTTCTTACTGTGTGCCTACTCACTGTATGGTAATTTGGTTTGCAGTCTGAAAGTCTAATGTATTCCTAGCCCCAGTTAGTTGGAGAACTATGTTTAATTGTATCTCCCCCCCCCCCCCCCCCCCCATTGTATACTAATGTCTGTGATGTCATGTGTATGTCTTTTTATAAGTGTGTGTTGTTACACAAATAAAGAGTTGTTCATTCTTGCTGTACCTAACTGCTAGATGTCCTGTCTATTTGGGTACAAAGAGCAAGGGTCCAGGAAAGACTTGCTGGGGGAATGCTGAGCTTTAATCGGGGGCTAAGGAGGTTATTTCACACAACGGGCAAAGGGTCTGCTACCTCTGGTAGACGGTCCTTTACACTCCATATATAGTAAAGAGAGGGAGATACTCCTTACATAACATAGCAATAGATACAGCGAATGCTAAAAATACAATATACATATATGATTAAAGATATATATCTTTATTCATAAAAAATAGTATTAATTTATTTGATAACTATGTCTTAATAACAAATTAAGTAAAAATAGAGGAGAAAACACCTTAGAAACCTTCACTTCCTTACAATAATTAATTAAAATTAAACATACTCCGATACACTTAATATTTGGAGTTCAGCAGCATCTTGCGAGCTACCTGTTGAACTACTGTTTTAGCCATGTTAAGGGCAATGGCTGTTTAATGGCTGTTTATCATTTTTATGCTGTTTTTGTGTTTAGCTGTCAAGGTAAGAAAGGCTTTCTTTAGATACCATTATTTTGATCATATAACGTTCTATAATAAAATATTATAGAAAATAAAAACTTTTACTTGAAAAATATTTTACACCTCTAAGAAAAAGTTAATGAAAAAAAAACCTGCCAAATAGATTAAAATTTTTGTCCTGAGTTTGGAAATACCCCTTTATTTATTTTTAACATTTTTCTATGAGGTGCTATACAGTAATTTAGTGTCTCCATTTGTAGAAGGGAGAGACTAAAACTGTCAAAGCCGGGCCATGTCTCTTACAGTCCAATTGTGCAATCAGGGCTGCAAGGTTGTGCCAGGCATACCCAGTGTCGTTAGGTGAATGGTTTCCCAGGACATGCCAAGCACATCCAATGTTGGGATGCAGTTAACCCCTTCTTGGCACGTGGTGCTTGCATCCGAGATGACGTAAGCACCAAAACGTAACTTTTAGTTCCTGGACCCTGTCCGACTGAGGACACTCAACGTGGCATCAGCTGACAAGCAGGATCCTGCTGCAGGGAAGCACAGCTCATTGCGGGTAACCGCGATAATGTCATAACAGAATTATTCTCCCTAAAAGCTGAAAAAGTTTTAAAGAAGAGCATTATTGCAGCAGGAGATGCGTTTTAAAGTCTGAGATTTTTAAATTATCTTCTAGGCAAACTCAAGCTGCTACTGCGTCAGAGGTTTCTTAAGAATTGTTTTTATTTTGCATTGTTGAATACACATATGTCTTTCCTGGCTATCCATGGCAAAATTACATATGGGTAGCTCATCCCCTCTCAGCTGATAGGAAAGGAAACAAACTCATACATGATACAAATAGGCCCCTAATCACCTCAACCATTGTTTTTTTCCCCTGTCCTCTCAAACTGACAGGAGGAACTTTTTGTGAAGATTATATTTTTCTTTTTTGTTTACCTGGGCCCTCGAGTCCTGCTTGGGGAAGTTCAACCTCTTCCTGGAAGTTCTCAGTACACAGATCCTATTGCAGTGAGTCTCCCTGGGAGTCCCCACTTTAGCGACCAGGGGGTGAGACATTATCACTTGCCTTAAGGTAAGAAGGCTCTGTTCACTAATGTTCGCTGGCTTTATGTTATTGGTTTTACATTTTCTGGATTACAAGTGCCTCCCTTTTTGCAGTCCTAGTAGCATCCTAATCCACCAGGGCCGTCCTTAATAGTGATTGGACCCTGGGCAAGAATTTGCTTTGGCCCCCTGGAGGGTTTTCTGCCCCCTCCCCTGCATGCAATCACACCATCCATCGTCTTTATCTCCCCCCCTCCCCTTGTCTTTCTCTTCCACTCCCTCCCCTTGTCTTTATCTTCCCCCCTCCCTCCCTCCCCTTGTCTTTATCTTCCCCCCTCCCTCCCATTGTCTCTCTCTGCCCTCCCCCTAACCTTTTTTAGTGATCCCTGGTGGCTAGTGGGGGCAGCTGGGGGATGTCTGCACGATACGTGCAGACATCCTCCATGCTGCCTGACACCTCTGTCCATTATGACGCTGATGGGGGCTATAGGCAGGGCGGTGATGGCACTATACGTCTAGCCCACCGGCACAGTAGTGGGCCCCGGAATAAAATCAGAATGGTTTCACTTTACAAATGGCACTCTCCAAGGCTGCCCCTTATCACCCATTCTTTAAATATTAAGGCTGGAACCCCTAGCAAGAGAACTTAGGTCAGCTGTAACCATAGAAGGGGGAGGAGGAGAAAGGGAGCATATGATAAAATTATATGTTGATGACAATTTACTAACTCTGGAAGGTCCGGTTGCATCACTATGGGAGGTTATGAGGATTATTGAACAGTATAGCACCCTGTCAAATTACAGGCTTAACAACGCTAAGTCCATCGCTCTTACAATAAACCTTAGCCAAAAAGAACAAGAGGAGATTGAAAAATATGGGTTTAGATGGGCAGACTGTCCCGTCCCATATGTGGGAATAATGATAAAACCAGATCCCGCAATGTGGATTGAGGTCAATGTTATGGCTTTTATTAAGGACATAATTATTACTTTAAAAAAAATGGAAGGGGCTCTATGTGTCATGGTGGGGAGGAACAACAGCAGATAAGACATGTTTTACCAAAATTTATTTATCTCTCTCGAATGCTCCCATTCCACGTACCTTCAAGTGTGCTTGTACTTATTCAGTCTGCTTTCGCTAAATTTATTTGGGCAGGTAAGAACCCCAGATCAAAACTACAATTGTTAATGTTAAAAAAAAAAAAAAAAAAAGGAAGGAGGTAAAGCATTTCCTAATGTGAAGGAATATGATCATGCAGCACTCCTGACACAGGCTTTTAGTACCCAGTTAACCGGGGCAGAGGAGGAAGCAAAGTACAAACTGTAACTACTGGCTATCCAGTTCAAAGTCAGAGAAACTAGTAAAATCAATACATTCTGAGCCTTAAAACAGATACTCTGAAACTTGCTTTTACCAGGTTTCTCAATTGTCTTCCTCGGTCAATCATAGAGATGGAGGCAGAAGAGATGGACCTTAAAAAATGGAAAGATCGGGGATACTTAGAATTGGGGATCTCCTGGGCAGACTTAAATCTTTCGTCAGATTACAGGAAGAGTATGGGTTACCCATTCAGGAATGTTTCAGTTACTTAAGGGTCAAAAGTGTAATATTAAAACAGATGGTAGAGGCTACCCCCTCATAGAACAACCTACTTCCTGTTGTTATGAAACACAACACACAAAACAACTATTATCCAAAATATTGGAAATTATCAGACTGGGGGGGAGGTCCAAAAACCTACCCAGTTGCACTCAAGATATGGGAAGGTGAGCTAGGACTGAATATACCTTTGGCTGACTGGCAGTGTTCCTTGGGATACGCATATAAACAGGTGCACTGCTTGAACTTAAAAGAAGTACAAAATAAATTGATGAATGGCTGGTACCTGGTTTCCATATTTCCTGGCTAAGATGTACCCCTCAGCTCTACCTGTGTGCTGGAGATGTGGACTGGGAAGGGGAGATGTTACATATCTGGTGGAGTTAGCAAATTATTGAAAAAATATGAAAAGCTTTCAAATAAACTTTTAAGGAAATATGGAGACGGAGACTAACACCTGAAAGAGCTCTGTGACATATTAATTTCGCCAAAACCAATAGGGCAGAGCTCCTCTTTCTCTTCCACATAGCCAGACGCTGGTGGACAATTGAACCTATTTCTTGGCAGTCCATGAAGATACAACTGATCCATCAATTTGTTATGGAGAAGGGAAGCATGCAAAACAAATATAATTTTGAAACAATGCAAACCTGGAATAAATGGGCTGAGCTACTCCAGAGAGGCAAATTAGATTAACCCCTTAGTGACCGAGTGCTATGCTGCATTTGATGTGCCCAGAATTACATTATTTTTGTCATATATTTACTGAACTGGGAATTTCTTTCTTTCCACCCACACAAATTATATATCTTTTTTTAAAGGACGAATAGGGCTTTCATTTGATACTATTATTTTTATCATATGATATAATTTACTAATAAAAAAAATATAAAATATGATGAAAATATGCCATAAAAAACACTTTTTTTTTAACTTTGACCTATTTTTTTTTATTAAACGATTACAAATGGTAAAAAAGACCCCATCTAAATATTTATAATATTTGTCCTGAGTTTAGAAATACCAATGTTTTCATGTTTGTCTATGTTTTATTTCAAGTAGTAGGGCAATAAACAATATTAGTGGTTTTTTTTTTTTTTTCTAACCATTTTCTTCTACAGTGACCTTTTAACCCCAACCCTAAATTTACCCCAACTCTAAATTCACCCTAACCCTAAATCTACCCCCACACCTTAATCTAACCATTGTACTCCCCCGAACCCCCCTGTAACCTTAATTACTCTCAGAGGCTGCTTTGGATCCGACCATGCATTTTAGGACGTATTTATACGTCCATATGCGTTAAGTAAAGTAAACTCCGCAAGGACAACAGCGGGCAGCAAAAGATGAAGGGGAGAAAAGAAGGTGAGAGAGGGGAGAGGGAGAGAAAAACCAGGGGTAATGATGAGTTAAAATGAAATTATAAACCAACCCAATTGACAGACTTTCTGACTCAAAATGACCAACTTGACCCTTTTCAATCTGGCTTTAGACCCTTACACTCAATTGAAACAGCCCTTTCTAGAGTATCAAATGACCTCCTTGCTGCCAAATCTAAAGGCCACTTCTCGGTGATGATCCTCTTAGATCTCTCTGCTGCCTTTTGACCACTGCCTCCTTCTTAATAGATCAAGCCTCGCTTGGCTTAGGTGGTGTGGCACTCTCTTGGATCGAGTCGTACTTATCTGAGCGCTCCTATTCAGTGTCGTTTGCTGGAGCGACATCGTCGCCTGTTCTGCTCTCTGTTGGCGTTCCGCAAGGATCGGTCCTCGGCCCGCTGTTGTTTTCCCTCTACACTACCTCTCTGGGAGAACTCATCTGCTCCTTTGGCTTTCACTACCACTTGTACTCGGATGATACTCAGCTCTACCTCTCCTCCCCTGACCTCACTCCCTCTCTAGTGTCACGTGTAGCTGGATGTCTGCTACCGGAAACTGAACATCTCCAAAACCGAACTGATTATCTTCCCTCCCTCAACCGCTGTCCCTACACCTGGGTTCACAGTCACCGTTGATAATGCTACAATCGTACCGGCTGACCGTGTTCGATGTCTTGGGATCACTTTTGACTCTGCTCTCTCCTTCGTTCCTCAAATTCAGTCCTTGGCCAAATCCTGTCGGCTGCACCTAAGGAACATTGCACGCATTCGCCCGTTCCTCAGCGAAGAGACCGCCAAAATTCTAGTGCACTCGCTTGTGATCTCTCGTCTGGACTACTGTAACGGTCTTCTGACATGACTACCTCTGGCTCCCCTACAGTCTATCCAAAATGCGGCTGCCAGACTCATCTTTCTTGCACGTCGGTCTGATTCGGCGGCTCCTCTCTGCAACGCCCTCCACTGGCTTCCCGTCTGCTCGAGGATAACATTTTAAATTCTGTCTTTAACCTACAAAGCTCTCCACTCCTCTGCTCCTACATACATTTCCTCCCTTGTTAACCGTTACCTCCCTGCACGACCTTTGCGCTCCTCAAAGGGGTTAACACTCTCTTCTAATCTCATCACCACTTCTCACTCGCGTCTCCAAGATTTCGCTGCCCCCTCTCTCTGGAACTCCCTTCCCCGGAGCATCCAGCTCTCTCCCTCCTTTTCAAACTTTAAAAAGTCCCTCAAAACTCATCTCTTTAAAGAGGCTTACTACCCAACCCACTAGTTACCAGTCACTCTGCCTCTAGCCGATCCCACCTAGCTGGAACACACACTCCCTCTTTGACTTATCCCACTTAGTGCCTCCCATTCACTCTACTGTTACTACAACTTCAATCCTTCTGACCTCTTCAATTCCTTAATTGTCTCATGGACCCCATTCCCTCTAGATTGTAAGCTTATGAGCAGGGTTCTCTACCTCATGTACCAGTCTGTACTAGTTTGTCTAACTTAGTATGTAGTTCCCTTCTATGCTCTGTACCAAGTACTACGAGAATTGGTGGCGCTGTACAAATAAATGTTAATGTAATGTAATGTAATATGCATGTGAGCCAGGAAATAAAATTATGATAATGACCGAAGATATACAGAATCATTTATGTTGTCTTGTCTTGTCCTGTCTGTCTTTATTGTAAGGTATTGTAATGGTAGATATCTTCTTTTTTTGGGGGGTGGGGGGGGGGGGATTATTCTTGTTTGTACTTGCACAGATAGTATATGCACTTTTAGATATATGGGATTGAAACACAAGAAACATTAAATGAGTACGTCTACACAAAACTCGTTTTTTAAAATGTTTTTATGCATGTATAAAACTTGATGTAACTAATTTTCTATTTTCATAATAAAAAAAATAGCTGTTAAAAGAGCCTTTGATATACTGTAATAAATTACAGTAAAAAAATGAACCCCAAAAAAATGCACAGACTTGCGAGGGAGGAGCGATAACATGATGATGTACGCACGTGTCGGGGGGTTTGCTAGGTGCCGGGAGTAGCAGACCAGGGGGAAAAAACTGGAAGCCGAAGCTGAAGCCTGCGAGCAGGAAAATTACTCACAGGACGCCGAAGAGATGTACACTCCTAAAGTTGTTGGAAGGAGCTGCCTGAGAGTGGCGATACACGTCTGAAAGCCCTTGGATATATTCAGCCGTTCAGAGAAATAAGTTGTCTTGGCAAGTTTGGTTTGAGTCTTGCATCTATTGCGGACATGCCGATAAGTGTTGTGATCATGGTCTGAGCCAGTTTGCTTAAATTTTGACCATAAAGCATCCCTGAAATGGAATAAGTCCAAGAGGTCAGCTGAGACCCAGGGAAGATGGGCACCCCTTACTCTCACTCTACGCAGGGGGGCATGTTTATCGCTGACCTGCATGAACTCAGATTGAAAATATTCAATTGCAGAGTCCAGATCGGGTATCAAGCTTAGCCTGCTCCACAGACAATTACTCAAGTCATTGAGAAAAGACTGGAGATTAAACTTCTTAAAACATCTTGTAACAACAACTCTAGGGGTCGATTTGATGGGTCTTACTTTCCGTACACAATACACTATGCAATGATCACTGAACACATTGGGTAGAATGCCATATTGCTGGATTCTTTGGGGACAAGAGGAAAGGACCCAATCCAGCAGCGTATGGTTAGAGCTGTTGGGATTCATCCGAGTAGGAGAAGAAATAAGCTGTGTTAGGTTCATGGATTTGAACAGTGAGCATGTTTTAACATTTTTGTGGTCTAACCAGTCTACATTGAAATCTCCAAGAACGAGCAGCTCACTTTTCTTATTTTGGGCACTAATATCACCCAATAGTTTCTTGATGTCAGTAAGTGACTGAGCCGGGGAATTTGGTGGGCGATAGATACCTACAAGTACTAATGGTTTTGAGAATGGGTGTAATATTCTTCCGGCTATAACTTCAAACATATGAACTAAGTCCTACTTCACTGCCATATTTGTTTAAGTGCTCGTGGACACCTGGTTCTGACCCAGACTGAAAGAGATACTGCTGCTCACGCAGATAAGTATACTGTACTTTTTTTTTTGCTTTCTTTATTGTGTGGCTTTGCCCCTGCTTGCTCTCTCCCGTAAACACTTATTTCGATCAGGTCAAAGAAGAGAAAGGGGAGAGAAGAAAGGGAAGGGAGAAAAAGGAAAGAGAAGAAAAACTCCTATAATAATAAGTGGCACTCACTGACTGTTTGTATTTCAGCTTAAATATGCCTCCAAAAAGCAGGGAAAACGACAGGGATAGAGGGGTCCCAGAGAAATCAAAATTGATAAATACTTTCTACTCGCCAGGAGCAGAATTGGAACAGGGAAAAAAAAGAGAAAATCTGTGACAGGAGAGCAACCTGACCACTCCAAGGCCCATTCATCAAACATCCCAGAAGAGGATTTTCCTCCGTTATGCGGTTATGTGCAAGAGCTAGTACAATCCCCTTTACCCCTATCGCAAATGCTGGACAACCTGTATGAAAAAAATAAAATTGACATTGAAAAGAATGTTGGGGATCTGAAAAAAGAATTAGTGACTATTCATGGGACTTTAGACTCAAACGAGGCCCTTATTAAAAAATTACAAAATGATGTGACATCCCTGAAATCAGACAATTTTCAACTGGGGGACAAAATGCAAAGCTATGATAACAAATTAGTCCAGACGAAAGAATTTACGAATAAGAGGAACAGCAGAAGATAATACTTCAGACGACTTTATAGATTTCTGCAGGACACCCTTTTCTGCTTACACCCTTTTGAGTGCTGCCATAGACTCCCGAAACCAAAGCATTTTGTTTCTGACGTCCCTAGAGATGTTATTGTACGTTTTTCTAGGGAGGGAGGGGGAAATCGCACACCTCAAATCTTGCTATCTGTCATTGTCTCACTTGAATTGAGTCTAATATTTATCGAAATTATCAACTGAGACTCTGACACTAGGTCAAACAAAAGGGACCGGCAGACGGGAGACTCTAGCTCAATAGTATATGGGAATAAGAGAAGAGGCAAGATTAGCAAAGGGTGTTGAGGAGAAGGGGGAGGATAAAGTTTAATTGCATAAATTGTCATTTTTTGAATTCTGGATGCTAGTAGTCTATCCTGCGGCGGCAGCAGGCTGGAGTATTTGTTCATTTCTGTGATGTGCATATACTTAAATAGGATGATTGAGGTACTCGACAGGATGAAGGGGGAAAATGAAGAGTGATCGTGGAAATCACTATAGCTGAATTGGTACGAAAGTTAGTATGTATGAGAATCATGAATGCATGGTGTAGGTTGGTGATCGGCTGGGGGAGGCGGGGCGACCGGGGGCTTGTGATCATGAAAAGGAAATATTTATATGACTCTTAACTTGGTTTCTTTGAACATGAGGGGCCTAAATTTGCCACAAAAAAGATCAATCCTGTATAGGCTACTTATAGAGAACAACATAAATATATGCATAGAGCATATTTATGACGAAACAGACCCAGGGGGGCGATTCGTGTTATTGATTGCTAGAATTAACGACAATCTATATACCTTCCTGAACCTTTACTCCCCAAATCAAAATCCCTCTAAAATTTTGACTAAATTGATAGTCCGCGTGGAAGATCTCTCTATGGGGTCCCTCATAATAGGAAGTGACTTCAACTGCTTAATGGACGTTAACATGGACAGAAGTAGTAATATCAGGGCTTCGGAGGCTCAGCAGAGACAGGGCGACAGGACTATGCAGAAAATACTCAATAAAAAACTTTTTGATTGCTGGAGGGTAAACCATCCCACGGATCGTGATTACACATTCTTTTCACATGTCCACCAGACATTTTTTATTTATTTATTTAGAAAGTGTTTTACCAGGAAGAATACATTGAGATTTCTCTCGTTTTCAAGTATGTCCTGGGCACCCAGTCCAGAATGGAGTTACACAGAGTTACACATTTAACAGTAGATAAAAATACATACATTATTAAACAAGTTGTAAGAAATTTACGTAGCGCTTGGTACAGAGTATAAAAAGGGGAGTTACAAACAGTTACACAAAAACATTTTTGCACTAAAACATGGAGGTAGAGGACCCTGCTTGCAAGCTTGTGAGAACTGAGTGACACCAGATGTTACTTAATAGGTGACTAGTTTAGTGCATTGTAAGTCTGCAAACTGCAGCCACTGCTTTAGAGACTGCAGGAGAGTAATGTGTGTGAGGTCCTTAAAATATTGCTGGTAATTATGTGCAGAAGGGGGAAGAAGGACAGGTGGTTGATTAAAGGTCAAGTCACATCATCTGGTGAACGAGACCTATAAAAGAAATCAAGCTGGGTATCGACTATTTTTTGTCGAGAGAGGAATCATTAAATAAAATATGTAACATAAAGATAGGTCAAATTGTGTGGTCAGACCATGCTCCACTGTATATGTCACTTTTCAACAACTATATCTTATAAACTCAGAAGAGACTGGAGGCTGGATGATAACATACTACTTAATGATATTGTCCTTTTAGATTTAAACTCTAACGCTAAACAATTTTTTGAAGACAACGACAATGGAGAAGTCTCGTACTCAACATTGCGGTGTGCGTTCAAGAGTTATATGAGGGGAATATTAATTAAACATGGGGCTTATATAAAAAAGAAGAGAGGAATGCCCCTAAATCAACTTTTGATCAAACTGGCAATCCTAGAAAAACAATATAAATCAAACTTTAACGTGGACACCTTAATTATGATAGATAAAACTAGAAAGGAGATCATAGAAAAAACACAAGAGAAAATAAACAAAACAATAATAGCCTTAAAACAAAAATTGTATTACGGAAACAACAGATCAGGACAAATTCTTACAAATAAATTAAAAAATAAACAACTAAAAGAAACAATTAGAGTAGGAAGTACAAAACTACTTTCTCCAAAGGCAATAAGTGAAGCCTTTGGTGATTATTATGAGGCTCTATACAACCTAGATCCCAATTCACACGGATTGGATCATTCCTCCTTTCTGACAAGTTTAGCCCTACCTAAAATTCCAAGAGAAAAACTGAAAGTCCTTAACAGTCCCATAGTTTTGCGGGAGGTGAATGAGGCTATCCACGCCCTGGGACTGGGTAAGTCCCCCCGGCCCAGATGGCTTTACTTCCCTTTTTTATCATAAATTCCTAGGCACGGTCTCTCCCATCCTTCTTAGAGCTCTTTCACACATGATCCACACTAAGAATATCCCAACAGAAGTGCTTCAGGCCACAATTATTAAGAACCCAGTATTGATCCCCAATATCGTCCGATTTCCTTACTAAACTTTGACACTGATTTATTCTAAAATTTTAGCTGAACGCCTTAAAACTTTTATACCAATTGTGGTACATCCAGATCAGAACAGCTTTCTGAGGGAGCGGAGCACCTCCGATAACATTAGAAGAATGATTACCATTATTCATCATATGAATCAGCTGAAATATACTTCCATCCTGATGGCCCTCGATGCCGAGAAGGCCTTCGACAGGGACCGGGGACATATAAAGGATGCCATTATGGCCCTCTACTCCACTCCTACAGCCAAAATTTCGGGTCAATCGTTAAACTCCAGGTGGTTCCCAATCAAAAACGGAACCAGGCAGGGCTGCCCTTTGACTCCCCTCCTGTACATATTGATGATTGCAGCACTTGCGGCATCTATAAGGAGAGCTCCTGATGTTGTGGGTGTGGAGATAGGGGGTATCGTAAATAAAATATCCCTTTTTGCTGACGACGTGCTCCTCTCCCTCACGAACCCAAGGAAATCTATCCCAAGTTTACTTAAATTGATCGAGGAGTTCAGCCATCATTCAGGATATAAAATTAACCTAGGGAAAACACAGGGATTGCTGTTTAATGCAACAGAACAAGAACGGGAAGATATTAACTTGAGAACTAACATTAAGACAACTGGAGACCACATTGATTACCTAGGTATACAATTAACAACTAACCTGGGAAAACGTATCAAACTTAATTATCTATCTAAATACGAAGAAATCGCAAACTTGATCAAAATTTGGCATGGCCTGGAACTCTCTTGGTTGGGAAGAATTGAAACTTCAAACTCCTATCTTATTCCTAAATTGACCTACTTATTGAGAAATATACCATTGAGAGTAGAAAACTCAATACTGAAGAAATTTCAGAAACTTTTCTCCAGTTTTATCTGGCAAGGAAAGAAACCAAGAGTAGCACAGATAACGCTTCAGAGATCTGGAAGGAGGGGAGGTCCTTTCCTGATATACAGTCCCTCAATAACGCGAGCATGCTTTCGCATTCCCTAGCCTGTTAATCCATATCTAATAGGCCATTATGGGTAGACTTGGAAAAATCTGATCTGGGGAATATGGATCCATACCTGCTCTTCTGGGTCGACGACTTAAAATGTATTAATCCGCCCTTATCAAACCCTATCTTATTAAATCTTAGGATTACTATAACAAAAATAAAGCAGGCTGCAAAGGGCATTTATTAAATACTACACCAATTAAAAGCCTTGAATACTTGATAGCAGAAATCAACCTAAAAACTGGATCCACAGAAACATCAATACTATAGCAGAAATCCTCGAGAATGGAGGGATTTTACCCTTCCCTCAATTATAGGAGAAATACTCCCTCCCATCTAACGAGATATATAATTATTTAAGAATTAAAAGTTATTTGAACTCCAGAACGATTTATAAATACACTACCTTGGATCATCTAATGGAAAAAGGGGGTCAAGCTTAACTTAATTCTAAAGCTAGCGTATACTTGGAACCAATGTCCCCATTAGAGAAAGCAGCCCCGTGGATGAAATGGGAGTCGGATATAGACAAAAAATTTACAGTGGAAGAATGGATTAGAGGAATCCAAGTAACAAGAAAGAGAATCCACTGTGTTAATTTAGTCGAAACCCATTATAAAATGATAAATCGTTGGTACATGGTACCAGCAAGAATAACAAAAATATTCACAAACATTTCCCCAGATTGCTGGCGTTGTGAAAAAAAACCCGGTACCTTCCTCCATATATGGTGGGAGTGCCCAGCACTCAAAGTTACACTTGCACAATTGACGGATCTGTTTGGGGATCTCTTCCTAAACATGGATCCCCCCCAGATCTACGAGTTTTTATTCCACATTCAAATCCCTGGCTCTATGGATCAAAAATATCTATTGATCCAAATTTACTCCGCTTTAAAAATTTGTCTAACTAGAAATTGGAAGAAAAAAGGCCCCCTGTCATGGGGGGAGACTCTGAGACAGATTGGGTATCAGGGTAACATGGAAATCAATTTCTATCATCAGAAAGGATCAACAGAAAGATACAAAGAAATTTGGCGCCCCTGGCTAGACTGGAAGTACAAGCCTAACTAGAAACGTATTTGAGCCCCGTCCCTCCCAAATGGATCACCGTATGAATGGTAAAAGTCAGGATTGTGGAATGAATGTCAGTGATGTGAAATCCTACGTATTTTTCTAGTCACTGTGTTCAGAATACTTTTTGTGGCAAAACCATCTGAATAATAATGCCAACGTACATAATCTCTGACGTTTGACAATCTTATATAAGATTAATATCTGGGTGACAACATGTGTACAAAATTACAACTAAAGATAATTTAGCATTATAGCAATTGTATGAAATAGTAGAAATAAAAATTAAGTAACACTTTTGAATGGTTTCAAGGACTAGTTACACTTCACGGTAACAAAACCGCACATATTTTTCTTGGATTTGGCAGAAAATTATCTTTAAAGTTCATTGAATTTTTACACCTTATAAATTTTTTTTTTAAAAACTATCAGCTAAATAAGGCTATACACTAATACACTTAAACACTGCACTTGTCACTTTAGAAATAAAATTTGTTGCACCTAGAGACTCATTATGTAGAGCGTCTGACACTTACTGCCATCCTCCCTACACGCAGTCTACAAAGTAATCACACCTGAAAAATATCGTAGGACCCAAACTTGATATGTCTATACAGCAGGTCATTTCACTATTGATGATGTATGTATGTTATCACTGTTTTTTGTATTTTATTCGTTCGTATTTGAAAAACAATAAAGATTAAGGAAATAAAAAAATTCAAAAATAAAATTTGTCAATCCCTGGTATAGAGACATGAAAACCAAGATCCTGTAGCAGTCGGACGGTGAGAGATGTGGCCTCGTATAGGGAAGACCTGAGGATATCGTCCAAATAGACGATGGACCGAATGCCGCGAGCGGGCAGGAACTCCATGACGGGTTTCAGGAGCTTTGTGAAACACCACGGCGCCAAGCTGAGACAAGGCAAGTAAACTGCCATAGTCTTCCTTGCCAAAGAAGTTGGAGAAAACGCCTGTGATCCCGATGAACCGGGACCGTGAGGTAAGCATCTTTCAGATCCAAGCGGGCGAACCAATGCCGTTCCCGCAATCACGGAGAAGATGTATGCCCTCCATTTTGAAGTGCCTGTAAGCAACGTGTTGTTTGAGGGATCGGAGATTGATTACCGGGCGGAACTCGCCAGATTTTTTGCCCACTATGAACATATTGCTGATGAAGCAAAGGTCCCCGGTTGCGTGTTCTATGGCGCCTTTGTGTAGTAGCGCCAATAATTCCCTGTGAACTAAAGAGAGATCACCCTGAGGCATGTGGATAGGAGGCCCACTGGTGATAGAAATGTCTGAGTCTGCCCGCAATAGGGATGTGAGGTAGTAAAGGATTTAGTCTTACCTGATTAAAAAATTGTTCCGATAGGACGACGACCCTCTGGTCCGAGTGTGTCCCCGGTAGTAGGGAGTGCGGAATTTGCCGCGGTTCTGGAATCGGTAGTAGGAAGAGTCAGGAAAATGGGGTCTTGAGCCCGTGTAGGCGCTCTGCTGGTGGCACGACCCCTCTGCCGACCAGCTCTGTGGGAAAAGGACGATTGTGCTTTATTAAGTGACTTGAAGATATTCACATGTTGGCTGAGGTTCTTGAGGAATTTATCTCCAAAGAGGAGATCGTTGGCCTCTGGGCCCAGTTCCTTTGGTGCCAGTTCTGCTAGCTTGCTGTCCAATTTGAACAGTGCCGCCTTGCGGCGCTCTGTAGACAGGGCCGTGTTGGCATTGCCCAACAGGCATAGTGCCCTCTGGGCCCATTCACGAGTGAGGTGTGGATCCATGTGCGAACCGTCTGTGAGCGCTTCATCCGCTATAAGGAAGATTTGGGTCAGGGGCCCAGGCACATCCAACCGCTTGTCTTGAGTGGAGCAGAGCACTTGCTCCAAGCGATTGCGAGGGTCTTTCCCATTTCTCATCATGAAGGTGACGAATAAAGAATCGAATTCTGGGGTTGCAGCAACCTTGTCAGGGAGAGTTGGGCGAGGGCATTCTGCCCGTAGCTTCTGACGAACCTCCTTCTCGAGTGGTTGTCTGAGCCAATAGCGGAGGAACTCTGCGATGTGCTGTGGCGGTGACCATTCAGCCGAACGTGGATGCGAGGGTCAAAAAATGGGAAACCGGAAGAGTCTAGCATTTCCACCGGAAGATCAGGGTTGGTTTTCTCTGGATCTTTGTGCAATTGTGCACTCGGGTGGGCTGGTGACCGGGATCTTGAGGTACCGGGCTTCGAGTCCCTGGCGTAATATTCATCCAGGATCTGGAAATTGTCCTGGGATGTGTTCAACGAAGTCCCCGATGTCTGGGGTATACCAGGTAGTAAAGGTAGTGACCTGCCCTTGGACCTCTTCAGCGGAGCCTTGCCCTTGTCGGGGGCGTCGACCATGGTCTCTTCCGGAAGGGCTCGTCACCAGTAAGGTGCTGGGAGTCGTCTGAGTCCGAAATCGCCTCTCTAGATTCTGAATGATGGGTTTGTTGTGCATCGTGCAATGCTGCGAGTGCCGAAGGAAGAGAGTCCGCCAAAGCTGTACGAAGCCAGTCCTGGAAGCCGGCTGGCATTGTATCGGGATGTTGGTCACTCATGGCTGTGTACACTTTGAAGTCTGGAAAACAATGAGTAGACAGACCGTTGTGGCATATGGTTTCGTTTCAAGAAACAATAGTGAATATCTATTATCATCTATATTGATGGTATTCAGCGGGGTTCACCCAATACTGCTGGTGGGGGTCACCCAACCTGCACTGGACACTGAGTCGTTATGACCTGTCCTTCATGAAGGAAATAAGGGGGGGGGGTCACCCCGGATATAAACTGTAGAGGGGGTCACCCTCAATAGCCAAAACTCAGAGTATCTGAGCGTAGTTAGGCAAGTAAAAGAGGCTCTCAGAGCCTACAATCATGGGGAACAATAATAAACAGGGGGGTCTCCCACACTACAGAACAGTGGTATTAACTGCAGTTAAAACCTGCGGAAAAAAACCTATGCGTTTATTGTATTTGATTGCTTTGGTTGATTATGAGGTGCCTAGAAGAAAAACATTACAAGCCTGTAGCGTTTCCCGCTTTTATTGCAACAGGCCGGAGGAGAGAAAAAACGGGAGGAGGCCCGAGGCCTAACAAAGGCCGGTATAACTACTCTTGTGTTCAAATATGGGGATAAGAAAGTCCGGGCCCTATCGGAAGCCAAATCGTGCCGTAAATGCGCTATAGGAGACTGAAACAACGCGCGTCCCCTACCGCGATGACAGGTAAGGAAAGCGAGATGAGGATGCGGCCTAACACTCCTAAGCATGCGACCTAGCAGGTGGGGACGACGATTGCTATGAGGGACGCAACCACAATAGGCCCCAGAATGCCCGCGCAAAGATGGGTGAACGTACAATATGGGCTAAGTCTGTAAAGACAGGCATGACATGTTAAGCGGAGTGAAGAGGCAAAACCTTAGTATAAGTGTAGATAGTGAATGGAAATAAAAGACAGGATAGATAATACAACAGAGCAGGTATAATAAAATCTATAAAATGCACACTTATCACAGAGCAGTTAAAAAAACCGAGTGAGACATAAATACTAAAATAAAAGAACAAACGGAAGCTGTAGAGTATAAACACTAACTAAATACATGATGCTATAAACTGTAAAACAAAGCACTATGACAGTTTACAGGGCCGGCCTTAAGTGTTCCGGCACCCTGTGCGGGCTTCCCCCATGGCGCCCCCCCCCGTCTTTCACCCCCTTATGTATGTGTCCCTTTCCTCTTCCTTGCCATGTCTGTCTCCCCCCCTCCCACCTGTTCTGTCTCTCTCCCACCTCCTGTCTCTCTCTCTTCCCCCTCGCTTGTTCTGTTTCTCTATCCCCCCTCCACCTGTTCTGTCTCTCTCTCTCTCTCCCTCTGTTCTGTCTCTCTCTCTCCCCCCCTTCCCCCTGTTCTGTCTCTCTCTCTCCCCTCCCCCTGTTCTGTCTCTCTCTCTCCCCCTCCCCCTGTTCTGTCTCTCTCTCCCCCTGTTCTGTCTCTCTCTCCCCCTGTTCTGCCTCTCACCCCCTGTTCTGTCCTTCTCTCACCCCCTGTTCTGCCTCTCTCTCTCCCTTCCCCCTGTTCTGCCTCTCACTCCCTGTTCTGTCCTTCTCTCACCCCCTGTTCTGCCTCTCTCTCCCTCCTCCCTCTGTTCTGCCTCTCTCTCCCCCTCTCCTGCCTCTCTCTCCCCCCTCCCCCTGTTCTGCCTCTCTCTCCCCCTCCCCCTGTTCTGCCTCTCTCTCCCCCCCTCCCCCTGTTCTGCCTCTCTCTCCCTCCTCCCCCTGTTTTGCCTCTCTCTCCCCCTCTCCTGCCTCTCTCTCCCCCTCTCCCCCTGTTCTGCCTCTCTCTCCCCCCTCCCCCTGTTCTGCCTCTCTCTTCCCCCTCCCCCTGTTCTGCCTCTCTCTCCCCTCTCCCCCTGTTCTGTCCTTCTCTCAGCCCCTGTTCTGCCTCTCTCTCCCCCCTCCCCCTGTTCTGCCTCTCACCACCTGTTCTGTCCTTCTCTCACCCCCTGTTCTGTCTCTCTCTCTCCCCCCCTCCCCCTGTTCTGCCTCTCTCTCCCCCCTCCCCCTGTTCTGCCTCTCTCTCCCCCCTCCCCCTGTTCTGCCTCTCACCCCCTTTTCTGTCCCTCTCTCACCTCCTGTTGTCTCTCCCCCCCCCCCCTTGCATGCAAGTGTGGTTCAAGGGAGGGGGCGGAGCTAACCGGCTCAGTGGTGTAGCTTCGCCCCCACCCTGTGAAGCAGAGCAGCGTCTGCTTCACAGGGAGCCACAGACAGCAATAGAAAGTGCTGCTCGGCTCCCCATGCTTAATGCAGGCAAGGGGAGCCGAACAGCACCTTCTATTGCTGTCCGTGGCTCCCTGTGAAGCAGACGCTGCTCTGCTTCACAGGGTGGGGGAGGAGCTACACCACTGAGCCGGTTAGCTCCGCCCCCTCCCCGTACACAGCACAGCCTGCCGAGCAGAGGGCTGGTGAGGGGGGATCTTTTGATCTCCTCCAGCCAGTGCCTCTACCGGCTTTTTTTTTTTTTTTCCTAACTTTTTTTTTCTTTTAACGGCCGGGCAGGCACCCCCTGGAGTGTTGCGCCCTGTGCGATCACACAGGTCGCACACCCCTAAGGCCGGCCCTGACAGTTTATAACATATGTCAGAAACAAATATGGATTGAGCTCACCTGGAGGTTCAAGCAGCAAAGAAAGAGGAAGTGGAGAGGATTGTCACTGCCTTATATGCTATTTTACTGCATCCTGATTAGTTGTTTTTTCATGTAACTGTTAACTGTTTTGCTGCTGGAGGTTTTAACAGTAAAGAAGGTTATGCAAATACGAAGCCTCCTGTCTTGCTATAAAATTAGGGGTCTTGGACTGGAAAATGATAAACAATTGTGTTCAATTTGGTTTTTTTTTTTCTCTACTTATAATAAGTTAAATTTGAGTATATTAAGATGTTTTTAATACTGGGGGAGTTTGTGTTTTTTTGTTATTCACAACATAGGATTCAGGCTGTGCTTTTTAATATTTGTAAGGATTAAGACTTAGTTAACATGTCACAAATATTTTTGAAAGATACATAAGTATGTGTGTCTGAAAAATTATGGAAAATTATAAATAATTGCTCACTATGTGGTTTGTTTTTTTGTCCAATACTGGGGGAATTTGTGTAAAAAGTCGACTTAAAGGGTTAACACTTGTGATTTGGGGGAAAAAGGATCTTGATCATTGAAAAAGTTATATGAGTTAGTGTTCGTGAATATTTCAGCACATGATGTCTGGGTGTTTTTCAAAATCATAGGGAATAAGAGTTAATTAATACGTCACAAATATTTTTGGAAGACACATAATTAGATGCCCTCAACTGGTAACTAAATGTATACTCTCGCTCTAGGTGCTTTTTTTCTCCTTAATTCTATTAATCAAAATAAATAAGAGTGCATTTATAAAAAAGAGGACACGTATACACATGAGGTTTTCTGGATTTTTATTTTCCTGGCTAACCATGGAAGCAGTCACGTATGGGTTAGCTCCACCCTCAAGGTAGGCAGGACAGAAACTAAACTATAAGAGAGCTCCCACCCCCTGTCTCCCCAGTCTTTTTTCTGTCCTCATTGGTTATCAGGACAGGGCCCGATGCGGGCCTGTTTTTTTTTTTGTTGTTGTTATTTTTGACTCACTTTCCGGAAAGTTCTGCCTCTTTCTTTCCGAAGCCCGGTTCCATTGTCTTTTTCACGGTTCCCTGGGATTCCTATTCCTCCGTACCCTTACTGCTAGTTGGTACTGGAGATGCTTCTGGATTATTGTTATTACTGTGCCATATTCCTCCGTAAGCTTACTGCATGTGGTACTAGAGATGTATTGGATATTGAGCAGATGTCTAAAATCCTGCTGTATATTGGCTGTGTTCTTCACCTTGTTTTCTTGTTTTTATCCCCAGGTATTTCTCCTGCGGATCTATTACTGTGCTGGGTCCAGGTTTGTTTTCCTTTTTCCACTCACCTCCTCGTTTTTGTTCCCTGTGGCCTGTTTTTTCGGTGTTAGAACGCATATGCATTCCACACCTCTTTATTATGGCCTTCTGAGTCATTTTTTTAGGTGTTGGAACGCATATGCATTTCACACCTTTACTTTTTTGCGTTCCAGGCCTCGTTTCAGTCCCGTTTTCTTAGCGTTGGAACGCATATGAGTTCCACGCATTGTTCCTTCTCCCTTACATACAGGTGGAATGCATATGCGTTCCACCACCGGGGAACTTCCGGTTCCCGGGCTTTTTCACCTTATTTATTGGTTTCTGGGGCCTCTCATCATGATGGCCCTGTTTCATTCTTCCAGGAACCACCATTGCTTTGTTCCCTGTTTACCTGCTTTCTGCCAGCCTCAGGTGAATTTATTTATTTGGATATTTATTTGATTGCTTTTTGCCTTTTGGTGCATTCTTTATTTTATTCTTTATTTCTTTCTCAGCCTGCCCCTTTTGTCTTTTTTTACCACCATGTCCTCCTCATCCAAGAGGTCTCGTTCTCGTCAGTCTAGGTGAGTTTTTTTTTGTCTTTTCTTTTTTTGTTTAAGAGTGCATTTTTTGAACTTATTTATACTTGCCCTGGTGTATGTTTTCCAGCCCTAGGCCGGAATCTGACCCTCCCAGGAAAAGAACGGAGAAACGTCCACGCTGTTTTGCCTGTGATGCCGCCTCCTTGGAGGGCAAACTTCTTTGCGGAGACTGCTTGGCCCATGCTGCTGTGCCTCCTGATCCTTTTCCAGATCTAATGCATCTCATTAATCAGGCCGTGGAAAGGAGACTGAAGGAACATTTGTGTAATTTTGTCCCTGTCCAACACTCTTCCCTGAATGAGGAATGTTTGTTTACGGATCAGCCCGACTCTGAGGATCCTTTGGGAATGGAGGCTCATTACTCCTTGGCTGAGGAAGATGGTGATACGGGAATAATCCTGGATCCTTCCCTCATTGATCACCTCATTGGTTCAGTTAAAGCTACTCTGGGTATTGCAGAGTCTCTTCCCACGGTTGGAGCAGCTGACAAGTACTTTACCAGTCTGCATAAAAAACGGCCATCTTTTCCAGTACATAGTTCGATTGAAGAATTAATTTCATCTGAGTGGAGGACCCCGGATCGTAAGGTTTCTTCCGGCCGTAGGATCTCCAGATTGTACCCAGTGGCTGCTGAGGATGCGGCTTCCTGGTCATCTCCTCCGGTTGTGGATGCCCCTGTCATTCGGGTTGTTCGACATTCGTCCCTGCCTCTGGATGGCCCGGCACTCCTGAACGATCCCATGGAACGTCGGATTGAGGCCTCACTCTCTAGAGCCTATGTTGCTGCAGGAGCAATCTGTCAACCTACGGTCGCTATGACATCAGTCTCTCGTGCCCTGAAATGTTGGATCCTCGACCTCAAGGATGGAATTGAAGGTGGGGTCCCCAGGGAGAAGCTTCTGGATTCTCTGTCTGACATTAAATTGGCAGCTGAGTTTTTTATTGAGTCTTCTTCGGATATATTGAAGCTGGCGGCCAGATTCATGGGCTTGTCGGTTTCGCCAGACGTGCTCTGTGGTTAAAACATTGGCATGCCGATAACGCATCTAAGAACTCCCTGGTGTCCATTCCGTTTGATGGGAAGCTATTGTTCGGGAAGGTTCTGGATGATGCCATTCGTAAGGCCGCTGAAGGGGCGAATGTTTTTTTGCCACAGGAATGAAGGCGCCTTCCCAGAGCCGTTTGGAATGACCGTCGCAATTTTCATTCCTCCTTTCGAGATTCCAGACAGTATCATCCTGGCAGAGAGGTGGCTCGATCCTCGGCATGGAGGGGCGGTTTCCGCGGTTCTGCGATGGGTTCCCGCTCCCGCCCTGCCTCTTCCTTTCATGGGAAGTTCCAGTCATGAAGGCTTTCCTGCCCTGGCTCCTCCAGTCGGTGATCGACTTTTGGCGTTTTCGGCGGTCTGGGCAGGTTTTTCCTCAGACTCCGGTGTCCAGACCATTGTTCACGAGGGCTACAGTCTGGAATTTCACTCCCCTCCGACTCCAGTTTTTATTAAAACCAAGATTCCTGTGGACCCAAGGAAAAGGGACGTCATTTTGGATTTTTTGCGGTTCCTTTTTTCGGGACGAGGTTATTGTTCCCATAGGTGGGCTCGCTCGCTTCAAGGGAAACTACTCCCCCCTGTTTTTTGTCACCAAGGCATCAGGACTTAAGGCCGGTCCTCGACCTTTCTGTTCTAAACCAATCATTGGAAGTCAAGAAAATCAGAATGGAGTCCTTCCGGTCTATTATGCCGTTCATCTCCCCTGGCGATTGGATGGTCTCCATCGATCTCCAAGATGCCTACTTTCACATTCCCATCAGGGTTCAGCACTAGCGTTTCCTGCGCTTTGCCATTGGAGAAGATCACTTCCAGTTTCTGGCTCTTCTGTTTGGCCTCAGTACGGCTCCTCAAACTTTTTCCAAGGTTCATGTGGTCTTTATTGCAGAACTTCACAAGAGGGGCCTGACTATTTTCCACTATCTGGACGACATTTTCATCGTGGCCCCTTCTACAGACCTCGTCACCACCCACAGGGACGAGGCGTTGTGTTTCCTGCAAAACACTGGGTGGAAGATCAATTTCAGGAAGAGCCAACTCTATCCATCCCAGACCCTGGTCTTTTTGGGTGCAGACTTCAACACTCTCACCGCTACGGTTTCCCTGTCCTTGGACCGTCAGTCCCGTCTGGTTTCGGCGATCTAGCATGTCGTCCTTCCCGGTTGGTTGCCCATCAGGAAGCTTATGTCCCTGCTGGGGGTCATGGTCTCGATTATCGGCCTCGTACGTTGGGCCCAGTGGCACACCCGTTTTCTCCTGTCTGTCCTGCTACCTCATCTCCCGGTTCCGCAGTCGTTTTTGGACAGGAAGATATTTTTGCCGGAGGTAACCTCTCATCATCTGGCCTGGTAGCTGAAGGTTCGTCACCTCAGGAGGGGTTTTCCCCTGACAGATGTTGTCTAAAAAGTTATTATGACGGATGCAAGTGCTCACGGTTGGTTGGCTCATTTGAACCGTCTCTACGCCCAAGGCGAATGGTCCCCAGCAGAACGAGGCCTTCATGCAAATATCTTGGAACTGAGGGCAATTTACAGGGCTTTGCTGGCCTTTCAACATTCCTTTCAATACCACTGGGTGAAGATCCAGACAGACAACAGGTGTGCGGTTGCCTACATCAATCATCAAGGGGGTACCAGGAGCCTGTCTCTCAGCCGGGAATTCACTCCGATTGCCATCTAGTCCCAGAAATGGGTTGAACACCTGTCGACAGTTTACCTTCCGGGATCCGAGAACACGGTGGCAGATTTCCTGAGCCGCACCAATTTCAACACAACAGAATGGAGGCTCTCGTCTCATGTGTTCCATCGTCTTTGCCAGCAGTGGGGTCTTCCGGCCCGTGGACCTGATGGCCTGTTCCTCAAATGCTCAACTTCCACGTTTCTTCTCAAGAACTCCTCATCCCATGGCAGAAGGTGTCGACGCTCTGTCTCTCCCGTGGCCGAGGGAGTTCCTGTACGTTTTTCCACCTCTCCCTCTCATTCCCCAAATCCTGAAGAAGGTTCGGTTGTAAAAGGCAGAAGTAATGGACATCCTTCCTTGGTGACCCAGGACCCTTGGATGCTGCCACTGGAACCGGATCTCCTATCTCAGGGTCCGGTGTTACATCCTGGCCCCCACACTCTTCATCTAGTGGCATGGCAGTTGAGCGGCAGGCACTGCGGTCCTGCGGTCTGTCGGAGGATGATGTCTCTACCCTGCTGAAGGCTCGTAAACCTAACACCTCGGCCACGTATCATCGTATTTGGTCTGCCTTCCTGTTTTGGTCCGAAGGTAGGGTTTCTGTCCGTTGTGCCCTTCCCTGCCGGATGTCCTGGCATTTCTCCAAGCTGGCCTGGATCGGGGTTTGGGCCTGAACTCCCTCCGTGTTCAGGTTTCTGCTCTGTCTGCCCTCACATCAGGACGTTGGGCGCTGGATCCTTTGATTATTCGTTTCTTCAAGGCGGTTCTCAAACTCTGTCCTCCGGCCATTTGCGGCCCCATGGAGCCTTCCTTTGGTGCTTCGTGCTTTGTCGGAACCTCCCTTTGAACCCATGCAGGATGCCTCCCTATGGTTGGTGACTCTGAAGACTCTTTTGCTGTTGGCCTTGACTTCCGCTAAACGTTGTTCCGAACTGCAGGCTTTTTCAGTGGACTCTCCCTACGCAGTCTTCTCTCCGGATCAAGCCATCCTCCGCCAGACCCGGAATTTCTACCCAAGGTTGTATCCACGTTTCACCTTAATCAAGAGACGGTACTGCCGGTGTTTTTTCCTAATCCCTCGACTCCTGAGGAATCCCGCTGGCATACCTTGGATGTGGTACGCTGTCTACAACTCTATGTTGCCGCTTCTTCGTCTTTGAGCAAATCTTCTAGACTCTTCGTCCTTCCACTGGGTTCCCGCTGGGGCGAGGCTGCCTCTGTCTCCACTCTACGCCACTGGATTGTTGCGGCTATATCAAGGTGCTACATCTACAGTGGTGTTCCAGTTACCCCGGGCTCAAAGCACACTCCACTCGGGCTGTTTCGTCTTCATGGGCGGCTGAGGCTGGTTCTTCTGTTGCAACAGTTTGCAGAGCTGGGAACTGGTCGTCCGGTTCCACCTTTTTACGGCACTACCGCCTGGATGTCCGCCGGGCAGAAGAATCTTCCTTCGCACACTCTGTTTTGGCCTCTGTCTCTTCTCATTAAACCCTTTTTCACTTTTGCAGCATTTCTTGTGTGTCTGTGTTTTCTTGGTTTATATGTTCTCCCATCCCTATTTTGTTGCTGGCTTGGGTATGTCCCATATGTGACTGCTGCCATGGTTAGCCAGGAAAATTGAAAATTGTTTCATACTTACCGTAATTGTCCTGGTTATTATCCATGGCAGCAGTTAGTTTCCCTCCCTTTGTTTTTCTAATGAGGAGCTGGTTACTGGACTGGGGAGACAGGGGGTGGGAGCTCTCTTATAGTTTAGTTTCTGTCCTGCCTACCTTGAGGGGGGAGCTAACCCATACGTGACTGCTGCCATGGATAATAACCAGGAACAGAAAATTACGGTAAGTATGAAACAATTTCCAATTATTGTTCACTATTTGTCTTTATGTTGAAGTTGTGAAAGTAAGGATACAAGAGGAAAGCTCTCATTAATAACCACGAAAAAGAGCAAATCCAATCGGCATACTTACACACAAAGTATACAGAACCTTGCACATGAGATAGGGCGTGTCAAATACCATCCCCTTTGCATCCCTCTTGATATGAACACTATGGTACCTTCCTCCAAAGTTGGCATACTTAGAGGAAAATTTGCCCTAAATAGGTTGGTCTGCTGCTCAAGAGCACCTGCAATGAGCCCGATTTAGGCTGTCTCCCTATTTGGCTGATAGGTTTTGTGGAGATTAAATCAGCCAGGTTTCTGTGGGATCCTCCTTGGAGGCCACAGAACAGGGTATTTAGGGTTTCTATGGACGTTTTTGTGTATATTTTGGATGGCGGCAGGACGACCCTAGAGGAACACAAGAGTCAGATTGAGCTTTGATATTAGAGTTTGTACGATCAATGCTCAAGGGATTAACCCCTTAAGGACAGACCCTTTGAAACATTTTTGTCCATTCTGGACAATGGCTATTTTAACATTTCTGTGCTGTTTGTGTTTAGAATTTTCTTCTTTGTCATTTGCTGTACCCACACATATTTTATATTGTTTTTATCGGGACAAGAAGGGCTTTCTTTAGAAGCCATCATTTTGATCATATCCTATAATATTATATAAAAAATAAAATAAAATATGTTAAAAAACAAACAAACACAAATTTCCTGAAATTTTATTTGAAACATCTTCTCCTCATCGACAAAAGCAAACGAAAAAAACTGCTAAATAGATTCTACTATTTCTCCTGAGTACAGGGATACCACCCATGCATAGGTTTGTTGGGTTGTTTGGAGGCCACATTTGGGAGGTGCAGTTTTTGGTTTTCCAACTTGAAATTTTGACATGCAGACAACCTGCACCCATGTCCCATTTGGGACATATTTAAAGCCAGCTAGTGTATTTTACCCCATAAACCAATATATATTTTTAAAAGTAGACACCCTAGGCTATTTCAAATGGTGGTATTTTAATACTTTCCATGCACTAATTCTACCACCAGCCTTTGCCAAAGTTTGTGGTAGTGATTTTTTTGTGTTTTTTTTTCACATACATTGTAATTCAGACATGAATTTACAGATTTTGGTATGTGTCACTGCCAAACAACAACCCAATATGTGTTCAACAACATCTCCTGAGTAAAGGGATACCACCCATACATAGGTTTGTCAGCTTGTTTGGGGGATAAAAGGCCACATTTGAGAGGTGTGACTTTTGATTTTCCAACTTGGAATTTTGACATGTAGAGCAAGCAAAACTGCACAGAGAAGGAAAAATGTTCTGCTGTGTGGTGATCAGTGGCAGGGAAGGGGTTAATACACAGGGTACACTATACAAAGGGTATGGCTTTTATAAAAGCCCTTGGTTCTAACAATTTTTTAACATTTTATTTAATTTATTACAATTAAATACGTATATTATACAGATCTGTCTCCCTCACTAAAACTCAAGGAGATGGAGGCAGATCCATATGGGTCAGAACAATATTTACCAATATTGATCTGACCAGGCGAATGGTGATGCTCATCTGAGCAATCACCAAACCGCCTTTGCCACTGATTGGCTGTTACTGATCGCTATACACACGTTCATACCCTAGTGGGTATAATTAACCCATAGCGGGTGTAATAAAAAAGTAAAAATGTAAAAATGCTTCTGCAGCAAGATTACTGAATTTGCGCCAGATCGCTGCTTAGGCAGTGATCTACAGCAAGCAAGTTGTTAAAAGAGTCTTTGTTATACTGTAATGAATTACAGTAAACAAAATGTAACCCCTAAAAAAAATTTCGTGAACTTTTTTGTAGCAACACTGACCGTTGGTCGCTTTCTTTGCTCTTTTTAGTGCATGACGTGCCAGGCACGTCACCTGTCGTTAAGGGGTTAATATGCCCCAAAAGAGAATAGTGATTCAGAATTTTCTTAGACAAGAAAAAGTTGGTATATGTGCTATTCAAGAGACGCACTGGAAGAAAGGAGATGAGCAAAGGATGAAATCAAAATCTTTTCCATTAGTTTTCAGTGCGTCTCTTAGTAATAACAAAAAAAAAAGAGAGAAGGGGCAGTCCTCTTTTCTAGTTATCTTGCTGTTCAGATTTTCCATAAGGTCGAAGATCCAGAAGCTAGATATGTTGTTTTGATATGCTGTTATAATGTTCTATATACAAATGCTAATTTGTATGTCCCAAATCAATCTTCAGTTCACTTTATCCGTAAGGTGCTCCTTAAAATTGAGAGAATTAGACTGGGTTCTCTTTTGTTACTTGGTGACTTCAACTGTATCATGGATGTTAATTTAGATAGGAAAACTTGTGGCAATAGACCGCAGAGTAGAAACTTACAGACAAACTCTAAAAGGTTTAGAGACCTAATTTGGGAATTTGCTGTACTTGATTTATGTGAATTAGACTTCACATCCAAATCTTATCTGTCATACTCTAGACTAGACATTATCTTTGGGGAGAGATACTTGACAAAAAATGTTAAGAGGATTTATGGGAAGGGCTGGGGATGATCCAGCGGTATTAGTAATAATGACAAAGTTAATGGTAGGTGGGGGTCCTTAAAAATTATTTTAGGGAACTAGGAAATAAGCTGAAGGAAAGACCTCTCTGAAATATCACCAGTACAACGCGCTACATCAGGGAGACATCGGGAGCTTAGTAGAATAATACGTGTCTGCGAAGGTGGTGAAAGCAAAAGGCTACAGACTATGGACAGGATGGGCTGCACCTCAATGATGAGGGGGCTGCAGTATTAGGGGAGAGGATGGCTAGAGGGTTAGATGAGCTTTTAAACTAGTCTCTGGGGTGAAGGGTCAAGATCAAAATGAAGCAATGGTAGCTGGAGTAGATTGGTCTAGCTATGGGAAATGAGGAGGAAAGCAGTGGTGGGGTTAACAAATATCATAGGGAGGTACATACAATTAAACATGCGGGCATTAAGTGTTGAGTGTCAACTAAACAGAAAATGGCTAGTAATCCCAAATGTATTTTAGCAAATGCAAGAAGCTTGACAAACAAAATGGGTGAGCTGGAGATACTGGTGAGTGCTGAACAATTTAATCGGAATCACAAAAACGTGGTGGGATGAGAACATGACCGGTCAGTTAATTTATAAGGCTACTCACTTTTTGGAAAGGACAGAGTAAATAGAAAAGGGTGAGGGATTTGTAAATCCTACATTAAAACCCAGTTAACCCTATTAAAGAAGGTATGCATGATGTAACTGGAACTGATGTGGAGACACTGTGGGTGGAGATTAGCATAGACACTAAAAAGAATCACACATTACTTGTAGGTGTATGCTACAAGCCACCAAATATTAGCATTGATGGAGAAGATCAGCTTTTATTACAAATTAAAAAGGCTGCAAATCTGAATGAAGTTTTAATCATGGGAGATTTTAATTACCCAGATATAGATTAGAATTGTGGCACAAATAGTTCTGCTAAGGGCAGCATGTTTCTGAACCTGCTTATGAACCTCATAAAATAATTACGATCAATTATCTCCCATTGTTGAAGGAGATGGCAGAAAATCTTAATCAATGGAAAAAACTATACACATTATGGCTTGGCAGGATTAATGTTTTAAACTACTATGCTCTTCCAAAAGTATATTTCTTATTACATTCAATTCCTTTGAAGGTGGAGCCTAGTATTCTGAAACAGTATCAAACTAAATTCAATGAATATGTGTGGAGGGGTAGAACATCAAGAGTAGCTTTCAAGATAATATCCAGAACACAAAATCAAGGGGGAATCAGGATGCCAAACATAATCAAAATACATGATACAGCTATGCTTACACATCTGGCAAAATGGACCCATATAAATAGGAAGAAACATCCTTGGATGCTAATGGAACAACTTGGATCAATACTGGCAGATAACCTATTTATCACAAATAAAAACATAAAACAGATAGATAGTCCAATAGTAAACAACCTACTCTCTATGTGGAAAAAAATAAGGAAAAAATATATCCCTACATACTCTATAAATAGATTCCTCTCATTAGACGAAATAGAACGCAGGATTGAGGATATAGATTTAAAAGATTGGAAGAAGGCGGGGATAAAATCAATCAATCAGATATCCGGGGAGGGCAAAATCCAGCAGTTCTCAGATATAGCAGGTAGATTTGCCTTACGTCCAGGGGAAATTTATTCATATCTAAGAATAAAACACTTCTTCGAGAAAGAAATAGCCCCCCTACCACATCAAACTAATGTAGAAATGGATGACTTCTTTAAGGCAGCATGGAAAAATAAGTGGGGCAAAAGAGCAGCTGCTCCCCAAGATACTGCAGAGGAATTTACTACTCTCCCAATAATAAACAAAATGGGAAAATTATCTAAATATTACATATGAAGATAAAGAATGGTACAAAGCAATTCAGATAACTAGAAGATCGACACACTCTTTAAATCTCCTGGAGACATTCTATAAAACAATATACAGATGGCATCTCCCCCCGGTAAGACTTAAAAAAATGTATGCGGACTATGATGAGAATTGCTGGAAATGTCTTAATAAAAGAGGAACACTACCCCACCAATGGTGGGAATGCCACTTTGTGAAGACCTTTTGGAGCTCAGCTGCTCTACTTGCCTCAGATATTCTGGGCATTGAGATTCCATGTAACTCATCCCTAATGTTATTTAATTTAGAATTGGAAGGCTGGCAGGTAGAAAAGAGAACACTTTTAATTCAAATTCTCTTGGCAGCCAAATTGATAATCACTAGATCTTGGAAAGTGACAGGACACCTAGATATGTCTGAGGTAGTGGAGCAGCTGGACTACCAATCTGCGATGGAAAAAGGCTACTACTTAAATAATACTAATAAAATTGAAAAATATACTGGAGTTTGGTCACCTTGGCTAGATAGAAATGGCTAATAGTGGGAACAAAACAGGACAAGATGGAAATTGGGAAAACACCGGTTCTGGGGGAGAATGAATGAGGATTTGTCGTATGGATGAGAGTATGAATGAATATATATCTATGTAATAAGGGTGAGAACCCAGAAACAAGTTAAAAACAGAATAATAAATATATATATATTTTAATATGCAAAAAAAAAAAAAGAGGGTATCTAAAGAGAAATATAGATGGAGATATGTCGCAAGGGCGTAAAATAGGCAGTGTAAAATGCATGGATGAAATTTACCAGGTAACAGTATGTTGAATATAATTGAAATATATGGACTATATTTATGTGAATCATGTATGCATTCATGCTGCCTACAACTTGATATCAATATGAAATATTAACTTATGTGTACCCTTTGATACTTTAATTAAAAAAAAAAAAAGAATACATCTTGAATCATGAATCATAATATATTTAGTAAAAGTCAGCATGGTTTTGTGAAAGACAGGTCATGTCAAACAAAATTAATACCATTCTATGAAGAAGTCAGTAAAAATATAGATCTAGGTGTGGCAGCTGATGTGATATATTTGGACTTTGCTAAAGCATTTGATACATTTCACACAAAAGGTTACTCTACAAATTGAGATAAATAGGTTTAGGGGCAAATGTATGTATTTGGATTGAAAATTGGCTAAAAAATAGAACGCAGAGGGTTGTTGTAAATGGAAAATCCTCAAGTTGGACCAGGGTATTGAGCGGAGTACCTCAGGGATCTGTTTTAGGCCCTCTTCTTTTTAATTTGTTTATTTATGATCTCCCATGTTGTGCTGAGAGCCATGTCTCAGTGTTTGCTGATGACACTAAATTAGGTAAGGTAATACAGACTAATATTGATGGTTTTTCTTTACAGGAAGATTTGGACAGACTGGCCAAATAAGTGGTCAATGAGGTTCAATATAGACAAATGTAAAGTTAAGCATTATGGGAAAAATAATAACAAAGCAACATATACTTTACTTGGTATTTCTCTGGGGAAAAACTACTAATGAAAAGGATTTAGGAATAATGCCAGTCAGCAGCTGCAATGGTCAAAGGGATATTGGCACGTATAAAATGAGGTATAGATTCACGGGAGGAGGATATCCTCTCTCCTCTTTACAAATCAATGATAAGACTTCACCTTGAATATGCTGTACAATTTTGGACACCAGTCCTTAAAAAGGATATTATGGAACTAGAGAAAGTGCAAAGGAGATCTACAAAATTAATAAGGGGATTGGAGGATCTTAGTTATGAAGAGAGACTTAAAAAATTGCATTTATATACATTAGAAAAAAGGCGTCTCAGAGGGGATATGATGACATTATAAAAATACATGCAGGGCCAATATAAAGTGCTCTCCAGTGACCTGTTCATTATCAAAAAATGTACAAAGAACAAGTCACCCCCTGAGACTGGAAGAGCAAAGATTACATGGACCACAAAGGAAGGGATTCCTTACGGCAAGGACAATAAAGTTATGGAACTCACTGCCAAGAGAGGTAGTGCTATCAACCTCAATAGATGCATTTAAAAATTGCCTGGATGCTTTTTTTTTTTTTTTAGAAAAGCAGAACATACAGGGCTATTAATCCAAGGAGAAATCTGATTGCCCTTTGGAGTAAAGAAGGAATTTCCCCCCCGCAATAGCTTTCTTAGGAGTTTTTGCCTTCTTTTGGATCAAAAGATGGAATGATAAGTAGAAGGGTTGAACTTGTAAGACTTGTGTCTTTTTTCAACATAAATCACTATGTTACCATGTATGATATCAGATATACATTATGGTCAGACCATTATGAGGTTATTCTGTCTCTCAATAAGGGGAGGGCAGCGGGTAGATCGAACTGGAGAGTTAATGACTTCTTTTTTTGCCTTCTTTTGGATCAAAAGCTGTAATGATAGGTAGAAGGGTTGAACTTGATGGACTTGTGTCTTTTTTCAACCTAAATTACTATGTTACTATGTTACTATGTTACTATTGAGTAAAAGTACACTTCAACAGCAGATTAGAGACACTATACTTAACTACTTTATTGATAACGGGGATAAAGAGGTTTCTGCAATAATGACCTTGTATGCATTCAATGCATTGTAAGAGGAGAATTGGTCAAAATAGGAGCCAGAGAGAAAAAGAAAAAATCTTAAAAACCTTGAACAACTGTATGCATCTCTTGACGACTTGGCCAGGGTAAATAAATTAAGTCCAAATTGGGAACTCTCAGAAAAAATCTATAAGATTGAATAGGAGATAAACATGCAGATCCTGGACAAGATAGTAGAGGTAATAAGTTGGATAATTTAATGTTGGGCAGACTGCGAAAACATAGATCTAAAAAGAATGTGGCAGTCATTAGAACCAACAAGGAGATCTTGATGACCCCAGAGAGAATAGGGGATGCTTTTAAAGAATTCTATCAGGATTTGTAAAATTTACCTGACAGATCCACCAAGACACAAATAGAGAATTATCTTGGGAAAATCCAACTTCCTCAACTGAATAATGACCAATTAAGTATGTTACATCAAAATATTACAGAGGAAGAGGTAGCACAAGCCATAGACAGACTCAAGCAGAGTAAGTCCCCTGGTCCAGATGGATTTAATAAATAATTTGGAGTAATTCAGAGAAATAATGTTCTCAAGTCTCAGTGGAATTTGAATTCCCAGATATTCAATGTGTCTTATAGTTTGTAAATCTTGGCCCAGTCCGTCCAAGGTCGCCAGTTTCCCAGGGTCCAAAAACAGTGGGATGACCTGGGTTTTTAGATAGATTCAGCCTATAGTTGAAAAGGTTAGAGTATCTGGCTACCAAGCTTAGGATTTCTGGTACTGATTGTTGTGTGGATGCAAGTGTTAGAAACTCATCTTCTGCATGTAGCATTATAGTATGAGATCTATTTACTATTTTAATTCCCTCTACGTCAGCAGATCTCCGAATCAGTGCTGCGGTTCAATCAAGAGAGCATATAGTAGTGGTGCCAGTGGTCACCCCTGGCGCGTGCCATTTCTGATTTTGAACAGTGCTGAGTTCAGAAAGGATCCCCCAATTCTGGCCCTTGGGTTGGTATGGAGGGCCATAGTTCGATGTAATAAGAGGCCTGTCAACCCAAACACCTGCAGGATCTCCAACATAAACCTCCAGTTAACTCTATGAAAAGCCTTATCAGAGTCTAACACCAGAAGGACAGAAGGAGTGTTTTCTCTATGTATTACTATGGGTGTTATCTTTGTATGACCTTCCCGGCATAAAATCAACCTGGTCAGAGCCAACCAGTTCCAGTATCACCCGATTCAGTCTCTGAGCCAAGATTTTAGAATAAATCTTAATATCCTGGTTAATGAGAAATATAGGATGATAGTTAACTACCAGAGTTGTAGGTTTCCCTGTTTTTAAAATCTGGAATATACAGGCTTATAGCATTTCATCCAGGAAGGTCATATCTGCGTCAACACTATTGTACACTCTTTCCAGCACTGGGGGAGATAATTGGATCTAAAATTCTGTAAAATAGGGCTAAGAACCTGTCTGGCCCAGTCGCCTTCCCGATTTTTAAATCCCGGATAGCACCAGAGATCTCCGACTGGGTAAGAGGTATTGTAAATTTTTCTTCCAATATCTTTTTTTATCTTTATTTTTTATTTTATTTTTAATAATACAATATACACAAATCATACATTATTTGTAGGCATAGCATAAGTATATTAATAACAAATAAACATATAATGTCCATTCATACTTCCATTCTCTCATATATACATATGCTAGCTGCTGGCTCTGCGGGAGGGGACCAATAGGGAACGGGGGGAAGGCTACGGTTACAATAAATTAATGCTTAGTGTCATACAATTGTCTGATTATACAATTTCCATGGGTACCAGATCTTATCATATTAATTTCTGGCCTCCTGGTCATTATAGAAAGCGGATTCCATTTTGCATTGGAAGTCCATCTGTGCCCTAATATCAGACCATGAGATCTGTCCTACACTTTTCCATTTTCTTGCAATGCATAATTTTATTGCCACTAAAATATGAATCAGTAGGGAAGTTTGGGCTCTTTCTACCATCGGTATATCAATGTGAAAGAGAAACGTTTGTGGAGTTAACGAAAATTGTCTATGTAGAATATAATTTAATAGATGAGAGATTTTTTTTCATTTCTTGTAAAACTGGGCATTCCCACCAAATATGAAATTGAGTACCCAAATCTTTTTCACATCTCCAGCAGAGAGGTGATGCCTTTCTTGTGAAACTATTCATTTTTGTTGGAACTAAATACCATCGGAAGTTAAGTTTATATTGAATCTCCTGTAAATTGATACAATGTACATGTTTTTTAACCAGGCCGAGTCCTTGCAACCACTTATCTCTAGTACATTTTTTATTCAACTCTTTCTCCCAGTTAACCCATGGCTGTTATTTAGTTTGTTTCATCAGGGAACAAATTAATTTATTTAATCTAGATATTATTTTATCTTTAAAGCGTACTTTAGTGAAGAAGTCTACTGTAGGATTCATTGATATCCGCCTTTGAGATATAAAATTTTTCACCCTTAAATAGTTAAGAATCTCTTTATCTGGAAGACCAAATGATGATTGAATCTTAGTGAATGCAGCAATACCATCTTGTTATAATATCATCTCAATATTTTTTATCCCGTTTGTCTTCCAGATATTCAGGTCAATATTTCCAATAGCAAATGCGATGGACTCTAAAGGGGATGATTTCTGAATGCTATTGTCCATCACCAACATTTTTTTCATCGAAACTATGGTTTTACAAATATCGGATAAGATCAGATTCATTATATTTATATCTTTTATTCGTTTTTTTGTCACACCAAATTAAGTGAAACGGTATATTTTTGTTTAAATCAGAGCGCTCCAATTCGAGCCATTGTGGCTTTTTGGAGGTCGAATCATCCCTGGCAAGAAGGAAATGACTAATCATTCATATCTGATGTAATCTGATTATATCTGGATAAGATACCCCTCCATGTTCTTTTGGTTTCTGGAGAATATGTTGCGCTATTCTGGGTTTTTTACCTTGCCCTATATAACTATTTATTATTTTCTGAAATTGCTTCAGTATATTTGTATCTACTCTGAGAGGGATATTTCTAAAAAGGTACGTTAATTTTGGAATTAAGTAGCTGTTTACCACATTAATCCGGCCTAACCATGAAATTTCTGAATTTCTCCATTTTATTAGAGAATCTTTAAACTCTCGTAGAAGAGTTAAATAGTTAATTTCTATCAATTTAGTAAAATTAAAAGTATGTTTAGTACCCAGATAGTCTATATGTTTTAGGTCCCAATTTATTTTGTATTTCTTCTTTAAATCATCTTTCTCTGATTCTGAATTTGATTTCAATAGGATTTGGGTTTTATCTATATTAAGTTTATAGCCTGAAAAAACTCCATATTCTTTTATTATTTTAATAGTGATACAAAAAGTGACAGTGCGCTAAAGTGTCAAACCAAGGTGCAAAATACAGGATATGTATCAGAAATATGACTCACGTAAATGTGGTCTCACAGATGGTTACAAATGATTTCTTCAAGTTGTATACGTATCTCCAAACAAATAAAACAGATGTTAGAGCATATACAGTACAATTTTAGATTGCAGATTGCCTAGCCTTGAGGAAGCCCACTAGAAGGGCGAAACGCGTTGCTTGGCACTACTTCTTCTCACCTTCCTGGGGCTTGATTGTTCCTGTCAGGATTGATATCTTGGATCATCTGTTCATGTTTTTAAGTGTAAGATATTTTATGTTTCTTATTAAAATTGTACTGTATATGCTCTAACATCTGTTTTATTTGTTTGGAGATACATATACAACTTGAAGAAATCATTTGTAACCATCTGTGAGACCACATTTACGTGAGTCATATTTCTGATACATATCCTGTATTTTGCACCTTGGTTTGACACTTTAGCGCACTGTCACTTTTTGTATCACTATTGTTTTATGTATAAGGCACTTGGGGTAGTTGCCTGACAGATTTGCAGCTTGTGTAAAATAGCACAAGCGCCATTTAAACCTCTACACTTTTTTGCACATCACTTTTATTATTTTAAACATTTCTGGAATAGAATTGGTTGGATCTGAAAGAGTCAGAATAACATCGTCAGCGTAGAGTGAGATTTTTATTTCAGCCGAATGAACTTTCATTCCATAAGCCTGCTCAGACAATCTAATATAAGCTGCCAGTGGTTCTATTGATAATATATATAGTATCGGGGCCAAAGGGCAGCCCTGTCTTGTACCGTTATTAATAGTAAATATATTTGATTGTACCATGGATCCTATTACCTGAGCCCTTGGGGTCTTATATAATGCCATTATACTATCCAAGAAAAAGTCTCCGATACCAAAATGTTGTAATACAGATTCTAAAAACCCCCAATTTACTTGATCGAAGGCTTTTTCTGCATCTAGGGCAACAACTGCTGCACTAGAGTCACTGTTATTTATCTAATGAATGACATTCAATAATTTCCTAATGTTGTCTGATGAATTCCTTGACCTTACAAAGCCACTTTGATCTTGATGGATAATTTCAGGTATAACCTGCTTGAGTCTATTAGCCCAAATTTTTGAGTACATTTTTACATCCACGTTCATTAATGATATTGGGCGATAATTCTTAATCTGTGTAGGGTCTTTATCTGATTTAAGAATTGGAATTATCGAGGCTCGGGTCATTTCTGTGGGAATCAATTTGGTTTCGGATATTTGAGCATATGCCCTGAGAAGATGTTTAGAAATAGAGCCTTCAAACTTTTGAAAAAATAGAGAGATAAACCCATCCGGGCCTGGTGCTTTAGATTTTTTAAAAGATTTTATAACTTCCTTTAGTTCGATATGGGAAAAGGGTCTATTCAAAAAGTCTTGCCTTAAGTTGGATAATTTAGGGAGCTTCAGTTTGTTAAAAAGTGTACTAATTTCCAAAGATGAGCTATTACTCCCTTTCAAATTATATAGATTTTCATAGTAGAAAGGCATTCCCTATTTGACTGAGAGTAATACAGTGATTATTTTTTACTGTTATTATCTTTTTTATTTTCTGAGAGCTTTTCCTATTTTTTAATTTGTTAGTTAAAAATGTACTTGCCCTGTTCCCAGAGTGATACCAAAACTGTTTTAATCTGATAATAGCTTGATTGGTCATCTCCAATGTTTTATTATTAATTTCATTTCTGATATTATTTATATCGCGTAATATAAGTTTATCCAAATGTATCTTAAGTATTTTTTCTAATTTAGCTAGTTGAATATATAAATTATTCAGACTCTCCCCCTTGTTTTTTTTTTTGCGATAGCTCCTAGTTTTATAAGTTCACCGCGAATTACGCATTTAAAGGAGCACCAAAGGGTAAGATCTGACACTTCTCCATTATCATTATTTTCAAAATAATCCTCTATTCGATTAGTCATTTCCTTCATATTGGCCTCAGAAATCAACAAGTCATAATTTAAACGCCATCTATCTCTAGGCCTATATTCTTGATTATTATACAGCTTCAGGAAAATAGGGGCATGATCAGACCAGGTTATTGAGCCGATAGAGGACTCCTCAATTAATTCTAATGTTCCAGCTTTAATAAGAAAATAATCGATTCTAGAATATGATAGATGTACAGACGAATAAAAAGTGTAGTCTCTATTATCTAAGTGTTGAACTCTCCAACAATCAAAAAGTGAGTTTTTTAATAAAAAATCTTGCATATGTGTAGTGGAAATTTTAGAGTGTTTAGAATATAGATAACGCCCTTTCCGATTGCTATTTTTATCTAATTTGGGATCAACAATACAGTTGAAATAACCTCCAATTAAGAGAGTACCGGATGAGACCAATTCTATTTTGGAAATTATATCATTAAGAAATCGATAAGGGGTTTGATTTGGTGCATAAACATTGGCTAGTGTATATAATATATCATTCATTTTTACAATCAATATCAAATATCTACCATTTTTATCAGTTTCATCATAAATGTGCTCAAATTTTTATTCTTTTGGAAATGATGATAGCTACACCTCTTTTTTTCTTTCTACCTTTTAGGTTACCACAATAATTTACTGGATAATCCTGATATTTCCAAAGAGTGTCCTCCCTTTCTATCCAGTGGGTCTCTTGCACAAACCCCACATCAATCTTGTTTTCTACTAAAGTCCTATACAAACAACCTCTTTTTTGCGGAGAGTTTAGTCCCCTGGCATTTATAGACATTATTCTTAATGGCATTATTTAGTTGAAATGTATTATTTATTATTCACCTCAATGTGTTGCCAAACCCCTCTATGAGCCTCCCCCCTAAAAGCCAACACTAACAGTACATTCATACACAGACAACAGAACAAAAAACATAACCTTAGGCACAGAGTCATCAACCTTGATAACTCAATGTCTGTTCCTTCTGCCGCCGCAGGAGTGAAATCCTAGAGTCCAGTTCCAAATTATAAATATTTATAAGCATTAAGACTGGGGGGGTAAGGAGAAGCCTGTAACGCTTCTCCATCCTAAAGTGAGGGTAAGTGAGGACACCAAAAAAGGGGAATCGCCCTCTACTCTTTACATTCCTAAATATAATATAGAGGGGATTATCAGAAAAAAAAAACTTCTCTCCTTCTACATCTTTTCTCATGCCTCTTACGCCAAATGTGACTTCATATTATTTGTCTTAGATCCATTAGTCATTTACCAGTAGACCCCAAGTAGATAATATAATACAATAGACTTCAGTAATGAGTGCTTAGGGGAATTAATCAGTTTTAATGGAACTTACTTCCTCTAATAGTTAGTAATCAGTTGTGTACAGGGAGACGATTTCAGTTTATAACAATCAATAGTCTTGTCTTAATTCTTCCCCTTAAATTGATAAAACTCCACATATGTTAAGATCCACAAGTGCAGTGTACTACCGCAATGAGTGTTGAGGGAGATTTTAATGGTATTGCGTAAATCTCGCTGATAGTTAAAAATCAATTGTTTGCAGAAATAGGTGTATTCTTTGCAATAGTAGCTCTATGCAGCAAAAAATGGTCTTTGTCTTATTTCTTCCCCGAAATTTGTTGATACTCCAGATATATAAGACAATACAATACAGTATGCTTAAGCAATAAATGCTAAGGGGGATTGATCAGTTTGAACGAATTTTACTCCCTCTAATAGTTAGAAATCAGTTGTGTGCTAGAAGATGAATTCAATTATCTTATTCCTTCCCCTTAAATTGCTGATACTCCACGTATGTTAAGTTCCACAAGTACAGTGTACTACAGCAATGAGTGTTGAGGGCGATTTTAGCGGTAATCTGTAAATCTCGCTAATAGTTAATAATCACTTATTTGCATAAAAGTGAGTTTGATTTCTAACTATAGCTCTTGTTATGTATAGGTAAATAGATTTGTGCCAACAGCTTTTTACGAAAAGGTGGCAGGAAGGCTTAATCTTCTATTTTCCCCACAGAATATTAATAATTACTATGAAGAAGTGAATGGAGAAGCTGTAGACTTTCCAGAATTTCTGCCTTCCTTACAGTTAGCAGCGCTTTTACCTTTAAAGGAGCTCCCATTTAAAGGAAGTATCCCATTAGAATCCGTCTTATGCTCCTTCTTCGGAAACATTTATAATTATAGAATTTACAGTTAGATGAATTTCCTCTTCACCGTGTTGCTGTTAGATAGATTTTATCTGCACCATGTCCTGGAAACTGATTATTCCTTACGTGTTAGTTTCTCAGTCTCTATTCTCCACTCTCTTCTCAATTTTATTTTTCTTTTCTTTTCCTTCACTCTCCTTCCTTCTTTCCTTCTTTATTTCCCCTCTTTAGACATTTTCATCAGGCGCCCTTCTTCTTGTCCTCTCCCTCTCTCCTCAGTCATTACATCGACGCTGGCCTGTTGGCTTGCTGGAGCTCCCGGTTCACGGACCTCACGGCGGGCTCAGGATGCGTCACACTCTCATGCGCGTCACATCTCACGTCCGCCTCACGTCCGCCCGTCCCTCTTCCGATATCTTTGTAAGTCCTAACTTCGTCAAGAAATTTGTCAGATCCATATCTTCCTTTTTATAATATTTATTACATTTTCATTCTTTCCAGTACAAAAATATACAAAATATTCAAGACAACATACATGTTATGCATTAGCTCATTCTTTAAAATGCATCAAACAGATTTTTCACTTTCTTAGCAGGGCATATATAACTCACAGTTTTCATATCATCATATAGCGCTTCGAAGGCAGAAATACGTGCATTTTAGGTGCTTCTTTAATTCAGGTCTGTCATATATATTGTTGCAGTGGGGTCTAAGGGAATTCTATAGAAGAGAGGAAACTCAACTAAACCATCTGGAGAAGGTTTGTTGTATTGGTTTTAATGGTGTTCTTTTCTGTTTCCCTTTCGATTCCCCTATCCTTCCCCCTTTTCTTTCCTTATTTTTCAATAGTGGTAGGTGAATTACATCTCCCCTTTCCCCTTCCCTTGCTCTTCTCTCTCTTCTTAATCCTCTCCTTTTTACCCACCCAGAGAAAAAAAAAGAAAAAATAACATACTAAATATATCTTTATACAATTCGCTTAACAGTCTTTCTCATCTCTTCAGATAAAAGATATCATAATACAATTTTTTTACACTTGTGCATGTTGCAGGCGTTCTTGATTGTATTCTACTTTAGACATAAAAGCCGACAGCTTCTACGTATGTTATTTATCTGAAAAGCACCTTTGTGCGTAACCATAATAAAAGGACATACAGTACAATACAATTATGGGGAAGTGCCATCCCGACACCCAGACCCAACCCATCCCTCAAACAGTCCTATCCTGTCTCCAATTTTTATTTGTATTTGTCCAAGGGGCCCATCTAGTAATACATTTTTGAAATTCCCTGGGGCCTGTGTTATTTGCGATGCCCTTCTCCATATTAAATTGATAATTAATTTGTGCATGTACTTGTTCCCCAGATGGACAGATCTGTTGTTTCCAGTGTTGTGCTATAATGGCCTTTGTGGCCAGGAAAATGTGAATTATAAGATTACTAAATGGCATGAGTATATGAAATAACATGTTTTCTATACTATATTCGTGCTCTACCTGAAATAAAGTTGAAATTTCCTGCAGAACTCTGTTCCACAGTTTTCTTATACTACTACATGACCACCATATATGTGATTGAGATCCTTTCTCTAAATTACACCTCCAGCACAACACCGGGTTTGATTTATTCATTTTGTGTAAAATACCAAGTGCCATCTATATACAACTTTGTATTGAAATTCTAGTAAATTTAGACAATGTTTTAAATTTTTGTTCTCTTTTTTATCTTAATCCAGTTTGTTATGAGATCCACAATAAAATTAGGAATCTGTTTTGATAATAATACCTCATAAGCCTTATCATTCATCCATAAAATCCTTGATAAATCTTCTATTCCTATTAAATCTTTCTCCAACTTGTACCAAGGTTCACCTCTTGCAGAAGATGATTGCCACTTAACGTGAAATAATCTGCTGGTTTCGTAGAGCTTTATTATATTAGGTAGACCAAACCCCCCTTCATTTGTTTTTTCATGAGATGGATCCTATTAACTCTTGTTTTTGTTCTATTTCTTGGAATCATCAAGGGTAACATTCTGAACATATAGAGCCATTTTGGAATAATATAGTTTTTCACGATGTTTAATCTTCCCAACCAATTTATTTCTAGATTCAACCATCTTCTAGTTAGCTTTTCATGAGTATCTTTATACAACTTATCAAAATTGTCTTTCATTGTTGTCTTTTCATTCGGGGTAATGTATATTCCCAGATATAAGAAGCCCTTTGAGGTCTGATAAAAGGGATATTTATCCACCATTCGTGACTTCGAATCTTCCTCGACATTAACTAATATCACCTGTGATTTTGTGAGATTGAGTTTGTAGTTTGAAAGTCTAGAGTATAGATCAATCTCCTGCATGAAGTGGTCTATTGAGGTCTCAGGTTCTGTCAAAGTAACGACTACGTCATCGGCATACATGCATAATTTTAGCTTTTGTCCCTCCGGGTATATTCCTTTAATACATCCATTCGTTCTAAGCCTTACTGGTTCTAAAGTCAATATATACAACATTGGAGCTAACGGGCAGCCTTGACAAGTACCATTATTCACTTTGAACCAGTCAGCCTCTATACTGGGACCAATGGTTCTAGCCGTTGGGGCCGAATACGTTGCCATAATGGCTGTCTGAATTGAGCATTCTATTCCTATCTTATTCAATACTTGAGTCATAAAGCCCCAGCTGACCCTGTCGAAAGCCTTCTCAGCATCCAACGACAGGGTCAGCTGGGGGATCCTCTCTATGGCTACATATTCGAAGATATCTATGAGTCTGTGTACATTATTCTCAGAGTGACGACCCTTCACAAAACCTATCTGATCTTTATCGATCAGAATTGGTATAACCCTTTCTAATCTGTGAGTGATAACCACAGACATTATTTTACATCACAGTTAATTAGTGAGATTGGTCTATAGTTTGATGTATAAACCGTATCTTTATTTGGTTTAGGAATTGGTGTTATTGTACTTTGAAGTAGTTCTTTTGTAATGGTTGCTCCGTATTTGATCTTTTGATCTCCTTAAACAGTACTACTAGATAATCAGAAAGTACATCACTAAATATTATGTAAAAGTTACCACTGAACCCATTCAGGCCTGGAGCTTTGTCTTTTTTCTGCCTTAAAATAACCTCTAATATCTCTGCTTTTTCAAATGGGGAATTTAAAAATCTTGTTTGATCTTCAGATATCTTTGGAAGTGATATGCTATCTAAATAACTTTTTTTTGGTCCCCAAGATCTCCCTTTGTTGGTAAATTATATAAGCTGGCATAATACTCATTGAATGCAGCACCTATATCTTTATGAGAAATATTTGTTTTATTTTGAACAATTATTTTTTTAATTCTTGTTTTTAATTTATTATTCTTTCATTTATTTGTTAGTATTTTTTCTGCCATATTACCCTTGGAATACCAAATTTGGTTCAGTTTCAATAAAGTATAGTTCGTTTTAGCTATTACTTGTTCCTTTATTTTTTCCATTATAGTATTAGTTGTAGTTACATTTGAGGAAATTGTATTGATGTGTTGATTCTTGCTAAAGTCAACATATAGTTGTGCTAAAGGCAAGTTTGTTTTTTTTTGCTTCAGATCCAAGTTTAATCAAGTATCCGTGTAAAACACACTTATATGTTAACCAGACTGTTGTAGCTGGTATACTATCCTTGGTATTTTCCCTAAAAAAAATCTATATTGGTCTTATTTTTATATAGATTATTGTTTAGCCTCCAGTTATTTCTGTTTATTTTATCGGAGGAATCTTGTATTTCCAGTATTACTGCCGAATGATCGGTCCACACTATGTAGTTTATACTGATTATACTTCCTACACTGCTGAGTGCTGTGTGCCCCCACCAGAAAATCATCCAAAAGGGAATAAGAAAGAAAAGGTTTGGAGAAAAATGTATACTCCTTTTCAACAAGGTTTAGCATGCGCCATACATCGTATAAATCATTCTTAAAGAGAAAGTTTTGGAATTTGTTGGCATTGCGTAGAATAGTTTTAGCCATCTTTTGACCCCAGGGAATTTTCTTATCAAGGCCTGCGTCTAAAACGCAGTTAAGATATCCTCATATTAATGTAATACCCTGGGCTACTCTCTCAATTCTTTCAAATACCTTATTCAAAAATGTAATTGGTTCCCTGCATACACGTTCAGCATAGTATAGACTTGGTCATTCAGCCTACAGACCAATATTATATATCTACTCTTTCTATCGATCTCAGTATAGATTTCTTCATATGTCACATTACTTGAGATCATTATTACCACTGCTCTTTTTTTTGTTCTATAAAGGGAGTGAATAACAGTGGGGTACGATTTGTTTTTTATTACTGGTTTATCCTCTTTCCAGTGAGATTCTTGAATGAATCCCACATCAAAAAACCTCCAATGAATTTTGGTTTATATGCTTCTAAATACCATTTTCATGATATGTTTATATATATCTCAGCAAGCATATGCAAATAATGCCTATAATCTGTTATAACAAACCAAAATACATATATTTGTAGCTGTATTCAAATCCATATTTCATAATAATTTATTATAACTCCAAACCCACACCTTAACTTGTGATTTCTTATTAACCCCTTCTTATTAATTTTTCTATAATATTCGTCGTTATTTCCTATATCTCAAAGTTAGTATATATATAGTGCCCATAGCGGGTCATAGTGAGCCCGAATACGAGTATTATTAATTATGTAACAAAACATGTATCATAAATATACAGTATATACCCCTAAAAAACTACATGTCATCGTTTTAACGTGAGTATTAATTAAAAACTTTTCAAATTTTTTTATTATGGTAGTTAAATCTATCTCTAAGTCTCTTTAAGTTATAATATGCACCACATTAAACCCATTAATCTGAGTATGCACTGACAAGGGGGGAGAAAAGAAGAAAACAAAAAATAAACATTTTTACTCCCTTTCTTTATATGTTAACAGTTATGATCCTCTACTCTCCGTATCCCCTTCCCATGCACCCTCCCTCCGTCCACTAACCAGTCCCTTTTTGCCCAACTAGCAAATTCTAGCGCTTTTTCTGCTATAGTAAAGGAGATTTTGGAGAACTCATAAATAATTATTATCCTGGCTGGGAAACCCCAGATATACTTTAGGTTCTCCCTTCTCAGAATGGTTGTCACCTCTATAAATGACTTTCTGAACAACCTTGTATGCTTGGATAAATCAGGGTAACATGATAAGTGAGAGTATTTGTCCGATATTTTAGCTGGGTCCCTAAAGAAATCCGCTAGAACCATTCTATATTTATATGCATCAAAACGAATGATCACATCTCTTGGTGTGTCCGGTGGCATGCCTCGAGGTTTGGCAATTCTGTGTGCTCTCTCAAATGAAATCTCATTTTTGTGTTGTCGAATACTCAGAGAATCACACATTTCTGTGAGATATTCCTCCAATGCATCTTGTGGAATTTCTCCCTTAATGCCCCTAATCCTAGGATTAATCCTTTGATCTCAATCTTCCACCGTGACTAACTGAAGCTGTAATTCATCAATTTTAGATGTTAGTTCAACAATTTGAGCATTAGCGGTATTAGTTTTAACATCTAGGTCTATAATGCTGTGTTCATTCCTTTGGATTCTTTTATCATAGGATAGGTCATCCTTTATTTATTTTATGGATAATTTAATATCTTGTTTAAATTATGTAAATTGTGAATCAAGGCATTTTTTCAGGAGGTCCACAGTGAGAATTTGTGACTCTGAATCTCCCGATTTATCCATATGGGATCCAGCCGATTCTATGCCACTATGGGATATTGATTCCTCCAAATCATCTCGGGACTGCTCTGGCGAATTATTCTTAACCACTGGAGAAAAAATTGATGGTTTTTTTTTGTTTTATCTTTTCTTTGCTCTTTAAGTTCTGCATCTTTCAGATCTTTTTTTTTCTGTTTAGATTCTCCTTTTTTATTTGTTGCCATTTTTTTGTCTTTTTTTTTTTTAGAAAACCTTTCTTTCTCCCTACTCTGTTTTTATTAAACATCTACATTTATTATTATAAGTCAGGTATCACTTTTAGGTTGATATATTTTCTTCATCCAGATTTTTTTCTTTTTTTTCTCTTTCTTTTCCCCTCTCCTCTACTTCCCCTTATTATGATAGCCCACAGTCTACGTGCATCAGATCATACAGTCGGTATCCACTGTTTTTTTTTTTTGGGGGGGGGGGGAGATAAAGCAGAAACAGGACCACAGTCTACGTGCATCAGATAATAAAATCAATATCCACTGTTTTGGAGAGGATGGGGGGTGGGGGGGGGGGGGGAGATAAAGCAAAAGTTAATATCCACTGTGTTGGAGGGGGGGGGGGGGGCTGTAGATAAAGCAGAAACAAGGAAAAAAAAGAAAACGTACCTGTTTCAAGTCGTGTCTTCAATCTTCACGCAAGCTTCTTTAACTGGTTCAGGTTATTCAGGGTCATTCACTGAGGCCTTTAAATGTGCAGATCAGGGTTCGTATGCCATATTTATTTATCTTTCCACAGCCTTGAAGGGAACCCCCTTCAGACATCCCTCCTTATCTGCTTCTGTAAGGCAATTTAAATTTCCACTGTCCGCAATATGCCTTGGTGCACGATGTCTGCCTGCACAGATCCTGAGGGTATTTCCCAAGCAGAGGCGGCTGCTCAGGGTTTTCCGGTGTCGCTCTCCACAAATATATTGATTATCTGCACACTTGCAGACAGTTTGTGCGTCCAGCAGTAGGCGCTGGTCAGATCTGACCACTTAGGATCTGCCTCCCTCTCCTCACATTTTTTTTAGTGAGGGAGAGAGACAGATTTAAAGTAATAAAAGTAAGTTAAAGTACAATAAAATAATAAATACACAATGCATTAATAATAAAACAATAAAAACATTTTTTATAAAAGCAATTCCCTGCATTTAAGCCATTCCCTGCCATTTGTCTTGCATAAGCAGTGATCTTGCACATCAGAGCATTTATTTTTGCCGTTTGTGCATTTTTTAGGGGTTACTTTTTTTTGTACTGTAATGTAGTACAGTACTACAAAGGCTCTTCTAAGAGTCATTAACCCCTTCCGTGCTGTCAATTACTGCTTACGCAAAGATAATGACGCCAAAGCAATTTTTATCTGTCTGCATATTTTTTATTTTAAAAGTTTACACACACTTTCTAGGGATTTACGTGTAAAGTAAAAATATTTTAGATTGCTCAGATGAGCATCACCATTCACCTGGTCAGATTTGTGAATATTGATCCAACCAATTTTGATCTGTCTCCCTCTCCTCACTTACATTTTTGTGAGGGAAAGAGAAAGATCAGTATTAGTGATATAAAATAACATTTTATAAAATTGTCAGGTTTTATGAAAGCCAATCCCTGTGTATTAACCCCTTCCCTGCCATTCATCACTGGACAAGCAGTAATCTTGCACAGCAACAGTATGTTCTGCTGTCTGCACTTTTTTCTGGATTAATTTCTTTGTACTGTAATGTGTTACAGTACTAGATAGGCTCTTCTAAGAGCTATAAACCCCTTCTTTGCTGTAGATCACTGCTTAGGCACTCATTCTGAGGCCGCTTATGTTGGGTTCAATTTTGACCCTGGTCAGCTTTCTGATATATCATCAAAGGTTCCGCAGCCACCGATACATCACTATGTATCGGTGGTTGCGGAACCTTTGCAACAAGGAGTCATGGGTGTCTACTTTAAAAAAATATATGGTGGGGGTAAATTACATTGGCTGGTTTCAAAGATATATCCCATATAGGACATGGACGCAGGTTGACTACATGTCAAAATTCCAAGTTGGAACACTGAGATGCGCACCCCACAAATGTTGCCTTTTACCCCCCCAAGCAACTAAACAAACCTATACATGGATGGTATCGCTGTACTCGGGAGATGGTGCTGAACACATATTTGGGGGGTTGTTTGGCAGTGACATATATCAGAATCTGTGAATTCATGCCTGAAATGCAATGTATGTGGAAACAAAACTCCAAAATTTACTACCACAAACTTTGACAAAGGCTGGTGGTAGAATTAGTACATGTACAGTATTAAAATACCACCATTTGAAATACCTTAGGATGTTTTAAAAATATATATGGTTTGATGGGGTAAAATACATTGGACGGCTTAAAAAATGTTCCAAATGGAACATGGGCGCAGGCTGACTACATGTCAAAATTCCAAGTTGGAAATGCGCACATCCCAAACGTTGCCTTTTAGCCCCAAAACAAACCAACAAACCTATGCATGGGTGGTAACCCTGTACTCAGGAGATGTTGCTGAACACATATTGAGGTGTTGGTTGGCAGTGGAAAAAAACTGAATCTTAAAATTCATACCTGAACTATAATGTGTGTGAAAAAAAAATGACATCCCAACCCTTTGACATAGGTTGGTGGTAGAATTAATACATGGAAAGTGTTAAAATACCCCAATTTTAAATATCCTAGGATTTCTAGTTTTCCAAAATACATGGTTTGATGGGAAAAAAATACTTTAACAGGCTTCAAAAGTGTCCCAAATGGAACATGGGCACAGACTGACTACAATTCAAAATTCCAAGTTGGAAATGCACCCCCCCTAAATGTGTCCTTTTAGCTCCCACACAACCCAACAAACCTATGCATGCATGATATCCCTGTACTCAGCAGATGTTGCTGAACACATATTGGGGTTTGTTTGGCAGTGACATATATCAGAATCTGTGAATTCATACCTGAAATACAATGTATGTGGAAACAAAACCCCAAAAATGTACTACCACAAACTTTGACAAAGGCTGGTGGTAGAATTAGTGCATGGAAAGTGTTAAAATACTACCATTTGAAATACCCTACGTGTCTAGTTTTCAAAAATGTATGGTTTTGTGGGGTAAGATACACATTCTGGCTTCAAAATGTCCCAAATAGAACATGGGCGCAGGTTTTCTGCATGTCAAAATTCCAATTTGGATACCAAAAAGCGCACCTCTCAAATGTGCCCATTTAACCCCAAATTAACCTAACCAACCTATACATGGGTGGTATCCCTGTACTCAAGAGATGTTGCTGAACACATATTGAGGTGTTGTTTGAAAATACCACTTCACATTTCCAGGTAATGTTTACCTAAATTGAAATCCATGTGAAAATTTAAAAAACATTTTTTTACCAGGAGATCATATAGATAGGCTCTTTAACATGGTTAGTTAAAACCCTGTACGTTTATAGAAACCTTTGTAAGTGTCATCAAAATGGTAAATTTGCCACTTTAAAGCCGCCCCCCCCCCACCCGATATGCCATCTGTACAGTGTTCCCTCTAGTAAAAATATATACATTGCATACTTCAAAAATATACTTTAAAAAATACAATACATACACCCAAGACACCCATTGAAATATGGGGGGGGGGGGGGGGAGAACCACAATCAACAACTTACTCTAGACCCCATAAAATACCTCAAACCATTATTTCCTGCACTTTCTCAGAGATCATCTTAATCCATCTGTCCCATCCAGCTTTTTTGTCACTCTGTGCTGTTTAGTGGGCTAGAATACCCTTCTCCATCTTTAATTGGTACAGCAGTTGGCCTCTGATTTCCAGCCAGCCTGGAACCAACATAGATTTACCATTTCCTAGTAATTGAAATTTTTACTGTCTGATTAAAATTGGTGCTGGGGAGAAACCCCCCCCCAGCACCAATTTTAATCAGACAGTAAAAATAACATGCCAAAATTACAAACTTTACAAATAAAGCTACTGGAAAAAAGTAGAGTTAAAAAAAACAAATCAAAGATAGAAATATGTAAATTACTAACAAAAACGTATTATATTTAAAACAAAAATGGTATACAAGGGGGAACAGAGCGGACAAAACGCTTTCAAATATGCTAAAAAAACGGAGAATCAGACACAATATAAATAAAATAAACTATAATTGTAGAACCATACTGGACATGGAAAAAATAGAAGAATCCTTTGTAGACTTTTACCGTGATCTTTACCATCTAAATAGAAAACAACAGGCAACAAGAGAGGAGGAAATAGAAAAAATTCAAGAATACTTAAGGAATCTAAACCTCCCCACAATAACAACAGAAGAGCAGGAGATGTTAAATGCTCCATTTTCAATTAAAGATATAAGAGATATAGTGGACAACCTAAAGAAAAATAAATCCCCGGGCCCACGTTTTTTTTTTTACATGGTGTTCAGAAAAATCAAGAGTAATGGTGAAATGCCTAAAGAACTTCTGAAGGCAAATATCAGCCCAATATTAAAAGAACGTAAAGAAAAAACAGAAATTAAAAATTATAGGCCCATTTCCCTGATTGACTCAGATATTAAGATCTACTCGGCAGTCCTGGCGGGCAGGTTGAAAAAAATAATCTCGCGCCTGATTCACCTAGACCAGTCAGGCTTCATCCCAAATAGAAGTGCAGCGGATAATGTCAGAAAGAACTTGGACATCTTGTTCTTTGCCAAAAACATAGGTGGGTCCACGCTGGCCCTGTCATTGGATGCCGAGAAGGCATTTGACAGGGTCAGCTGGACCTACCTCAAGGAAACTCTGTCAGCTTTTGGAGATTCCTATTTAAACGCAATATGGGCACTATATACAAATTCAAGTGCCAGGATAATTGGCTCTGGCATCGCAACAGATGCTGTCCACTGGCACCCATGTTATCTGTTTTATCTCTAGCACAGAGAATTAGGAACAATAGAAACATTTACTTCTCAACTGTCTCTTATTAAAAGTTAAATATGGGGAAGTGTCAGGCTCTGGAATGTTGCACTGACCAGAAAGAACTAGAGTGTCTAAAAAAGATGTATGGATTCACATGGAAAGCAGATTGCATAAATAATTTGGGAATTCAGATTTCACGTGACCCTAAAAAACTCCTAGCTCTTAATTATCAACCTCTACTGTGGGATTTCTCTAACAAACTAAATGAGTGGAAGGCTCTCTATGTTTCCTGGCTGAGTAGAATTAATGTTTAAAACTATTATGTTCTTCCTCATTTGTATTTCCTGTTAAAGTTGATCCCATTGAGAGTAGATCCCAGATTGCTTAAACAATTCCAGGTAAAATTTAATAAATGTATCTGGCAAGGTAAGAGAGCAAGAGTGGCCTTCACAGTAATCTCCACAAAGCATGAACAGGGTGGGTGGAGAGCCCCAGACCTAAGTAGGATACATGATGCTGCAATGTTAGCCCATATGGCCAAGTGGACTCATATGGACCCAGCTAGAGATAAGTGGATCCTGATGGAGCAAAGGGGCGCCAGTATTATTAAAAACCTGTTTTTGAACGAGAAAAGTAAAATACAGATAAACTGCCCTATAGCTGAAGACCTGTGTCTAGTATGGAAAAAATTTAAAAATAAATATTTCCCCCTGTTTAGGATCAAAAGGTACTTACCATTGCAATTGCTAGAAAACAAGATCCAAGACTTAAAATTAGAGAATTAGAGGAACCTTAATATCCTGTCGGTTGATCAACTGCTTGTAAATAATAAAATGGTTCCATTTATGGATCTGGTCTCCAGGTATGCTCTCCATGCAAAAGAACTCTATACTTACCTTAGGTTAAAAAACTTTGTAGAAAAAGAGGTAATCGCAGACTTACATGAAGAAAATGCTGATATGGAAGATTTCTTTAATGCAAAATGAAAAAAATATGGGGCAAGAGAGCATTTATTGCAATTTGCATGGAGTCCAGATTTGGAGACCTGCCCCGATAAAAAGGTGGCAGAGTGACCTGGGAGCCACTTTTAAAGACAGGGGTTGGGTCCAAGCAATTAGGACAACTAAAACCATTGTCCACTCATTAAATCTAGTAGAATTATTTTAGAAGGTGATCTATCGATGGCATATTTCACCAGAGTTATTAAAATTTTTTACCAAAATGCGGATGACCGATGCTGGAGATGTGGGGAGAATGGAGGGACACTCCTCCAATTGTGGTGGGAGTGTCGCTTTGTTAGAGACCTGTGGAATCAGGCAGGAAAGATGGCTTCGGATCTCCTAAACATAAGGGTTGACCTAGACCCAGCCTTAATGCTCTTTCATATTGGTTTAAGCAAGATCAGAACAGATCATAGAACACTAGTAATCCAAATACTTATAGCTGCAAAAATCAAGTTGGCAAGGACATGGAAAACCAAAGGTAAAATTAACACAGAGGACATTATCAAACAATTAGAGTTTCAGGCTAGAATGGAGAAGGGTTATTATTTGAACTACAAGAACTCATTAGAGGCATATTATATGACCTGGTCACCATGGCTGACTAGACACCAAGGGTGTGTGAATGTGAATGCTTGAGTATGAATGGAGAAATGTATGTTGTAAAGGTGGATGTTGGATGAAGTTGGAGGACAAAACTTAGTACTTGAATAGTTGCAAAGTCGAGATCTTAAGGCTTTTTTGCATATTTTGATTAAAAACAAGCCATGTAAGAAGGAGCATGACCACTCCTGAGAACTTATTATGAATTATAAAATACGGAGGTGTATGATAACAGCTAAGATATATCCCTATAAAGTGTAATGTATAGGGAAATGTTATTTATGTCACTAAGTTGTATGACTTGTTTTTTATATCTTTGATAATTTTTGTACTTCCAAAATTTTGTCTAATAAAAAAAAAAGAATTTTTTACTGCCATTATTAGATGTACAATAAAAACCTGTTTATCTTTATCCATTTTTGGGAAATTAAGATGAAGTAAAAAGAGCTCAGGGAGAGGGTCCAACTTAACATTGGCAAATCTTCTAATCAGGTCAGCAACAAATCTCCAGAGTCTTCCCACTGATTCACAGGACCACCAAATATGGGTCATATCCCCCATTAGAGCATTACACCTCCAGAATTCCCTAGAGCAATCTGGATAGAACCTATTAAGTTGGTTTGGGACTAAATACCACCAGTTATATAATTTGAATTGTTCTGCCAAAAGTTCTACCAAGTTTAAACATCTCACATTTTATACACATATGCGAACGAGCTCTTCCACTCGGTAGGGTTTATGCTTATATCTATAGAGCTATTCCATTTATTAATAGCCGCATTTGTAATCTCCCCCTCCATATCTCTGAGAATCTCTATACATCTGGGAGACAAGCCCTTAGCCTTATCTTTGTATAGTAAACTCTGGAATTTTTCCACAACTAAGTCATGCCCCTTATGTAGATGGTTCATTATATATCCTTCAGTGTGGATATAACCAAAAATCTCACCCTTGAGTTGGGGACTATTAGCCATAATATCTGAAAAGGGTCTGAACTTGTGTCCTTTTATAAGATCTTTACATTTAGAAAAAAACATTTTTCATCCAAATATTACGTTTCTGATTCTCTATGTTATCTAGCAATATCCTCAGAGACGTGGATGAAATTATCTTATTTCTAAGTTTGATCTTTTTGATTCTATTCCAATTGTCTATAAGACTTTCCGAAACCAAACTATTTTTAACTTCTGAAGATAATTTCCTCTTTGGATCTGTCTGAATAAGCACTCTATACTCTTAACTTTACATATTTCTTTTTCAATATGGTACCATTTTTCATACCTGTTAGACTCTCTCTGAGAGGTTATAGCTTGAGCTAGGAGGTTAGCCTTATTTTGTTCTTGTATATCAGGCATTGAGAGGCCTCCCTCCTTAGGGCTAATTTTAATTTTCTTTAAACCCAATCGTGGTTTCTTCCCTGCCCAAACAAAGTTCATAAATGGATTGTACCAAGGACAACCAACATTCGGGCACTCTCAGTGGGAGCATACGAAACAGATATTGCCATTTCGGTAATATGTGCCTTTAGCACATTTACCCATCCCCACCAGTAAAAGGCCAGGTTACCCCAGTTTTTATGTTGTCTAGAGGTTTGTTTCAGCATGGGTAAAAAATGTTATTCTACAATTTTTGTTAGATCCCGGCATATTTTAATTCCTAAATAATTAATACTGTTTGACCAAGTAAATCTATATTTCTCTCTCAAACATGTCTCCAGATGCATTGGTAAGCTATTATCATTTTGTCTATATTGAGACATATTATTCGCTTACCTTCGAGTATTGGTCTAGGGTGTCCATTAACTTCAGAATCTTATCACCCCATCCTATAGGATGACACAGTCTACATATGATATTCAATGGATAATCAGAGAAGGATGGAAAAAAAATCATTTTCACTAAATAGAAATCTATGCCATATATAATACCACTGATTTAGATCACTACCTTCTCTTTATCCAGTGTCATAGTCCTCAGTTCGCATTACAAATGATATAAAATAGAATGAGCATTGAACAGAAACAGGATAAACACCATATTATATCAATATATGAAGAAGATGATACTGATATGGTGGCTCAAAAAGTTAGCCACCCCGGTCCTGCAACATTGTAGCCCAGAATCTAAATCTGTTATACAAAAAAAGGGGCAAAACTAACAAGTGATTTTCACTGTGTAAAATCAGTGAACAATTTACCATATTATATCATTATAATATGTATGTAAAATCATCCTGTAGCCCTAATTCAATTTGCTACCGGACCAGTGTACAGCATTATAACTTCCACCTAACGTTACAAATGAGACAAGATATAAACATCACAAATCCTCTATTATAATGTTCAAGTGTCTCTGCGTCCAGTCCCTGTGTCCGTGGGATTGCGCTACTGCGCATGTGCCCCACGGACAGCCGTTGGGACTTGGAACGCAGAGACTTCTGTCAGAACAGTGTTCTGACAGGCAGGGCCGGCCTTAGGGGTGTGCGACCTGTGCGAGCGCACAGGGCGCAACACCCCAGGGGGCGCCCTCCTGCCCAAAGAAAAAAAAAACAGAAAACCGGTAGAGGCACTGGGTGGGGGAGATCTAAAGATCCCCCCTCACCAGCCCTCTGCTCGGCATGCTCTGCTAGATCCCGCCCCCACCCTGTGAAGCAGAGCACCGTCTGCTTCACGGGGAGCCACTGGCATCATGAGAAAGTGCTGCTCGGCTCCCCATGCCTGCATTAAGCATCCTTCTCTGCTGCCCGAGCAGCACCTTCTCTTGCTGACCTGGGCTCCCATTGAAGCAGACGCTGATCTGCTTCACAGGGTGGGGGCGGAGCTACACCGCTCAGCCGGTTAGCTCCGCCCCCTCCCTGTAGGGGTGGGAGAGAGAGACAGGGGCAGGGGGGAGAGAGAGACAGGGCAAGGGCGAGAGACAGAACAGGGGGAGGGGGAGAGACAGAACAGCTGGAGGGGGGAGAGACAGGACAGGGGGAGGGGGAGAGACAACAGCTGGTGGGGGGAGAGAGAGATACAGAACAGGGGGGTAGAGAGAAAGAACAGAGGGAGGGAGAGAGAGACAGAACAGGGGGAAAGGGGAGAGAGAGAGACAGACAGAACAGGGGGGAGAGAGAGACAGAACAGGGGGAAGGGGGAGAGAGAGACAGACAGGGGGAGGGAGGGAGAGAAAGACAGAACAGGGGGACGGGGAGAGACAGAACAGCTGGAAGGGGGGAGAGAGATACAGAACAGGGGGTAGAGAGAAAGAACAGAGGGAGGGAGAAAGAGACAGAACAGGGAGAAGGGGGAGGGAGGGAGAAAAAGACAGAACAGGGGGAATGGGGAGAGAGAGAGAGACAGAACAGGGCTAGAGAGACAGAACAGGGGAGGAGAGAGACAGAACAGGGGGGGAGAGAGAGACAGAACAGAGGAGGGGCAGGCAGGGGGGAGAGAGACAGGGCATGGGGGAGAGACAGAACAGGGGGAGGGGGAGAGACAGAACAGCTGGAGGGGGGAGAGACAGAACAGGGGGAGGGGGGAGAGACAGAACAGGGGGAGGGGGAGAGACTGAACAGCTGGAGGTGGGAGAGACAGAACAGGGGGAGGGGGGAGAGACAGAACAGGGGGAGGGGGAGAGACTGAACAGCTGGAGGGGGGAGAGACAGAACAGGGGGAGGGGGGAGAGACAGAACAGGGGGAGGGGGAGAGACTGAACAGCTGGAGGGGGGAGAGACAGAACAGCTGGAGGGGGAGAGAGAGATACAGAACAGGTGGGTAGAGAGAAAGAACAGAGGGAGGGAGAGAGAGACAGAACAGGGGGAAGGGGGAGAGAGACAGACAGACTGAACAGGGGGAAGGGGGAGAGAGAGACAGACAGGGGGAGGGAGGGAGAGAAAGACAGAACAGGGGGAGGGGGAGAGACAGAACAGCTGAAAGGGGGAGAGAGAGATACAGAACAGGGGGTAGAGAGAAAGAACAGAGGGAGGGAGAAAGAGACAGAACAGGGGGAAGGGGGAGAGAGACAGACAGTACAGGGGGGGAGAGAGAGACAGAACAGGGGGAAGGGGGAGAGAGAGAGACAGACGGGGAGGGAGGGAGAGAAAGACAGAACGGGGAATGGGGAGAGAGAGAGACAGAACAGGGCTAGAGAGACAGAACAGGGGGGGGGGAGAGACAGAACAGGGGGGAGAGAGAGACAGAACAGGGGGGGAGAGAGAGACAGATCAGAGGAAGGGCAGGCAGGGGGGAGAGAGAGACAGGGCAGGGGGGAGAAACAGAACAGGGGGAGGGGGAGAGACAGAACAGCTGGAGGGGGGAGAGACAGAACAGGGGGAGGGGGAGAGACAGAACAGCTGGAGGGGGGAGAGAGAGATGTAGAACAGGGGGTGGAGAGAAAGAACAGAGGGAGAGAGAGACAGAACAGGGGGAAGGGGTAGAGAGAGAGAGACAGACAGAACAGGGGGGGAGTGAGAGACAGAACAGGGGGAAGAGGGAGAGAGAGACAGACAGGGGGAGGGAGGGAGAGAAAGACAGAACAGGGGGAGGGGGAGAGACAGAACAGCTGGAAGGGGAGAGAGAGAGAGATACAGAACAGGGGGTAGAGAGAAAGAACAGAGGGAGGGAGAAAGAGACAGAAAAGGGGGAAGGGGGAGAGAGAGAGACAGACAGTACAGGGGGGGAGAGAGAGACAGAACAGGGGAAGGGGGAGAGAGAGACAGACGGGGAGGGAGGGAGGGAAAGACAGAACAGGGGGAATGGGGAGAGAGAGAGACAGAACAGGGCTAGAGAGACAGAAAAGGGGGGAGAGTGAGACAGAACAGGGGGGGAGAGACAGAACAGGGGGGGGAGAGAGAGAGAACAGGGGGGGAGAGAGAGACAGACAGTACAGGGGGGGAGGAGAGAGACAGAATAGAGGGAGAGAGAGAACAGGTATGAGGGAGTTAGAGAGAGACAGACAGGACAATGAAGAGGAAAGGGACAAACATGGGAAGGCAGAGAGATACATAAATGGGGGGGTGCCATGGGGGAATCCCCCACAGGGCGCCGGAACACTTAAGGCCGGCCCTGCTGACAGATTTCTCGAGCAAATTATCCTGTGCAATCGCAGGAGAATTTACTCATTGCGCATGCGCACAAAGTTACAGCTAATCACTCAGCTGTAACTTTGTAAAGACTGCGCATGCGCGAGCGGAGCGGCGCTACCCACCTCCTGCCCCCTTCACACCACGCTAAGGTGGTAAGTAACACAGGGGGGGACGACATAAGGGGGCAACATAGGGGCAAGCACCCTGGCGAGGGGGGAGCCTTGAGGGTTGCCTCATCTTGATGGGAGTTGTAATCCCCCTGCTGCATCAATAATACAACTCCCATCAAGATGAGGCAGCCCTCAAGGCTCCCCCCCTCACCAGGGTGCTTGCCCCTATGTTGCCCCCTTATGTCCCCCCCCCCCCGTCCACATATGTTAATTTAACGGGCTTAATGTCTAGTAAAACATAATCCTGTTATAACCATGACTATATGGTTTACCATAAAATGCCATTATACAAGGGGGATTGTAATGTAGCGATGGTTCAGAAGCTTATCGTTCCATCCTATAGCATTATAACACAAAGTCTACATATGATATTCAAGGGAGAGTGAGAAAAAAAATCCATCCTAATCTGTGATTCTTCCTTGCATCCACTACAGGAGTATCTGCTTTATATTTAAACATTTTAGCTCTATATGCATAATATGCATAAGTGAATTAACATATGATATTCAAAGTTAAATAGAAAAAAGGAGGAACAAATTTTAAATAAGTGATTTTTACATTAAATATTCAAAAGTTAAGTGGGAAGAAAAGGAAGCAAGTTTAAAAAGAGAAAGAACAAAAAAGAAATTCAGACCATCCTCTGTGGTTCTTCCTTATATCTAGTACAAGATTACCTACTCTGTCTTAAACCATTTTAACTCTATAATTGTGCATAGGTGATTTACCATATCCTGTCCATTAACACCACATCATTATCACTGTGACTATATGATCTACTGTAATATGCCGTTAGACATGGAAGATGATTACCAATTGCATGTATATATATTAGGGTGTAGATAACACAAGGCTATATCTGTATGTACTGTCAACATAATTCAGTTACCCCAATTGTCTGACTCACATTGAACACATTGGAGATTTATCATTCGAGGTTGTTAGGCAGATGGTGTTTGCTAATTGTTATTAGCCCCTGCTCCATAGAGGGGTCTAATTCTAAATGAGATCCTGGCACCAGTAACCAAAGCCATTGCACAATTTTGAGGAAGATCCCAAATCACTATTATTGTCACCAGAGTTCATGGGAGGTCATTGAGCCTATCCATTAGATCCAGCAACTAGTTTCAGTGATAACACAGTGTGATGAGCATTTCAATATTTCCAACCTCCCACCAATGACAGCCCGGGGGAGGTAGGGAAGGGGACAAAAAAAACCCTTCATGCTCAGGACAAACATTTCCCCCATCACTGCCGCTGGGTGTCAAAGGTAGAGAATGGGGATGTTGGTCACTGGGTCAGGCCCCATGTAACCATCTTTTTCCTCAATTCTTCAGGCACATAGGACACATGTTTCTCATCCCCCTGCGTAATTCGTATCTCGAATTCTCCACCGAGTATAGCAAGGGAACTGGGGAGTAAGTGGCTCTCACTGGGACAACAGTGATGCGGCTGTAGCCCCAAAAATGCTCGCTGCCCATTCTGCAAACACTCGCTGGTGCTCCTCCCATTCATGTCAGCATCGCTACATCATCGTCGCTTTCCCTCATGACAACTTTAGTTTGAAGGTATTGTCTGAGTGAGTGGCAGGATTGGAGTATGAGAGAGATGGGTTTGCATGTGTGGATCTGAGTGAGTGGCAAGATGGGAGTGTGAGAGAGATGGGTTTACATGTGTGTGTCTGAGTGCAGAGATGGGAGTGTGAGAGAGATGGGTTTGCATGTGTGTGTTTGAGTGAGTGGCAAGATGGGAGTGTGAGAGACGGGTTTACATATGTCTCTCTGAGTGAGCGGCAGGATAGGAGTGTGAGAGGCATGTTTGCACGCGTGTATGTGTCTGACTGGACATGTCTGAAAATGCAATTTTACAAAGGGGAGGAGTTAGTAATATAGCCACACCCTTTATGGAGAGTGCCCCCCAAAAAACCTGCCCCCATTCATCCAGGATCCTAGGATCGGCCCTGGCTACACTGCTAGCTTTCTACTAACCAACACAGGTGACTGCTATCAAAACCCCACCCCTACTAATTGACCACACTTCCCTAACAGAAAAAAATGGCATAAAAAAGTATTTTTCTTTTCACAAGCCTGTACCCTTCTAATTGCAGGTTAAAATACAAACCCAAAATCACAATACAATACCTTGTTTTAGCTTATTTAAATGCACCAACTGTACACTTTAAAAACAGCAAAAAGAGCATTATTATTATTATTATAATACTTGTTGCTACACTTGTTTGTTATAAGGGATCTTATAACATACTAGCACAGTGAGAAAAGAGCTTATTGTATTACCATTAAATAGTCAGTTTTTAATAACTTGTAATTCTAAGCTGACATGTATTGTTGTTGCTGAGTGCACTGGGACAAGTTAATTTGGTTTGGTGCCATTGGTTTGCATAGTTGCCAACATAAACCATGTTTCCAGGGACACATATTTGTTCCACATGCTGCAGAAAGACCATGTCAAGTGCAGCCCTGCAGTATGTAGGATGGATATATGCACAGAAAGAATACAATTAATTAATCAGGGAAGAGATCTCATAGGACCTACCATGATTAATTAATTGGATTGTGTCTTTGAGCATTTGCATCCTACAGATTGCCGGGCTGCACTTTGTATGCTCTTTCTTTAGCATGTGGAACAAATATGTGTCCCTGGCCAATGTTGGCAAAAATGGGTTTAACAGTAAATGTATATTGTGGTTATTCCGAAGATAGTACTGCTCTATGTTGAGAAACCTACTACATACTAATGTTCTAACCAGCCATTTACAGTGCTTTGAAGCTGCATGTTTGAATGTGTATTACTGTGAATGTTTGATTTGCAGGAAATATCCCTTTAAATTACATCATTAATTTTTTTGTTACTATAAAACCAATTAATGCTGTTATTTGGAGTAGATATTGATTCTAGTTAAACCAATTGCTTTAACTTTTAAGTTTTAAGGAATAAATGCCAGGAGATATTATGATATGGTATAAGATGATATTGTAAAGTATGGAATGTTAATGCAATATATTATTCTGTGATTGATGCATTATTGTTGTACCAAATTCTAAATGCCACTTATAATCATTCTGTATTGTATCTATCTTATGTTATATGATATACTGATATGTTATAAAGAAAACTGATTACCTCAAACATTTTTGCCTACACAATAAATTATATTTTATGTAACTATAGTTGTTACATGATATATTGTGTTGAATTATAAAGTTGTGCAGATTTCAACGAACTTATGATCAGAGATAAAATGCAGGGCATCTCTTTTATATTGATATTGTAGGTGTGGTAATATGATAATTGATAGTGCCATATTAATATTATTATTCATAATTATTATGTTTATATAAATAAACAATATCTCTCTAAAGTAGCTCCGATATACAATGAGACTTCCAAAAGGGGATGACCCAAAAAATAGATAAATTACAAAAGAGATGTGTTTAAAGTCTCTCCATAATAAAACATTTATTATTTATTATTAATAAATTTGTACATATAACAAGACAAAGGTGCAAAAGTGCAAAACATGAAAAACGTGATCATTAATTAAAAAAAATCTTTTTGTATAACCCCATAAATGGTTAAATAATTGCTGACAATATAAATCATCACTTTTAATATATAATGGGGTATATAAACAGTAGTCCCACTTTGCATGACAAATAGGTACAAATGATAACAGTAATGTACAATTATATGGCATACTGACTGGATAAACCTATAAATATTTAATTCAAAGAAGACCACAATTTAGAATGAAGGGTCAGATATCCTCCCACCATTTTAAAACCTTATGCAACCTTCAATTGTATTATAGTGAGCCAAAGACATTGTATCTATTAATATCCACCTTTAGTTTTCTATGAGACAGATGTCATGCTGCAAAGAGAAAGATAATAAACTAAATGTTTCCAATAAATTTTACAGGGAAGCTCACAACAGATATGAGTAAACCAGGAATGAAAAGTGTAGCACCTCTAATAAATCTAATGCCGCTCTTTTAAAATGACATTCTAGAATAGCAAAATGCCCCTCAAGAAGGCGGAGGGCCTCCCTCTCCGCCATCCCATCTAGCATCACTACACAGGGGGAATTACCCGCAGACCAGGACACCCTCAAGTTCATCAATGAATACCACGCCAGTGACTCGTTCCCTGGGTCCTCTGGTGTGCTATTCCCATCCGACCTGAAGCAGCACTCCTACATCCGGGAGTCAGTCTCTAGAGACCATCAGCCTGGCGGCTCTAACCAAGATTCTCCAAGCAAAATCCTGGACTCTTCCTGTGTTTGATCCCGGAAACCTGCGACACCCATGTTCTGCGGAGTTGTCTCCCCCGGCTCATATAGCAGAATTCCTCCATTACTAGCTCCGTAGGCCACTTGACAAGGAGGAAAAAGGTCCTGTGTCACACAGAAAAAAAAATAAAAATAACAATACTTATCTAAAATAACTTGTTCTCGAGTGGAATATATGTAAAAAAGAAAAACACAAGGTGATGCAAATGAGAGTGACGAAATATAGTGAAGTATATCACACAGGCAATCATTTAATGCCCACCTAACAAATTGACATAAAAGCTTACATAAAAAACAGGTAAAACAGCATTGAAAATGTAAACATCACCAGTCCTTCCGCTCGTGATTATGTAGACAACTGTAGTATACAGTATTGGTTAGATGGCAGCAGTGGAAGTAGATGGGCTAGAAAGGCTTCCGGGTTCCAAAGTCTCGGAGGACGTCACTAATCTCACGACGCGTTTCACCCAATCGGTCTTCTTCAAGGTAGTGACGTCCCAGCTGAAAAGTTCCAGTTTATATAACACCCACCCACTCAACAAGGAGGTCCAGCAGAAACTCTGGGTCGAATGCCCAACAGCAACGGACAAGGCATCTCACAGGTCGCACTTTGACCTGACTTTCGCCACTTTCATAGCCAGGAGTGGCAAGGATCCCAAGAAGGGCCTGGAACAAGTCCTACGCTCGGCACAAGATAAGCTGCTGGAGGTCTCTGGTCCATTAACACAGATTTTTTGGATGGTGGATTAAGCCCTCACGGACGGTGTATTCTTTGATCCACAATTGACCAGGTAATGGGCTTAACGCACCCTATGTCTCCTGGGTGATGCAAACTCTGCATTCAAACTCTGCATTCTGGCTCGATAACAAATTCGTAGAACTGGCAATGAAGGAGTTTAGCCCAGAGGCCAATGGCTTGCTTCTTGGGGACAATTTCCTGAAGAACATTAACCAACATGTGAACATTTTCACCTCACTAAACAGGGCTCAAGCTTCCATAAGATGGGTCTTTCGAGGGGACCATTTTTCCCACAGAGCTGGCCGGCAGAGGGGCCGTGCCACCAGCAGAACAGCCTTCATGGGCTCTAGGTCCCACTTTCCCGAGATTACGCCCTCCTACAGATTCCACGGCCGCTCAACGTCTTACCGTTCTCCTCCCTTCCGTGGAGCATCCTCTTCCCATAGAGTAAACTTACAGTCAGGTAAGACCATTTCTGGTTCTCCCTCATATCCTTATTGCTGGCAGATTGGCACATTTTCTTCCACAGTGGAAGGCAATCAACCAGGACCGTTGGGTCCTCCAAATCGGGGCTGGATTCCGCATAGAGTTCTCGTCCCCGCCACCTCAGAGTATTTTTGTTCAACCCCTTCACATCAGTTCATGGGAAGTAAAGCTGGTACTTTCTGGTGGCTTGGACAGTTTCGAGGGTGTCACGGTAACTGGACTGCAGTTCTAAGAGTACTCCAAATAAACTTGCATTTGTTTTATTTTATGTCATGTTTAAAGCTGTACAAGTTCTGTGTGACTCAATTATTCTCTGTTAATTAGTTTTATTGTTATATGATCATGTCCATTGTATGCCTTTACCAATTTAATGACTGGACCTAGTTGGGAACTACACTTGCCTCCCCCTAGTATAGCATGCTAATCCCCTGCTGATGTAATTATGTCTTGTCAATTTTACTTAACTTAAACATTAGTATCGTCTAGACTTAAGAGCAGATCACCCTAAAGCTCATGTAAGGGCTAACTAATCACAGCACTGGTTCTGTCTAGTGGTTTCAGTTATTGCCACAATAGGCTGCTCTTAGAAGAGCAGCTCAGAGCAAGGAAGCAGAGCTTTTAGCGGAGGTACTGAGCCATGGAACTGTGGGATGTGTCGGGATTATCGACAGCGGATCAGAATCTGCTCTGGGATTCTTAGGCATCAGAATGTCCAAATTACATGCTTGGAGGGTCTGGAATGGCTGGTGTGTGTGTGGGACATCACATCAATTCCTTTACAGCCCCTGTTGTGGCTGTCTAAAATTTCCTGGCTTCTTGATTCACTCAGGGGAAGTTGTATTGGACTATTAACAATTACCATTCAGCAATTTCGGCTGACCATATTCAGGTCATGGGAGTGGGCAAGGACCCGTCGGTCTGTTGTTTGCTTTAGGTCATTCAATTAGCTAGACCTCCTTTGGCTCATTACGCCTCATTCTGGGACGTCTCCCAGGTGCTTCAGTTCATAGAAACGTGGTCAGACAATGATTGTCTGTCTTTACAACAACTTTCAGCCAAACTGGCTCTTCTTTTCTGCTTGATCTCTTTTCGCTATGTATCTGACTTTCGTGTTTTCAATACGGATTCTTTCTGCTTTTCCCCTAGGGAGTTTCAGTCTCCATTTACAGAGGGACTAAATCCCACTCTACTTCCTAGGCTCTGCATCACCCATTATGTTCACTGCTATCCGCTTATCTACATTCTTCTTCTCGGAGTCCTTTGTTTATCTCCTACTTCTGTCCTTTCAAACCATCAACGAGTTTAATTCTTGGTTCCTCTGTATTTCTCCTGATCAGCACATCAAATAAAGAGGAAGTGTCAGAGATTGCTGGGGCCTTATATATGCTGTGTTTCTGTTTTGTGATTGGTTGTTTATAGGGTTGCGCCTTTTGAAAAAAAATATACCGGCCAGTGGGGGGCAGAGCCACAAAAGGGGTAGAGTCATAAAAGTTGGAGCCACACAAGGTTGGAGCCACTTAATGTTGCATGATTCTACCAGGCTGAGCTTCAGACTCGTTGGTACAGGTACCAGGGGCCTGGAACTAATTTCTTGTAAAGCACAGGATATCCTGAAGCACAGCGTAGTTAGGGAAACACTGATAATGAAGTGAGAAAAAAAAGTACACACAGTCACAGTTTTGAAACATGTAAAACATTTATTTGAAAGTATTATAAATATGTTTAATATTTTCAGATATTTAAGGATGTTGTTTTTTTATTAAAACATTACTGAGCTCCCTCTGCAGTATTAACCCCCTCCTTCCCAAAAATAAGGAGGAGTCCTCACCAAAAACAATACTGATCTCACTCAGCAGTATTAACCCCTCCTTACCCAAAAACAGGCTGATCTGCTCTCAGCAGCACATCTTCTCCCTGAGAGGAGTCAGTGTTGCTGTTTGTTTGTTTTTTTTAGACACTCAGACTGTAAGACACATGTGTTATAGGATTGCTTATTTCTCCCTTTAATGTGCTTTCCACCATCCTTGTGTTCTTTTCATGTAATCATACCAAAAAAGAAACCCCTCCAGGGTTATCAAACACATACAAAGTTACCCAACACTACGAGACATCACAAGACATGGCAGAGCTGCACCAGTTGCAGCCATGCGAGGACGTGTGCACAGTCCCTACTTTAACATTTACCATCAAACAGAGAGACAATAATCAGTGAGAAGGAACAAGCTTTTTTTATAATAATCTATCCAAGGGGTCCATATGTTCAGATACTTTTCCATTATTGAATGTGAATGGAAAAAACCCTCCTCCATCAAACTGAATTCTTGAATCTGTTTCTCTACTTCTGGCCATACATTTTTTGAATTAGCCTTCCAGTTACGTCAGATAATCAATTTCATTGCTAAAAAGAAATAAACCATTAGGGCTCTTTTATCTTTAGGGAAGGTCTCAATTCCCACATGTAACAAGGCAAGCTCTAGGAGGGGGGGTAACCTGAACCTTAAGTACTCTAGAAACTTCTTCAAACACTTTACCCCATGTGTCTTTTAACGCTACACAATCCCACCAGATATGTCTAGAGGTTCCCTGAGCTTTACCACATCTCCAACAAATTGAGGAGGTTGTGGGATCAAACTTATTGATTACATAGGGGGTTAGATGCCACCTGAACATAACCTTAAATTGGAGCTCTTGTAAGTTCAAACAGTGTGATGTTTCTTTAACCCTACTCCCAAGTCTTACTCCAAAGTTCCCAATCCCATTTCTGTCCCAACTCATCCTCCCATTTACTCCATGCTCTGGAAAAATTCACATAATGATAGTTCTCCAATAGCCAGTACCATCTGCTCAACAAACTCCTGTTGTTTTTATTCTCAAATAGTCTTTCTATCTGATTTATCTCTTCAGATGTTTCATTATGGACACATTTTTTAATAAAAAGCATAATCCTGTATAAATTAAAAGAATCTGAATCCTGAATATTAAATTCTGCCTTTAATTGGGGCATATTTTTAAGATTTTTACCATCAAAAAAACCCCCCATTAACATATTATTCCGTAAAGGCCATTTAGAGAGATTCAAATTAGGTATCAAGTCCTCAAGTACTTCCACATGCAATGAACGAATCCCTATTTTTTTCTTAAAGGATAGCCAGATCTTAAGAATCTTCCCAAAAATGCTACTCTTGGTTTCTTTAATATATTCTTAAGACTTAAGTTCATTGGTCCATACTAGAGTCATCAGATTTTCAACTCCTGTCAATTCCTGTTCAATTATATACCAATCTTCTCCTTTTGATATATATATGATTCAGAGTGCTAGCTTGCACATAACTAGACATTCGTGGAAAGCCCATACCTCCTTTATCTTTATGTCATTCCAATATTGTCATTCAAATATTTAAAAAGGGATCAAAATCTCTGCCTGGTAATTATAGGCCAGTGAGCTTGACATCTGTAGTGGGGAAATTATTTGAAGGATTGCTAAAGGTGTACACTCAAGAATACATCTTGAATCAGAATATAATTAGTAAAAGTCAACATGGTTTTGTGAAAGACAGGTCTTGTCAAACAAACTTAATAACATTCTATGAAGAGGTCAGTAAAAATATAGATCTAGGTGTGGCAGTTGATGTGATCTATTTGGATTTTGCTAAAGCATTTGATACAGTTCCACACAAAAGGTTACTCTACAAATTGAGAGAAATAGGATTGGGGGCAAATGTATGTATTTGGATTGAAAATTGGCTAAAAGATAGAACACAGAGGGTTGTTGTAAATGGTAAAGCTTCAAATTGGACCAGGGTAGTGAGCGGAGTACCTCAGGGGTCTGTTTTGGGACCTCTTCTTTTTAATCTGTTTATTAATGATCTCCCACGTTGTGCTGAGTGCCATGTCTCAGTGTTTGCTGATGACACAAAATTAGGTAAGGTAATAAAGACTAATCTTGATGTTTTTTCTTTACAGGAAGATTTGGACAGAGTGGGGAACTGGGCAAGAAAGTGGCAAATGAGGTTCAATATAGACAAATTTAAAGTTATGCATTATGGGAAAAATAATAACAAAGCAACATATACGTTAAATGGTATTTCCCTGGGAAAAACTACTAGCGAAAAGGATTTGGGAATCATTGTAGATAAGAAACTTGGCAACAGTGCCCAATGCCAGTCAGCAGCTGCAAGGGCCAATAAGATATTGGCATGTATAAAACGAGGTATAGATTCACGGGAGGAGGACATCATCTTGCCTCTTTACAAATCAATGGTAAGACCTCACCTTGAATATGCAGTCCAATTCTGGGCACCAGTCCTTAAAAAGGATATTAAGGAACTAGAAAAAGTGCAAAGGAGAGCTACAAAATTAATAAGGGGATTGGAGGATCTTAGTTATGAAGAGAGACTTAAAAAATTGCATTTATTTACTTTAGAAAAAAGGCGTCTTAGAGGGGATATGATAACATTATATAAATATGTGCAGGGCCAATATAAGGAGCTCTCCAGGGACCTGTTCATTAATAGAAATGTACAAAGAACAAGAGGTCACCCCCTGAGACTGGAAGAGCAAAGATTTCATAGGCAGCAAAGGAAGGGATTCTTTACGGTAAGGACAATAAAATTATGGAACTCACTGCCAAGAGAGGTAGTGCTATCAACCACAATAGATGCATTTAAAAATGGTCTGGATGATTTTTTAGAAAAACAGAACATACAGGGGTATTAATAATAGAATGAGCATTAATAATAGAGCTTTTTGATCCAAGGAGAAATCTGATTGCCCTTTTGGAGTCAAGAAGGAATTTTTTTCCCCCTAGGAGGCAACATTTGAAAAAGCTTCCTTAGGGTTTTTTTTTGCCTTCTTTTGGATCAAAACGCAGAAATGATAGGTAGAAGGGTTGAACTTGATGGACTTGTGTCTTTTTTCAACCTAAATTACTATGTTACTATGTTATGTCTATACAAAATATTTTGTTCTATTCTTGGTCTTTTCTGCCTCCAAATAAATGATAAAACTATCTTTTGAAATTGAGTACACCAATTCATAGGGATCTGGATAGGGATCATCCGTAGATAAAAAAAAAAGCCATTATGGTAAAACAAATGCCCTTATTAAGTTCATCCTTCCCATCCAAGATATCTTAACAGCTTCCCAGTCTCCTATTTGTTTTTGAAGATTCTTTAGAAGTAAAGTATAATTTAAATCCAATATTTCTTCATTATTCTCCGAGATAGAGATACCTAAATAGTTAATATGTTTCATTGACCAAATAAAAGGGTATTTCTTAATTAAATTGTCCTTGGTCACCTCATTTAACCAAAATTTCAGAACTTGAGTTTTCTCTATATTAAGGTTATAATTTGACAATTTCCTGTACATCTCTATCTCCCTCGTAACTTCTTCTAGAGATATTTCTGGGTTGGATAAAGTGAGTAATGTACATCCACATACAAACTGATTTTACATACTCTAGTACCTATATTTATTTCAGATATGTTTGCAGAATTCCTTATTCTAGCTGCTAGGGGTTCCAAGGACATAATATATAATATAGGGGCCAACGGACAGCCCTGTCTTGTGCCGTTATTCACTCCAAACCAATCTGACTTAATACCCTGTCCCACAACCTTTGCTGCTGGGTGTTTGTACAAGGCCATGACCGAGTCAACCATTGCCTCATCACAACCAAATGCACCTAATACCTCCTCAAGGAAGCTCCGATCAAAGGCTTTCTCCGCATCAAGGGCTAGGATAATTGATGGAATTTTCCGGGCCATTATGGCATCTATCAGTCCTATAATTTTCCTCATATTTCCTGAGGCCTGTCTGCCTTTTACGAAACTGGTTTGGTTCGGGTGTATGATGTAAGGGATCACCAACGACATTCTCTCCGCTAATATAGAAGAATATATTTTTGTGTCAATATTAATAAGGGAAATGGGGCGATAACTAGTTGTCATAGTACTCACTTTGCCTGTTTTTAGAATGGGTGATATTGCTGCCCTCAGCATTTCCGATGGGAAACTCCTATTTGATTTAATGCTATTAAAGCAGTTTGTTAGGTGCGGGACTAACAAATGAAACATTTTTTTGTAGAACAAATTTGTATACCCATCGGGTCCTGGGGCTTTTTTTGATTTTAATCTAATAATTGCTTTCCTCACCTCTTCCTCTGAGAAGGGGGAGTTAAGTCGGGCCTTATGTTCTGCCATTATTTGAGGGAGTTTGACATTTCTCAGATATTCCCTGATCCCTTCTTTAACCTTCGTCCCGCCTATATTATATAGAGCGGAATAATAATTTTTGAAGGCTTCGCCAATTTCCGATGGACTAACATATGATTCTGCTTTTTAAATTAAAACCTTTTATTTGGCTTGACATAAGCTTATGAGCTTGGTTACCCATATAAAACCAATGCTGCTTCATTTTAAATAAAATATTATTTGCTTTCTGATTTAATTTTTCTCTTATTAATTTTTGTATTTGATTGATCTCTATGATTCTGTTTTTGTCAATCGTTTTTTTTATTCATATTCTTCAAATCTGCATACCTAATATATAATTCAGAAAGGTTCTTCTCACCTTTATCCTTAGAATGTGCGGCCAGCATAATTAAGTGACCCCTCAAGACACTCTTAAAAGTACACCAAACAATAGGCAAACTAACTTCTCCTGTCAGATTGTCATCAAAGAATTCTTCTCCCCTTTTTAACAATCCATCAACATTTCCCTGATTCATTAGTAAAGAGTCTCACAGTCTCCAGGGAGGGGGCAGTTTGTTATATATATCCCTCATCTCCATTACAACCGCGTCGTGATCTGACCAAGCAACTGGTTGAATTTGTATTTTTTTACACAGTTTGATTGCATACTGGTTTGAGAGGATAAGGTCAATTTGAGAAAATGACTTATGTCTGTTTGAAAAAAAAGTGTATTCCCTATCATTCGGTCTAAGTGTTCTCCAGACATCGTAAAGTCTAAATTTCCCTAATGTACACTGAAAAGCTGTTGGTAACCCTGTGTCTTGCTTATTTGTTCCCTTCTCCACTAGACCTTTTCTGTCTAGTTCTGGATATGCCACGCAGTTAAAGTCACCAAAGACCAAAAAAATTCCTTGTATCCTTTCTCGTATCCTTTCCAATATATAACAAACCCAACCTGCCTTTTATTAGGTGCATAGATATTCAAGATCGAGTACAGAACATCATTTAATTTACAAATCATGAAGATGAATCTTCCATTCTCATCATGCATTTTAAAGATCAATTCATATTTAATATCTTTGGAAATTAGAATAGATACTCCCCTTTGTTTCTTATTCCTCATTGATGAGGATTCTCTAAATGGATATTTTTTAAAATTAAATCTAGCAGCATCTGCATGTTGCCAATGGGTTTCTTGTAGGGGATGGGACCCTTCATTGCGGCTGCTTCGCGCAGCCGCTTCACCGCCGACTCTGCGCAGCAAGACAGATCGTCACTGGAGATTTCATTGCGGGACATTTCATCGCTAAAGGTAAGTATTTTACATATTTTAGTTTGGTTAGAATTAGGGTTTAGGGGGTTAGAATTAGGGTTTAGGGGGTTAATTTTAGTGTTAGTATTGGGGTTTAGTGTTTAGTGTTAGTGCTTAGTGTTATGGATTAATTTTAGTATTAGGGGTCGGGGTTAGTATTAGGGTTAGTATTAGGGTTAGTATTAGGGTTTAGGGGGTTAATTTTAGTATTAGGGGTCGGGGGTTAGTATTAGGGTTAGTATTAGGGTTTAGGGGGTTAATTTTAGTATTAGGGGTCGGGGGTTAATATTAGGGTTTAGGGGGTTAATTTTAGTATTGGGGTTAATTTTAGTGTTAGTGTTGGGGTTTAGTGTTACTATTGGGGTTTGGGAATCATTTATTAGAGGGGGGTATTTTCGTTTTACTTTTAGATTTGTAAGAGCTGAACTGTCAGCTCTTACATAGCTGCAGCCGCAATGAAACGGCCGCGTTATTCTTCATTGCTGACAGTTCAGCGTTCTAACTGCCACGCTGAACTGTCAGCGATGAAGATACGGCGCGGAAGTGTCCTAGACCTCTCTTGTAAGGCTGCAATGTCTATATTATGCTTGGTCAACATTTCCATCATTGTTATCCTTTTTTGTGGGCTATTTAATCCGTATTCCTGTCAGCCATCATAAAAGTAGTCCCTGTCCCTCCATCTGGCATACCAGCTATATTTATGTCCTGTGCACACGTCCTCTGCAGCTACAACCACATATAACAAAGACATTGCATATACAATAACATAAAAAACATAAAACCCTCCACCATATGAAACCTGTACAGAAAGGTTTCTAAACCTATCGCATCAATATCAGTATACTTTGTAGGTGACCGAACTAACTCCTTGCTATTTCTCAAGTGCAGAAGAGGCACAGAAGAGCAAAAGAGAGCAGGAGCAAAAAAAAAGCAAAAAGTGTCCAATAGTGATTTAGTATAAGTTTAATTCCGTTCTGTTAATACTCATTCTTATTTATTGTTCCACCCATCCCCTCATTCTCCTAGCCTTACTACTATAGTGCTTGAGAGTCCCCTGTAAGTGATCCTAAGTTCCTTTCTTCTCTCTCTTCCTCCCTACTCTCCTATATAATCCCATTAAATCATCTAGTTTTCCATGTGCACATAGCCTTCAAATTATCCTTACGTGAATGTCTAATCAGCTCTATTTCCTAGTCTTTTTGAGGTTAAATATTATATTAAATTTTAGACTTTAATCCAATAGTGATATTACCCAAAAAAGTTTATCTCTCATTCAAGTTGCAAACTTCTATTGACTATGCCTAACCAGAATACCATTTATCTTAATACTGTGACATTCCACCCTTTCTTATCCTGTGCCTTCTTCCCTTCCTGTTTTCTTAGGTACTAAACTCCAAAATCTTCTTGTTCTCGCATCTTTCCCAGAAGGAGAAGAAAAAGAAAAAAAATATATATTCCTATCTAAAGTGCATATGTGAACTAAGTTTCAAAACTCACTAAATCAACATTTGTTATATAATATTTAACATGCTATCCTCTCCCTGTTTTCTTAAAGTGCGGCGGAATCAGGGAGCCCCTTATTATTTTATTTTGTACTTTATAAAATTTCTGTTAAATTCTCTAATATCGGGTTTACCAATCTCTCCTTATGACGAGATAGAAGAAGGATGAGAAGGAGAAAAAAAAAAAACGCCCTCTCTCTCTCTAGTGTAACCCCCCAACACTCTGATTCATTTAAGCTTCAAATTCGTTGTGCGATAAAATTTCCTCATTTCCTCTCTTTCTCTTTTTCTTTTCCCCCCTCTCTTTCCCTTTGTTCTTCCAAGAATTTTATTCAATCTCTTATGATAACTATAAGGCTTAAATATTTTGGTCCAGGTTTCTAATCATCCAGTTCTTAGCTTCTTCAGTGGATTTGATTGTGTAGGATCCATCTTTACATTTTACAAAGATCTTGGTTGGGGATCCCTAATTATATTTAATTTGTTTTGCCCTTAAGATTTCAGTAAAGAATCCAAGAGACTTTCTTTTTAATCTTGTGGCTGCTGAAAGGTCTTGAAAGAAGGATTAATCTCTATATTTCTCTTCTACCAGGTGAGAGGCTTTTACGGCTTCCATAAATTTCTGTTTCAGGAAAAAATTAGAAAACCTCATAATTATATCTCTTGGTAACACTACCGGCACCAGGCCCGGACTGGTCATCGGGCACACCGGGCAAATGCCCGGTGGGCCACGGTGGCCATGGGCCGAGGCCGGCAGGGGAGGTCCCAGCAGTGGCCTCTGGGTCCCAGGATCTCCCCTGCCGGTCTATGCAGGGCCGGCACTATCCGAGCGCCGGCCCCGCTGTTTGACATGAAGGGCCGGTGAGGACATCAAAGATCTCCCTCACCGGCCCACATGCTGTCAAATCCGGCCGCCGGCGGGGAGAGAGGGAGGGAGACTGAAAAGAGGACCCGGCGGAGCTCTAACTTGCAGCTCCACCGGGTTCCTCTCGCGAGATCCGGAGCATTGCCATGGCAACGACCGGATCTCGCGAGAGTGAACTCTAGCCGGCAGGCTAGAGTTCACTCACCACGAGGGAACATTGCCACCGCCAGTCCCAGGTACCAGCGTGCCGGTCCCCCCCTCCCAGGCTAAAGGTAAGAAAGGAGTGATGGGTGTGAGAGTGCTGTGTGTGAGTGCTGTGTGTGATGGGTGTGAGAGTGCTGTATAAATGTTAGAATGGATTGTGTGTGTGTGTGTAGGGGGGGGGTAGGTAAATAAACAAAGAAAATAACAGGCATTATTAATTTGTTTGTTTATTTAACCCCCCCCCCCCTACACACACACACACACACAATCCATTCTAACATTTATACAGCACTCTCACACCCATCACACACAGCACTCACACACAGCACTCTCACACCTATCACACCCAGCACTCTCACACCCAGCACTCTCACACACACAGCACTCTCACCCATCACACACAGCACTCTCACACCCAGCACACTCACACCAAGCACTCTCACCCATCACACACAGCATTCTCACACAGAGCACTCTCACACACTAAGCACTCTCACACACACAGCACTCTCACACACACAGCACTCTCACACCCAGCACTCACACCCATCACACACAGCATTCTCACACACACAGCACTCTCACACACAGCACTCTCACACCCAGCACTCTCACCCATCACACACAGCATTCTCACACAGAGCACTCTCACACACACAGCACTCTCACACACACAGCACTCTCACACCCAGCACTCACACCCATCACACACAGCATTCTCACACAGAGCACTCTCACACCCATCACACACAGCATTCTCACACCCATCACACACAGCATTCTCACACACAGCACTCTCACACACATCATACACAGCACTCACGCACTCACACACATCACTCTCACACACATCTCTCTCACACACCATCACTCTCACACACCATCACTCTCACACACCATCACTCTCACACACCACCCCCTCACACACCGCCCCCCCCTCACACACCGCCCCCCTCTCACACACCGCCCCCCTCATCACACCGCCCCCCTCACACACACATACTGCACCCCTCACATACACACAGAACCCCCCAACACACTGCACAACAGACATACACAATACTTACATATATATATATACACACAGCACCCCTCACACACATACTGCACCCCTAAACACATTACATTCCAGACACACACTAGATCCCTTACCCAACTCTGGATCATCTACACACATACACACACTAGATCCCTATATACACTCTGAAACCGTTATAAACACACACTCACTAGATCTCCTATACACATTCTGGGTCCTTCAAACACACACTAGACTCATATATATATATGTATATATACACACACTAGATTCCTTGTAAGCAAACACATACTACAACCCTAAACACATACTACATCTATATATATATTCACACACACACACTATAGCCTGTATGCACACACTTGCTATATCCCCTATACACACATTCTCTACAGCCCCTAGCCACATATGCATCACATTACACCACAAACACAACACAACTAAAACCGAACCTTATTACACAATACCACACCACAATCAGCTTACTCTACACACACGCAATCCCACAAGCAGGCTCCAAACACATGCTCAATACTCTTTCCTGGCATTTTTGTCTCCTGGTATCCATTTATAGAGACACCAGAGACAAGTTGCAAGGAAACACAGTGCAAGCATGTTATTACATTTGCTTGCACTGTGCAGAACAAATACAGGGCTTTTTTCTCATGCTAGAGCTCTTCAGCAGAGCTCTGCGCATGGTCTTCCCTGGAAGAGCATTGAACCAATATGCTCACTTTGAGAGGGAGCGTGTTTGTCATTGGTGATGACAAAACACACCTCCTCTGCCCCGCCCCCTTCTTAGTGGGCCGCTGTGATCAAAAAATGCCCGGGCCGAATTTTTCTCCCAGTCCGGCCCTGACCGGCATGTTGCTAGGTTTGTATGTTCTGTGTATCCATTCTATACTAGATTGTTCCATCAGATCAGCCAAACCCATCTGAGTAAACAGATCCATGATAAAGGACCTTAAATCTGCTTGTACCACCCTTTCGGGTATTCCCTGATTCTAATGTTGTTTCTCCATCCTCTATCTTCTTGGTCTGTGAGTTTTAGTTCTAACTCTTCAATCTTTATCTTCAGAGCATCAATGGAATCATTACACGACTTTACATCATACTCTACCACAGAAATCTTTTGTTCATTTTGCAGAACACGTTCCCCAAACGCTTGTAGATGCACATTTGTTTCCTCAAAGTGCTTCTCCAGGAGGGCTTTAAATTGATTTTAATGCGTATCCAAGCATGACTGTAGGTGTTCCTGTGTTATGAAATGACCTTCCAGGTTTCTCGGGGATAGATGCACATCACCTGGTTCTATATCTGTGTCACCTGGTGATTTTGTTGCATTCCCATCTGAGTTATTAAGATTTAAAAATTTCTTAGTAGGCAACGGGGAGAATAGGGATGATATTTTTTTATCTTTATCCCTAACATGGTCAGAGTCCCTTTTTTTCTCATTCTTTCTTTCCATTTTGCTTATATCTATTCTGATTTTTTTTCTATTTTGTATTCTTTTGAGGGGAGATAGATTTATTTTTCTTCACTCCCTTTATTATATCTGATAATGCCTCTCCTTGCCCCTACAGTGGTAGGGATTACCTCTAGATTCTGGGATTATTTACATTTTATTGAATTCACCCAAGGTACTTTAATACTTCAAAGGACACCGTGTAGTGTATACTCAGTAGATATAATAATACATCCACCACCAGGCTGCTCTATATCCGGTGATTCTGTTAATATCTGTTCCTTCCCCTTCTTTAAATATCAAACTACCAAACAGACAGACTGTATAGTGAAAAACGATGCGTATACAGGGCCGGCGCCACCAGTAAGGCGACCTAGGCAGCTGCCTTGGGCCAGGGCCGGCGCCACCAGTAAGGCGACCTAGGCAGCTGCCTAGGGCGCATTTTGGCTGGGGGCGCCGGAACCCTGTGTCAAAAAAAATAAAAAATCCTCCTCCTTACTTACATCGTCGGCGTTGCTGCGTCTCCGGTGCTGGGCCGCCTGTGGCTGAGAGGGAAGCGTTGTGCGCTCCCCTCCAGCCAATGCGCTTTCAGTAAAGTTTTTTTTTTTTTTAAACACTTTATTGAAAGCGCATTGGCTGGAGGGGAGCGCACAACGCTTCCCTCTCAGCCACAGGCGCCCCAGCACCGGAGACAGAGCAGCAGCAGCGACGAGGTAAGTAAGGGAAGGAAGGGGGAAAGTCCTGGCATATCGTGGGGGCAAAGTCCTGGCATATTGTGGGGGCAAAGTCCTGGCATATTGTGGGGGCAAAGTCCTGGCATATTATGGGGGCAAAGTCCTGGCATATTGGGGGGCAAAGTCCTGGCATATGGTGGGGGCAAAGTCCTGGCATATGGTGGGGGCAAAGTCCTGGCATATTGGGGGGCAAAGTCCAGGCATATTGTGGGGGCAACGTCCTGGCATATGGTGGGGGCAAAGTCCTGGCATATGGTGGGGGCAAAGTCCTGGCATATTGGGGGGCAAAGTCCAGGCATATTGTGGGGGCAACGTCCTGGCATATGGTGGGGGCAAAGTCCTGGCATATGGTGGGGGCAAAGTCCTGGTATATGGTGGGGGCAAAGTCCTGGGATATTGAGGGGCATAATCCTGGGATATTGAGGGGCATAAACCTGGCATATTGAGGGGCATAATCCTGGGACACTGAGGGGAATAATCCTGGCATATTGAGGGGCATAATCCTGTGATATTGTGGGGCATAATCCTGGGATATTGTGGGGCATAATCCTGGGATATTGCGGGGCATAATCCTGGGGTATTGAGGTGAATAATCCTGGGGTATTGAGGTGAATAATCCTGGCATATTGAGGCTTAATTTAAATGCTGAGAAAGGGGTGGAACATGTGATGTCATGATATGGGAAAATAATATGATAATGGGGGGGGGGGCGGCAAATTTTATTTTGCCTAGGGCGGCAAAAATCCTTGCACCGGCCCTGTGCGTATAGCAGTGCATCCAACACGGTCAAGCAATCCTATGTCCCACAGGTGCTTTCTGTCAGGAAATCCTATTAGTGTTTACACAATATACACGCCTTGGGGGCTATTTTAATTAAAGAGCTTCCCTGGCCTTATCCCTTCTCACTCTCCCGATATAACTAAATAATATCAGGCTAAGTCTCTTCCAGTTCTTTCCCTTTTCTTCCTCTCTTTTCCCCCCTCCCCTCTCTTAGAGTTATAACCTTACCGGAGTTTCAAAGTTTCAGGACGTGTATTGCAGCGTTTTCAGCCTCAACAGACCGATGAATTGAAAAGGAAAGCAGAGAAAACAAACATCACCGACCTCCACAAAGTGGTGAAACCCGAAACCTACGATGAAAAACCGAAACAGGAGCTCCCAATGTCTCAGCGTGCTCCCATCCCCGAGATCCGATACTTCCGCCAGCCACATTGTTTGTTTCCCTGCTTCATCGCCATTGCACCGATGTTCCGATGGAGTCACCTAGACGCTCCTCCCATCAGCGTCCTACGTCATCTCCCCCGCAAATTTCGTCAGTGTTGCTGTTGAGGAGAGATCAGGCAATTTTTTTGATGCTGAGGGAGATCAATATTGTTTTTGGTGAGGACCGCTTGTTTTTTGGCAAGGAGGGGGTTAATACTGCTGAGGGAGATCAGTATTGGTTTTTTTTAAGGACTCCTTATTTTTGGCAAGGGAGGGGGAGGTGAGCACAGAGCACTGGTAGTCTTTATTTATTTATTTAGTGGAGTGGAGTGGGATGGGGGGATCTGGAGGGGAGTTTTATGCAGGGCACACAAATGATGTGCTCTGCATCAACCTCCTTCAGTTTTTTAACATTTTTTTTTGTTTAAAATCTTTTTATTGAGTTTTAAGTTTTCAAATAAAATCCAAGGATGAGGGTTACATAAATGTGAGTATTAATACAATAGTGAAGGAGGACGCAATGCAAATTACATAATGAATGGTTATACATACTGATCTGGATCTTAAAACCTGTACAATACAGTCTAAAATGTATATATACCAAGAAGCTAGACGTCTCAGAGGAATGCCGGGACTGCCTCACAGAGTCTCCAGTCCCAAACATTTCTGAAGTCGCCCTGTCTACGAATATAAGGGGGTCAGGACTTGTAGCCATCGAGGGGCCATGGTATGGATATAGTATCGGAGCGTTGGATTTAGGGAAGGACAACCCGTCCGGGTATCTCATACCTTTAAAAGTATTCCACATACGGGGCAGTCTTTAGGTAACAGTCACGAGGCGATCAATGCTATGCGTTCTGGGAAGTAACCCTGAATCCAGGACAACACAATACATAAACAGAGAAAAGAACTTTGGAACTTACAACAAACTGAAGCGGTACATGAGTAGATTGTAAGTATGTGACTCATAGGACAGTATATATGAAAGCAGTGAGATTACTCTGGGTATATATACGAACTTATAGATCTAGAGCTCATAGAATGCTCCATTTCTCCGGGAGAGTGGTCAGCTGGACATAGGGGGGGGGGGGGGGGGTTTACAACAAAAAGGGGGGGGAGTTGGGATAAGATATTTTTAAAGGAGTCTGATTCTAAATGCAGGGTCCATGAGGACCATTTGGTAAAGGATTCTAAGCCCCTACCTTGGGAGGTGAGTATCAGGTCCTCTATCTTCCGGATCTGCTCCACCGAGGCGACCCATTCAGCGCATGTAGGGGCTCTCGTCTGCTTCCACATTTTGGGGATCAACATTTTAGCAGCGTTTAGTAGGGGGGGGGGGTGTTAGGGAATGTTTATAGCTACTGATAGATCGTGGGGTGTGGTGCAAGAGTGCTTGTAAGGGGGAAAGAAAGAAATTGGGGTTGTCTACCGATCTTATGGTCGACGATACCAGATTCCAAAAAGGTTTAAGTATAGGACATGACCACCACATGTGTAGGAAACTCCCACTGCTACATTTACAGTGCCAGCAAGTGTCTGGGGTGCCTGGGTATTGTTTATGCAGTACCACCTAGTAAAAATTTTGAATGAATTTTCTTGCGCCAGCACATAGGGAGTGCTTTTATGTATTAAAGTCGAAACTTTGCTCCATTGAGCTTTTGTCAAAGTTGTGTGTGTATCTCTTTCCCAGGGTCGCATATAGTAGGGCTTATTATCAGAGTGTGAGCCGAGGAGTATGTCATATAGGGTCGAAATGAGTCTTGTAGGGGTATCGATTGAGTGGCAAAGCGCCTCAAACGGAGCGAGTGTGTCCGGGTATTGATGTGCCTTGAGTATTGGGGTTCTAAAATGCTGCAGCTGTCGGTATGTTTGCTGTCTGAGAGGGTCGTTAGGATGGGCCGGAGTCAGGTCTTTGTAAGGTGTCAATTTTGTATTCATCATTACATGACCCAATCTAGGATACAAAACTTCTTTGTCAAAGAGGTTGCGGACAGCTAGGACATCAAATCCAGGCAGGAATTGATCATTGAAAATAAGAGAGGTGAGTGGGGAGGGTGTCTGCTTAAGGCCATATTTATCAGCCGTGTTTTTCCATACAGCTATGGTCATAGGTATTGTAGGATGTTCAGGAGAGACTAATACTGTCTGCTGACAGGGTAGCCAAGCTACCGTTGGGATAGGAACAGTGAGTCCCTCTTGTTCGACCGAGACCCAGAGTTTAGGGGCTGGCCTTGTCCACAGCTCTGGCCAGGTGAACAGCTTTATGATAAAGAGAAATGTCTGGTAGGGCAGCCCCTCCCAGATGTTTTTGTCTAGTTAAGTATTCATACCCTAGTCTGGGGCATGCTTTCCCCCACACATAGCTGGATATAAGTTTTTTAATATCAGCCAGGTATGATTTGGGTAATGCTTGCAATAAGTAAATAAGTCTGGGGAGGATATTCATTTTCACTACCCCCATGCGCCCAAACCAGGATATGTGTTTCTTGGACCATTTTGGTAATGTCCATTTGCAGTGTGAGTAAAAGGGGCTTGTAGTTCAGGTTGAAGAGTTGGGAGAGATCGCGGGGGATGAAGATCCCTAAATATTTAATTGAATTGTGAGCCCACCTAAACGGGAATGTCGATTTGAGTGTCACCACATCCGCCTCCGAGACAGACAGATTAAGTATCTCGGATTTGGTTAGGTTTACCTTGAAGTAGGACATGTGAGAAAAGGTTTCCATTTCCTTAAGTAGGATAGGCAAGGATATTTGAGGGGAGGTCACAATGAAGAGTAGGTCATCAGCATAAGCTGATATTTTGTGAGTGTAATTCCTAACATGGAGCCCCTTAATATCAGGGTTATTTCGGATGGCTTCTAGGAAGGGTTCAATGACTAAGATGAACAGTAGGGGTGAGAGGGGGCATCCCTGTCTGGTACCGTTCGACAGGGTCACCGGACCCGAGAGTGTTCCGTTCACTCTGATTATAGCAGCAGGTTCATGGTATAGCGTTTGTATCCACCTCATCATGTTCTGCCCTATACCTAGATGTTTGAGAGTAGCGAAGAGGAAGGCACAGTTGACCCTGTCTACTGACAGGAGAAGTGTTGGCAAGCCCTGTGTCTGAGCCTGGTGCATTAAATTAAGAACCTTAGTAGTGTTATCCCTAGCTTCTCGTCCAGGGATGAACCCTACCTGATCTTGTTTAATAATGGATGGAAGGTATGGCCCCAGACGGTTGGCCAAAATCTTTGCAAATAACTTGATATCAGTGTTTAATAGTGATATAGGTCAGTAGCTGGCACACACAGTAGGGTCTTTGCCAGGTTTAGGGATGACTGTGATATGGGCTTCTTGTGCGGACCGGGGCATGTTTCCTTCCAGTGAGAGGGAATTGAATACCTTCACAAACTGTGGGGCCAGGATTGGGGCAAATGCTTTAAAGTAGCTAAGTGTGAGCCCGTCTGGGCCGGGACATTTACTGGTCGGGATTCTTTAAGTGCAGCTAAGGTTTCCTCAAGGGAGATAGGGGCATCTAGGGCTATCCTATCCTCTGGGGCGAGTCCGCTAGGAAAGTGAGTTTTTAGGTGAGTGTCAATGGATTTCAGATAATGGTGGGAGGGAGGGTGTTTTGGGTCTCGAATATTATAGGGGTCTTGGAAGTAAGACCGGAATGTGTCAGCAATGTCAGTAGTAGTGTGTACCATGAATGAACTGGGGTTTTTAAGTTTCGGGATGAAAGTAGTTTCCTGCCTGGATTTGAGCGCTCTGGCCAAGAGCCTGCCCGGTTTGTTTCCCTGCTCATAAAATCTGCTCTTGGAAAGCAGAAAGGTGCGTTGCATATTTTGTGTACATTGGGAGGCCAACTGTGCCCTTAAGGTTATGAGGGTTTGATAGTCGTCAGTGGATAGCGCACGTTTATGTCTAGTTTCCAAGACAGATATCTGACAGGAGACTGGAAATAAATGCCTTGCTTGTACGTTTGTCAAATGAAGCTATGCTAATAAGGTGCCCTCTAATGACAGCCTTGTGGGCCTCCCAGACCGTCGATAAAGAACTATCGGGAGTGTAATTTTCTTAAAAATAATATCGAAATGTGTCTGTAAGTTCATTTACATGAGAAGGGTTTTTGAGTATATTTTCATATCTTCTCCAATTAGGGAGGCGTCTAGGGAGGGATGGGAAATTCAGGGTCATGGAAAAATGATCGCTCCATGTTGTGGATGCAATACTAGAAGACTGGACTAAGTCAAGGTGTCTGTGGGAGATAAATAGGAAATCTATTCTAGAATATCGGGTTTGGGGAGGGAAGTAGTATGTGTAGTCCTTCGTTTGGGGATGGAAAATCCTCCAAACATCCACTAATTGTGTTTTGTGTAGGGCTTTTTTTACCTGTTTAATTCTGGTGTAGCGCATGTGGGTCGCCCCGGTGGAGGAGTCCAGAAGAGGGTCCATCACCATGTTTAAGTCGCCTCCCAGAATCAGCACTCCTTCCAGAAAATCGGCGAACTCTGCTAGAATAGAACACACAAAATTATGTTGGTCAGAGCATTAGGGGCATAGATATTTCCGATCGTGACTCTTTGGGATCCAATATAACCTTTTACAAAGACTGCCTTCACTGTCCGATTTAGATTCCTGGAAGGTGAAAGGGAGATGCTTAGCAATGAGGATCGATACCCCTTTGGTTTTTTTAAAGGGAGAATAGGAATGGTAGGATAACAAAAAGGTTCGATCTCTCAGTGGTGGGGGATTGTTTCGTCTAAAGTGTGTCTCTTGGATTTGGGCCACCGAGGTTTTAAGGGCTCTTAGATCGCCATACATCCGGGCTCTCTTGGAGGGGGTGTTAAGACCCTTAGCGTTAATAGAGGTAATTATTACCTTTTGTAGGTCAGAGACAGACATTGGCAGAATTTATACAGAGCCACTTAGTTTTCAGTTGGTACCGCGTATAACAAAAACAAACAGAGAACACATTAAAACATTGTAAATCATCCATGGATGATGAAAGGGTTTGGTGTACACCTTGGGCTTCACCCTTGGCAGGGCTGGCAAAAGTGCCTAAGGTCTGTCCCTGGGTCTCGAGTCTGGAGTCCTAGGGGCAGCCCCTTGTTTCTACATAGGCACGAAAGCACACCGTGGGGGTAGTGTTAACGACCATATGCAGCATGGGCGACGGGAAAGGAGAGTGACCCTCTCCTCGGCTGTGTGGCTAATGGAATAAAAAGAAAACAGTGGAAGACAAGCGAGCTAGGTATGGGGCATGTTCAATATGTGTGTAGGGGATCATGGTCGTTAGGGACCTAAGGCCCATTCTAAAGTATCACATATGAGGGAAAACGCACATATGATTAGTTGTTAAGGTAGATAAGCTTTTGCTGGGGAGGTTAGAAGATGCAAATTACTATACGTAGAAGCTCAATATAGGTATAAAAAGTCTAGGTATTTTCCCAGGTGCTGGACCATGGCGACTTGGTAAAAGGGGAGGACGGAGATCGTCAGGTGAGGTCGAATGGAGTGGTGGTGGATTGTCAACGTCCCCGTTTCGAGGTAGTCGAGATCTCCACTTCCTCTGGGGTCTTGGCTACCATGGCTTATTTCTGAGTTGGGGGAGTAGAATCTCCATAGGGTCAGAATTTGCCCAGTCGGATAGATTCGGGACAGGTATACCCAGGTTCGCGCAGAGGTGAGGGACATCTTCAGGTGAGTGAGTGAGTGGGTAACATTGTCCTTTCGGACTCTGATGCGGAGGGGGAAGCCCCATTGGAATGAGATTGAGGCTTTTTTTAGCTCGTCAGTGATAGGTTTCACCTTCTTGCGAGACTGTAAGGTGCCCCATGCATTATCAGGCAATATCAGCAATTGGGAACCATGGAAAGAGATCGGTTGTGATTTTCGGGCTGCCTGCAGTATTTTCTCTTTTGTGGTAAAGGAATGGAGACAGCATATTATATCACGTGGATATCTGCCTGTTGGGTCTTTGGGTTTTAGGGCTCTGTGAGCTCTGTCAATAAGCACCGGCTCTTTCGGGTCCTTGAGGAGAACAGTGTGGAAAAGTTCCATAACCTGGGCTGGGACATCCTCAGGCCCTTCAGGTTCTGCTAGGCCCCGGATGCGCACGTGTGATCTGCTGCTTCTGTTTTCCAGATCTAGTAACTGCTGGGCAAGTATACCTGTAACCCGTTTTTGCTCCCTCGGGTCGCATGTTAAATTTCCCATTGAGTCCTGCAGGGTAGCTTGGTCGGCTTCCACTGTGTCCAGTCGATGGGCCTGTTGCTTAATATCCTCACGGAGATCCACAATTTCAGACTTGATGGTAAGTTGTATGTCATCTGATAGGGACGCAAAATCTCCCCTGATTCGGGCTATAAGTGCTGAGAAATCAGCTTTAGTAGGCATGTCCTGTCGACGTTCAGGCTCATCTGCTTCTGAGGAGTCTTCTTCCTCCTCCATTGCTGCCTGGCGTTCCAGTGGCGGGAAATTCTCTTTCTCAGGAGGAAGCGCCATTTTGGGTGCAGGGCTCCTGTCCTGACTTGCAGGTATTAGGAAGGCTTTCAGCGATGGTGAAGGGTGCCGCTCCATTCCTGGAGGTAGCCCAGCTTTAGCGGTGCGTTTCGCTGTGTTATTCCCCATGTTATAAGCAAGGCTCAGCTCATGGGTAAGTTAAATCCCAGACTCGGAGACGGAGCTCGTCTAACACGCGTCTCTCCGCATCGGTGGTCAGACATGCCCCACAAGATTTTTTTAACATTTTAATTACACTGTGAGGACTTACCTTCAAAGCAGCATCAGACAGCATGTGACCACCTGCAGACTGGAGAGAAGTAGGACATCACTATTCCAGAGTCCAGATGCAGCAGTCAGTAACAGGGCAGCCAGATCCAGATAGCACAGCCACGATCAGCAGGTACAGAGTCTTGAGTCTTCAACTTCTGTCTTCTGCTGCTCCTTCTGCTGCTGTGCTTCCCTCTCTCCACACTGCTGTCACAGTGCCAGTGCCACACGTGACATGCTCAATGCACTGAGGTAAGTGGAGACTTCTGGTGCTGCGCTTCCCAATTAACTAAAATCTACATATTGTAGATTATACTTTCAATTTCAAATCACGACTGCTTGCCATTCTGAAAGTGGGAGGGTGAAAAAAAACATAGGCAATACTGGCACCGGCTCCAAAGAGTCAAACACCGGCTGTAAACATTAAATATAATGCTGCCCTGCTACACCTATAGTTAATTAACAGTTTGCTCACCTCCCCAAGTTGTAGCAACCAATATACGATGGAGGGTGGGTACCCATAGACCCCACTATAGTAAAGAGAACGGGAAAAGCCAAGAGGTGGCAGTTTCCAAAGAAGGTCTACTAGTGGCACTCTTGCAGAAAAATAGTAATAAAAAATGTCAACAGTCTGAATACTGAAAAAAATAGATTTTTTTTATTAATATATATTAAATAGGGACTCCCTATTTAGGGGATTGTGTAGTCAACATAGTGCAATATAATTACCAAAACATAATTACCTTAAAACAGAAAAAATGCAATATTAACAATAATGTACACATAAGTGATAAAAAAGAAAACCTGTAGGATGAAAGAAACCAATCCAAAACTGTGTGTCCACAGCAAGGAAACAAATATAACCTGGGGTACTGAATTACAGGTAAGTATATAAGATATGGAAATCCTAAAAGCAAGAAAAAGCGTTAATATTCATGCTGACAAAAAATAAGAAAACACATAGGAGGATTCCAAATGGCTCTGTAGCAAGCAAAAAAGAGGGGAAGGAGAAACAATGTGAATTGCAGGTAAAAAATGTCCATCCCAGCATGAGTCCTTAATTCAAACAGAGCCACACATTACTTGTAAAAAACTAGACCATCCAAATAATGAAGGACACAATGAAAATCCCTAATCGATACATGGCAAGGAATTCCTAAGGTTTTAAATGTCACACTGTGCCATTTTGAAATACTTGCGGGATATCAGCTGTGCAGGTTGTCCAAAAGGGCGGTGGGTAGGAGCTGTACCAACTTCTTCTGTACACTGCAGCCCTCCGGCTTCAGGACTTCTATAGATATGGTCAGACTGTGATGAAACCACGCTGCATATAAAAACCCCACAAGTCTAGTCACTCCTCGTCACAAGCTGAGAGGGACGGATATCCGCTTCACCTCTCACGATAATCGAATGTGTCCTGCTCTCCGCTCCTCCTGCAGGATAGAAAAATAACACGTTACCGACGCCGTTTCACCTGAAAGGCTTTTTCCGGGTCACATGACTGGTTTCATAACCTCCTACTATTTATATGTACATCACCGGAAAGGAAAAACGTGATTGGACAGAGTTAACAACACTTAGAAACCCACAGAAAAATACTTAAACAATTATTTATAAGCACCTTAGGGTAATATAACATCTATATTAAATAAAATAAAATAATTATGTATCTGACGGACCAGATTGGACTCACAGTCAAAATAACATAAATCACATATACTGAATTACAAATTAACCACTTAGAAATCCCATCCTATACAAAATAAATGGTCACACAGTGGATCCAAGTAGTATACAGTAGTTTTCTGCAGATAGTACTTATCACAAGGGCATTGGAGAGCATATATGACCCCCTCAGAATTACACGTCACGTGTCCCTTTATCTGAAAGCTTTCACCTTTGAGGTTTCGACACCTAATCATTTTAACAATACAACGACATGTCCTACAGTGACGACATGGGTAACAGCCATCAATAGTTATCTCCTGAGTCTACCAATTATCCTGGGGTTTAGATCTCACAAAATTACTCCTTACCAGTAAATCTCTCAAATTGGGGGCCCGTTTAGCTGTAAGATGGGGATAGTCACCTGTGAATTGGGCTATATCAGTATCCAATTGTAGCACCTTCCAATGTTTATCCAAGATTGTTCTAAGGTCACTCCATTGTTCATTATAGGTTGAGAGGAATCTCACCACTTCTGGGGTCCTGTCCCTTTCAGTATTGTCGAAGAGTTTGTCTCTATGGTTGGCCTTTGCTCTCTGATAGCCCCTAGTGATACTCCTCCTATTGTACCCCCTCTCCATAAAGCGCCCCCTTAGATCGTCTGCCTGTACCTTAAATCTATCATCTGTGGAGCAGTTTCTTTTAATACGAAGAACCTGACCCACAGGTATACCCCTTCTGAGGGACTGGGGGTGGTGACTCTCGGCTCTAAGTAGAGAATTAGTGGCCATGGATTTCCTATATACATCTGTCTCCAAAGTGTGACCAACTCTGATAATTCTAAGGTCCAAAAAGGATATTTCTTGCTTGCTATACTCAAAAGTGAACTTCAAGTTACGATCATTCTCATTTATTACTGCCATAAAATTGACTAATTCATCCACATAGCCCTCCCAAAGCATAAGAATATCATCTATAAAGCAGACCCACAGAGCCACATGCACATCCACCATACCCGCAAGTAGATCAAATACCACCCCCTGTTCCCAAAATCCTAAGTGCAGGCATGCATAGGTGGGTGCGCATGTGGCTCCCATGGCCGTTCCCCTCCTCTGAAGGAAAAATCTCTGATAAAAAGTAAAGTAATTGTTAGTAAGAATCGTTTCCAACAACTCCAACACAAAATCAGTATGTTTATCAAAACGGGAACCCCTACTTCTCAGGAAATACTCTGATGCCCTAAGGCCCTCCTTACGTGAAATTGATTTATACAAACTTTCCACATCTATGGTCCCCAGAAAGGTTGATTCCATGAGTACTAATCCATCTAATCTTCGAAAGGACGTCTGTAGTGTCCTGAATATAAGATGGGAGGGTTAATAAAAAAGGACGGAGGATGTAATCAACATAACGACTTATGTTTTCCAAAGGGCCCCCTTTCCTGGTAACTATTGGACGTTACGGGGAGTGGACCATGTTTTTATGAATCTTTGGAAGTGTATAAAAGGTGGGGACCACAGGGTGGCTTCCTGACAGAGTTTTGTCTTCATTAAGACTAATCAGACCTGAGTGGTAAGCTGTATTTAATGTCAACATTAATTTACTATTTTATTAGTGGGATTAAAATATAATTCTTCATATTGTTCTTTGTCCCTCAACTGTCTACGTATCTCAAACATATATAGACTTTCATCCATAACTACAACATTACCACCCTTATCTGAGGGCTTAATAATTATGCCTGTCATTTGCTGAAGTTCCTTTTTTTTTTTTTCTCTGTTGACACTCAGACTCCACTCGTCTGATTTAACGATTAATCTAATTAATGTGATTCCGGTCATCCTTGTGTCAATTTCTTATTTTCCCCCACTCTCCCACTTTTTCCTATGTTCATCTGTTTTCTATCTGTAAGTTTCTCCACAAAAAGAAAAGAGGGGAGAGAGACACCCAGACAACAAATAGTCACAAGACAGTGAAGCCACATAAGACACATGTACCCGAGGCCCGGGAGGGGAGGGAGGGGAGGACGGGGGGGGAGAGAACCCTCTCCAATCAGTGAGCGCTGGGATCCCAACTCCACCGTTCTACCTGTTTCGTCAGGGGAGTACCTCACGGGTATGCCCATTACCCTTCCTCTTGCTCTCTCATCCGTCCCAACCATTCATTCCACATGCTTAGGTTTTTTGCTGAGTATTTCCAAAATCTAGATATGTCTCTCTCCATTCTGATTTGCGCTGCAATCTGGTTTTTAACATACCCCCATTGAATTTCATTTGTTTGTTTCCAGCTGTGTGCAATCGTGATTTTCCCTGCCATGAGACAATGCGAGACAAAACATTCTGTCTTCCAGGTCATCTTTGGGTAGTTCAGGTGGAGCAGGAAGGTTTCAGGTGTATTGCTTAGCTCAATGTTTGTTATTAGGCGGACGTACTCAAATAAGTTTTTTAGCATGGGAAGGTGAGTAGACAGCGCTTGGCAGTTAAACAAAGTAAGTGTCAATCAATATAAAAAACCAAAGATAGTAAATTAATATAAAATATATAAATTTAATAATATATAAAAACAAATGCAATATATAAATACATATAGAAAGAATATACACAAATGTAACAAAAAAATGACAAATTGTTAAAAACAAGAAACAATGATATGTGCCTTTAAATACAAACGGACGAATGTTTTGGGGAAAGGTTTATCTCTGATAGGCGTATTAATTCTAGAGATTTTTTAAGAACCTTATCCACCTTCCCCGATGTGAATATTTTCCCCAGGCCAATTTGGATTTCCTTCTGATCTGTTAGAGTGTATGTTTGTAGAATAATTTTCACCCTAAGGTACGTGAAAGTTTCGGCACTGGATAGGTTAAACTGCTTAACTAGATCTGTAAATGGTTTGATTCTCCCTTGTTCTATAATTTGTTTGATTTGCAGAATTCCATTCTCTCTCCATTTGTTTACTCTCAGGTTTTTAGTATAACCTTCCAGTTCATCTATTCAGATAAATGGCATTATTTTATTATTTATACCCAGATTTATTTTTATTCTCCTCCATTCTTTTAGCAGTTGTGATGTAATAAGATTCTGCTCTGCCCAGCCTTCCCCTTCATTATCATTGCTCAGTCCCCAAGTACTGTTGTGTAAACATTTAACTCCTAATGCCTCAGATTCTATGTTGTTCCATCCCTCCTCTTGGGTTGTCAAAAGCTGTGCTCCATAGATGTGTGTAATTATACTAGCCCAGTACTGTCTCTTTACCACTGGGAATCCCAACCCACCCTTTTCTGGTTTTTGGGAGACAACACGTGTATTTATTCTTGATTTCTTGCCCTTCCAAACAAAAGTGGATATACTTGCTTGGAGCATTGTCAGCCAGGAGTCGTGTATCTTTAAGGGAATCATTTGAAATAAATAGTTCCATTTAGCGATTATATATGAGTTAATCATTTGAATCCTACCCCAACTTGCGCTTTCTAAATGTTTCCACTGCTTTAGTTGGAGATTTGTATCTTTCAATAGTTTCATAAAATTTACTTCCATTAGCCTTGTTAGGTCTTTTGTAATTGTGATCCCTAGGTACTTATATGCTTTTTTAGCCCAAGTGAAGTTATATTTAGAATTGATTTCTGCAATATCCTCCTTATCCAAATTTATCCCCGTTAGAGTTGTTTTACTGATATTCATTTTATAATTGGATACCTGGCTATATTTGTCAATTTCATTCATTAAGGCGTCCATAGATGTTTTAGGGTTTGATAGTGTTATGAGTACGTCGTCTGCATATAATAAGATTTTCATTTTACACTTTGATGTCTCCCAGCCTAGAATGTTAGGATTGTTTCTTATATTTATTGCTAATGGTTTGACAGACAAAATATACAGTAGTGGCGAAAGGGGACAGCCCTGTCTTGTACCGTTTCCCAGTTTGAACCATTCAGAGCAAATGTTCTGCCCAACCGTTCTCGCAGTCGGGTTTTTATACATAGACATAATGGCTTCTAGCATCCAATCCCGGATACCAAAGGCGGACAGGGTCTTTTGCAGGAAACTGCAACCGACCCTGTCAAATGCAATTTCGGCATCAACTGCCATGGTCAAGAGCGGAAGGCCCTTTTTCTGAGCCACTTCCATAATGTTTATGATCCTTCTTGTATTTAAACAAGATGTTCTACTGGGTACGAAACCTTATCCATTTAAGGATCTTTTTCAATCGTGTCGCCAGGATTGTTGCAAACAATTTGACGTCCGTGTTAATTAAAGAAATGGGTCTATAACTTGTCACATCTGTAGATGGTTTATCTTTTTTTAGTAGGGGCAGAACATTTGCTCTTGTCATTTCTTCTGGGAAGATCCCTAACTGGACGCAGCTATTAAAAGTATTTGCCAGGTGGCCACTTATTTGGTCCATGAATGTTTTATAAAACAAATTGGTAAACCCATCTGGGCCCGGGGTCTTTTCTTTTACTAGATCTTGAATGGCTTTCTTTACCTCCAATATTTCTATGGGATGATTTAACTGTTTTTGTATTCTTGTGGAATTTTCGGTATTTTAGTCCTGCTTAAATAATTTTTAATTTGGTCCAGGGGACTGTTCATTTGTAAATTGTATAGTTGTTCATAGTATGCATTAAACTTTGACCCAATTGCATTAGGGGACATGTAAGAAGTCCAAGCAGATTCTGACCGGCTCAAGCCCCAAATAACAGTGGAGTGAGTAAAATTAACTTCCAGGTGCTGTAGCACAGAAAAAGGGTCTACTCACTTGACAAAACACCAGTTGGTGTGAAACGCGTCAAGCGTGTGTCATATCAGTTTTGTTCCTGTCTCCTGCTCGATGGTTTTATTATTCTTTTTTTGATTTAATAAAGTTACTTTTTTACAAACCAACTATGGATTAACGCTGTTTACCTTCCCTATGACTTCAGCTGGCACTACCTCTGTTTGTTCCTGTTGACATGTAAGAAGTGTCTTGGTCTATTATTTTTTAGATTCTATTGGTTGCTTTTTGTTTTCTAAGTCTATCCGTCATCATTTTGTTTGTTCTATTGTTTTTAAAGTAGTATTTTGCTTTATGTTTTACTAAGTTTTTTGTTATATGTTCTGTCGCATAGTTATTTATTTTTGTCTGTAGCTCCTTTATCTGTCTGGCTTTATCTTCCGTTGGTTCTTGCTTATTTTCGGGAGATATTTTTTGTAATTTTACATAGAGCCATTGGGGGTTCTTATCTCTTTTATTTTGAGAAATGCTATTTATTTTAATTAGTTGTCCTCTCAGAACTGCTTTAAAAGCACACCAGGTATTAGCTGGAGTGGTGTTTCGAGAGTCGTTTTCTTTAAAGTAGCACTCTATAGATTTTAATAGTCTTTCCTTATTATCCTTATTGTTTAAAAGACCATCGTTCAGTCTCCAAGTGGTTCTATTTTTCTGGATCCACCCCTCTTTGACACTCATGAGCATTATACTATGGTCTGATCATGTATTCTCTTTTATATTAATTTTAGCTATTTTGTTGATTAGGTCCACATTTCCCCAAACCATGTCTATGCGGGAGTAGGAGCAGTGCACCCTTGATAAATGCGTATAGTCTCTCGTCTCTGGATTCATGGTTCGCCACGTATTATAATAGTCAAATCTCTTCATTGCATTAGTCAATGCTTTAGCTTGTTTTATTACCCTTTTGTCCATTACCCCTCCTTTTATACATTTTTTATCCAAGGTATGGTCAAGAACACAATTAAAGTCCCCTGCCACTATGCATATCCCTGACTTAATTTGGTCTACTTTCTCTAGGATTTTGTTTAAATTGATTACAGGTGCTACATTGGGTAGGTATACGTTGGCAATTGTGTACCTTATTTCGTTAATCTTACATATAATGATTATAAAGCTACCCTCTGGATCTATGTCTTGATACTCTATTTCTAGTTGAACTTTACTGGATATAATTATAGCCACTCCTCTTTTCCTTCTGTCCCCAAGGGAGGCATGCAGAATATTTGGGAATCTCCTTCCCCCCCATTTCTGTTTTTCTTCCCTACGCCAGTGAGTTTCTTGAATCAGGCATATATCCACCTGCTCCTGCACCAGGAGCCTATAGAGTTTTGATCTTTTATAGGTGGTATTGAGGCCCTGCGCATTCACCGAAGCAAACCTAACCATGTCTGTCCCTCATCCTCCCCCCCCCCACCTCCCCCGCCGTATTTCAGTGCTTATTGCTCTTTTACTTTCTTATTTAACCGTGCATGTGTATAAATCTTAACGTTTTAATGGTCATTACTCGTGATTTGTGAGAAAATTACTACTCTAAATTGAATCTTGAACAATACCCTATTGAATTTATGTTCCTTACCTCTGTGTGATTTGCTTTAAATCCTCCTATGTGTGTATTCTTTTTCCCTTTTTATTTCTTGTGCTGTGTGTTTTGCTCTCTTATATATTTCTAACTACTTCTATTATTTCTATTATTCTTAATTTACTACCCCTTAATTACTCTCGTTCAGCTTCTTCCACCTTTACGCCTCCCTTCTCCTCCTACGCTTCTCCCCATATAATGCCTAAGTGGTTTTCAATAAAAAAATAAAAAAAACCAGGAGAGTGGAAAACAAGTATTAACAAAACTATGTCCGCCTTAGCTGTTAATATTTTGGTCTAGTAGCCATGACTTCAATTTTTCCGGAGACTCGAGTACACTCAGATGGTCATTGTATTGTATTATAAGCTTAGCTGGGAAACCCCACCGGTATTTAATGTTCTTCTGTCTGAATAACACCAAAGATTGTTGGAAGGATTTCCTCCACATTCTTGTGGCGTATGAGAGATCTTGAAAAATTTGTATCTCCTTATACTCATTACTGATGTCTTTGCTTTCTCTTTTTGCTTGCATAATTGATTCCTTGAAAGTAAAGTGTAGAAAATTCACTATTACATCTCTTGGATGTTCTGAGGCAAGGCCTTTTGGATTATATATACTATGTATTCTCTCCATGTCCGCCCTACTGTCATTTGGGTCTATTCTTAGTTCCTTGAAATATGTAAGCAGGTATTCTTTTAATTGGTCCCTAGAGACTGATTCTGGAATATTTTTAAAACGTAAATTGGTTCTTCTTGATCTGTCCTCTAGGTCCCGGATCTTCCCTTCTAGTTGATGAAACTTTTTATCTTGTTCTTGGTTGGTTTCTTTAAGAGTTGTTATTTGTGTGTTCAAGTTTGCCATTTTTTCCTCGATGGAACCGACTTTGTCTCCTAGTACCCTTATTTCCTGTTTAACTGTCATTGCACTTTTAGTCATCTCTGTTGTAATATTCTCTAGATGTGAATCAAGTTTCTCCAGAAAAAGGTCTCGAATAACATATTTTTCTGTTGTTAGTATTGGAGTTTCTTGAGACTGGTGGAGGTTTCCTTGAGCCAAGGTAAATTATGTTTCTATTATTTTCTCAGATGTCTCTGTGTTGTTGGACGGAGAGAAGAATCCCGACAAGCGTTTAGTTTTGGGGTCCTCTTTCCTTTCTCTTTCTTTTGCTTTTATAGGTTTTCTACTTGCCATGTTGACTCTTTCTGTGTCCTTTCTCTTTCCTTTTCCCTTTCTTTTTCCTTTCCTTTTCTTTCCCCCTCCTTCTCCTTTCTCTCTTTTCCCGTTTCATTTTCTTTTTTCCCTTTCTTTTCCCTTCTCTTCCCTTCTTCCCTTTTTCTTTCCCTTTTTCTCCTTCCTTTCCTTCTCCCTTTTCCTTTCCCTTTTCCTACTTATTTCTCTTTCCTTACTTTCCCCCTTCCTCCTGTCCCTTTTATCTATAGTCGTTTTTGTGCCCCTTTAGGGTGTAGCTTGGCAAATTTAACTTGGTTAGAATTGAACCGTTACTCTTTCCCTCTTATCTTCCTTCCTGCTAGTATATAGCCAGATTAGTTTGCATAGACAGATTTGGGGCCGGAGTTTGTACAGTATTCCTTTTGGGAAGTTTAATTCCTTAGGCCCTTTGCAGGTTATACATAATTTATAGAAACAACCACTCAGTTTTCTCTCAATATGGCCTAGTTTTAGGGCTAACAAAAAATGTATGTCTTTGGGGTATGTCAATTCTTTGGACTCAATTACTATGCAGTCCAGACAGTACTTCCCCTTTTTGGGGCTTAAGTCCCTTCAGCAATTCACCGGTTGTACCTGTTTTTGACAGCAACAACTCGATGTATCATGTTTTGAGGGCTTACTGCTAATTTGGGGTGTATCAGACCCTTTTGGGCTCCTTTGTGGTGCAGCTCAGGTTTTTCTTCCCTTTTATAGGTTTAGGGCCCTTAGGCAGTACCCAGTTAGTGCCCGTTTTATATTAACAACCGCCCAGTGTGTCGTTTTTCAAGGGCTCCTATTCTGTTTGCAATACTGCCCACACAGTACTCCCCCCTCTGTTGCTTTCACCACCACCCTTCACTAGCAATAGAGTAATACAGTTTGACTTTGGAAAAATCACTTATCTTTGTCGTTGCCTCGATCTCTGCACGCCTTGTAGAGGGGATGTTTCTCTTTAGTTCATCCGTTTGTCCGTTACTTCTATTCCGCTGTTCGCGGGCATTAATGCGCGGCGTCTCCAGTTGGCCTTCCAACTCTCCTTCACTCACTTCTTCTTTCTTTGGCTCCGTAATTCGCTTCGCGGCTAGTCGGTACTTCCAGCTCTCATCTCGCGGCTCAGCGGGGTTTCAGCATCCCACCTCTTCCGGTGCTACCACTTCATCACGTCAGCGCCGTCCCTGCTGAAGTTCTTTTAATGCTCGACGTTGATGTCGGTTAAGGTTACCCTCTACTCGAGAGCGGACCACCATTGAGTCTAATTCCAGCTCCACTAATTTAACAAAATGGTTGACACTGGGGACTGAGGAGAGTAAGGACATCCATCTAGATTTGGGTTTAAAATTTGACAAGCCCGGATGATCAACTTGTGCAATCTGATCAGAAGAACCCTCCAATTCAGTCAGAGCATCAACCAATAGTTGATCCCTGATATCTAACTTAGCAGGAGTTGATTTATGTGAGAATAGTTTTCTTGAAATTAAATGTCTAGCAAAAAGGTGAAGGTCTTTACTGCCCTGAAATTTATCGAGGGGCCTAGAGCGTGAAAAACTAAGCCCTTTCTGGAGGACATCTAGGTGCTCCAGGGATAGTGTCATCTTTGAGAGGTTAACTACTAGTAGTTTTCCCTCTTCTGTTTTCTGGCTCTGTGTCCCTTGACTTGATTTCTCAGACTAATTGCCCGATTTTCCCTCTGGGGATGTTCTCTCTGTTGCTCCAGTGTTTTCTCCCCGTCTACCCCGCCTAGTCCTCCGTCTCCCTGTTCCTGTAAAAAAGGTCTACCTCTACCTGTATTCATCCTACTCTTTCTGTTCCCACCTTCAGAGTCTGACTCTGATACATCTGTGCATAAAGAGCTCCTTGAATTTCTGTGTCTCCTGATGGAGTACACCTCTTTTTTTTGGTAATCATCAGTATCTCTCTCTCAGGAATTTCTCTTTCTAATTTTAATCTCCTCTCTTAATTTGTTTAGATCTTTTTGGAGTTCTTCATTCAATCTTTCAAATTGGCTGTTTGCTGACCACCCATCAAGGTTGACTTTAGCTTCTGCTGTTTCTATCTCCAATTTTTCCCATCTAGATTCATTGTCCTCTATAATCAGGGAAATCAGCCCTAATGAGCATTCGCTCAGAAGAGCTTCCCACTTATCCTTAAAATTTTCCACTGAAGTGTTTGCCAAATTATTGCCTGGATTTAAATGTTATCTTAAACCTCTCAGTATAGACTTAAGTTCAAGGGATCTTTTTAGTGTACACAATTCCAATTTACTCCGAATTTGTTTGTGCAACACACTTTTATGGTTTTTAAAATTGCCAAATATGGTGGATTCTTGTTTCCTAGATATTTGATTTCCACCCTGATCTCTTGATGTTTCTAAATCAAATGTTTCAGCTAACTCATGATCCCGCTCTAGGTCAGATATTGACTATGCCATTATAGTGACTCTGTAGGTCAATATTTGCAAACCTATATTTTGATGGAATAAATGACACAAATCAGTATCTCGGGTCCAAATAAGTAGTTACAATACTCCTCTCCAAAACTGGTTTGCCAGTCTTACACAAATGGTGACACACAACAACCCACAAAAATGGGCTTAGTTTTTCACCCTCTAGGCCCCTCGATAAATTTCAGGTCGTAAAGTCCTTCACCTTTTTGCTAGACATTTAATTTCAAGAAAATTATTCTCACATAAATCAACTCCTGCTAAGTTAGATATCAGGGATCAACCATTGGTTGATGCTCTGACTGAATTGGAGGGTTCTTCTGATCAGATTGAACAAGTGGATCATCCGGGCTTCTCAAATTTTAAAGCCAAATCTAGATGGATGCCCTTACTGTCCTCAGTCACCAGTGTCAACCATTTTGTTAAATTAGTGGAGCTGGAATTAGACTCAATGGTGGTCCGCTCTCGAGTAGAGGGTAACCTTAACCGACATCAACGTCAAGCATTAAAAGAACTTCAGCAAATGACAGGCATAGTTATTAAGCCCTCAGATAAGGGTGGTAATGTTGTAGTTATGGATGAAAGTCTATATATGTTTGAGATACGTAGACAGTTGAGGGACAAAGATCAATAAGAATTATATTTTAATCCCACTAATAAAATAGTAAATAAATTAATGTTGACATGAAATACAGCTTACCACTCAGGTCTGATTAATCTTAATGAACACAAAACTCCGGCAGGAAGCCACCCTGTGGTCCCCACCTTTTATACACTTCCAAAGATTCATAAAAACATGGTCCACCACCTGGCACCTCTAATAGTTGATGGGATAGGGGGCCCTTTGGAAAACATAAGTCGTTATGTAGATTACATCCTCCGTCCTTTTTTATTAACCCTCCCATCTTATATTAAGGACACTACAGACGTCCTTCGAAGATTAGATGGATTAGTACTCACGCAATCATCCCTTCTGGTGACCATAGATGTGGAAAGTTTGTATTCATCAATTTCACATAAGGAGGGCCTAAGGGCATCAGAGTATTTCCTGAGAAGTAGGGGTTCCCGTTTTGATAAACATACTGATTTTGTGTTGGAGTTGTTGGAAAAGATTCTTACTAACAATTACTTTACTTTTTATCAGAGATTTTTCCTTCAGAGGAGGGGAATGGCCATTGGAGCCACATGTGCACCCACTTATGCATGCCTGCACTTAGGATTTTGGGAACAGGAGGTGGTATTTGATCTACTTGCGGGTATGGTGGATGCGCATGTGGCTCTGTGGGTGCGCTTAATAGATGATATTCTTATGCTGTGGGAGGGCTCTGTGGATGAATTAGTCGATTTTATGGCAGTAAAAAATGAGAATGATCGTAACTTGAAGTTCACTTTTGAGTATAGCAAGCAAGAAATATCCTTTTTGGACCTTAGAATCATCAGAGTTGGTCACACTTTGGAGACAGGCCTTAGGCCTAGAGAAAGTCTGAATGGGATTTAGAGGTGTGTGATTTAGACAGGAAACGGTTACAGACAGGGTGTAATTGGATAATAAATCTTAATGTTCTGACCTCAGAAAGGATGAATGAGGAGATTAAGTATGGCTGTTTCTTACCCTCATAGTGCAATAGTGCTGGAGTGGCTATTGGTAATCTATTGTTGGGTCCTGCCACTACTAATTCTACACTACTGTTTAGTACTTGGATCCACTGTGTGACCATTTATTTTGTATAGGATGGGATTTCTAAGTGGTTAATTTGTAATTCAGTATATGTGATTTGTATTATTTTGACTGTGAGTTTAATCTGGTCCGTCAGATACATAATTATTTTATTTTATTTAACATTAGTATTTTTCTGTGGGTTTATAAGTGTTGTTATCTTTGTCCAATCAAGTTTTTCCTTATATTTTCGCTTTCCGGTGAGGTACATATAAATAGTAAGAGGTTATGAAACCGGTCATGTGACCCGGAAGAAGCCTTTCAGGCGAAACGGCCGTCGGTTACGTGTTCTTTTTTCTATCCTACGGGAGGAGTGGAGAGCAGGACACATTCGATTATCGTGAGAGGTGAAGCGGATATTCGTCCCTCTCAGCTTATGATGAGGAGTGCCTAGACTTGTGGGTTTTTTTGTATGCAGCGTTGTTTCATCACTGTCTGACCAATGCGCGCCAGGTCACGTGACCTCTCTACACAACCGCCTGGCAGCCGAACAGGCAGCATGGACGATACCATGCTGCCTGCCATTAGCCCCCAGGGAAAAAGGTAAGTGCTGTGCTTATTAATGGCAAATAATAGTGGCATAATTTTGGGCAAATTGGCAGGGGCATATTAAATTGCAAATAATACTGGCTTAATATTGGGCAAATTGGCAGGGGCATATTAAATGGCAAATAGTACTGGCATAATATTGGGCAAATTGGCAGGGGCATATTAAATGGCAAATAATACTGGCATATTATTGGGAAAATTGGCTGGAGAATATCAATGGCAAATAATACTGGCACTTTTTTGGGTAAATTATCAGGGGCATATTAAATGGCAAATAATACTGCCATATTATTGGGCAAATTGGCAGGGGCTTATTAAATGGCAAAATAATACTCTTGGGGGGGCCCCAAATTTTGTCTGCCATGGGCACCACTGCATAAATACACTTTTTTTTATGCATCTGATCAGCATATGAGTGTATATGTATGTGCTAGCATGTGCATCTGATCAGCATATGAGTGTATATGACTGTGTATTTGTGTGTTCCTGATCAACATATGAATGTGTATATATGTTAGTGTTCACATTTAGGAGACATCTGATCACATACACTAGAAAATTAGGCATCCGCGAGGCCCACAAAAGTGCGAAGCCTTAGGCGACCGCCCAGGGCCGGCCCTACAATGGGGCAGAGTGGGGCAACTGCCCCAGGCAGCACTTTTGCAGAGGCAGCACATTGCCGCCTCAATAAATGTTATTTTCGGCCGCTCGGCCAAATCACTGAATCGCCGGTTCTTGGGGCCGCCTCCAGTGTGATCTTCATTTCCCCCCAATGCGTGGCAGCATGGGCGGTCCTCCGTATTGCGCAGCCAGTGACCTCACGTTGGAGAGGCGTCACGGCAGAGCACCTTCAGAGCGCATTGATGGAAGCGTCTGGTGCGGTGTGGGTGAGCTAAGTTTATTGAAAATAAATAAATATTTTATGTTTGCAGTTAGTTAATTCTATATCGTATGAAATGTTTTGCCATACTGTATTTTCACCTGGTTTTGGTTTGAAAAAAATATTTATTAATAAAGAAAGCTTTAAAAAAATGTGTGGCTTAATGAGCATTTCAACTGCTTAGTGTACAATATTTGAACAAGGCACCATCATGTTATAGGTGACATTTTTTTATAGAATTGGACAGGCTGTTAATTATCATACATAATAATGTTTTTACCATAGTACCATGCTTAGTGTACAATATTTGATCCAGTCATAAGTCACTGGTCACATATTATGTTTAGGGGAATTGCACAGGATATTATTATAATAATGTTTTACTATTACTTTATTTTTAACATGTGGGTGAGCTCTATAAAAATATTTTATTATATGAACTCTAAAGCACCTATATGCATTATTCAAAATATTTTTTCCCAAGAGCTCACTCACATGTTGAAAATAAAGTAAAGGTATCATAATAATACCCTGTGCAATTCCCTAAAACATAACATGTGACCGGTGACTTGTGATTGGTTCAAATACTGTACATTCAGTTGAAATGCTCATATAGGGAACACATTTTAATAAAGCCCTATAGAATAAAAACATTTCAAACAGCTCAGTGAGTTCACCCACAACAAAGTGAAAATAATGTTATGGTAAAACATTATTATGATAATAGACTGTGCAATTCTATAAAATTAATATGTCACGTATATGCCTTGTTCAAATATTGTACATTTAGCAGCTGAAATACTCAAACATTTAGGACACACATTTTAATCATTGCCAGCCTATACTCTGGCCAATATGTTATAATGCTACTGTTGGGTATTACTTATCAGTGATGTAAAAAGTTAAAAATAAGTGTAAATGTAATGAAATAAGTAAATAATATTTTTCTTGGATATCTTCTTAACTGACAATATTTGTATTATAGAGTGAAATTAAATAACATGTAATCTGTGAACCTTTTTATCCCTAATATTATTGATCTTTCTAAGGTCACATCTACTTACAAAAATTAATTTATTTTTTACCCTTGGAGCACAATGTGATACACATACATTACGTTCCATTCTAACACTAAAATGTAATGCTTTCAATTTTAAAGTATGCCCAGTATTTTCTACAAGCAATATAATGCATGTTCTTAGTGTGGTTGAGTAACTGTATAATTATGTGAAACAAATGTATGTGGAAATTTTGTTTATAATTTTTGCTCATGATGCACATTGGAAACAAATGTCTATATTCAAAAATGTCTGGGCTACCTAAAAAAACCTGAAGGGGATAAACCCTATAGGTGCACACATTAGAGAGTGAGTTGTATTGACAAAGTGAATTACATTGGAGTATGAGCTTTACTGGCAAACTGAATTACATTAAAGAGAACAATAAATATATTTTAATTGATTGATCAGCAGTTGTTGTTTTTTTGACTGACTGTATGTGTGTGTGTGTCTGTGTATGTAAATGACTGACTGTGTATGACTGACTTTTTGGAATAGTTTAGCATATATTCACCGTTCAATTTACTGTAATTCTCATCTCACACATAACATCAAGGATTGTCTGTGCCTCTTAGCACTGACCAAGCTGGAACGGAAATGTCCCCTTCTCTGCAATTCTTTATTCATCAGTGGCAAGGCTGCATCTAGAAAAAACAATGCTTACCCTGCCCCTCCAAGTGCCTGTCATTTTAACAACACAGGATTTATGCAATATCCATTGTGCACAGACCCTTTTTCCTCCAAATGCATGCTGTCCTGTGCGCATCTGTCATAGACTGGTCACGTGATCTCATAACTCTCTGACTGACCGAAATACAGTGAGCACAGAAGGAGAAGGATTACTGGACACTAGATAACAGGGACACACAGGTAAAGTAGCAAGTGATTTGGCTAGAATATAAGTGATTTGTCTTCTTGATACGCAATGCTAAAGTCTTGTCTTTTGCCCGACCTTTTGCCATCAGTATGCAGCAGCCATGTCTTGAAAGAAATGCGTATGTCTTTCTGGTGCACAATATGCAAAGACTAGAGTAGCGAAGGAAGGCTTTTTTATCAAAGCAGCAAGGAGCCATGCTGAAATTTATGAAACCTGGACATCAAGACCAGTCTCCTGTGGAACAGGATCTTCCAACGGAGGAGGCTACTCTTTGTTCAGATAGTGAGACCTCTAGTGGAATAACTGCTACAGCATCCACATCAGCATCTCAAACCCACCAGATGTAAACGTGGAGGAGGAGCTGGTTCCGGGTGATGCTGAGTTCGCTTCAGCTCTACATGTTCTGGCTGCAGGGCAGCCAATCAACAAACGTTTGACTCGTTTGCCCTTAGAAGCCATCACAGCCATGCCTACTAATGGCATGGCTGTGATTGGCCAGTGCCGCATGTGACCCAGCCTTATATATAAGCTGGAGTCACGTACACGCACATCACATGAGCTCTTCTTAGTGTAGGGGAGGATGCTGCAGCTGTGAGGGAAAAAAAATTCTGGTGTTGAATCTGCAAACTACAGCGATTATTCAAACTACAGCGATTATTCAAATTTCAGTGATTATTTTAGTGGGTGCTATACTACATATTTGTACCCTGCCCTGAGCCCAGTGCCACAGAGAGTGCAGTGCATTTTTAAATACTGCAATTTGTTGGTGTTAAAAATTACATTTGTGTCCTGCACTTCATATCTGAGAGTCAAATAGAACAGTCAAATACTGTGCTTACAGCGCACTTTGAAAAATTCTAATTGTTTTGGGTGCTAAATAGTACACTTGCGTCTTGCGGTGCACTTCATATCTGAGAGTCAAATAGAACAGTCCAATACTGTGCTTACAGCGCACTTTGAAAAATTCTAATTGTTTTGGGTGCTAAATAGTACACTTGTGTCTTGCGGTGCATTTCATATCTGAGAGTCAAATAGAACAGTCCAATACTGTGCTTACAGCGCACTTTGAAAAATTCTAATTGTTTTGGGTGCAAAATAGTACATTTACGTCTTGCGGTGCATTTCTTGCAGTCCAATAAACAAAAAAACAAAAAAAAAACAAATAAAAATTATTGACTATTGGCGGTTACATTGTCGCCTGACATAAACCATCTGTTACTTTGGTGGGTGACCTCAAAGAATGAGGAGAGCGTCAAACAAGGGACGTGGCCTTGGTCGTGGTGCTGCTGGTGTTGGTGGAGCTCCTGTTGCAAGTAGGGGATGTGGTTGATCTGTGCCAGCTACACGCACAAGTGAAACACCTTCCTCAGGTGCTAGTACGCGACAGAACCTTCAGTGTTATTTGGTAGGCCTGAATGCCGCTCTTAGAATGGTGAGGCCAGAACAAGTACAGGCGATAGTAGATTGGGTGGCTGACAGTGCCTCCAGTTCCTTCACATTCTCTCCCATCCAGTCCCCTGCTGAAAGCTCAGAGTTGACACCTGCACCCCATGGCCATCTGTCTTTCACCTCACCCCCTTGCAAATCAGCCAAGCAGTCTGAGCCATGCAGCAGTCTCTTTTGCTTTTTGAAGACTCTGATGGTGGGGTCATCAAGCCTAGCCTTGCCCCAGAAGTGGAAGAGATTGAGTGCACTGATGCACAACCACTTATGTGTCAGGATGTGGACATGCGAGGACCACCGCAGCACGTCTCTGATGATGACGAAACAGCACATGCCCTTCCTTCACCGAGGATTGCAGGGCATTTCTCTTTGCCCCCTGTTGCCTCCTTCTCCTACTCAGATTCTTCCTTCTCCTCTACCACCTCCTCTACCACCTCCTCATCCGGTCAACGTAACACCTTTTCACCACCAACTTCAGCACAGCCAGGGGGAAACGACAGCAGGCTCTTTTAAAACTCATGTTTGGGGGGAAAACCCCACAGTGCGCAGGTGCTGTGGACGGGCATGGAACAACAGATCAATGAGTGGTTGTTGCCACTGAGCCTGAAGCCCGGCCTGGTGGTGTGCGATAATGGGCAAAATCTCGTAGCAGCTCTGGGCCTAGCAGGTTTGACGCACATCCCTTGCCTGGCGATTGTGCTGAATTTGGTGGTGCAGAAATTCCTGAAAAACTACCCAGATATATCAGAGCTGCTGCAGAAAGTGCGGGCGTCTGTGCGCACTTTAAGCATTCTCACCCTGCTGCTGCTCACCTGCAGCATAACTTAGGCCTTCCCGTTCACCACCTCATATGCGACGTGCCCACAAGGTGGAACTCCACCTTGCACATGCTGAAGAGATCGTGCGAGCAGCAGCAGGCGATAGTGGAGTATCAGCTGCAGCACGCACGGGTCAGTCGCTCTGCGGAACAGCACCACTTCACCACCAATGAGTGGGCCTCCATGCGAGACCTGTGTGCCATTTTGCACTGTTTCAAGTACTCCACCAACATGGCCAGTGCCAATGACGCCGTTCTCAGCCTTACTATCCCGCTTGTATGTCTCCTTGGAAAAACGCTTAGGGCGATGATGGAAGAGGATGTGGCACAGGAGTAAGAGGAGGAGGAAGAAGAGGGGTCATTTCCATGGTTATCAGGCCACTCATTCACAAGTGGCTTGGAGGGTGGGTTCCTGCACCAGCATAGGCCAGGTACACAACTGTCAAGCCAAGGCACAGTTTTTGAGGAGGAGGAGGAACTGTGTTCACAGCAGGGTGGCACCCAATGCAGCTCGTGGGCATCACTGGAGCGTGGCTGGGGGGATAGGGAGGACACAGATGATACACCTCCCACAGAGAACAGCTTGTCCTTGCCTCTGGGCAACTTGGCACACGTGAGCGACTACATGCTGCAGTGCCTGCGCAACGACTGCCGATTTTCCCACATTCTAACTTGTGCTGATTACTGGGTGGCCACCCTGCTGGGCCCCGTTACAAGGACAACGTGCTGTCCTTAATTCCATCACTGGAGCGTGATCGTAAGATGCGCGACTACAAGGGCACGCTGGTAGACGCGCTGCTGAGGGCATTCCAAAATGACACCGGGGGTTCAATGGAAGCACAAGGCTAAGGCAGAGGAAGAGGTCTCCAAAGCAGCTGGGGCACTGCCAGCACCTCGGAAGGCAGGGTTATCATGGCCAAAATGTGGAAAAGCTTTGTCAGCACGCCACAACAAGCAGCATTTCAGCAACATGGTGGAACAGTACGTGTGCACAGACCTACACGTACTGACTGATGGGTCTGCCCCATTCAACTTCTGGGTCTCCAAATTGGGCACATGGCCCGAGCTTGCCCTTTATGCCTTGAAGGTGCTGGCCTGCCCTGCAGCCAGTGTATTGTCTGAACGTGTGTTTAGCATGGCAGGGGGCGTTATCACAGACAAGCGCAGCCGCCTGTCCACAGCCAACGTGGACAAGCTCACGTTCATTAAGATGAACCAGGCATGGATCCCACCAGACTTCTCTGTACCTTGTGCAGAATAGACATTTATACCAGCCTCACCCAGTCCATTGTTATACTCAAGTGCACTTATTCTTTGTTTAAATTTAAAACCAAAAACAAATAAAAAACAGTGTTGGCTACCTCCGCCTCCTCCTCCTCCAGCGCCGCTTCCACCTACACCACCACGGTCACCGCCTCCTCAACCTATGGGTCACTTAGTATAAACTGAAAGAGAATACCCTGCACTCCAACCCTCTCTCAAATGGATAATTCTGTTGATCCTCCTGGCAGCCATGCCTTACATTTAGATTTATGTTCTTCCAAAGCTAAAATCAAAGATTCCATCTAGTGCTATTTTATAGCTCAGCTGTATTTGTAATTTGTATATATTTTATGTTATTTTATGTTATTTCCCTATCCACATTTGCTTGCCGGGCACTTGTCCCACATTTTACTTCATTTTGCAGGCTTCTAGCCCTTTTTTAGAGGCAGTTTAGTGGCCAAAAGTTTGTGTCCCCATTGACTTCAATGTGGTTCGGGTTCGGGGTCAAGTTCGGGGTCAAGTTCGAGCACGATTGTCTCTTTTTTTTAACTTAACACCTAAACTGTATGAAGTAATTACAGTGGTCTGATAATCGATGCTGAATTGAGAGTTATAAAGACCCTTTTTTAAAGCCGTGTGAAGTAAAAAAATCTCTCTACTTCGTGTATTAATTAACTGAATTTAGCACTCAAATTGACTGAAGTATTCACAGAAGCCTGCTAAGCAGAGGCTAAGCAAATTGTGAGATATAATATCTTTTGCTTAAGGCTGTGAAGTCAAACAATCCCCTTGTGAAATAACGGACTGAACCATACTGAACATATTTACAGGGGTCTACTACAGTAGTTGGAGGCAAAACAAATTGTGAGGTAGAAGACCCTCCTTCCTAAAGCCGTGGGAAGTAAAACAATCTTTGAATAACCAACAAGTGAAATAGTTCTTTGTTACACTGTTCCCTTTGAGATAAATAAAATATCTGAACTGGACCCCTAAAGTAAAGGGTAACGTGAGGCTTATCTCCGAATAGTGATTAACAACTCTCACAATTGACAAATATTCAAAGAAAATATGCCAACAAAAAACGGAGAAAGCAGGTCCCAAAAGAAAAAGGAGGGAAAAATTCTTGATAAGAAGGGGGAAAAGGATGGGGGAAGGAAACTCACCTCCATATTTTCCCCAATAGCATCCAAAAGTACAACCTTGGAAATATCCCAGGACCTAATAGATACATCCTCCACATCCTGGGAAATGGACCATCTGGAATCCCCTAAGGCTCCAGAGGAACATGACGTTGCAATAGAATCTTTAAAAAAATATCTTGAGCAGAAATTCAGCCAACTACAGAAAGATATGACAAACAACACTAAGGAAATTAAAACGGAAGTAAAGAGACTTGAATTAAAAATTGAAAAAAATGAGTCTCTAATAGAAGAGTACCAAACTCGATTTGTTCAAATGGAAGAAAAGACCGAAAGATTGACTACAAAAATAAAATCCCTGGAACTCAACGCTCAAAATCTTGAAGACAGGGACAGAAGGATTAACCTGCGCATAAGAGGAGTCTCAGAAGATATCACCCAGCAGGAATTAGAAAATTACTTCAATGATTTATGCAAGGAAATGCAGATAACTGGCCAGAACGTTGAGTATCTCTTTGAACGCATACATAGGGTCCAGAAACCAAGAGGAATTCAGGAGTCTACCCCCAGAGACGTCATAATAAGATTTCACTCCTATAAAATTAAAGAAAGATTCTCACAGAAGTTCAGAGACCTCGCAGGGGTACCTGAGAAATTTCAACACATAAAATGCTTCACTGACTTATCTAGGGGTACTAGACTTTTCCGGAGATCCTTTTCTGAGATCACTAAAATATTAAGGGACAAGAACATCAACTATAGATGGGGTTTCCCAGCAAAACTATTGATTAACTATGACCATTCCACATTATCTTTTGAAACAGTAGAGAAAGTCTCTAATTGGTTGCAGGGGAGAAAAGTTTCATAGGGTGGGCCCCGGGGTAGCTGGGGAGTTTATGGGGAGATCTTAGAAGATGTTAAGTCATTTTTCTTTCTTTTTTTTTTTCTTTTTTTTCTCTCTCTCTCTCTCTTTCTCTCTTCCCTTCTCTCTTCCTCCTTTTCACCTTCACTGTATGCACAGAGGTACACACTTAATATTTATATCTAAATACAGAATATCTGAATAGTTTAGTCTCACTAGTCAATTTTAATATCATTCACATTTCACACCTTGCAGCCCACTTTCACTTGGTCACCATATAATTCACATAATTCACAGTCTCACTATCTCACTACATCAGCTACTCTTTTCACTCTATTATTTCTTTCACTCACTACTATTTAGTTGCGAACACCAGTATTCCATTAGTTAACTTAATTTTTTTTTGTTCTCCTCTCAAATTGTTCAAATTGATTATATAATACAGTGTATTGTTTGGTAGATTAAGTATAACACTAGGGGGTAGAGATTTTTTAACTTAATTAGTGCCTTACTTTTTGGGGAACAAAATTCAGTAAGATAGATTTTTTTTCTTCTTTTGAATAGTCAGTGGAGGGGAGTGGGGGAGAAACTTTAAGCTGATTTCTTGACTGACCTTTCTCTTTCTTCTCCCTCTCTTTCTCTTTCCCCCTCCATCACTCCTTCCCTCTCTTTTATCTTCCCCTACTCATTGTTTTTTTTTTTTTCTTCTTCTTCTTCTCTTCTTTTTCCTCTTTTCTCTTCCGAAAGATTATGGCAATGTTAAGGATGAAAATTATGGATTTGCTTTATTGTCAGTGGGTTTCTGTGCGCCCTCAGTAGAGCCAAAATTGTGTCTGTATGTGGAGAGGAGATAGACACACCAAAAAGAGATATGACAGACACAATAAATTATTGTTTTTGACATATCCTAAATGTCTAGTTTTTCTGTGTATTCTGTATGTGACTCATTTGGTATGTCGCACGAGTTGTAGCTGTTTGACCGGGCAGAGGGGAACAGAGGTAGAGGTGAACTTGATTTTAGAATTATAACACTAAACGCCAACTCCTGGTCAATTGTCTAAGAGAAAATAAAGTGGAGCTCGCCTATATACAAGAAACCCATTGGAAATCAGGAGGCCCTCTATTAAGGAACTCGCTCTTCCCGCATGTCATTTCATCAAACTATAAAACTAAAAAGAGAGGGGCAGCAATAATAATATCTAGGGATTTAGGATACTGTGAAATTTACAATAAAATAGATAGAAGTGGAAGATATGTTTTTATGATTTGTAAGCTACAAGGCCAGATCTATTCCCTACTTAATATATACGCCCCTAATAAAAAACCTCACGTATTTATTAATAAAATACTCAGTGAAATCGAGAACCTGGTTCAGGGAACTTTGTTAATAGGGGGAGATTTCAATGGTATCATGAATATAGATTTAGATAAAAAAGTGGCAAGAGGTGTTAAAATTGATTCGCAGGTGGGGAGATCGGCTCGGCAGCTCCAAAACATAATCTCAAAATACGACTTATACGATGTTTGGCGATCATTGCATCCAGACGAAAAAGATTACACATTTTATTCTAAACCATATATGTCTTATTCTCGTCTGGACTATTTTTTGGTCAAACCATATACTATGCAATATTGTCAGAGGATAATAATAAAAGATATCCCTTGGTCTGACCACTCGGCTATCATCCTAAATTGGTAAAAAAAGAAAAAAGAGGGATCCCATCCAACATGGAGGCTGAACGAGAAACTTTTATTAGATACCCGTAACATTGAGTATTTATCACCACAGCTCAGATTTTATTTTGAAGAAAATAACACCAGTGAGCTCTCCAAATCAACAATTTGGTGCGCTTTTAAATGCGTTGCAGGGGGATACTTAATAAAATTAGGATCAGAAAATACGAAGAGACAGGGATTACCTCTTAACCAACTCTATCTTGAATTATATAAACTAAACAATCAGAATAAGTCCTCTACCTCACGAATCGTTGCTCGACACATTTCACAAATAACAGAAAAAAATCAACCTGATACTAATGTCTAGAGTGAACTCTGCAGTCCTAAAACTAAACCAGAAATGGTATCAGAAGGGAAATAGAGCGGATAAAATGCTATCTAATAGACTGAAAAACAGGAAAGCCAAGGCTCGAGTAACAAAGATAGTATTTAATGGGCATAATTGTATCAGCCCTAAGGACATTGGAGTGGCCTTCAATACATTTTACTCACAACTATACAATCTCCCAGGAATAGCAACTGAGAGCGAAATAACCCAATACCTAGAGGAAGTAAGCCTGCCATCTCTTTCTTCAGAGCAGCTAGCAGAGCTAAATTTACCAATTTCCAAAAAAGAGATCCTGGATGTAATTGGCAATCTTAAAATTAATAAGGCGCCTGGCCCGGATGGCTTCACAAACATGTTCTATAAAAAGTTTAGCTTGGACATTGCCCAGCATCTTGCTGATATGTTTAATGAATTTGTTAGAAGGGGGACAATCCTCCAGGAACTCCTTCAAGCCACAATCTCACCTATCCTAAAGACAGATAAAGATGATACTAACCCAGCCAATTATAGATCGATATCTCTAATTAATTCCGATATAAAAATCTATTCGAGTGTCATAGCAAATAGGATAAAGGGGGTAATATCTTCCCTGATCCATGTAGATCAGGTGGGATTTGTGCAGGGACGTTCAGCAGGCAGCTCTACAAGACGGTTAATTGACCTGATAGTTTATGCAGGGACTGTGGGGACTCCCCAGCTGGTCCTGTCGTTAGATGCCGAGAAGGCCTTTGACAGGGTCAGCTGGGGATTCCTGGACGGTACCCTGACTAGGGCTGGCTTTGCTTGTCCGATCAAATCGGCTATGATGGCCCTTTACAGCAGTCCGATGGCAAGAACGGTGGGTCCTGGCATCTCTGCAGATTGGTTCCCGATAAGAAATGGCACTAGGCAAGGTTGCCCATTGGCACCTATGCTATATATCCTAACTCTGGAGCCTCTCGCCGCAAGGATAAGAAATAATGCCTATATAAAGGGTATAGTACTGGGCCGGTCTGAATATAAGATCTCGATGTATGCGGATGACACTATACTGACACTGTCCGAACCGAGGGACTCATTGGAAGCTCTTATGTCAGAAATTAGGAAATATTCTGTAGTCTCCAACTACAAATTAAATATGAATACATCTCAGAATTAATATGCATAGTGAAATTATACAGGAATTATCCCTAGATTACCCCTTTGATTGGTCTCCAGCTGTATTGGATATAATGCCAAAAAATTTAGATCTCCTATATGAATATTCTGCCGGAAAACTACTTAATGATTGGAGTAACATAGGTATTTCATGGCTAGGAAAAATTAACGTTATTAAATCCTATTTGATGCCTAAGTGGTCATACGCCCTAAGAATGATCCCTTTAGCTACACAAAAATTCCAACTAAAGAAAATCCAGAAGCTATTTATGAGCTATGTTTGGAACAACAAAAAGCCAAGAATATCTATGTCCCATATTATGAAACACTCTAAAAGGGAAGGCCTATCCGTTCCAAACTTGATTAAACACCAGGAGGCCTATCGGATTTACCATCTGCAGAGATGGCAGGACCCGCTGTCCCAGAAAGAGCCTTGGTATAACATAGAGTCCTCTTTAACGGGGCTAGAGGATCTATCAACTGCAATATGGATGAACTCCAGATCAAGTAGGTCTTTCCTAGCTGGGATCGACTGTCACCATATAAGAGATCTACTAACTGATTGGTTTCAGTTTAGAAATTCACACTCCCTAATGGAAAAAATATTGCCGTATACCCCGTTGAGAACAATTGAACTTAATATAGAAGATCTGAGCTTGGGGAATTGGACAAAACTAAATCCCGTTAAAATCTATGACTTAATAGAGGGAAAAAGTATCAAACCCTTTCCACAGATACAAAAACAACTGAATCTTCCTGATAAATAAATCTTTAGTTATTTACGTCTAAAACATTATTTTTTTAAAGCTGTCTGAGCGTATAGCGATTAATAACAGCAAATTAGTGTGCAAAGGCGGTTTGGTGATTGCTCAGATGAGCACCACCATTCACCTGGTCAGATCATTATTTGTGAATATTGATCCGACCAATTTTGATCTGCCTCCCTCTCCTGACTTTCATTTTTGTGAGGGAAAGAGACAGTATTAGTGATATAAAATAACATTTTATAAAATTGTCAGGTTTTATGAAAGCCATTCCCTGTGTATTAACCCCTTCCCTGCCATTCATCACTCGATAAGCAGTAATCTTGCACAGCAACAGTATGTTTTGCTGTCTGCACTATTTTATGGATTAATGTCTTTGTACTGTAATGTATTACAGTACTAGATAGACTCGTCTAAGAACTATTAACCCCTTCTTTGCTGTAGATCACTGCTTAGGCACTGATTCTGAGGCCACGGACACAGGGTTCGATTTTGACCCTGGTCAGCTTTCTGATATATCATCTAGTGATGTATCAGTGGCTACTGAGCCCTTGCCACAAGGAATCATGGGTGTCTACTTTTAAAAAATATATGGTTTGGTGGGGGTAAATTACATTGTCTTCAAAGACAAATCCCATATATTACATGGACGCAGGTTAACAAGTTGGAACACTGAGATGCACACCTCACAAATGTTGCCTTTTACCCCACAAGCAACCAAACAAACCTATACATGGATGGTATCGCTGTACTTGGGAGATGTTGCTGAACACATATTGGGTGTTGTTTGGCAGTGACATATATCAGAATCTGTGAATTCATGCCTGAAATACAATGTATGTGGAAACAAAACTCCAAAAATGTACTACCACAAACTTTGACAAAGGCTGGTGGTAGAATTAGTATATATACAGTATTAAAATACCACCATTTGAAATACCTTAGGATGTCTATTTTCCAAATATATATGGATTGATGGGGTTAAATTTATTGGACGGCTTCAAAAATGTTCCACATGGAACATGGGCGCAGGCTGACTACATCTCAAAATTCCAAGTTGGAAATGTGCACATCCCAAACTAAGCCTTTTAGCCCCAAAACAAACCAACAAACCTATGCATGGGTGGTAACCCTGTACTCAGGAGATGTTGATGAACACATATTGAGGTGTTGGTTGGCAGTGGCAAATACCAGAATCTGAAAATTCATGCCTGAACGGCAATGTGTGTGAAAAGAAATGACATCCCAACCATTTGACATAGGTTGGGGATAGAATTAGTACATGGAAAGTGTTAAAATAGCACAATTTTAAATACCTTAGGATGTCGAGTTTTCAAAAAAATATATGGTTTGATATAAAAATACTTTGACAGGCTTCAAAAGTGTCCCAAATGGAACATGGGCGCAGGCTGACTAAATGTCAAAATTCCAAGTTGGAAATACACACCCCCTAAATGTGGTCTTTTAGCCCCCAAACAACCCAACAAACCTATGCATGCATGGTATCCCTGTATTCAGGAGGTGTTGCCAAACACATATTGAGGTGTTGTTTGGCACTGACACATAACATGATCTGTGAATTCATGCCTGAAGTACAATGTATGTGAAAAAAAAATTACTACCCAAAGCATTGACATAGGCTGGTGGTAGAATTAGTGCATGGAAAGTGTTAAATTACTACCATTTGAAATACCCTAGGGTGTCTAGTTTTCAAAAATGTATGGTTTTGTGGGGTAAAATGCACATTCTTGCTTCAAAAATTTCCCAAATGAAACAAGTCCATCAAGTTCAACCCTTCTACCTATCATTCCAGTTTTTTGATCCAAAAGAAGGCAAAAACCCCTAAGGAAGCTATTTAGAATTTTGCCTCCTAGGGGGGAAAATTCCTTCTTGACTCCAAGGGGCAATCAGATTTTTCCTTGGATCAATAAGCTCTATTATTAATGCATATTCTATTATTAATAGCCCTGTATGTTCTGCTTTCCTAAAAAAGCATCCAAACCATTTTTAAATGCATCTATTGTGGTTGCTTGGCAGTGAGTTCCATAACTTTATTGTCCTTACCAAAAATAATCCCCTCCTTTGCTGTCTATGAAATCTTTGCTCTTCTAGTCTCAGGGGTGACCTCTTGTTCTTTAATGAACAGGTCACTGGAGAGCTCTTTATATTGGCCCTGCACAAATTTATATAATGTTATCATATCGCCTCTGAGATTCCTTTTTTCTAACGTATATAAATGCAGTTTTTTAAGTCTTTCTTCATAACTTAGATCCTCCAATCCCCTTTTTAATTGTGTAGCTCTCCTTTGCACTTTTTCTAGTTTCTAAATATCCTTTTTAAGGACTGGTGCCCAGAATTGTAATGCATATTAAAGGTGAGGTTTTACCATTGATTTGTAAAGAGGCAAGACGATATCCTCTTCCCGTGAATCTATACCTTGTTGTATACATGCCAATATCTTATTGGCCCTTGCAGCTGCTGACTGGCATTAGGCACTAATGCCACGTTTGTTATCTACAATTATTCCTAAATCCTTTTCATTAGTAGTTTTTCCCAGGGAAATACAATTTAAAGTATATGTTGCTTTGTTATTATTTTCGCATAATGCATAACTTTACATTTGTCTATATGGAACCTCATTTGCCACTTTACTGCCCAGTCCCCCACTCTGTCCAAATCTTCCTGCAAAGAAAAAACACCACGATCTTTATTACATTACCTAATTTAGTGTCATCAGCAAACATTGAGACATTGCTCTAAGCACAACGTGGGAGATCATTAATAAACAAATTAAAAAGAAGAGGGCTCAAAACAGACCCCTGAGGTACTCTGTCCAATTTAAGGATTTTCCATTTAAAACAACTCTTTCCGTTCTATCTTTTAGAAAATTTTCAATCCAAATACATACATTTGCCCCCAAACCTATTTCTCTCAATTTGTAGAGTAACCTTTTGTGTGGAACTGTATCAAATGCTTCACATCTGTATCAAATCCAAATAGATCACATCAACTGCCACACCAAATCTTTATTTTTACTGACTTCTTCATAGAATGTTGTTTAACAAGACCTGTCTTTCACAAAACCATGTTGACTTTTACTAATTATATTCTGATTCAAGATGTATTCTTTAGCAATCCTTCAAATAATTTTCCCACTACAGATGTCAAGCTAACTGGCCTATAATTACCCTGCAGAGATTTTGATCCCTTTTTTAAATATTGGAATGACATCCGCCTTTCGCCAGTCTGTTGGCACTATACCTTAACTGAAAGAATTATAAATAGTGGTCTGGCCAGAATTATGCTTACCGTATTTTTCGCCTCATAAGACGCACTTTTTTCCTCCTCAAAAGTGAGGGGGAATGTCTGTGCGTCTTATGGAGCGAATGTAGTACTTACCTGCTTGTTGCTGCTCTCTGTCGTTTCCGCCGTGCAGTCTAACCTCCTGCACGGAGGAAGGAAGCTCCGGTCGCGATTTTTCTTCTTCTTAACTTCATTGAAGTCACGCTGCTTCAATAAAGTTAAGAAGAAAAAAAATCAGGACCAGAGCTTCCTTCCTCCATGCAGAAGGTTAGACTGCACGGCGGAAACGACAGAGAGCAGCATGGAGGTAAATACTAGGGAAGGGGGAGGAGGGTGGCACAAACGAGCAAATCCTGGCATAATAAGGGGCAAAATCCTGGCATAGTGAGGGGAAAAATCCTGGCACAGTGAGGGGCAAAATCCTGGCATAGTGAGGGGCAAAAGTCTAGCATAATGAGTGGCTAAAGCCTGGCATAGTGAGGGGCAAAATCCTGGCACAGTGAGGGGCAAAATCCTGGCATAGTGAGGGGCAAAAGCCTTGCATAGTAAGTGGCTAAAGCCTAACATAGTGAGGGGCAAAATCCTGGCATAGTGGGGGGCATAATCCTGGAATATTGAATTGCTAAATCCTGGCATTGTGAGGGGGGAAATCCTGGCATAGTGAGGGGCAAAAGACTGGCATAGTGAGGGGCAAAAGCCTGGCATATTGAATGGCTAAATCCTGGCATATTGAGGTTTTTTTTCTTGTTTTCCTCCTCTAAAAACTGGGTGCGTTTTATGGTCAGATGCGTCTTATGAGGCGAAAAATACGGTAACTTTCTAAGGACCCTTGGGTGTATACAATCTGGCCCTGGGGCCTTGTCTATCTTAAAAAGAGTTTAATTGCTTAAGCACTTTTTCCTGTGTCAGTCAATCCCATGTTTGCGGTGACTGTTCCGTAAATTCTGGTAGCAGGGGCTCACCCGGCTGTTCTTCCTTAATGTCTGCTTTCTTTCTGTTCTCAGCTTTTTTCCATTGATATATTTATAAAACATTTTGGGGTTAGTTTTACTCTCCTTAGAAATCTTTATCTCGTTTTCCAATTTAGCCATTTTAATTGACTTTTTGCAGGGTTTGTTAGCATCTTTGTACTCTATAAATGATAATGCTGATCCCTTGCTATTATAATGCAATTTTCTTGTTTTGTATTTCCTGTTTCATGTTACCGGTAAGCCACATTGGTTTTGATTTGTGTCTTTTGCATTTGTTTCCCAAAGGTATATGTTGGGATGTGTACATTTTTAATATGTGTTTAAAGGAATTCCACTTGTCTTTAGTATTTAGTCCAGAAAACAATTGTTTCCAGTCTAAATGTTCAATCGATGACCTTAGTCCATCAAAGTTGGCCCTTCTAAAATGAAATGTTTTGGTGGCGTTGTTACCAATTTGCTTTTTTGCATTAATCTCAAATGAAACCATGTTATGGTCACTATTCCCCAAGTGTTCGCTTACTTGGATGTTTGAGATAAGCTCCTCATTGTTTGTTATTTTTAACAACTTTTATACTTGTTTTGTTTCTTTTAGTACTATGTATGTTGGAGAAATACGGCATTTACCCTGAAATACTAGGCAATTGAATAAATGTCTTCCCCACTGACAACATGGGATGTAGAGAAGATAAGTAAGTTGTCCTTGCAGATAATAATTAGATTCTGGCACAGTGATCTCTGGCTGATCTGTTAAAAGCAAATGTACATAGAAATTAAGGTAGAACTCCATAAGATCTACCGGAATGACACTGGGTTGGACAATGATACCAGCAGGGTTTTTTTTTTTTGTTTGTTTTTTCCTTTCTCTCCCATCTTTTATCCTCCCACTTTTCATATTGATCCCCCTTGTGGAAACAGTGGGGGAAATAATATGGGCCTAAAATGATGTCTATATATTACAAATTGCTGCCCAAGTGTCCATGGTCCAGCTCCAAGTGCTATTCAGGGACAATGCCAAACAAATTTTGCATCAGAGAGTGGGATCTCTTTGGCGATACTATGTATGCACAAAAGGGGTGCGTTACATGGAAGTGATTTATATTTTATATGTTGTTTATGTGTGGACGCATAGGCGCATGTTGTTGGGGAAAGGGTTCTGGACGGAGGGTAGCAGATGGAGGCCCTGGGGAAAAAAATAAAAAACAATACGGGAATTATGAGTTTTGGGCCAATTAATGCTCAAGGTCTCAACTCACCGCAGCAAAGATCTGTTCTATTGCACCGCCTTTGGCAGGAGCATGTTGACATTTTCTTTTTTCAGGAATCCCACTGGAGAGGTGATGGGGCCATTCAATTACAAACTCAAAGATATCCCCTTTCTATAGTAGCATCACTAAAAAAAAAGAGGAGAGAGGTAATTTTTGTGGTTGTAGGGGATTAATGATGACACTGGTAAATGTATATGCCCCAAATACATCTCCAGTGGGATTCCTCATAAATTCCTCACAGGAAGAATGGTACAAGATTGAGTTAAATAAGCATCACAGTGTTAAGGAACTAGGGTCTCTCTTCAAGCTACCACCAGAAAGGCGGGTTGAAACTCTGAATAACAGTAACAGTACAGCCATTGGTCTAGGACACTTCATTGCGGCGGCTTCATCGCTGATAGTTCAGTGTGGCAGTTAGAACGCTGAACTGTCAGCAATGAAGAATAACGTGACCGCTTCATCGTGGCTATGTAAGGGCTAACAGTTCAGCGCTGTCAGCTCTTACACATGTACAACTTAAAATAAAATAACACCCCCAATAAATGAATCCCCCCTGAAAGTGCCCCCCCAAACCCAATACTAAAATGAAACCCCAAACCCCAATATAAAATTACCCCCCGAACTCTAATACTAACCCCCAAACCCTATTACTAACCCCCTAAACCCTAATACTAACCCCTGAACCCTAAAACTAACCCCTAAACCCTAATAATAAAATTAAACCCTGAACCATAATACTAACCCCCGAACCCTAATACTAACCCCCTAAATCCTAATACTAACCCCAAAACCCTAATACTAACTCCCTAAACCCTAATACTAACCCCCGAACCCTAATACTAACCCCCTAAACCCTAATACTAAAATTAACCCCCGAACCCTCATACTAACCCCCTAAACCCTAACACTAACCCCTGAAAACTAATACTAACCCCCTAAACCCTAATACTAAAATTAACCCCCGAACCCTAATACTAACCCCCTAAACCCTAACACTAACCCCCGAAAAGTAATACTAACCCCCTAAACCCTAATACTAAAATTAACCCCGAAGCCCTAATACTAAAATTAACCCTGAACCCTAAATACTAATTCTAACCCCCTAAACCCTAATTCTAACCACCCTAAACCCCAATACTAAAATTCTAATTCTAACACTCTATCTTCTAACACTTTAATTCTAACACATTAAAACTCACCTTTAGCGATGAAATGTCCTGCAAAGAAATTTCCCGCGACGAGCTCTCGCGGGATGAAGAGACGGCGGTGAAGCGGCTGCGCTTATGCAGCCGCGATGAAGTGTCCCATCCCCTTCAGCCATTACAGCATATTTAAAAAAACTGGTATGAGTTTAAAAAGGAAATATGACTTAATAATAAAATTATACAATGCTTCTCTATTACAGTCATTGAAGACGTAATTGAAAATATAGATTTAACAGAATGCGAAAAAAAGGAATAAACTTTATAAAGGACTCGTGGAGGAGGCTAAATTAAAGACATTAATCTCCCTACAAGAAAAGTTTAACCTCAGCAGTAAAGAGTGCTTTAGCTACCTAAGAGTGAAAAGTCTAATACAATCGTTGGTGGGAGAACACACTTCAAAGATAATAAGATCAGTGTCATCCATTCCAGTTAGGCAAGACACAAAAAGAATAACATAATTAGCCCATGACTTAATTAGACAGAGTCAGACGCCCCCCCCCCCCCCCTGACTCCCATAAAGAAGGTGGAAAGAGACTTAAAGATATTGCCAGAAAGCACAGAATGGAACAGGGCATTGAGCAATACTTACAAAGCCATGCACTGCCTGAACCTTAATATAATACAATACAAATTAGCAAACAGGTGATACCTGGTCCCCAGTACGATAGCCAAAATGTACTCCAATAGCCGTAGTAGTGTAGAGACATGCTGGAGATGTGGGTCTGATAAAGGCAATATGCTAATATTAAAAATCTGGGAGGAAATATAAGGGATTTTGGTAACTGAATTAGGTAATGAATGGAGATGATCACTGGAGAGAGCTCTGTTACATCTAGATATCCCTAGTTCCAGAAATACACCGTTTGTTATTCATATGCTCATGGCTACTAAGCTTCTTATAGCGAAAAACTGTAAAACACCCAATAAAATCACTTGGCCGATGGTGAAGGGACAGTTGGTGTCCCAACGCAGTAGGGAACAGGGTTTTGTGTCACAGAGGGTGTGCAGGGGAACAGATCCTCTATATTGGGATAAATGGGTGAGTAAACTGAAAAGTGGAGCCTTAGATACGAGCTGAGACCTGTCACTGAGGCCTGCTAGGGGAAGAGAGGGTCCCGGGGGCCTCCATCTTTTAGTGACCCTTCATCCATGACCTCATTATGACCAAATATCTGGAAAACCATCATGAGTTCACAGTTTTGTCAGTATGTTGTATAACTTCGTTTCATGAGTTTATAGGTACTGGACTGACAGTGGAAGAGCGGAGATATTGTCTATACTATGTATATGTATGTCTATTTATATGTGGGTTATAGTACCCACACAGCACTTTACAAGTTTATATTATCACATTTACGGAGAAAAGGGAAGAAATAAGAGGAAGGGAAGTGGTAAATTAATATTTTGTTTTATTTTGGGTGATAAACTTTTTTGTTACCCTTACTCTTTTTACTGCCTTAGGAATAATAATGATGAGGTAAATATAGAGAAAATTATGTATTTACTTAGTTTTTTTTTTGTGTAGAAAATGGATACATTTAATGCAGGATGATATCATGAGAACAGTTTGTTTAACTTCCTCGACAGTGTACTGCTAACGTGTTTGTGGTTGTGTTGTGTCGCCATGTCTCTGTTATTCTATGTAATTTTGATATTTCATAATAAAAAAAAAGAAATATGTTTCATATAGACATACCAAATTGTGTTGAGGAGGTTAAGTATTTGATAACACATATACTGCTGGCTATCAAACTTGGAATAAATTACATAATAGCTTTTTATGTAAGCCCCTTTGGGATCCTGTCTCATGTTCGCTCAGCTAGACCTGGAATTCAGCATGATAAATAAAGTTTTAGATAAATCTAACTTTTACTCCCCTGACTCCCTAAGAAGAGAATGATATGTTATATTTATTAACTGTTTTTGTCAAAATGTTTATCCATGTTTAACATTTTTCAATCCTATCTACATCAAAATAAACATAAGAGGATAATGTTAATCGTAAAAAAATATTTTGTATCTTTATAGATTTCTAAACAAAAAAACAAAGGAAATATTGATTTCCGTGTTTTTCACAACAAAAGATCATTATTTCTAGCACTGAGAATTAAGTAACCATTCAGTTACAAGTCACATGAATACTTTTTCTTGCAGCCTTTTATTGATGTATATTAGTTTGGTAATGGCTACCAAGCCATTTCTAATGCACTGCAGCTCCAACAAATCAGTTGGGAGTCTTCCAAAGAGTAGCCATCCTACCAAAACCCATACAAAAGCAGAACCCTACAGCAACATCCAAGAATCTGCAGACATCTCTTGTTTCTGTGTTGAAGGCAGAAACCACTGGTGACTCATCTAGAGTTTGCTGAAAAGGCACCTGAACCATTCTCAAGAGTTTAGGAATAATGCTTTTTGGACAGATGAGTCAGATATTAAATTTTTTGGGTGACAGGGTTTGGTATATTTTGGATAATTTTTGACCCCTAAACTAAGGATTCCTCTCCATATCATAGAATCACTAAGGTGCTTCTGAGTCATGTTGGAAAATGGTGTTCCAATACATAAAATTAAACATGGTTGAAGTTTAAGTTTTAGGAATGGCTTTGCCTAGTCCAGACTAGAATCCAACTCAGTTGTTGTGGTAGTATCTGAATCAAACAGATCTTGCTCAAAAACATGTTTCACTTTCCTTCATGGTGAAGAAGATGGATGAGAGACTGATCAATAACTATAGGAAGCATCTATTTGATGGTTAAATATGGTGCATGCGTACTAATAACATATGGAAAAGACACACAATGAATGTGTGTTGCAAAGACCAAAGCTCATCATGTCCATTATGCGTATATAAAGATTTCTCCTCAGCTGAATAGCACCCATAAAACAGAATAGTTTAATAGAAAGCTGTTTGGGGGCAAAACTATCTAGCTGTTTTGCATTACTGCTTGTATCCATGTGCCAATTCAACCAACGGAAGTGACTGTAATACTTATATGATTAATATAAAAATGTTCTATTATTTAAATCATGATTTTAAAAAATGCACTGTTACACCCAGCACCTCTTCATGTCATTCTCAACCTGGTAATATAATCAGACATGTTTAAAATGTTTACAATGTCTAACCTGTTATGTTTTCTTCCACAGGGCACTACTTGCACCTCATATCAGGGTGCATGGTTACTTGTCCACACTTGTTACATGTCTCGCTGGACCATTTGTTTTTTTTTTTTGCAGCTTTTTTTCTTTCTTTTGCAGTCTACCTTGGAACCACACCATCCCTCAGTAACAAGACTATGACTGCTTCAAACACGTTCCTGAGGTATACAGGCAGAAACAGTATATTTTTGGGACTTTGTCTCAAAAAATGTGGATACTATTCCCCCTGCTTTATGCAATTTGAAGCTGTCAAGGCGAAACGCGCGTCGGGCGCTTTCTCTTCTTTTTTTCTTTTTTCTTTATTAATTTATATTTTGCCCTCCATTATTATGCTTTCACCTGTCGCTTCTGCAGCTGTATTATATGTGTTTCCCTCATCTCTCCTATTTTGCTGTGTATCGCTAGAAATCATTAGAACAGGAATTAGCAGACATTGAGACTAGGGACTCCCATTACCCTCCACTACTGCTATTTACCACCCTCTTTTTTTTATATATATTTCTAACTATTTAGTTGGATGGGATATTTTAATAGCTGCTTATTATTTATAGACAGGTTCTTATTATAGGGCACTTCTCTTATTTCCTTCATCTATTTTGATTGATTTTTTTTTCTCTCACTTTTTAAGTGTTTGGTTTATTTATCTATTCGTTTTTTGGTTTATATGTTATTTTTCACAAACCTCTGTTTATGATTACTTTTTTGCCTTGAGAGTGGTATGATGTATGATTTCAATATATTGTACTTACCTTCAGTGTTTTTCTATTATTTATATTTTTCCATGTACGTGTATGTGTGAACTATTCACTTAGGTTTAAAATATACGTGTGCCTACCTATTCAGATATATTTATTATCTATATTTTTCCTTCCCTATTTTTCTTTCTAGGTATACTTTAGTAGATTTAGCAGATTATGTAATTTGACCTCTTAATCAACCACCTGGCAACCTTCCCCCTCTACATTATTATTAGAAATATGTTGGTCACCTCACTCATTATACTCACTTGTTGTCTCAAAAGATTTTCATGTCCATGTGACTAGAGTCTGTACAATTACAATGCACCCACCTAGATCACAAATTTTATAACCTCGGGTGTGACTCACTCAGTTATCACAGTTTCCCCAATACCTTCCATTGTCACAATTCACTTGTATGTTTGCCTCCCTAATCTTTTCCTCCAGCCTGTTCACTCACCTTATGTTTCTTCTGTTCCTCGTTGCCTCTAGATGGTAAGCTTGCAAGCAGGGCCCTCTACCTCATGTTTTAGTCTGCATTATGTTTGTCTAATGCTGATGATACAAAGATTTTCAGCAGGGTTGATATTCATGGAGGGATAAGCCAAATGGCAAATGATTTAGCTAAACTAGAAAAATGGTCAGAGCAGTGGCAACTGACATTTAATGTGGACAAGTGCAAGATTATGCACCTTGGGCGTAAAAACCCGAAAGCAGAATATAGACTATTTGGTACAGTCCTAACCTCAACATCTGAGGAAAGGGATTTAGGAGTAATAATTTCAGAGGACTTGAAGGTAGGTAGGCAATGCAATAGAGCAGCAGGAAATGCTAGCAGAATGCTTGGTTGCATAGGGAGAGGTATTAGCAGTAGGAAGAGGGAAGTGCACATGCCATTGTACAGAGCACTGGTGAGACCTCACTTGGAGTATTGTACGCAGTACTGGAGACTGTATCTCCAGAAGGATATTGATACTTTGGAGAGAGTTCAGAGAAGGGCTACTAAACTGTTTCATGGGTTGAAGGATACAACTTATCAGGAAAGGTTAAAGCATCTTAACATGTATAGCTTGGAGGAAAGATGTAACAGGGGGGATATGATAGAAACATTTAAATACATAAAGGGAGTCAACACAGTAAAGGAAGAGAGTATATTTAAGAGAAGAAAAACTACCACAACTAGAGGACATAGTCTTAAATTAGAGGGGCAAAGATCTAAAAGTAATATCAGGAAGTATTACTTTACTGAGAGGGTAGTGGATGTATGGAATAGCCTTCCAGCAGAAGTGGTAGAGGTAAACACAGTCAAGGATTTTAAGCATGCATGGGATAGACACAAGGCTATCCTAGCTATAAGACCGGGAACGGGGGACTAATAAAAGTACTCAAAAAAAATTTGGCAGACTAGATGGACCGAATGGTTCTTATCTGCCGACGCATTCTATGTTTCTATGTTTCTAACTTTGTTTGTAAATCCTTCTTTATCCTCTGTTCCAAAGTGTTGCATACATTCTTGGTGCTATATAAAGAAATGGTAATGTGATAGATATCAGGCAACCCTCTCTTGGGTGCCCTCCTTTTTCTTTTGTTTGTTTTTATTTATTCCTTTATTTATTTCCCTATTTTCTTATTTTTTTTATAATTTTTTTATATATTGGTGCACTGTTATATGTTTCATGAAGTGTGGGGAGGGCAAAGATACCTATGTTTCCTGTGGAGGAACCTCTGTGTGTGACATCGTTCTGGAACAGCAGCCTTCCCCTTACCACTGCTCAGTCCAAACATTTCTGTCCTTATGCTACAAATACAGTATGGGTACATGTCTTTAATTCACTTTCATATACACGGCTGTGACAACCAAATTATTAAATATTTCAGATATGTGATCACAAGAAAAACTGTGCAGATCTTATTTATGCCTCCTGAATACCGTGCTTCTACCTTCCAAACTGTAACATCGTAATTTGGGTTGAAAAAAAGACACAAGTCCATCAAGTTCAACCCTTCTACCTATCATTCCAGTTTTTGATCAAAAAGAGGGCAAAAAACCCCTAAGGAAGCTATTTCGAATTTTGCCTCCTAGGGGGGAAAATTCCTTCTTGACTTCAAGGGGCAATCAGATGTCTCTGGCCTTGGATCAATAAGATCTATTATTAATGGATATTTTATTATTAATAGCCCTGTATGTTCTGCTTTTCTAAAAAAAAAAACATCCAGACCATTTTTCTATTGTGGTTGATAGCACTACCTCTCTTGGCAGTGAGTTCCATAACTTTATTGTCCTTACCGTAAATAATCCCTTCCTTTGCTGTCTATGAAATCTTTGCTCTTCCAGTCCGAGGGGGTGACCTCTTGTTCTTTGTACATTTCTGTCAATGAACAGGTCACTGGATAGCTCTTTATATTGGCCCTGCACAAATTTATATAATGTTATCATATCGCCTCTGAGATGCCTTTTTTCTAACATATATTAATGCAATTTTTTAAGTCTTTCTTCATAACTTAGATCCTCCAATCCCCTTTTTAATTGTGTAGCTCTCCTTTGCACTTTTTCTAGTTTCTAAATATCCTTTTTAAGGACTAGTGCCCAGAATTGTAATGCATATTAAAGGTGAGTAGAGATGTCGCGAACATAAAATTTTCCGTTCGAGAATTGCGAACGCGAATTTCCGCAAATGTTCGCAAACGGGCGAACCGGGCGAACCTCCATAGACTTCAATAGGCAGGCGAATTTTAAAACCCACAGGGACTCTTTCTGGCCACAATAGTGATGGAAAAGTTGTTTCAAGGGGACTAACACCTGGACTGTGGCATGCCGGAGGGGGATCCATGGCAAAACTCCCATGGAAAATTACATAGTTGATGCAGAGTCTGGTTTTAATCCATAAAGGGCATAAATCACCTAACATTCCTAAATTGTTTGGAATAATGTGCTTTAAAACATCAGGTATGATCAGGTATCGATCAGGTAGTGTAAGGGTTACGCCCGCTTCACAGTGACAGACCAAACTCCCCGTTTAACGCACCGCAAACAACCGCAAACAGTCCATCTGCACAACCGCAAACTCCCCATTTGCACAAGGTTGGATACCAAGCTAGGCATGTCCCGTTCCTTGTCCTCACTGATGTCATTGAAGGTCTCTTCCTCCACCCAGCCACGTACAACACCAAGGGTCCCCGAAAGGTGACAACAAGCCCCCTGGGACGCCTGCTGTGTTTGGTCTTCCACCTCCTCAAAGCCACCTTCCTCCTCTGACTCCTCTTCTTCAGACTCCTCTCTCTGTGTTGCCTCTCTCTGCGTTATTATAAGGTGTGTTAAGTAGTACTATTCCTATCAGTTTAATCCCTGTTATGTCCCCTATCAGGGGACATGTATATGGCATCGATTTTAGGAACCGGGAGATGGAAAAAGATGCTTGGTCGGTCCTCCTACTTAAAATTTGGGGCACTGCGCGTGCAATCTAATGTGCCACCAGATAGGAGTGGTGTGTTAAGTAGTACTATTCTTATCAGTTTAATCCCTGTTACGTCCCCTATCAGGGGACCTGTATATGGCATCGATTTTAGGAACCGGGAGATGGAAAAAGATGCTTGGTCGTTCCTCCTACTTCAAATTTGTGGAACTGCGCGTTCAATCTAATGTGCCACCAGATAGGAGTGGTGTGTTAAGTAGTACTATTCTTATCAGTTTAATCCCTGTTACGTCCCCCTCATCAGGCCTTTTTTAGTTGAATGTATCGCCCACTGTCAGTCCCTTCGGGATCCATTCCTCATTTATCTTAATAAAGGGGAGGTAATCTAGACTTTTTTGACCTAGGCGACTTCTCTTCTCAATGACAATACCTCCTGCTCCACTGAAGGTCCTTTCTGACAGGACACTTGAAGCGGGGCAGGCCAGAAGTTCTATCGCAAATTGGGATAGCTCAGGCCACAGGTCAAGCCTCCTCAGAGTGTGGATATCTGCAGTTAAGGCGAGGTAGTCTGCTACCTGTCGGTCGAGTCGTTCTCTGAGGGTGGACCCCGAAGGGCTGTGGCGATGTGTAGGACTTAAAAAGCTACGCATGTCCTCCATCAGCAACACGTCTGTAAAGCGTCCTGTCCTTGCCGGCGTGGTCGTGGGAGGAGGAGGATTACTTTCACCTCTTCCCCTGTTAGATTCCCGTTGTGCTGTGACATCACCCTTATACGCTGTGTAAAGCATACTTTTTAATTTATTTTGGAACTGCTGCATCCTTTCCGACTTGCGGTAATTCGGTAACATTTCAGGCACTTTCTGCTTATACCGGGGGTCTAGTAGCGTGGACACCCAGTACAGGTCGTTCTCCTTCAGCCTTTTTTATACGAGGGTCCCTCAACAGGCACGACAGCATGAAAGACCCCATTTGCACAAGGTTGGATGCCGAGCTACTCATGTCCCGTTCCTCGTCCTCAGTGATCTCACTGAAGGAATGTTCTTCCCCCCAGCCACGTACAACACCACGGGTACCAGATAGGTGACAATGAGCACCCTGGGATGCTTGTTGTGGTTGGTCTTCCTCCTCCTCCTCAAAGCCACATTCATCCTCTGACTCCTCTTCCTCACAATCCTCTTCCAGCGTTGCGGCAGGTCCAGCAAGCGATGCTGATAAGGCTGTTTCTGGTGGTGATGGTGACCACAACTCTTCCTCTTCACGCTCATCTACGGCCTGATCCAGCACTCTTCGCAGGGCACGCTCCAGGAAGAAAACAAATAGTATGATGTCGCTGATGGTGCCTTCGGTGTGACTGACTAGGTTTGTCACCTCCTCAAAAGGACGCATGAGCCTAGAGGCATTGCAAATGAGTGTCCAGTAACGTGGCAAAAAAATTCCCAGCTCCGCAGAGGCTGTTCTAGCACCCCGGTCATATAAATATTATTATTATATTTTTCTTGTTGGAGCAGGCGGTCGAACATTAGGAGTGTTGAATTCCAACGTGTCGGGCTGTCGCAAATCACCTCACTGGCATGTTGTTTCGCCGCTGGATATCTGAAAAGTGCGCCATGGCCATGTAGGAACGCCTGAAATGGCCACACACCTTCCTGGCCTGCTTCAGTACGTCCTGTAAGCCTGGGTACTTATGCACAAAGCGTTGTACGATCAGATTACACACATGTGTCATGCACGGCACATGTGTCAACTTGCCCAAATTCAATGCCGCCAACAAATTTCTTCCGTTGTCACAAACCACTTTGCCGATCTCCAGTTGGTGCGGAGTCAGCCACTGATCCACCTTTGCGTTCAGGGCGGACAGGATTGCTGGTCCGGTGTGACTCTCTGCTTTCAGGCAAGTCAACCCCAAGACGGCGTGACACTGCCGTATCCGGGATGTGGAACAGTACCTGGGGAGTTGGGGGGGGGGGGGGGGAAGAGGACTCAGCCGAGGAGGTTATGGAAGAGGATGGAGTAGGAGGAGTAGAGGAGGCCTGCCTGTAAGTCGTGGCGGTGTCACCAACTCCTCTGCAGAACCACGCATTCCATGCTTGCCAGCCGTCAGCAGGTTTACCCAATGCGCAGTGTAGGTGATATACCTGCGCTGACCATGCTTTGCAGACCAGGTATCAGTGGTCAGATGGACCCTTGCCCCAACACTGTGTGCCAGACATGCCATTACTTCCTTTTACACAATCGAGTACAGCTTGGGGATTGCCTGTTGTGCAAAGAAATTTCCACTGCGGTGTCCCAATAGCAACAAATTTTATGAATGCCGCAGACTCCACCAAATTGTATGGTAAAAGCTGGCGGGCTAAGAGTTCAGACAAGCCAGCTGTCAGACGCCGGGCAAGGGGGTGACTTTGTGACATTGGCTTCTTACGCTCAAACATGTCCTTTGACAGACACCTGACTGTGGGCAGATGAGCAGGAACTGCTCAAGGTGAGAGACGGAGTGGCGAATGGTTGAGAGGGGGCAAGGAGGACAGCAGTGGTTGACGTGGCTGAAGATGCTGGACCAGGAGGAGGATGGCGGCTTTGAGTTTGTGTGCTGCTTGTACTCATGTATTGATCCCATAGTCGTTTGTGATGTGCGATCATGTGCCTTCGCAAAGCAGTTGTACCTAGGTGGGTGTTGGACTTCCCACGACTCAGTTTCTTTTGGCACAGGTTGCAAATGGCATCGCTGTTGTCAGAGGCAGACACACAAAAAAAATGCCACACTGCTGAGCTCTGCAATGACGGCATTCTGGTGGTGGCAAAGCATGCGTTGATTGGCGTGCTGTCTGGCTGACCCCGGGTGCCGATGAATGCTGTCTGACTGTGCCACTAGCGCCTTGCGACGACCTCCCCCTGCTTCCAACTCGTCTTCTCCTCCTCTCTGTCTCCCCATCTGAACTTTCCCCCTTTTCTTCTTCTCTTCTAGCGGGCACCCACGTGACATCCACGGACGCATCGTCATCATCAACCGCTTCACTTGTATCTGACAACTCAGCAAAGGAAGCAGCAGCGGGTACAACATCATCATCATCACACCGTACGTCCATGTGTGTAATGCTGCCTGACTGAGACATATCCCTGTTATCTACATCCTCTGGCAATAATGGTTGCGCATCACTCATTTCTTCCAACTGATGTGTAAATAACTCCTCTGACAGATCAAGTGAAGCGGCTGTGGTGCTAGCGTTGGTGGTGGCGGCAGGCGGGAGAGTGATAACTTGAGAGGTGCCCGAAGCTAAGCTGGAGGAGGATGGTGCGTCAAGGTTCCGAGCGGAAGCTGTAGAAGATTGGGTGTCCTGTGTTAGCCAGTCAACGATGTCCTCAGAACTTTTCGAGTTCAGGGTACGTGGCCTCTGAACACTGGGCATTATTCTAGGGCCAAAGGGAATCACAGCACCACGACCACGACGGCCCCTGCGGGGTGGCCTGCCTCTGCCTGTCTTTTTTTTTTAAGATTAGGGGTACTATGACAACAGACATGAGTGGCACTGTGCACTGGCAGAAGTTGGCAGAGTAGACGCTGTAGGCCTGACACACACGCTTGCAGACAACTAACTGCTATTCAATCTATTACACTACTGTACTATTATACACTACTGTTACACCAGATATGAGTTGCACTGGTGTGACACTGTCCCCTGGCAGGCCCTGAAACGCACACGCGTGAAGGAAACTGACTGCTATTATTTCACAGTCAAATTTCTAGTTTTTTTTAAAATGTACACTACTGTTACACCAGATATGAGTTGCACTGGTGTGACACTGTGCCCTGGCAGGCCCTGAAATGCACACGTGTGAAGGAAACTGACTGCTATTATTTCACAGTCAAATTTCTAGTTTTTTTTTTTTAAATGTACACTACTGTTACACCAGATATGAGTTGCACTGGTGTGACACTGTTCCCTGGCAGGCCCTGAAATGCACACGTGTGAAGGAAACTGACTGCTATTATTTCACAGTCAAATTTCTGTTTTTTTTTTAAATGTACACTACTGTTACACCAGATATGAGTTGCACTGGTGTGACACTGTGCCCTGGCAGGCCCTGAAACGCACACGCGTGAAGGAAACTGATTGCTATTATTTCACAGTCAAATTTCTAGTTTTTTTTTTTATGTACTCAACTGTTACACCAGATATGAGTTGCACTGGTGTGACACTGTGCCCTGGCAGGCAATGAAAAACGCACACGTGAAGGAAACTGACTGCTATTATTTCACAGTCAAATTTCTAGTTTTTTTTTTAAATGTACACTACTGTTACACCAGATATGAGTTGCTCTGGTGTGACACTGTGCCCTGGCAGGCCCTGAAACGCACACGTGTGAAGGAAACTGACTGCTATTATTTCACAGTCAAATTTTTAGTTTTTTTTTTAAATGTACACTACTGTTACACCAGATATGAGTTGCACTGGTGTGACACTGTGCCCTGGCAGGCCCTGAAACGCACACGCGTGAAGGAAACTGACTGCTATTATTTCACAGTCAAATTTCTAGTTTTTTTTTTAATGTACACAACTGTTACACCAGATATGAGTTCCACTGGTGTGACATTGAACCCTGGCTGGCCCTGAAACGCACACACGTGAAGGAAACTGACTGCTATTATTTCACAGTCAAAAAAGTTTTTTTTTTTTAAATGTACACTACTGTTAAACCAGATATGAGTTGCACTGGTGTGACACTGTGCCGTGGCAGGCCCTGAAACGCACACGTGTGAAGGAAACTGACTGCTAATTTTTCACAGTCAAAAAAGTTTTGTTTTTTTTTAAATGTACACTACTGTTACACCAGATATGAGTTGCACTGGTGTGACACTGTGCCCTGGCAGGCCCTGAAACGCACACGTGTGAAGGAAACTGACTGCTATTATTTCACAGTCAAATTTCTTTTTTTTTTTTAAATGTACACTACTGTTACACCAGATATGAGTTGCACTGGTGTGACACTGTGCCCTGGCAGGCCCTGAAACGCACACGCGTGAAGGAAACTGACTGCTATTATTTCACAGTCAAATTTCTAGTTTTTTTTTTTAATGTACTCAACTGTTACACCAGATATGAGTTGCACTGGTGTGACACTGTGCCCTGGCAGGCAATGAAAAACGCACACGTCTGAAGGAAACTGACTGCTATTATTTCACAGTCAAATTTCTAGTTTTTTTTTTAAATGTACACTACTGTTACACCAGATATGAGTTGCTCTGGTGTGACACTGTGCCCTGGAAGGCCCTGAAACGCACACGTGTGAAGGAAACTGACTGCTATTATTTCACAGTCAAATTTCTAGTTTTTTTTTTTAATGTACTCAACTGTTACACCAGATATGAGTTGCACTGGTGTGACACTGTGCCCTGGCAGGCAATGAAAAACGCACACGTGTGAAGGAAACTGACTGCTATTATTTCACAGTCAAATTTCTAGTTTTTTTTTTAAATGTACACTACTGTTACACCAGATATGAGTTGCTCTGGTGTGACACTGTGCCCTGGCAGGCCCTGAAACGCACACGTGTGAAGGAAACTGACTGCTATTATTTCACAGTCAAATTTCTAGTTTTTTTTTTAAATGTACACCAGATATGAGTTGCACTGTTGTGACACTGTGCCCTGGCAGGCCCTGAAACGCACACGTGTGAAGGAAACTGACTGCTAATATTTCACAGTCAAATTTCTGTTTTTTTTTTTAAATGTACACTACTGTTAAACCAGATATGAGTTGCACTGGTGTGACACTGTGCCCTGGCAGGCCCTGAAACGCACACGTGTGAAGGAAACTGACTGCTATTATTTCACAGTCAAATTTCTAGTTTTTTTTTTAAATGTACACTACTGTTACACCAGATATGAGTTGCACTGGTGTGACACTGTGCCTTGGCAGGCCCTGAAACGCACACACGTGAAGGAAACTGACTGCTATTATTTCACTGTCAAAAAAGTTTTTTTTTTTTTAAATGTACACTACTGTTAAACCAGATATGAGTTGCACTGGTGTGACACTGTGCCCTGGCAGGCCCTGAAACGCACACGTGTGAAGGAAACTGACTGCCATTATTTCACAGTCAAATTTCTGTTTTTTTTTTTAAATGTACACTACTGTTACACCAGATATGAGTTGCACTGGTGTGACACTGTGCCCTGGCAGGACCTGAAACGCACACGCGTGAAGGAAACTGACTGCTATTACTTCACAGTCAAATTTCTAGTTTTTTTTTTAAATGTACACCAGATATGAGTTGCACTGTTGTGACACTGTGCCCTGGCAGGCCCTGAAACGCACACGTGTGAAGGAAACTGACTGCTAATATTTCACAGTCAAATTTCTGTTTTTTTTTTAAAATGTACACTACTGTTAAACCAGATATGAGTTGCACTGGTATGACACTGTGCCCTGGCAGGCCCTGAAACGCACACGTGTGAAGGAAACTGACTGCTATTATTTCACAGTCAAATTTCTAGTTTTTTTTTTAAATGTACACTACTGTTACACCAGATATGAGTTGCACTGGTGTGACACTGTGCCCTGGCAGGCCCTGAAACGCACACGTGTGAAGGAAACTGACTGTTATTATTTCACAGTCAAATTTTTAGTTTTTTTTTTAAATGTACACTACTGTTACACCAGATATGAGTTGCACTGGTGTGACACTGTGCCCTGGCAGGACCTAAAACGCACACGCGTGAAGGAAACTGACTGCTATTATTTCACAGTCAAATTTCTAGTTTTTTTTTTAAATGTACACCAGATATGAGTTGCCCTGTTGTGACACTGTGCCCTGGCAGGCCCTGAAACGCACACGTGTGAAGGAAACTGACTGCTAATATTTCACAGTCAAATTTCTGTTTTTTTTTTTAAAATGTACACTACTGTTAAACCAGATATGAGTTGCACTGGTGTGACACTGTGCCCTGGCAGGCCCTGAAACGCACACGTGTGAAGGAAACTGACTGCTATTATTTCACAGTCAAAAAAGTGTTTTTTTTTTTTAAATGTACACTACTGTTAAACCAGATATGAGTTGCACTGGTGTGACACTTTGCCCTGGCAGGCCCTGAAACGCACACGTGTGAAGGAAACTGACTGCTATTATTTCACAGTCAAATTTCTAGTTTGTTTTTTAAATGTACACTACTGTTACACCAGAAATGAGTTGCACGGTGTGACACTGTGCCCTGGCAGGCCCTGAAACGCACACGCGTGAAGGAAACTGACTGCTATTATTTCACAGTCAAATTTCTAGTTTTTTTTTTTAAATGTACACTACTGTTACACCAGATATGAGTTGCACTGGTGTGACACTGTGCCCTGGCAGGCCCTGAAATGCACACGTGTGAAGGAAACTGACTGCTATTATTTCACAGTCAAATTTCTGTTTTTTTTTTAAATGTACACTACTGTTACACCAGATATGAGTTGCACTGGTGTGACACTGTGCCCTGGCAGGCCCTGAAACGCACACGCGTGAGGGAAACTGATTGCTATTATTTCACAGTCAAATTTCTAGTTTTTTTTTTTAATGTACTCAATTGTTACACCAGATATGAGTTGCACTGGTGTGACACTGTGCCCTGGCAGGCAATGAAAAACGCACACGTGAAGGAAACTGACTGCTATTATTTCACAGTCAAATTTCTAGTTTTTTTTTTAAATGTACACTACTGTTACACCAGATATGAGTTGCTCTGGTGTGACACTGTGCCCTGGCAGGCCCTGAAACGCACACGTGTGAAGGAAACTGACTGCTATTATTTCACAGTCAAATTTTTAGTTTTTTTTTTAAATGTACACTACTGTTACACCAGATATGAGTTGCTCTGGTGTGACACTCTGCCCTGGCAGGCCCTGAAACGCACACGTGTGAAGGAAACTGACTGCTAATTTTTCACAGTGAAAAAAGTTTTTTTTTTTTTTAAATGTACACTACTGTTACACCAGATATGAGTTGCACTGGTGTGACACTGTGCCCTGGCAGGCCCTGAAACGCACACGTGTGAAGGAAACTGACTGCTATTATTTCACAGTCAAATTTCTGTTTTTTTTTTAAATGTACACTACTGTTACACCAGATATGAGTTGCACTGGTGTGACATTGTGCCATGGCAGGCACTGAAACGCACACACGTGAAGGAAACTGACTGCTATTATTTCACAGTCAAAAAAGTTTTTTTTTTTAAAATGTACACTACTGTTAAACCAGATATGAGTTGCACTGGTGTGACATTGTGCCCTGGCAGGCACGGAAACGCACACACGTGAAGAAAACTGACTGCTATTATTTCACAGTCAAAAAAGTGTTTTTTTTTTTTTAAATGTACACTACTGTTAAACCAGATATGAGTTGCACTGGTGTGACAGTGTGCCCTGGCAGGCCCTGAAACGCACACGTGTGAAGGAAACTGACTGCTATTATTTCAAAGTCAAATTTCTAGTTTGTTTTTTAAATGTACACTACTGTTACACCAGAAATGAGTTGCACGGTGAGACACTGTGCCCTGGCAGGCCCTGAAACGCACACGCGTGAAGGAAACTGACTGCTATTATTTCACAGTCAAATTTCTAGTTTTTTTTTTAAAATGTACACTACTGTTACACCAGATATGAGTTGCACTGGTGTGACACTGTGCCCTGGCAGGCCCTGAAACGCACACGCGTGAGGGAAACTGATTGCTATTATTTCACAGTCAAATTTCTAGTTTTTTTTTTTAATGTACTCAATTGTTACACCAGATATGAGTTGCACTGGTGTGACACTGTGCCCTGGCAGGCAATGAAAAACGCACACGTGAAGGAAACTGACTGCTATTATTTCACAGTCAAATTTCTAGTTTTTTTTTTAAGTGTACACTACTGTTACACCAGATATGAGTTGCTCTGGTGTGACACTGTGCCCTGGCAGGCCCTGAAACGCACACGTGTGAAGGAAACTGACTGCTATTATTTCACAGTCAAATTTTTAGTTTTTTTTTTAAATGTACACTACTGTTACACCAGATATGAGTTGCTCTGGTGTGACACTGTGCCCTGGCAGGCCCTGAAACGCACACGTGTGAAGGAAACTGACTGCTAATTTCTCACAGTGAAAAAAGTTTTTTTTTTTTTTAAATGTACACTACTGTTACACCAGATATGAGTTGCACTGGTGTGACACTGTGCCCTGGCAGGCCCTGAAACGCACACGTGTGAAGGAAACTGACTGCTATTATTTCACAGTCAAATTTCTGTTTTTTTTTTAAATGTACACTACTGTTACACCAGATATGAGTTGCACTGGTGTGACACTGTGCCCTGGCAGGACCTGAAACGCACACGCGTGGAGGAAACTGACTGCTATTATTTCACAGTCAAATTTCTAGTTTTTTTTTTTAATATACACAACTGTTACACCAGATATGAGTTGCACTGGTGTGACATTGTGCCATGGCAGGCACTGAAACGCACACACGTGAAGGAAACTGACTGCTATTATTTCACAGTCAAAAAAGTTTTTTTTTTTAAAATGTACACTACTGTTAAACCAGATATGAGTTGCACTGGTGTGACATTGTGCCCTGGCAGGCACTGAAACGCACACACGTGAAGAAAACTGACTGCTATTATTTCACAGTCAAAAAAGTGTTTTTTTTTTTTTAAATGTACACTACTGTTAAACCAGATATGAGTTGCACTGGTGTGACAGTGTGCCCTGGCAGGCCCTGAAACGCACACGTGTGAAGGAAACTGACTGCTATTATTTCACAGTCAAATTTCTAGTTTGTTTTTTAAATGTACACTACTGTTACACCAGAAATGAGTTGCACGGTGAGACACTGTGCCCTGGCAGGCCCTGAAACGCACACGCGTGAAGGAAACTGACTGCTATTATTTCACAGTCAAATTTCTAGTTTTTTTTTTAAAATGTACACTACTGTTACACCAGATATGAGTTGCACTGGTGTGACACTGTGCCCTGGCAGGCCCTGAAATGCACACGTGTGAAGGAAACTGACTGCTATTATTTCACAGTCAAATTTCTATTTTTTTTTTTAAATGTACACTACTGTTACACCAGATATGAGTTGCACTGGTGTGACACTGTGCCCTGGCAGGCGCTGAAACGCACACGTGTGAAGGAAACTGACTGCTATTATTTCACAGTCAAATTTCAGTTTTTTTTTTAAATGTACACTACTGTTACACCAGATATGAGTTGCACTGGTGTGACACTGTGCCCTGGCAGGCCCTGAAACGCACACGCGTGAAGGAAACTGACTGCTATTATTTCACAGTCAAATTTCTAGTTTTTTTTTTTAATGTACTCAACTGTTACACCAGATATGAGTTGCACTGGTGTGACACTGTGCCCTGGCAGGCAATGAAAAACGCACACGTGTGAAGGAAACTGACTGCTATTATTTCACAGTCAAATTTCTAGTTTTTTTTTTAAATGTACACTACTGTTACACCAGATATGAGTTGCTCTGGTGTGACACTGTGCCCTGGCAGGCCCTGAAACGCACACGTGTGAAGGAAACTGACTGCTATTATTTCACAGTCAAATTTCTAGTTTTTTTTTTAAATGTACACTACTGTTACACCAGATATGAGTTGCACTGGTGTGACACTGTGCCCTGGCAGGCCCTGAAACGCACACGCGTGAAGGAAACTGACTGCTATTATTTCACAGTCAAATTTCTAGTTTTTTTTTTAAATGTACACTACTGTTACACCAGATATGAGTTGCACTGGTGTGACACTGTGCCCTGGCAGGCCCTGAAACGCACACGTGTGAAGGAAACTGACTGCTATTATTTCACAGTCAAATTTCTAGTTTTTTTTTTAAATGTACACTACTGTTACACCAGATATGAGTTGCACTGGTGTGACACTGTGCCCTGGCAGGCCCTGAAACGCACACACGTGAAGGAAACTGACTGCTATTATTTCACTGTCAAAAAAGTTTTTTTTTTTTTAAATGTACACTACTGTTAAACCAGATATGAGTTGCACTGGTGTGACACTGTGCCCTGGCAGGCCCTGAAACGCACACGTGTGAAGGAAACTGACTGCCATTATTTCACAGTCAAATTTCTGTTTTTTTTTTAAATGTACACTACTGTTACACCAGATATGAGTTGCACTGTTGTGACACTGTGCCCTGGCAGGACCTGAAACGCACACGCGTGAAGGAAACTGACTGCTATTATTTCATAGTCAAATTTCTAATTTGTTTTTTAAATGTACACTACTGTTACACCAGAAATGAGTTGCACGGTGTGACACTGTGCCCTGGCAGGCCCTGAAAGGCACATGCGTGAAGGAAACTGACTGCTATTATTTCACAGTCAAATTTCTAGTTTTTTTTTTAAATGTACACTACTGTTACACCAGATATGAGTTGCACTGGTGTGACAATGTGCTCTGGCAGGCCCTGAAACGCACACGTGTGAAGGAAACTGACTGCTATTATTTCACAGTCAAATTTCTGTTTTTTTTTTAAATGTACACTACTTTTACACCAGATATGAGTTTCACTGGTGTGACACTGTGCCCTGGTAGGCCCTGAAACGCACAAGCGTGAAGGAAACTGACTGCTATTATTTCACAGTCAAATTTCTAGTATTTTTTTTAATGTACACAACTGTTACACCAGATATGAGTTGCACTGGTGTGACATTGTGCCCTGGCAGGCCCTGAAACGCACACACGTGAAGGAAACTGACTGCTATTATTTCACAGTCAAAAAAGTTTTTTTTTTTTTTAAATGTACACTACTGTTAAACCAGATATGAGTTGCACTGGTGTGACACTGTGCCCTGGCAGGCCCTGAAACGCAAACGTGTGAAGGAAACTGACTGCTATTATTTCACAGTCAAATTTCTAGTTTTTTTTTTAAAATGTACACTACTGTTACACCAGATATGAGTTGCACTGGTGTGACACTGTGCCCTGGCAGGCCCTGAAACGCACACGCGTGAAGGAAACTGACTGCTATTATTTCACAGTCAAATTTCTAGTTTTTTTTTTTAAATGTACACTACTGTTACACCAGATATGAGTTGCACTGGTGTGACACTATGCCCTGGCAGGCCCTGAAATGCACACGTGTTAAGGAAACTGACTGCTTTTATTTCACAGTTAAATTTCTATTTTTTTTTTTAAATGTACACTACTATTTCACCAGATATGAGTTGCACTGGTGTGACATTGTGCCCTGGCAGGCCCTGAAACGCACACACGTGAAGGAAACTGACTGCTATTATTTCACAGTCAAAAAAGTGTTTTTTTTTTAAATGTACACTACTGTTAAACCAGATATGAGTTGCACTGGTGGGACACTGTGCCCTTGCAGGCCCTGAAACGCACACGTGTGAAGGAAACTGACTGCTATTATTTCACAGTCAAATTTCTTTTTTTTTTTTAAATGTACACTACTGTTAAACCAGATATGAGTTGCACTGGTGTGACACTGTGCCCTGGCAGGCCCTGAAACGCAAACGTGTGAAGGAAACTGACTGCTATTATTTCACAGTCAAATTTCTAGTTTTTTTTTTAAAATGTACACTACTGTTACACCAGATATGAGTTGCACTGGTGTGACACTGTGCCCTGGCAGGCCCTGAAACGCACACGCGTGAAGGAAACTGACTGCTATTATTTCACAGTCAAATTTCTAGTTTTTTTTTTTAAATGTACACTACTGTTACACCAGATATGAGTTGCACTGGTGTGACACTATGCCCTGGCAGGCCCTGAAATGCACACGTGTTAAGGAAACTGACTGCTTTTATTTCACAGTTAAATTTCTATTTTTTTTTTTAAATGTACACTACTATTTCACCAGATATGAGTTGCACTGGTGTGACATTGTGCCCTGGCAGGCCCTGAAACGCACACACGTGAAGGAAACTGACTGCTATTATTTCACAGTCAAAAAAGTGTTTTTTTTTTAAATGTACACTACTGTTAAACCAGATATGAGTTGCACTGGTGGGACACTGTGCCCTTGCAGGCCCTGAAACGCACACGTGTGAAGGAAACTGACTGCTATTATTTCACAGTCAAATTTCTATTTTTTTTTTAAATGTACACTACTGTTACACCAGATATGATTTGCACTGGTGTGACACTGTGCCCTGGCAGGCCCTGAAACGCACACGTGTGAAGGAAACCGACTGCTATTATTTCACAGTCAAATTTCTGTTTTTTTTTTAAATGTACACTACTGTTACACCAGATATGAGTTGCACTGGTGTGACACTGTGCCCTGGCAGGCCCTGAAACGCACACGTGTGAAGGAAACTGACTTCTATTATTTCATAGTCAAATTTCTATTTTTTTTTTAAATGTACACTACTGTTACACCAGATATGAGTTGCACTGGTGTGACACTGTGACCTGGCAGGCCCTGAAACGCACACGTGTGAAGGAAACTGACTGCTATTATTTCACAGTCAAAAAAGTTTTTTTTTTTTAAATGTACACTACTGTTAAACCAGATATGAGTTGCACTGGTGTGACATTGTGCCCTGGCAGGCCCTGAAACGCACACACGTGAAGGAAACTGACTGCTATTATTTCACAGTCCAAAAAGTGTTTTTTTTTTAAATGTACACTACTGTTAAACCAGATATGAGTTGCACTGGTGGGACACTGTGCCCTGGCAGGCCCTGAAACGCACACGTGTGAAGGAAACTGACTGCTATTATTTCACAGTCAAATTTCTAGTTTTTTTTTTTTTTAAAGTACACTACTGTTACACCAGATATGAGTTGCACTGGTGTGACACTATGCCCTGGCAGGCCCTGAAATGCACACGTGTGAAGGAAACTGACTGCTATTATTTCACAGTCAAATTTCTAGTTTTTTTTTTAAATGTACACTACTGTTAAACCAGATATGAGTTGCACTGGTGTGACACTGTGCCCTGGCAGGCCCTGAAACGCAAACGTGTGAAGGAAACTGACTGCTATTATTTCACAGTCAAATTTCTAGTTTTTTTTTTAAAATGTACACTACTGTTACACCAGATATGAGTTGCACTGGTGTGACACTGTGCCCTGGCAGGCCCTGAAACGCACACGCGTGAAGGAAACTGACTGCTATTATTTCACAGTCAAATTTCTAGTTTTTTTTTTTAAATGTACACTACTGTTACACCAGATATGAGTTGCACTGGTGTGACACTATGCCCTGGCAGGCCCTGAAATGCACACGTGTTAAGGAAACTGACTGCTTTTATTTCACAGTCAAATTTCTATTTTTTTTTTTAAATGTACACTACTATTTCACCAGATATGAGTTGCACTGGTGTGACATTGTGCCCTGGCAGGCCCTGAAACGCACACACGTGAAGGAAACTGACTGCTATTATTTCACAGTCAAAAAAGTGTTTTTTTTTTAAATGTACACTACTGTTAAACCAGATATGAGTTGCACTGGTGGGACACTGTGCCCTTGCAGGCCCTGAAACGCACACGTGTGAAGGAAACTGACTGCTATTATTTCACAGTCAAATTTCTATTTTTTTTTTAAATGTACACTACTGTTACACCAGATATGATTTGCACTGGTGTGACACTGTGCCCTGGCAGGCCCTGAAACGCACACGTGTGAAGGAAACCGACTGCTATTATTTCACAGTCAAATTTCTGTTTTTTTTTTAAATGTACACTACTGTTACACCAGATATGAGTTGCACTGGTGTGACACTGTGCCCTGGCAGGCCCTGAAACGCACACGTGTGAAGGAAACTGACTTCTATTATTTCATAGTCAAATTTCTATTTTTTTTTTAAATGTACACTACTGTTACACCAGATATGAGTTGCACTGGTGTGACACTGTGACCTGGCAGGCCCTGAAACGCACACGTGTGAAGGAAACTGACTGCTATTATTTCACAGTCAAAAAAGTTTTTTTTTTTTAAATGTACACTACTGTTAAACCAGATATGAGTTGCACTGGTGTGACATTGTGCCCTGGCAGGCCCTGAAACGCACACACGTGAAGGAAACTGACTGCTATTATTTCACAGTCCAAAAAGTGTTTTTTTTTTAAATGTACACTACTGTTAAACCAGATATGAGTTGCACTGGTGGGACACTGTGCCCTGGCAGGCCCTGAAACGCACACGTGTGAAGGAAACTGACTGCTATTATTTCACAGTCAAATTTCTAGTTTTTTTTTTTTTAAAGTACACTACTGTTACACCAGATATGAGTTGCACTGGTGTGACACTATGCCCTGGCAGGCCCTGAAATGCACACGTGTGAAGGAAACTGACTGCTATTATTTCACAGTCAAATTTCTAGTTTTTTTTTTAAATGTACACTACTGTTACACCAGATATGAGTTGCACTGGTGTGACAATGTGCCCAGGCAGGCCCTGAAACGCACACGTGTGAAGGAAACGGACTGCTATTATTTCACAGTCAAATTTCTGGTTTTTTTTTAAATGTACACTACTTTTACACCAGATATGAGTTTCACTGGTGTGACACTGTGCCCTGGTAGGCCCTGAAACGCACAAGCGTGAAGGAAACTGACTGCTATTATTTCACAGTCAAATTTCTAGTATTTTTTTTAATGTACACAACTGTTACACCAGATATGATTTGCACTGGTGTGACACTGTGCCCTGGCAGGCCCTGAAACGCACACGTGTGAAGGAAACCGACTGCTATTATTTCACAGTCAAATTTCTGTTTTTTTTTTAAATGTACACTACTTTTACACCAGATATGAGTTTCACTGGTGTGACACTGTGCCCTGGTAGGCCCTGAAACGCACAAGCGTGAAGGAAACTGACTGCTATTATTTCACAGTCAAATTTCTAGTATTTTTTTTAATGTACACAACTGTTACACCAGATATGAGTTGCACTGGTGTGACATTGTGCACTGGCAGGCCCTGAAACGCACACACGTGAAGGAAACTGACTGCTATTATTTCACAGTCAAAAAAGTTTTTTGTTTTCTTTAAATGTACACTACTGTTAAACCAGATATGAGTTGCACTGGTGTGACACTGTGCCCTGGCAGGCCCTGAAACGCACACGTGTGAAGGAAACTGACTGCTATTATTTCACAGTCAAATTTCTAGTTTTTTTTTTTAAATGTACACTACTGTTACACCAGATATGAGTTGCACTGGTGTGACACTGTGCCCTGGCAGGCCCTGAAACGCACACGCGTGAAGGAAACTGACTGCTATTATTTCACAGTCAAATTTCTAGTTTTTTTTTTTAAATGTACACTACTGTTACACCAGATATGAGTTGCACTGGTGTGACACTGTGCCCTGGCAGGCCCTGAAATGCACACGTGTAAAGGAAACTGACTGCTATTATTTCACAGTCAAATTTCTATTTTTTTTTTTAAATGTACACTACTGTTTCACCAGATATGAGTTGCACTGGTGTGACATTGTGCCCTGGCAGGCCCTGAAACGCACACACATGAAGGAAACTGACTGCTATTATTTCACAGTCAAAAAAGTGTTTTTTTTTTAAATGTACACTACTGTTAAACCAGATATGAGTTGCACTGGTGGGACACTGTGCCCTGGCAGGCCCTGAAACGCACACGTGTGAAGGAAACTGACTGCTATTATTTCACAGTCAAATTTCTAGTTTTTTTTTTTAATGTACACAACTGTTACACCAGATATGAGTTGCACTGGTGTGACATTGTGCCCTGGCAGGCCCTGAAACGCACACACGTGAAGGAAACTGACTGCTATTATTTCACAGTCAAATTTCTATATTTTTTTTAAATGTACACTACTGTTACACCAGATATGAGTTGCACTGGTGTGACACTGTGACCTGGCAGGACCTGAAACGCACACGTGTGAAGGAAACTGACTGCTATTATTTCACAGTCAAATTTCTATTTTTTTTTTAAATGTACACTACTGTTACACCAGATATGAGTTGCACTGGTGTGACACTGTGACCTGGCAGGCCCTGAAACGCACACGTGTGAAGGAAACTGACTGCTATTATTTCACAGTCAAAATACAATTTTTTTTTTAAATGTACACTACTGTTACACCAGATTTGAGTTGCACTGGTGTGATACTGTGCCCTGGCAGGCGCTGAAACGCACACGTGTGAAGGAAACTGACTTCTATTATTTCACAGTCAAATTTCTATTTTTTTTTTAAATGTACACTACTGTTACACCAGATATGAGTTGCACTGGTGTGACACTGTGCCCTGGCAGGCCCTGAAATGTACACGTGTTAAGGAAACTGACTGCTATTATTTCACAGTCAAATTTCTAGTTTTTTTTTTAATGTACACAACTGTTAAACCAGATATGAGTTGCACTGGTGTGACACTGTGCCCTGGCAGGACCTGAAACGCACACACGTGAAGGAAACTGACTGCTATTATTTCACAGTCAAAAAAGTGTTTTTTTTTTAAATGTACACTACTGTTAAACCAGATATGAGTTGCACTGGTGTGACATTGTGCCCTGGCAGGCCCTGAAACGCACACACGTGAAGGAAACTGACTGCTATTATTTCACAGTCAAATTTCTAGTTTTTTTTTTTTTAAAGTACACTACTGTTACACCAGATATGAGTTGCACTGGTGTGACACTATGCCCTGGCAGGCCCTGAAATGCACATGACCAAGGTATACCTGATAATACATTCCCCCCACCAATAAAGAGACAGACAACTGAGTGGCTAGAAAGGTCGCAGTCTTTATTGAAATGCTGCAACATAAATTGACAGCTAAAATATAGCTGAAATAAGTAACGAATATTACTGTAAACCAAATATGGTTAAAACTTTATAAATAAATAAATAACCGGGCATATACAATTATATATATATACAAACATTATATACATATACATATATACCAACCAACACATGCTTTTATAACCATAAATATAAACAACATGAAACAATACTACTGAACCTTAGCGGTAGCGTGTGCCTTATCCTAGACCATCTAGGATCAGGACCCCGAGAATCTGGCGCAGGCGTACCACATGACTCACGGCTACTGACGTCCCTGTTTGCACAGTAGCCATGCCTCACTCCCCAGGGACAAGCCCATGGGGAGCCCGTGCAGCTAGCTTCCCACAGCTACTGCCCAACCGGGTTGGCCATACCCCAGATGACCAACCCCCTGCACAAGCGCCAAACCTCGGGGACCCCCGCTGCCACTTCCTTCTTCGTCACCTAGGGATGGGAGGGAGGGAACTTGTCATTTTACTTTAAACAGGAAATCATTTCTGTAAATCCTGCAATATATAGCCTAAGGCCATCCCCTCTATCCACTCATTGCCACCCCCCTGCCATGCCCTTATTGGGCTCTTGGCTTAACTGACAGGTGAGGGAAATGACAGGAAACCTTTGTCATGATGGCCTTACATATATTGCATTATTCCAGGCCAGAACTTGACCAAGGTATACCTGATAATACATTCCCCCCACCAATAAAGAGACAGACAACTGAGTGGCTAGAAAGGTCGCAGTCTTTATTGAAATGCTGCAACATAAATTGACAGCTAAAATATAGCTGAAATAAGTAACGAATATTACTGTAAACCAAATATGGTTAAAACTTTATAAATAAATAAATAACCGGGCATATACAATTATATATATATACAAACATTATATACATATACATATATACCAACCAACACATGCTTTTATAACCATAAATATAAACAACATGAAACAATACTACTGAACCTTAGCGGTAGCGTGTGCCTTATCCTAGACCATCTAGGATCAGGACCCCGAGAATCTGGCGCAGGCGTACCACATGACTCACGGCTACTGACGTCCCTGTTTGCACAGTAGCCATGCCTCACTCCCCAGGGACAAGCCCATGGGGAGCCCGTGCAGCTAGCTTCCCACAGCTACTGCCCAACCGGGTTGGCCATACCCCAGATGACCAACCCCCTGCACAAGCGCCAAACCTCGGGGACCCCCGCCATGGCCAATACGCGTGAACCCTTACACGTATAGGCTCCTCCAAACAGCTACCGCTTTCTCCAAACTGGTCTGGATCGCCAGGTTCCAAACATCCAGACCCACAGGGTTAAGATGGACCCCATCTCTCCTATATAAGGAAGCATCGGTCCCGTTAAGGTCAAGATGCCGAGCTACAATACCATTATTAAACACCACAAAACGAGAGATGGTTCAGTTTCGTTTTTTACGAGCACGTTCAATGCCCTGAAGACTCTTCGCTCCACGCCATGACATCCTGGACACCATGTTAGCCCAAACGATAATCAACTCGGGATATTGGAGCCACAGTCGAAGCATGTCCACTCTCATATGACATATCAACTCCCTCAACGGAATGGAGCAGAGGTAATTGCCACCCAGATGTAGAACCAACACCTGAGGTGGGCCCCACCTGGCTACTGATTGGGATATCAGCTGCGGCATGGCAGCCTATCGTAATCCCCTTACGCCTATCGAACGCACTTAGACTCCCACAGGACCTAGGCCCAAATGCTCGCCGTTGGGGCGTAATTCAGCCCTCTTGGCTGCCCAAAATTGAATGAATGCCCTAGTATCCAAGCTCTGCAAATCTAGCAACCTGCAAATGAATAACATAATCAGATAATTGAATTATCTCTCCGCCAGCCTTTATTTTCTCTTATTTTATTTTTTTGTTATTTATTTATTTTTTTTATATTTTTTATTGCACTACTAGACAAAATTCAGACTAGGTGTGTTCCAATTTACGTATGAAATCTAGACGATTCACACCGCCCAATTAATTTCACCACCTCATCCCCTTATCCCCAGCATGCTGCGTCAGTGGCCGCCCCTATCCTAAATGAATGAGACCCAAACAGCAGTGGTTGCAAACCGAGCGCCAAGACACAGAGCTGGCCCGACGCTGGGCAGTAACAAAGTGTGGCAGCCCGGTGGGCGTGCCTGGAGAAACTGACTAAAGCAAAATACCGGGCATGCAATATAACCAGGTAAAGCCACCATAGTGACTTTCAAACCACCCACACTGGTCTGTTTTGGACTTACGAATCATTGTACATATACTATCCTGTGCGCTTTGGACATCCTCCAACAAAATACCCCCGTGCCTGTTCTTTGTGGGGGAAACAAGTTTGCTGATTCTGAAGGCACCAACAAAAGAACAAGGAGAATGCCATGCTAAACAACGGAACCGCGCAACTTGACCTACAAATGGATGCCGAACTTGTGAGCAAGCGCAATAATAACTGATATGTCACTAGGTGCCCTGTTTTGGCCTGTTTATATCCCCTCCTATACCCCTTCAACGCCATTTTAACTAAAGACTCTTTGGTCAAATCAGGAAACCCACTAAATTTAAACCAGGCCACTATTGCAGACATTTTCCTATTAATGGCCGGCACAGAAATGTTGTCTGCAAACATTTGTCCGTTAAACCATAACCGAATAATGCTGACCCCGTCCACATCCAACGGACTGCCTGCAAATAGTAGGAAGGAACGCCACTGTTCCCACGCCTTTTTATACGCGGCCCATGTAGCAGGTACCAGAGATGGTGTATCAAAAAACTATTTTCCGTCAGCGATTTTCCAAATCCATTGGGGGACGGGAGTGGTTTCTCCGTCCACCCCGGGCACCAACAACCGGAACTGCTCCCCTTGATGCTGGGATAAAGAGTCAGCCACATCCTTCTGTATCCCGGGAACATGCACGACTTGCTCCAGAAAAGTCCTCCGTAGACAAATAAGGACCAGCTCCGTCAACAGGTGTATCACCGGGGGGGATGCAGCCGCCCCGTTGTTAATGGCTTGCACCACCCCCAAGCTGTCGCACCAAAACCTGACCTTCATGTTTTCCAACTGATGGCCCCATACTATCACTGAGACTATGATCGGGAATAGCTCCAGAAAGGCCAAGATTTTTTGTTAGATCAGACTGGAAAAAAAAAAATGCCGAGGCCAAGAATCCCAACACCATTTGTGTTCGAAATTGGCCCCAAAACCCACCGCCCCAGAGGCGTCTGTCCAAAGATTCAATTCCTTGTTGGTAACTGCCCTATCAGGGATCAATGACCTCCCCTTAAATGTCCTAAGGAAAGAATCCCCAACTGCTAGGTCAGCCCTATGCTCATCCGTCAGTCGTATGTAATCATGCGGCGCCCGCACCCCTACTGTCGCTAGCGACAAACGCCTGCAAAAATTCTGCCCATAGGGATGATCCTGCAAGCAAAATTTAGCTTACCCAGAAGAGACTACAGTTGTCTAAGCTGTACTTTACGCGCTCTTTTAACAGCCGGCACAACCCTACGAGGTCAACCACTTTATCAAGGGGAAGGCGGCATTCCGTGGACATTCTATCCCCAAAAACGTTACGTGGTAGCTGGACCCACTGTCTTGTCGCTAGCCAATGGGACCCCAAATTGCTGCATCGCATTCTAAATGGTGCGCAGTAGCATAAGGCACAAGGAGAAGTCGGGTGGGCCAACACACAAAAAATCATCCAAGTAATGAGTGACAGATGCCGCACCCGACTCCTCCCTGATCACCCATTCTAAAAATGAAATAAACATCTCGAACAGTGAGCATGATATCGCACATACCATTGGCAAACATTTGTCAACATAAATGCCACCTTGCCACTGACAACCCAGTAAATAAAAACAAGAAGGGTGTACCGCTAAAAGCCTAAAGGCCGCCTCTATGCCAGTTTTTGCCATGAAGGCGCCCTGACCCATCCTGCGCACCCATCGGGTTGCCTGATAAAAAGAGGTGTATGACACTTTGCAAAGTTCATCGTCAATTCCGTCATTCACAGACCTGCCCCTTGCGAAGGACAGATGGTGGATAAGGCAGAACTTGCTCTGTTCCTTTTTGGGTACCACTCCAAGGGGAGATATACGCAATCCAGGAATTGGGAAGGACGAACCATTCATCCTGACCAACAATACCTCTTTTTGCAACCTGTCAAACACCACTTCAGGAAATGCGCAGCTGATCTAAAAAATTTCGGCACAGGTAAAACCGAGTCGAGTTTTGCTGCGATAACAAAACCGTACAAGAAACCAGCCAGCAGCAAGGCAGCTGCCTCCTATTGAGCCAAGAGACCATTGGCTTTACGGCCTCTGGTGTCGTCCCCTTTCCCACCAGATGGGTTAAAAGAACCCCCTTTTTCTTGGTGTCGCCGTTTAAAGCATTTGAAGGCTGGGTGGCCTCCCCTACAACCGGAGCAGTCATGCTTAAATTTGCATGAACCGCCCCTCTTGCAAGTAGAGTCGTTAAATTGCCAGCATGCGCCCTTTTTTGTTGCCGAGGCCGAAGGTCCTTAATCAGGTAGACCTGCGGCTACTGCCAAATTGCGCCCGGGAGCCATGACCCTGAGCCATATCACAATGTCCTTGCGATGACTTGCGAACCGCTAAGCGTTGACGAAACAGTTCGTCGTATCTAAGCCAAGCTTGTCCCCCATACACCCTATACGCTTCGTGGATGGAGTCCATGTAGCAAAACAAACCCGTGCATTGCTCTGGGTTTGTTACACCAATCACCCCAGCCAAGATCGCAAAGGCTTGCAGCCAATTTGAGAAAGTCCGAGGGATGAGGCGGTCCCGCCTCTTCTCCTCGTCTTCCTTCTTATGATCATTCGGCTTGGAAACTTCATCACGATTACATTTCTCTAGGGGGAGCAGGGAGAATGTTTCAACAGACTCGCCCTTACCAATCTTTTCCCTCACTTCTTGCATTAGGTGCGCACCTACGGGGCCCTCGTAGCAAGCAAAATATATATATATATATATATGTCCCCCTGGCAGCGTCCGATAATCGGACCGTGTCTTTCCTTTTCCACCTGTATCTTTTTGGGATGTGTCCGCGGCCGGGACGGACAACGCCATGACAGCCGGTGTGGCGGGCAACGTTGGTTCCCAACGACCACAGCAGATGTCACACCTACTTCTTTACTGACTTGGGGAACACCCGGGACCTGTGCCGCACCAGAAGCTGTGGACGCATAAGCACCCCATACCTGTGTCAGGGGGAGGGGGCCTGTCAATGAACTTGCCTCCACCACTTTTAGCATATCCTTCAGCTCTCCCACCAGTTGGGAAAGTATAAGGGACTCCCTCTGAGGTGTGTGCAAATTCCCCACCCCTTCCACCCCCCCAACTGAATCTCTCCCCACTATAGTGTGTTGCATTTGAGTGTCGTGCGCTGCTTGTGAGATAGTAAAAGGGTAAATATGAGACTCACCACCGGACAAGCCCCTGACCAGCAGAACTGCCGTGGGTGGTGGAACAGGAGAAGCCCTCGGAGACTGCGAGCACAGCAACGGGCTGACATCGGATGATCCTCCACTGTGGTTCCGGACCGGATGCAAGGGAACTGTGGACCTGGCTGAAGACTCCCTTGATGAGCGCTGCCTGGACCGACTCGTGCCAGCAACTTCTCCTCTTCTTCTTGAGTTGCTGCGCTGTCGTGGGTTAATGGACCTGTAGAAAGGCAGCTGGCCTGTTTCTCCTCTCTGTCCCCTGCGCACTGCTGCTCTGCATGTCACCTCTGCTTCCACCCCTCTGTAGAGTAGGGGAATCCTCGCCTTAATGAATCCTCTTCAGCATGATGCCTGCTGCTGCCAGGCTGTGGGGACCCTGCACTACTATAACCACAGGCTTCCCTGGCATCCCCATACCGAGAGGCCACGTGGTGGGTTAATGCCTGCCTAGCTGCTGCTCTCCTGTCATAGTGAGAGGCAGCTGATACTAATGCAGGGGGAGAGGGAGAAGGAGACATCGGATGATCCTCCCCTGCGGTGCCGGACCAGTTGCAAGGGAACTGTGGACCTGGCTGAAGACTCCCTTGATGAGCGCTGCCTGGACCGACTCGTGCCAGCAACTTCTCCTCTTCTTCTTGAGTTGCTGCGCTGTCGTGGGTTAATGGACCTGTAGAAAGGCAGCTGGCCTGTTTCTCCTCTTTGTCCCCTGCGCACTGCTGCTCTGCATGTCACCTCTGCTTCCACCCCTCTGTAGAGTAGGGGAATCCTCGCCTGATGAATCCTCTTCAGCATGATGCCTGCTGCTGCCAGGCTGTGGGGACCCTGCACTACTATAACCACGGGCTTCCCTGGCATCCCCATACCGAGAGGCCACGTGGTGGGATAATGCCTGCCTAGCCGCTGCTCTCCTGTCATAGTGAGAGGCAGCTGATACTAATGCAGGGGGAGAAGGAGAAGGAGACTGCACATGAGGCCTGCTCACCATGCAGCTCTGTCTTCTCCTCTCCCTGCTAGCAGGCAGGCTGGAGTGGGGGAATAACCATGATTTTACCCTGCTGCATCATGGCTAAAGTGGGCTGGGGGTCTGGAGGCCCTAGCTCTAATGGGCCTAATAGGGGCATTAGTTAAAGCTGGTGTGAGGCTGGACACAGTGTGTGCAAGGTGTAACAGCTCACCCACTCTATCTATCAGCCAATCTGGACCATGGATGGAAGCAGCAGTCCTGTGCTGGGCCAGGAGGGCTTCCATATCAGCAGGTAAGGAACTTGTCATTTTACTTTAAACAGGAAATCATTTCTGTAAATCCTGCAATATATAGCCTAAGGCCATCCCCTCTATCCACTCATTGCCACCCCCCTGCCATGCCCTTATTGGGCTCTTGGCTTAACTGACAGGTGAGGGAAATGACAGGAAACCTTTGTCATGATGGCCTTACATATATTGCATTATTCCAGGCCAGAACTCGTGTGAAGGAAACTGACTGCTATTATTTCACAGTCAAATTTCTAGTTTTTTTTTTAAATGTACACTACTGTTACACCAGATATGAGTTGCACTGGTGTGACAATGTGCCCTGGCAGGCCCTGAAACGCACACGTGTGAAGGAAACTGACTGCTATTATTTCACAGTCAAATTTCTGTTTTTTTTTTAAATGTACACTACTGTTAAACCAGATATGAGTTGCACTGGTGTGACATTGTGCCCTGGCAGGCCCTGAAAAGCACACACGTGAAGGAAACTGACTGCTATTATTTCACAGTCCAAAAAGTGTTTTTTTTTTAAATGTACACTACTGTTAAACCAGATATGAGTTGCACTGGTGGTACACTGTGCCCTGGCAGGCCCTGAAACGCACACGTGTGAAGGAAACTGACTGCTATTATTTCACAGTCAAATTTCTAGTTTTTTTTTTTTTAAAATACACTACTGTTACACCAGATATGAGTTGCACTGGTGTGACACTATGCCCTGGCAGGCCCTGAAATGCACACGTGTGAAGGAAACTGACTGCTATTATTTCACAGTCAAATTTCTAGTTTTTTTTTTAAATGTACACTACTGTTACACCAGATATGAGTTGCACTGGTGTGACAATGTGCCCTGGCAGGCCCTGAAACGCACACGTGTGAAGGAAACTGACTGCTATTATTTCACAGTCAAATTTCTGTTTTTTTTTTAAATGTACACTACTTTTACACCAGATATGAGTTTCACTGGTGTGACACTGTGCCCTGGTAGGCCCTGAAACGCACAAGCGTGAAGGAAACTGACTGCTATTATTTCACAGTCAAATTTCTAGTATTTTTTTTAATGTACACAACTGTTACACCAGATATGAGTTGCACTGGTGTGACATTGTGCCCTGGCAGGCCCTGAAACGCACACACGTGAAGGAAACTGACTGCTATTATTTCACAGTCAAAAAAGTTTTTTTTTTTTTTAAATGTACACTACTGTTAAACCAGATATGAGTTGCACTGGTGTGACACTGTGCCCTGGCAGGCCCTGAAACGCACACGTGTGAAGGAAACTGACTGCTATTATTTCATAGTCAAATTTCTAGTTTTTTTTTTAAAATGTACACTACTGTTACACCAGATATGAGTTGCACTGGTGTGACACTGTGCCCTGGCAGGCCCTGAAACGCACACGCGTGAAGGAAACTGACTGCTATTATTTCACAGTCAAATTTCTGTTTTTTTTTTAAATGTACACTACTGTTAAACCAGATATGAGTTGCACTGGTGTGACATTGTGCCCTGGCAGGCCCTGAAACGCACACACGTGAAGGAAACTGACTGCTATTATTTCACAGTCCAAAAAGTGTTTTTTTTTTTAAATGTACACTACTGTTAAACCAGATATGAGTTGCACTGGTGGTACACTGTGCCCTGGCAGGCCCTGAAACGCACACGTGTGAAGGAAACTGACTGCTATTATTTCACAGTCAAATTTCTAGTTTTTTTTTTTTTAAAGTACACTACTGTTACACCAGATATGAGTTGCACTGGTGTGACACTATGCCCTGGCAGGCCCTGAAATGCACACGTGTGAAGGAAACTGACTGCTATTATTTCACAGTCAAATTTCTAGTTTTTTTTTTAAATGTACACTACTGTTACACCAGATATGAGTTGCACTGGTGTGACAATGTGCCCTGGCAGGCCCTGAAACGCACACGTGTGAAGGAAACTGACTGCTATTATTTCACAGTCAAATTTCTGTTTTTTTTTTAAATGTACACTACTTTTACACCAGATATGAGTTTCACTGGTGTGACACTGTGCCCTGGTAGGCCCTGAAACGCACAAGCGTGAAGGAAACTGACTGCTATTATTTCACAGTCAAATTTCTAGTATTTTTTTTAATGTACACAACTGTTACACCAGATATGAGTTGCACTGGTGTGACATTGTGCCCTGGCAGGCCCTGAAACGCACACACGTGAAGGAAACTGACTGCTATTATTTCACAGTCAAAAAAGTGTTTTTTTTTTTTAAATGTACACTACTGTTAAACCAGATATGAGTTGCACTGGTGGTACACTGTGCCCTGGCAGGCCCTGAAACGCACACGTGTGAAGGAAACTGACTGCTATTATTTCACAGTCAAATTTCTAGTTTTTTTTTTTTTAAAGTACACTACTGTTACACCAGATATGAGTTGCACTGGTGTGACACTATGCCCTGGCAGGCCCTGAAATGCACACGTGTGAAGGAAACTGACTGCTATTATTTCACAGTCAAATTTCTAGTTTTTTTTTTAAATGTACACTACTGTTACACCAGATATGAGTTGCACTGGTGTGACAATGTGCCCTGGCAGGCCCTGAAACGCACACGTGTGAAGGAAACTGACTGCTATTATTTCACAGTCAAATTTCTGTTTTTTTTTTAAATGTACACTACTTTTACACCAGATATGAGTTTCACTGGTGTGACACTGTGCCCTGGTAGGCCCTGAAACGCACAAGCGTGAAGGAAACTGACTGCTATTATTTCACAGTCAAATTTCTAGTATTTTTTTTAATGTACACAACTGTTACACCAGATATGAGTTGCACTGGTGTGACATTGTGCCCTGGCAGGCCCTGAAACGCACACACGTGAAGGAAACTGACTGCTATTATTTCACAGTCAAAATTTTTTTTTTTTTTTTTAAATGTACACTACTGTTAAACCAGATATGAGTTGCACTGGTGTGACACTGTGCCCTGGCAGGCCCTGAAACGCAAACGTGTGAAGGAAACTGACTGCTATTATTTCACAGTCAAATTTCTAGTTTTTTTTTTAAAATGTACACTACTGTTACACCAGATAAGAACCCTGGGAAATTATGCAAATTAATTGTACAGGACATGTATGGGCGAGGGGGAGGCAAGAGATGACTGACGGGGGCTGGGGGAGGGGCTTCAAGGGGGAGTTGATAAAAGCCCTGGAGCCTCTCTCCCCAGCAGCCATTTTAATCTGTAAACGCACCTGGTAGCAATTTTTTGCAGCTCTGGTGTTTTATTCACGGCCCAGGCATGGAGATTGAGGCAATGCTCGCTGCCCTGAGCGCTGAGGCCCTTACAGATGGTGACAGACGGTTGAGGCAGCAGTTTGCAGCGCTGCAGGCTGCTACACCCGCGGTGGCATCGCCTCCCGCGGGTCCTCGTGGCGGGGCGCGGCGGGTGTCCCGCCCGCCCGCTCGACTGAGCCCGGATGCCGGCTCCATCCAGCCTCATCGGAGCAGGAGTGGAGCTGGGCGAAGAAGCGGCCTTCGCCCGTCGGCCGCGTGGCCCGCTGCGTCCGGCGGCGGGCCTGCTAGTGCAGCCACGCGACCATCCCCGGTGGCTGGTGGGAGCGGGGATCGCAGGCCGCTACCCTCCCCTCGGGGTTTGGAGCGCGACGGACGGAGGACATCCAGGGCTGTGACCAGGTCCGGTACAGCCCTGCTACCTTCCCCACCGCGTCCGGATGCGGGGCCTAGCAGGAGGAGGAGCACGGATCGGCAGGCCAGGGTGGTGAGTAGGCCTCAGGGCCTAAAACGGGGGTCCCTTCGATTACCCTCCCGGGCGGGGGGCAGTGGGGAGGCTGTGGGCAGCTGCAGTGGGTCTTCTGGGGATGAGGATTCGGCCCTGGGTCTCTTACTGCCCCCTACCCCGTCCCCTACTCCTACCCCTGTGACTACTTACCAGGTTCCCTTGCCTGGGCTTCTCTCTCCTCCTGATCTGGCGTTGTATTCACCTGTCTCTCCTTCACAGGCTCCAGCTACTAGTGCTGTGCCACTCTACGTCCCCCATCCTGCTTCCCAGGTTGCGGGTGATTCAGCGGCCTCCCGGGCCTCCACGCCGGCTCTGGGCGCGGTACAGGGAGACACTGGTGAGTCCACGGGGCAACCTTTGGCGGGGTTTTCTGGGGTGGGTGGGGTGGGGTCTACCGTTGCTCCTGCTAGTCAGCCTTGGGTGGATTTGTTGCAATGCTTGCGGGGGGCGATCGAGCAAGTGAGCCGGGTGGCTGGGCCTTCTGGTAGTGCGGCCCTGCAGGGCATCGATAGTACGATGGGCAGCGTGTGGGGTTCCACGGGGGGTTCACCGGGGGTGGTTTCTGGTTTACCGGGCACGGCGGGGGTCCCACAGTCCCCCTTATTACCGCCCCCTTGTTGCTGCCGCGCTCCCTGCGGTTCCCTTGTCAATGCCTAGTACATCGGCGGCACCGAGTACGTCGGCGTCCATGGTTGGGGCGGCTGATTTGCAACACCCAGTTGCACCGATGGCGCATGGGGCCGCGTATTTATGTTGGTCGGGCCCCTTAGGCCTTCATCTTAAGCCGGAGGTAAGGGAGCGTATTTGGAAGGGCGAGTATGTGGAAATTTATTCGCTCCTCCCCATGGAGGACGTTCCTCCTCCTGAGAAGGAGTTGAAGGATGCCGAGAAAGAAAAGGAGAAGTACCGTTATCGCAAAATCCCAAAGAATTATGGGAATTGGATTCGGGCTTTCTCCATCTTGGCCAGCGTCATCGGGGAGAAATCCCCTGAAAAATGTTGCTCCTTGTTTTGTTACCAGGATCAAATCTGGAATGCGTGTAGGATTTATGGGGGTCTCAGCTGGTGGCGCTATGATGAGCATTTCCGGCAACGGATTGCTTTACGGCCTACTTTGGGTTGGGATCAAATGGACGTGGGGCTGTGGCTGGCCATTATGACCCGGCCAGCCTCGCATCAGGGGGGTTTGACGTCCTTTCTTGGGGGGGTCGGGGGACTGGGTTCGCCCTCTCCCTCGGCCACGACCCAACGACGACCGGGAGGGTGCTGGCAATTTAATGAGGGTCAGTGCAAGTTTGGCGCCGGTTGTCGCTTCAAACATGAGTGTTCCGGTTGCGGGGGTAGCCACCCCGCCACCCGGTGCTTTAAGCGTCAGAGAGGTGGGGACAAGTCTGACGTGGGCGGAAAGGGGGATGACGCCGGTGGACGTCGGGGCAATGCGCCCATGGCTAAGCCGGTATAGGAATCGTAGGGCGGCGGACATTTTGTTGCACGGGTTTGAGTTTGGTTTCAGGATCCCCTTTCAGGAGCGGGAGGTTTGTTTGCGGTTGCGTAATTTGCGTTCGGTGGCTGAGCACCCTGAGGTGGTGCGGGATAAGTTGGCTAAGGAAGTGGCTCTGGGCCGTATGGCGGGTCCTTTTGATTCGCCCCCGTTGGCCGCTTTACGGGTTTCTCCCCTGGGGGTGGTTCCCAAAAAGGAACCGGGAAAGTTCCGGCTGATCCAGCATCTGTCTTACCCCTATGGGGAGTCGGTTAACGATGACATTGATGCGGAATTGTGCCGGGTGTCTTATGCGTCCTTTGATTCGGCGGTTAGGATGGTGAGGGCGGCTGGGGCTGGTGCTTTGATGGCAAAAACCGATGTGGAGTCGGCCTTCCGGCTTCTTCCGGTTCATCCAGACTGTCATCACCTCCTCGGGTGCCATTTTGAAGGGAAGTTTTACGTTGACTTGTGCCTTCCCATGGGTTGTTCTATTTCCTGTTTTTATTTTGAGTGCTTTAGCACATTTTTGGATTGGGTGATCAGGGAGGAGTCCGGGTGCAACTCAGTGATGCACTACCTGGACGACTTCCTGCTGGTGGGTCCCTCGGGTTTGCAAGTCTGTGGCCATTTGTTGAGGACGGCCCAGGTGGTTATGGCTTCGTTTGGGGTCCCATTGGCGGCAGACAAAACGGAGGGCCCGACTACCTGTATTTCATTCCTGGGCATTGAGATTGACTCCCTGGCCGGGGAATGCCGGCTTCCTCAGGATAAATTGTTGGGCCTTAGGGCGGACATTTCTAAGGCTTGCGGCTTGAGGAAAATTCAGCTCAGGGCGTTGCAATCTTTATTGGGGAAGCTCAACTTTGCCTGTAAAATTATGCCAATGGGCAGGGTGTTTAGCAGACGTCTGGCGGGGGCTACGGCGGGGGTGTGCCGGCCGCACCATTATGTCAGGCTCACTCGGCCCCTAAGGGATGATCTGGCGGTGTGGGATGATTTTTTGAGCAGGTACAATGGACGGTCGCTGTGGCAGGCTCCGGAGGTGTCCAACGCAGATCTCCATCTGTACACGGATGCCTCAGGATCCGTGGGCTACAGGGCGATTTTGGGGTCCCAGTGGTCTGCCGAGACTTGGCCCCCGTTCTGGGGTTCGGGGTGCCTGACAAAGAATTTAGCTTTTTTGGAGCTATTTCCTATTCTGGTGTCAGTGGTCCTTTGGGGAACTACGTTACGGGATCGCAGGGTGGTCTTCCACTGTGACAACATGGGAGTGGTGTTGGCGGTGAATAACCTGACGGCTTCTTCCCCGCCGGTAGTTCGGCTGTTGCGGCTTCTGGTCCTTAACTGCCTTGATTTTAATGTGACCTTTCGTGCTGTTCATATCCCTGGGGTGCATAACGTAATTGCGGATGCACTTTCTCGTTCGCAGTGGGCAACGTTCCGGGCGGCAGCACCATGGGCGGACCCGGAGGGTATCCCGTGCCCGTCGACGCTGTGGGACCTTGGGTTGGGCGAATAGCACAGTGGGTTAGCCAGTCTGTCGCTGGATCCACATGGAAGCGTTACGGTAAAGTTTGGGGGGAATGGTTGGATCTGGAGTCGGCTCGTGGGGGTTTCAGGGATGATGGGGCTCGCTTGGAAGGTTTACTGTGGTTGCTGTGGCATTGGGACGCGGCTGGCTTGTCGCCCGCGGCAGTAACGGCACGGATGTCAGGCCTCAGTTTCTGGTTCAGAGCTTCTGGGCTACGGGACGTGACTAAGGAGTTTCTAGTGCGTCAGGCGTTGAAGGGTTGGAGGAGGGGCGTTCATTCCGTGGATTACCGTAAACCGGTGTCCGGGGCTTTGTTGCTGGGCCTGTGCCACATACTGCCGGTGGTTTGCCACTCGCCTTTTGAGGTGGATCTGTTTCGGTTAGCCTTTTCCATGGCATTTTTTGGGGCTTTGCGTATTGGGGAATTGGTTAGCCAGGCAAAAACGAAGCCAGGGGGTATACGGGCGGCTGATATGGTGCGGGAACCTGGTCTGGTGAGGTTTTTGATCAGGCGCTCCAAGACGGATGTACTTGGGGTTGGGAAGTGGGTCTCCCTGCGGGAAGTCCCCGGTTCTATGGTATGCCCGGTGGCTTGTTTTGACCGGTACGGTTTGGTCCGACCGGCCGGTTCCAATTCATTGCTGGTGCACGCTGATGCGACTCCTTTGTCTAGATTCCAGTTTATCAGGGTCTTCCGGATGGCAGTCGAGGCCCTGGGCCTTCCAAGCCGGGAGTTCGGGGGTCACTCGTTCAGGATTGGCGCTGCGTCTGAGGCCGCAAGGCTGGGTTATGCTGAGCGGGCTATCAGGCAGATTGGGCGGTGGGAATCCCGCAGGTTTCTATCTTATGTCCGTCCGGCTGGTCTGATCTCAGTTTCCTCTGCTTTAAATTCACAGATGTTGCGCCTAGGAGGGTGTGGCTTATAGGCCACTCGTACATATTCTGGGCACGGAGTCGGGCTGCCGTGCGACCTGGGGGAGAGTGCCTGGGCTTTCCGGGAGCCGTGGCGGACGTTCGGTGGTTCGGGTTCCGGGGTATGCGGTGGGTACGCTTGTTACCCGAGGTGGTTCAGCTGTCTCGGCTGTTGGGGCCCCCTGATATTTTACTTATTCATCTGGGGGGTAATGATCTGGGTTCGGTCCCTGTGTGGACCCTGGGGGATACCATAAAAAGGGATCTGGCGAGGCTGCTGGTGCTCTTTCCTGGTGTGTCGCTGGTGTGGTCAGAGGTGGTACCACGTAATTATTGGAGGTGTGCGCTCAATCAGAGGGCGCTGGAACGGAGCCGGGTAAAATTGAATAAACGAGTGTCTCGTTTTGTGTTGAGTGTGGGGGGCGTGACTATACGCCATAGGGTTTTTGAGTCCGATGCGGCTAGGTATTTCAGGAGTGATGGGGTTCACTTAACTGAGGTGGGCCTTGATCTGTTTAACTTGGCGTTGCAGGATGGTTTGGAACAGGCCATGGCGGTGGTGGTGGGTGGTCCCCGCTGATTTAAGGTGTTAAACGAGCGGGTCTGTGGCGGGGGTTGGCTGTCCTTGCCAGTAGGGGATATGTTTTGGAAAATGGAGTTGGAGTTATTACAAGGAGAATGGTGCTCGGGTCCTCCCCTAACCTTAAAAGCAACATGGAAGTTGTTTGTAGTGGACGTGCCCACTGAGCTAAGTGAGTCGGCTAGTGGTAAGCATTGTGGGAGAGATGGGCCAGGTGGAGTTATGGCATCTCAAGGGACGAGGAGGGGAGGCGAGCTTCTGGATTCTGGATTTGGTTGGAAAAAGGTGGCCATATATAAATATATGGGTGGAAGTGGAAAATGGTTTTACTGGCAAGGGCTTAGTCAATTTGTCAGGCTGTATTCTGTTTTATACATATAAGTATTAAAGGATGGTGGTGTTTATACAGCCTGATATGTGTTTAATAAAGAAGTGCTGTGGCCTTGTTGTACCATCACAAGTCTCGTGTCCATTATTGGGGGGAACATGGGCTGGTATGGTTATGGGTGACTGTGGGGTTATGGTATGTCTCAGGAATCGGGCATCTATCCCCTCTGCATACATACATGAGTTGCACTGGTGTGACACTGTGCCCTGGCAGGCCCTGAAACGCACACGCGTGAAGGAAACTGACTACAATTATTTCACAGTCAAATTTCTAGTTTTTTTTTTTAAATGTACACTACTGTTACACCAGATATGAGTTGCACTGGTGTGACACTATGCCCTGGCAGGCCCTGAAATGCACACGTGTTAAGGAAACTGACTGCTTTTATTTCACAGTCAAATTTCTATTTTTTTTTTTAAATGTACACTACTATTTCACCAGATATGAGTTGCACTGGTGTGACATTGTGCCCTGGCAGGCCCTGAAACGCACACACGTGAAGGAAACTGACTGCTATTATTTCACAGTCAAAAAAGTGTTTTTTTTTTTAAATGTACACTACTGTCACACCAGATATGAGTTGCACTGGTGTGACACTGTGACCTGGCAGGCCCTGAAACGCACACGTGTGAAGGAAACTGACTGCTATTATTTCACAGTCAAAATACAATTTTTTTTTTAAATGTACACTACTGTTACACCAGATATGAGTTGCACTGGTGTGACACTGTGACCTGGCAGGCCCTGAAACGCACACGTGTGAAGGAAACTGACTGCTATTATTTCACAGTCAAAATACAATTTTTTTTTTAAATGTACACTACTGTTACACCAGATATGAGTTGCACTGGTGTGACACTGTGCCCTGGCAGGCGCTGAAACGCACACGTGTGAAGGAAACTGACTTCTATTATTTCACAGTCAAATTTCTGTTTTTTTTTTAAATGTACACTACTGTTACACCAGATATGAGTTGCACTGGTGTGACACTGTGCCCTGGCAGGCGCTGAAACGCACACGTGTGAAGGAAACTGACTTCTATTATTTCACAGTCAAATTTCTGTTTTTTTTTTAAATGTACACTACTGTTACACCAGATATGAGTTGCACTGGTGTGACACTGTGCCCTGGCAGGCCCTGAAACGCACACGTGTGAAGGAAACTGACTTCTATTATTTCATAGTCAAATTTCTATTTTTTTTTTAAATGTACACTACTGTTACACCAGATATGAGTTGCACTGGTGTGACACTGTGACCTGGCAGGCCCTGAAACGCACACGTGTGAAGGAAACTGACTGCTATTATTTCACAGTCAAAAAAGTGGGTTTTTTTTAAATGTACACTACTGTTAAACCAGATATGAGTTGCACTGGTGTGACATTGTGCCCTGGCAGGCCCTGAAACGCACACACGTGAAGGAAACTGACTGCTATTATTTCACAGTCCAAAAAGTGTTTTTTTTTTAAATGTACACTACTGTTAAACCAGATATGAGTTGCACTGGTGGGACACTGTGCCCTGGCAGGCCCTGAAACGCACACGTGTGAAGGAAACTGACTGCTATTATTTCACAGTCAAATTCCTAGTTTTTTTTTTTTTTAAAGTACACTACTGTTACACCAGATATGAGTTTCACTGGTGTGACACTATGCCCTGGCAGGCCCTGAAATGCACACGTGTGAAGGAAACTGACTGCTATTATTTCACAGTCAAATTTCTAGTTTTTTTTTTAAATGTACACTACTGTTACACCAGATATGAGTTGCACTGGTGTGACAATGTGCCCTGGCAGGCCCTGAAACGCACACGTGTGAAGGAAACTGACTGCTATTATTTCACAGTCAAACTTCTAGTTTTTTTTTAAATGTACACTACTGTTACACCAGATATGAGTTGCACTGGTGTGACACTGTGCCCTGGCAGGCCCTGAAACGCACACGTATGAAGGAAACCGACTGCTATTATTTCACAGTCAAATTTCTGTTTTTTTTTTAAATGTACACTACTGTTACACCAGATATGAGTTGCACTGGTGTGACACTGTGCCCTGGCAGGCCCTGAAACGCACACGTGTGAAGGAAACTGACTTCTATTATTTCATAGTCAAATTTCTATTTTTTTTTTAAATGTACACTACTGTTACACCAGATATGAGTTGCACTGGTGTGACACTGTGCCCTGGCAGGCCCTGAAACGCACACGTGTGAAGGAAACTGACTGCTATTATTTCACAGTCAAACTTCTAGTTTTTTTTTTTAAATGTACACTACTGTTACACCAGATATGAGTTGCACTGGTGTGACACTGTGCCCTGGCAGGCCCTGAAACGCACACGCGTGAAGGAAACTGACTGCTATTATTTCACAGTCAAATTTCTAGTTTTTTTTTTAAATGTACACTACTGTTACACCAGATATGAGTTGCACTGGTGTGACACTGTGCCCAGGCAGGCCCTGAAATGCACACGTGTAAAGGAAACTGACTGCTATTATTTCACAGTCAAATTTCTATTTTTTTTTTTAAATGTACACTACTGTTTCACCAGATATGAGTTGCACTGGTGTGACATTGTGCCCTGGCAGGCCCTGAAACGCACACACGTGAAGGAAACTGACTGCTATTATTTCACAGTCAAAAAAGTGTTTTTTTTTTAAATGTACACTACTGTTAAACCAGATATGAGTTGCACTGGTGGGACACTGTGCCCTGGCAGGCCCTGAAACGCACACGTGTGAAGGAAACTGACTGCTATTATTTCACAGTCAAATTTCTATTTTTTTTTTAAATGTACACTACTGTTACACCAGATATGAGTTGCACTGGTGTGACACTGTGCCCTGGCAGGCCCTGAAACGCACACGTGTGAAGGAAACTGACTTCTATTATTTCATAGTCAAATTTCTATATTTTTTTAAATGTACACTACTGTTACACCAGATATGAGTTGCACTGGTGTGACACTGTGACCTGGCAGGCCCTGAAACGCACACGTTTGAAGGAAACTGACTGCTATTATTTCACAGTCAAATTTCTAGTTTTTTTTTTAATGTACACAACTGTTACACCAGATATGAGTTGCAGTGGTGTGACATTGTGCCCTGGCAGGGTCTGAAACGCACACGTGTGAAGGAAACTGACTGCTATTATTTCACAGTCAAATTTCTAGTTTTTTTTTAAATGTACACTACTGTTACACCAGATATGAGTTGCACTGGTGGGACACTGTACCCTGGCAGGCCCTGAAACGCACACGTGTGAAGGAAACTGACTGCTATTATTTCACACTCAAATTTCTAGTTTTTTTTTTAAATGTACACTACTGTTACACCAGATATCAGTTGCACTGGTGTGACACTGTGCCCTGGCAGGCCCTGAAACACACACGCGTGAAGGAAACTGACTGCTATTATTTCACAGTCAAATTTCTAGTTTTTTTTTTTAATGTACACAACTGTTACACCAGATATGAGTTGCACTGGTGTGACATTGTGCCCTGGCAGGCCCTGAAACGCACACACGTGAAGGAAACTGACTGCTATTATTTCACAGTCAAATTTCTATTTTTTTTTTAAATGTACACTACTGTTACACCAGATATGAGTTGCACTGGTGTGACACTGTGACCTGGCAGGCCCTGAAACGCACACGTGTGAAGGAAACTGACTGCTATTATTTCACAGTCAAATTTCTATTTTTTTTTTAAATGTACACTACTGTTACACCAGATATGAGTTGCACTGGTGTGACACTGTGAACTGGCAGGCCCTGAAACGCACACGTGTGAAGGAAACTGACTGCTATTATTTCACAGTCAAAATACAATTTTTTTTTTAAATGTACACTACTGTTACACCAGATATGAGTTGCACTGGTGTGACACTGTGCCCTGGCAGGCGCTGAAACGCACACGTGTGAAGGAAACTGACTTCTATTATTTCACAGTCAAATTTCTTTTTTTTTTTTAAATGTACACTACTGTTACACCAGATATGAGTTGCACTGGTGTGACACTGTGCCCTGGCAGGCCCTGAAACGCACACGTGTGAAGGAAACTGACTTCTATTATTTCACAGTCAAATTTCTATTTTTTTTTTAAATGTACTCTACTGTTACACCAGATATGAGTTGCACTGGTGTGACACTGTGACCTGGCAGGCCCTGAAACGCACACGTGTGAAGGAAACTGACTGCTATTATTTCACAGTCAAACTTCTAGTTTTTTTTTTTTAAATGTACACTACTGTTACACCAGATATGAGTTGCACTGGTGTGACACTGTGCCCTGGCAGGCCCTGAAACGCACACGCGTGAAGGAAACTGACTGCTATTATTTCACAGTCAAATTTCTAGTTTTTTTTTTAAATGTACACTACTGTTACACCAGATATGAGTTGCACTGGTGTGACACTGTGCCCAGGCAGGCCCTGAAATGCACACGTGTAAAGGAAACTGACTGCTATTATTTCACAGTCAAATTTCTATTTTTTTTTTTAAATGTACACTACTGTTTCACCAGATATGAGTTGCACTGGTGTGACATTGTGCCCTGGCAGGCCCTGAAACGCACACACGTGAAGGAAACTGACTGCTATTATTTCACAGTCAAAAAAGTGTTTTTTTTTTAAATGTACACTACTGTTAAACCAGATATGAGTTGCACTGGTGGGACACTGTGCCCTGGCAGGCCCTGAAACGCACACGTGTGAAGGAAACTGACTGCTATTATTTCACAGTAAAATTTCTATTTTTTTTTTAGATGTACACTACTGTTACACCAGATATGAGTTGCACTGGTGTGACACTGTGCCCTGGCAGGCCCTGAAACGCACACGTATGAAGGAAACCGACTGCTATTATTTCACAGTCAAATTTCTGTTTTTTTTTTAAATGTACACTACTGTTACACCAGATATGAGTTGCACTGGTGTGACACTGTGCCCTGGCAGGCCCTGAAACGCACACGTGTGAAGGAAACTGACTTCTATTATTTCATAGTCAAATTTCTATTTTTTTTTTAAATGTACACTACTGTTACACCAGATATGAGTTGCACTGGTGTGACACTGTGCCCTGGCAGGCCCTGAAACGCACACGTGTGAAGGAAACTGACTGCTATTATTTCACAGTCAAACTTCTAGTTTTTTTTTTTAAATGTACACTACTGTTACACCAGATATGAGTTGCTCTGGTGTGACACTGTGCCCTGGCAGGCCCTGAAACGCACACGCGTGAAGGAAACTGACTGCTATTATTTCACAGTCAAATTTCTAGTTTTTTTTTTAAATGTACACTACTGTTACACCAGATATGAGTTGCACTGGTGTGACACTGTGCCCAGGCAGGCCCTGAAATGCACACGTGTAAAGGAAACTGACTGCTATTATTTCACAGTCAAATTTCTATTTTTTTTTTTAAATGTACACTACTGTTTCACCAGATATGAGTTGCACTGGTGTGACATTGTGCCCTGGCAGGCCCTGAAACGCACACACGTGAAGGAAACTGACTGCTATTATTTCACAGTCAAAAAAGTGTTTTTTTTTTAAATGTACACTACTGTTAAACCAGATATGAGTTGCACTGGTGGGACACTGTGCCCTGGCAGGCCCTGAAACGCACACGTGTGAAGGAAACTGACTGCTATTATTTCACAGTCAAATTTCTATTTTTTTTTTAAATGTACACTACTGTTACACCAGATATGAGTTGCACTGGTGTGACACTGTGCCCTGGCAGGCCCTGAAACGCACACGTGTGAAGGAAACTGACTTCTATTATTTCATAGTCAAATTTCTATATTTTTTTAAATGTACACTACTGTTACACCAGATATGAATTGCACTGGTGTGACACTGTGCCCTGGCAGGCCCTGAAACGCACACGCGTGAAGGAAACTGACTGCTATTATTTCACAGTCAAATTTCTAGTTTTTTTTTTAAATGTACACTACTGTTACACCAGATATGAGTTGCACTGGTGTGACACTGTGCCCAGGCAGGCCCTGAAATGCACACGTGTAAAGGAAACTGACTGCTATTATTTCACAGTCAAATTTCTATTTTTTTTTTTAAATGTACACTACTGTTTCACCAGATATGAGTTGCACTGGTGTGACATTGTGCCCTGGCAGGCCCTGAAACGCACACACGTGAAAGAAACTGACTGCTATTATTTCACAGTCAAAAAAGTGTTTTTTTTTTAAATGTACACTACTGTTAAACCAGATATGAGTTGCACTGGTGGGACACTGTGCCCTGGCAGGCCCTGAAACGCACACGTGTGAAGGAAACTGACTGCTATTATTTCACAGTAAAATTTCTATTTTTTTTTTAAATGTACACTACTGTTACACCAGATATGAGTTGCACTGGTGTGACACTGTGCCCTGGCAGGCCCTGAAACGCACACGTATGAAGGAAACCGACTGCTATTATTTCACAGTCAAATTTCTGTTTTTTTTTTAAATGTACACTACTGTTACACCAGATATGAGTTGCACTGGTGTGACACTGTGCCCTGGCAGGCCCTGAAACGCACACGTGTGAAGGAAACTGACTTCTATTATTTCATAGTCAAATTTCTATTTTTTTTTTAAATGTACACTACTGTTACACCAGATATGAGTTGCACTGGTGTGACACTGTGCCCTGGCAGGCCCTGAAACGCACACGTGTGAAGGAAACTGACTGCTATTATTTCACAGTCAAACTTCTAGTTTTTTTTTTTAAATGTACACTACTGTTACACCAGATATGAGTTGCACTGGTGTGACACTGTGCCCTGGCAGGCCCTGAAACGCACACGCGTGAAGGAAACTGACTGCTATTATTTCACAGTCAAATTTCTAGTTTTTTTTTTAAATGTACACTACTGTTACACCAGATATGAGTTGCACTGGTGTGACACTGTGCCCAGGCAGGCCCTGAAATGCACACGTGTAAAGGAAACTGACTGCTATTATTTCACAGTCAAATTTCTATTTTTTTTTTTAAATGTACACTACTGTTTCACCAGATATGAGTTGCACTGGTGTGACATTGTGCCCTGGCAGGCCCTGAAACGCACACACGTGAAGGAAACTGACTGCTATTATTTCACAGTCAAAAAAGTGTTTTTTTTTTAAATGTACACTACTGTTAAACCAGATATGAGTTGCACTGGTGGGACACTGTGCCCTGGCAGGCCCTGAAACGCACACGTGTGAAGGAAACTGACTGCTATTATTTCACAGTCAAATTTCTATTTTTTTTTTAAATGTACACTACTGTTACACCAGATATGAGTTGCACTGGTGTGACACTGTGCCCTGGCAGGCCCTGAAACGCACACGTGTGAAGGAAACTGACTTCTATTATTTCATAGTCAAATTTCTATATTTTTTTAAATGTACACTACTGTTACACCAGATATGAGTTGCACTGGTGTGACACTGTGACCTGGCAGGCCCTGAAACGCACACGTTTGAAGGAAACTGACTGCTATTATTTCACAGTCAAATTTCTAGTTTTTTTTTTAATGTACACAACTGTTACACCAGATATGAGTTGCAGTGGTGTGACATTGTGCCCTGGCAGGGTCTGAAACGCACACGTGTGAAGGAAACTGACTGCTATTATTTCACAGTCAAATTTCTAGTTTTTTTTTAAATGTACACTACTGTTACACCAGATATGAGTTGCACTGGTGGGACACTGTGCCCTGGCAGGCCCTGAAACGCACACGTGTGAAGGAAACTGACTGCTATTATTTCACACTCAAATTTCTAGTTTTTTTTTTAAATGTACACTACTGTTACACCAGATATCAGTTGCACTGGTGTGACACTGTGCCCTGGCAGGCCCTGAAACACACACGCGTGAAGGAAACTGACTGCTATTATTTCACAGTCAAATTTCTAGTTTTTTTTTTTAATGTACACAACTGTTACACCAGATATGAGTTGCACTGGTGTGACATTGTGCCCTGGCAGGCCCTGAAACGCACACACGTGAAGGAAACTGACTGCTATTATTTCACAGTCAAATTTCTATTTTTTTTTTAAATGTACACTACTGTTACACCAGATATGAGTTGCACTGGTGTGACACTGTGACCTGGCAGGCCCTGAAACGCACACGTGTGAAGGAAACTGACTGCTATTATTTCACAGTCAAATTTCTATTTTTTTTTTAAATGTACACTACTGTTACACCAGATATGAGTTGCACTGGTGTGACACTGTGAACTGGCAGGCCCTGAAACGCACACGTGTGAAGGAAACTGACTGCTATTATTTCACAGTCAAAATACAATTTTTTTTTTAAATGTACACTACTGTTACACCAGATATGAGTTGCACTGGTGTGACACTGTGCCCTGGCAGGCGCTGAAACGCACACGTGTGAAGGAAACTGACTTCTATTATTTCACAGTCAAATTTCTTTTTTTTTGTTAAATGTACACTACTGTTACACCAGATATGAGTTGCACTGGTGTGACACTGTGCCCTGGCAGGCCCTGAAACGCACACGTGTGAAGGAAACTGACTTCTATTATTTCACAGTCAAATTTCTATTTTTTTTTTAAATGTACTCTACTGTTACACCAGATATGAGTTGCACTGGTGTGACACTGTGACCTGGCAGGCCCTGAAACGCACACGTGTGAAGGAAACTGACTGCTATTATTTCACAGTCAAATTTCTATTTTTTTTTTAAATGTACACTACTGTTACACCAGATATGAGTTGCACTGGTGTGACACTGTGACCTGGCAGGCCCTGAAACGCACACGTGTGAAGGAAACTGACTGCTATTATTTCACAGTCAAATTTCTAGTTTTTTTTTTAAATGTACACTACTGTTACACCAGATATGAGTTGCACTGGTGTGACACTGTGCCCTGGCAGGCCCTGAAATGTACACGTGTGAAGGAAACTGACTGCTATTATTTCACAGTCAAATTTCTAGTTTTTTTTTAAAATGTACACTACTGATACACCAGATATGAGTTACACTGGTGTTACACTGTGCCCTGGCAGGCCCTGAAACGCACACGTGTGAAGGAAACTGACTTCTATTATTTCACAGTCAAATTTCTAGTTTTTTTTTTTAATGTACACAACTGTTACACCAGATATGAGTTGCACTGGTGTGACATTGTGCCCTGGCAGGCCCTGAAACGCACACACGTGAAGGAAACTGAGTGCTATTATTTCACAGTCAAATTTCTATTTTTTTTTTAAATGTACACTACTGTTACACCAGATATGAGTTGCACTGGTGTGACACTGTGCCCTGGCAGGCCCTGAAACGCACACGTGTGAAGGAAACTGACTGCTATTATTTCACTGTCAAATGTTTAGTTTTTTTTTTAAATATACACTACTGTTACACCAGATATGAGTTGCACTGGTGTGACACTGTGCCCTGGCAGGCCCTGAAATGTACACGTGTTAAGGAAACTGACTGCTATTATTTCACAGTCAAATTTCTAGTTTTTTTTTTAATGTACACAACTGTTACACCAGATATGAGTTGCAGTGGTGTGACATTGTGCCCTGGCAGGCCCTGAAACGCACACGTGTGAAGGAAACTGACTGCTATTATTTCACAGTCAAATTTCTAGTTTTTTTTTAAATGTACACTACTGTTACACCAGATATGAGTTGCACTGGTGGGACATTGTGCCCTGGCAGGCCCTGAAACACACACCCGTGAAGGAAACTGACTGCTATTATTTCACAGTCAAATTTCTAGTTTTTTTTTTTAATGTACACAACTGTTACACCAGATATGAGTTGCACTGGTGTGACATTGTGCCCTGGCAGGCCCTGAAAAGCACACACGTGAAGGAAACTGACTGCTATTATTTCACAGTCAAATTTCTATTTTTTTTTTAAATGTACACTACTGTTACACCAGATATGAGTTGCACTGGTGTGACACTGTGACCTGGCAGGCCCTGAAACGCACACGTGTGAAGGAAACTGACTGCTATTATTTCACAGTCAAAATACAATTTTTTTTTTAAATGTACACTACTGTTACACCAGATATGAGTTGCACTGGTGTGACACTGTGCCCTGGCAGGCGCTGAAACGCACAAGTGTGAAGGAAACTGACTTCTATTATTTCACAGTCAAATTTCTATTTTTTTTTTTAATGTACACAACTGTTACACCAGATATGAGTTGCACTGGTGTGACATTGTGCCCTGGCAGGCCCTGAAAAGCACACACGTGAAGGAAACTGACTGTTATTATTTCACAGTCAAATTTCTATTTTTTTTTTAAATGTACACTACTGTTACACCAGATATGAGTTGCACTGGTGTGACACTGTGACCTGGCAGGCCCTGAAACGCACACGTGTGAAGGAAACTGACTGCTATTATTTCACAGTCAAAATACAATTTTTTTTTTAAATGTACACTACTGTTACACCAGATATGAGTTGCACTGGTGTGACACTGTGCCCTGGCAGGCGCTGAAACGCACAAGTGTGAAGGAAACTGACTTCTATTATTTCACAGTCAAATTTCTGTTTTTTTTTTAAATGTACACTACTGTTACACCAGATATGAGTTGCACTTATGTGACACTGTGCCCTGGCAGGCCCTGAAACGCACACGTGTGAAGGAAACTGACTGCTATTATTTCACAGTCAAATTTCTAGTTTTTTTTTTAAATGTACACTACTGTTACACCAGATATCAGTTGCACTGGTGTGACACTGTGCCCTGGCAGGCCCTGAAACACACACCCGTGAAGGAAACTGACTGCTATTATTTCACAGTCAAATTTCTAGTTTTTTTTTTTAATGTAAACAACTGTTACACCAGATATGAGTTGCACTGGTGTGACATTGTGCCCTGGCAGGCCCTGAAACGCACACACGTGAAGGAAACTGACTGCTATTATTTCACAGTCAAATTTCTATTTTTTTTTTAAATGTACACTACTGTTACACCAGATATGAGTTGCACTGGTGTGACACTGTGACCTGGCAGGCCCTGAAACGCACACGTGTGAAGGAAACTGACTGCTATTATTTCACAGTCAAATTTCTATTTTTTTTTTAAATGTACACTACTGTTACACCAGATATGAGTTGCACTGGTGTGACACTGTGACCTGGCAGGCCCTGAAACGCACACGTGTGAAGGAAACTGACTGCTATTATTTCACTGTCAAATGTTTAGTTTTTTTTTTAAATATACACTACTGTTACACCAGATATGAGTTGCACTGGTGTGACACTGTGCCCTGGCAGGCCCTGAAATGTACACGTGTTAAGGAAACTGACTGCTATTATTTCACAGTCAAATTTCTAGTTTTTTTTTTAATGTACACAACTGTTACACCAGATATGAGTTGCAGTGGTGTGACATTGTGCCATGGCAGGCCCTGAAACGCACACGTGTGAAGGAAACTGACTGCTATTATTTCACAGTCAAATTTCTAGTTTTTTTTTAAATGTACACTACTGTTACACCAGATATGAGTTGCACTGGTGGGACACTGTGCCCTGGCAGGCCCTGAAACGCACACGTGTGAAGGAAACTGACTGCTATTATTTCACAGTCAAATTTCTAGTTTTTTTTTTAAATGTACACTACTGTTACACCAGATATCAGTTGCACTGGTGTGACACTGTGCCCTGGCAGGCCCTGAAACACACACCCGTGAAGGAAACTGCCTGCTATTATTTCACAGTCAAATTTCTAGTTTTTTTTTTTAATGTACACAACTGTTACACCAGATATGAGTTGCACTGGTGTGACATTGTGCCCTGGCAGGCCCTGAAACGCACACACGTGAAGGAAACTGACTGCTATTATTTCACAGTCAAATTTCTATTTTTTTTTTAAATGTACACTACTGTTACACCAGATATGAGTTGCACTGGTGTGACACTGTGACCTGGCAGGCCCTGAAACGCACACGTGTGAAGGAAACTGACTGCTATTATTTCACAGTCAAATTTCTATTTTTTTTTTTAAATGTACACTACTGTTACACCAGATATGAGTTGCACTGGTGTGACACTGTGACCTGGCAGGCCCTGAAACGCACACGTGTGAAGGAAACTGACTGCTATTATTTCACAGTCAAAATACAATTTTTTTTTTAAATGTACACTACTGTTACACCAGATATGAGTTGCACTGGTGTGACACTGTGCCCTGGCAGGCGCTGAAACGCACAAGTGTGAAGGAAACTGACTTCTATTATTTCACAGTCAAATTTCTGTTTTTTTTTTAAATGTACACTACTGTTACACCAGATATGAGTTGCACTGGTGTGACACTGTGCCCTGGCAGGCCCTGAAACGCACACGTGTGAAGGAAACTGACTTCTATTATTTCACAGTCACATTTCTATTTTTTTTTTAAATGTACACTACTGTTACACCAGATATGAGTTGCACTGGTGTGACACTGTGACCTGGCAGGCCCTGAAACGCACACGTGTGAAGGAAACTGACTGCTATTATTTCACAGTCAAATTTCTAGTTTTTTTTTTAAATGTACACTACTGATACACCAGATAAGAACCCTGGGAAATTATGCAAATTAATTGTACAGGACATGTATGGGCGAGGGGGAGGCAAGAGATGACTGACGGGGGCTGGGGGGAGGGGCTTCAGGGGGGAGTTGATAAAAGCCCTGGAGCCTCTCTCCCCAGCAGCCATTTTAATCTGTAAACGCACCTGGTAGCAATTTTTGCAGCTCTGGTGTTTCATTCATGGCCCAGGCATGGAGATTGAGGCAATGCTCGCTGCCCTGAGGGCTGAGGCCCTTACAGATGGTGGCAGACGGTTGAGGCAGCAGTTTGCAGCGCTGCAGGCTGCTACACCCGCGGTGGCATCGCCTCCCGCGGGTCCTCGTGGCGGGGCGCGGCGGGTGTCCCGCCCGCCCGCTCGACTGATCCCGGATGCCGGCTCCATCCAGACTCACCGGAGCAGGAGTGGAGCTGGGCGAAGAAGCGGCCTTCGCCCGTCGGCCGCGCGGCCCGCTGCGTCCGGCGGCGGGCCTGCTAGTGCAGCCACGCGACCGTCCCCGGTGGCTGGTGGGAGCGGGGATCGCAGGCCGCGCCCCTCCCCTCGGGGTTTGGAGCGCGACGGACGGAGGACATCCAGGGCTGTGACCAGGTCCGGTACAGCCCTGCTACCTTCCCCCCCGCGTCCGGACGCGGGGCCTAGCAGGAGGAGGAGCATGGATCGGCAGGCCAGGGTGGTGAGTAGGCCTCAGGGCCTAAAACGGGGGTCCCTTCGATTACCCTCCCGGGCGGGGGGCAGTGGGGAGGCTGTGGGCAGCTGCAGTGGGTCTTCTGGGGATGAGGATCCGGCCCTGGGTCTCTTACTGCCCCCTACCCCGTCCCCTACTCCTACCCCTGTTACTACTTACCAGGTTCCCTTGGCTGGGCTTCTCTCCCCTCCTGATCTGGCGTTGTATTCACCTGTCTCTCCTTCACAGGCTCCAGCTACTAGTGCTGTGCCACTCTACGTCCCCCATCCTGCTTCCCAGGTTGCGGGTGATTCTGCGGCCTCCCGGGCCTCCACGCCGGCTCTGGGCGCGGTACAGGGAGACACTGGTGAGTCCACGGGGCAACCTTTGGCGGGGTTTTCGGGGGTGGGTGGGGTGGGGTCTACCGTTACTCCTGCTAGTCAGCCATGGGTGGATTTGTTGCATTGCTTGCGGGGGGCGATCGAGCAAGTGAGCCGGGTGGCTGGGCCTTCTGGTAGTGCGGCCCTGCATTGCATCGATAGTACGATGGGCGGCGTGTGGGGTTCCACGGGGGGCTCACCGGGGGTGGTTTCTGGTTTACCGGGCACGGCGGGGGTCCCACAGTCCCCCTTATTACCGCCCCCTTTGTTGCTGCCGGCGGCCACTGCTGCGGCGCTCCCTGCGGTTCCCTTGTCAATGCCTAGTACATCGGCGGCACCGAGTACGTCGGCGTCGCTGGTTGGGGCGGCTGATTTGACACACCCAGTTGCGCCGATGGCGCATGGGGCTGCGTATTTATGTTGGTCGGGCCCCTTAGGCCTTCATCTTAAGCCGGAGGTGAGGGAGCGTATTTGGAAGGGCGAGTATGTGGAAATTTATTCGCTCCTTCCCATGGAGGACGTTCCTCCTCCTGAGAAGGAGTTGAAGGATGCCGAGAAAGAAAAGGAGAAGTACCGTTATCGCAAAATCCCAAAGAACTATGGGAATTGGATTCGGGCTTTCTCCATCTTGGCCAGCGTCATTGGGGAGAAATCCCCTGAAAAATGTTGCTCCTTGTTTTGTTACCAGGATCAAATCTGGAATGCGTGTAGGATTTATGGGGGTCTCAGCTGGTGGCGCTATGATGAGCAATTCCGGCAACGGATTGCTTTACGGCCTACTTTGGGTTGGGATCAAATGGACGTGGGGCTGTGGCTGGCCATTATGACCCGGCCAGCCTCGCATCAGGGGGGTTTGACGTCCTTTCTTGGGGGGGTCGGGGGACTGGGTTCGCCCTCTCCCTCGGCCACGACCCAACGGCGACCGGGAGGGTGCTGGCAATTTAATGAGGGTCAGTGCAAGTTTGGCGCCGGTTGTCGCTTCAAACATGAGTGTTCCGGTTGCGGGGGTAGCCACCCCGCCACCCGGTGCTTTAAGCGTCAGAGAGGTGGGGACAAGTCTGACGTGGGCGGAAAGGGGGATGACGCTGGTGGACGTCGGGGCAATGCGCCCATGGCTAAGCCGGTATAGGAATCGTAGGGCGGCGGACATTTTGTTGCACGGGTTTGAGTTTGGTTTCAGGATCCCCTTTCAGGAGCGGGAGGTTTGTTTGCGGTTGCGTAATTTGCGTTCGGTGGCTGAGCACCCTGAGGTGGTGCGGGATAAGTTGGCTAAGGAAGTGGCTCTGGGCCGTATGGCGGGTCCTTTTGATTCGCCCCCGTTGGCCGCTTTACGGGTTTCTTCCCTGGGGGTGGTTCCCAAAAAGGAACCGGGAAAGTTCCGGCTGATCCAGCATCTGTCTTACCCCTATGGGGAGTCGGTTAACGATGACATTGATGCAGAATTGTGCCGGGTGTCTTATGCGTCCTTTGATTCGGCGGTTAGGATGGTGAGGGCGGCAGGGGCTGGTGCTTTGATGGCAAAAACCGATGTGGAGTCGGCCTTCCGGCTTCTTCCGGTTCATCCAGACTGTCATCACCTCCTCGGGTGCCATTTTGAAGGGAAGTTTTACGTTGACTTGTGCCTTCCCATGGGTTGTTCTATTTCCTGTTTTTATTTTGAGTGCTTTAGCACATTTTTGGATTGGGTAATCAGGGAAGAGTCCGGGTGCAGCTCAGTGATGCATTACCTGGATGACTTCCTGCTGGTGGGTCCCTCGGGTTTGCAAGTCTGTGGCCATTTTTTGAGGACGGCCCAGGTGGTTCTGGCTTCATTTGGGGTCCCATTGGCGGCAGACAAAACGGAGGGCCCGACTACCTGTATTTCCTTCCTGGGCATTGAGATTGACTCCCTGGCCGGCGAATGCCGGCTTCCTCAGGATAAATTGTTGGGCCTTAGAGCGGTCATTTCCAAGGCTTGCGGCTTGAGAAAAATTCAGCTCAGGGCGTTGCAATCTTTATTGGGGAAGCTCAACTTTGCCTGTAAAATTATGCCAATGGGCAGAGTGTTTAGCAGACGTCTGGCAGGGGCTACGGCGGCGGTGTGCCGGCCGCACCATTATGTCAGGCTCACTCGGCCCCTAAGGGATGATCTGGCGGTGTGGGATGATTTTTTGAGCAGGTACAATGGACGATCGTTGTGGCAGGCTCCGGAGGTGTCCAACGCAGATCTCCATCTGTACACGGATGCCTCAGGATCCGTGGGCTACGGGGCAATTTTGGGGTCCCAGTGGGGGCCTGACAAAGAATTTAGCTTTTTTGGAGCTATTTCCTATTCTGGTGTCAGTGGTCCTTTGGGGAACTACGTTACGTGATCGCAGGGTGGTCTTCCACTGTGACAACATGGGAGTGGTGTTAGCGGTGAATAACCTGACGGCTTCTTCCCCGCCGGTAGTTCGGCTGTTGCGGCTTCTGGTCCTTAACTGCCTTGATTTTAATGTGACCTTTCGTGCTGTTCATATCCCTGGGGTGCATAACGTAATTGCGGATGCACTTTCTCGTTCGCAGTGGGCAACGTTCCGGGCGGCAGGGTATCCCGTGCCCGTCGACGCTGTGGGACCTTGGGTTGGGCGAATAGCACAGTGGGTTAGCCAGTCTGTCGCTGGATCCACATGGAAGCGTTACGGTAAAGTTTGGGGGGAATGGTTGGATCTGGAGTCGGCTCGTGGGGGTTTCAGGGATGATGGGGCTCGCTTGGAAGGTTTACTGTGGTTGTTGTGGCATTGGGACGCGGCTGGCTTGTCGCCCGCGGCGGTAACGGCACGGATGTCAGGCCTCAGTTTCTGGTTCAGAGCTTCTGGGCTACGGGACGTGACTAAGGAGTTTTTAGTGCGTCAGGCGTTGAAGGGTTGGAGGAGGGGTGTTCATTCCGTGGATTACCGTAAACCGGTGTCCGGGGCTTTGTTGCTGGGCCTGTGCCACATACTGCCGGTGGTTTGCCACTCGCCTTTTGAGGTTGATCTGTTTCGGTTAGCTTTTTCCATGGCATTTTTTGGGGCTTTGCGTATTGGGGAATTGGTTAGCAAGGCAAAAACGAAGCCAGGGGGTATACTGGCGGCTGATATGGTGCGGGAACCTGGTCTGGTGAGGTTTTTGATCAGGCGCTCCAAAACAGATGTACTTGGGGTTGGGAAGTGGGTCTCCCTGCGGGAAGTCCCCGGTTCTATGGTATGCCCGGTGGCTTGTTTTGACCGGTACGGTTTGGTCCGACCGGCCGGTTCCAATTCATTGCTGGTGCACGCTGATGCGACTCCTTTGTCTAGATTCCAGTTTATCAGGGTCTTCCGGATGGCGGTTGAGGCCCTGGGCCTTCCAAGCCGGGAGTTCGGGGGTCACTCGTTCAGGATTGGCGCTGCGTCTGAGGCCGCAAGGCTGGGTTATGCTGAGCGGGCTATCAGGCAGATTGGGCGGTGGGAGTCCCGCAGGTTTCTATCTTATGTCCGTCCGGCTGGTCTGATCTCAGTTTCCTCTGCTTTAAATTCACAGATGTTGCGCCTAGGAGGGTGTGGCTTATATGCCACTCGTACATATTCTGGGCACGGAGTCGGGCTGCCGTGCGACCTGGGGAAGAGTGCCTGGGCTTTCCGGGAGCCGTGGCGGACGTTCGGTGGTTCGGGTTCCGGGGTATGCGGTGGGTACGCTTGTTACCCGAGGTGGTTCAGCTGTCTCGGCTGTTGGGGCCCCCTGATATTTTACTTATTCATCTGGGGGGCAATGATCTGGGTTCGGTCCCTGTGTGGACCCTGGGGGATACCATAAAAAGGGATCTGGCGAGGCTGCTGGTGCTCTTTCCTGGTGTGTCGCTGGTGTGGTCAGAGGTGGTACCACGTAATTATTGGAGGTGTGCGCTCAATCAGAGGGCGCTGGAACGGAGCCGGGTAAAATTGAACAAACGAGTGTCTCGTTTTGTGTTGAGTGTGGGGGGCGTGACTATACGCCATAGGGTTTTTGAGTCCGATGCGGCAAGGTATTTCAGGAGTGATGGAGTTCACTTAACTGAGGTGGGCCTTGATCTGTTTAACTTGGCGTTGCAGGATGGTTTGGAACAGGCCATGGCGGTGGTGGTGGGTGGTCCCCGCTGATTTAAGGAGTTAAACGAGCGGGTCTGTGGCGGGGGTTGGCTGTCCTTGCCAGTAGGGGATATGTTTTGGAAAATGGAGTTGGAGTTATTACAAGGAGAATGGTGCTCGGGTCCTCCCCTAACCTTAAAAGCAACATGGAAGTTGTTTGTAGTGGACGTGCCCACTGAGCTAAGTGAGTCGGCTAGTGGTAAGCATTGTGGGAGAGATGGGCCAGGTGGAGTTATGGCATCTCAAGGGACGAGGAGGGGAGGCGAGCTTATGGATTCTGGATTTGGTTGGAAAAAGGTGGCCATATGTAAATATATGGGTGGAAGTTTAAAATGGTTTTACTGGCAAGGGCTTAGTCAATTTGTCAGGCTGTATTCTGTTTTATACATATAAGTATTAAAGGATGGTGGTGGTTTATACAGCCTGATATGTGTTTAATAAAGAAGTGCTGTGGCCTTGTTGTACCATCACAAGTCTCGTGTCCATTTATTGGGGGGAACATGGGCTGGTATGGTTATGGGTGACTGTGGGGTTATGGTATGCCTCAGGAATCGGGCATCTATCCCCTCTGCATACATACATGAGTTGCACTGGTGTGACACTGTGCCCTGGCAGGCCCTGAAACGCACACGTGTGAAGGAAACTGACTTCTATTATTTCACAGTCAAATTTCTAGTTTTTTTTTTTAATGTACACAACTGTTACACCAGATATGAGTTGCACTGGTGTGACATTGTGCCCTGGCAGGCCCTGAAACGCACACACGTGAAGGAAACTGAGTGCTATTATTTCACAGTCAAATTTCTATTTTTTTTTTAAATGTACACTACTGTTACACCAGATATGAGTTGCACTGGTGTGACACTGTGCCCTGGCAAGCCCTGAAACGCACACGTGTGAAGGAAACTGACTGCTATTATTTCACTGTCAAATTTTTCGTTTTTTTTTTAAATGTACACTACTGTTACACCAGATATGAGTTGCACTGGTGTGACACTGTGCCCTGGCAGGACCTGAAACGCACACGTGTGAAGGAAACTGACTGCTATTATTTCACAGTCAAATTTCTGTTTTTTTTTTAAATGTACACTACTGTTACACCAGATAGGAGTTGCACTGGTGTGACACTGTGCCCTGGCAGGCGCTGAAACGCACACGTGTGAAGGAAACTGACTGCTATTATTTCACAGTCAAATTTCTGTTTTTTTTTTAAATGTACACTACTGTTACACCAGATATGAGTTGCACTGGTGTGACACTGTGCCCTGGCAGGCCCTGAAAAGCACACACGTGAAGGAAACTGACTGCTATTATTTCACAGTCAAAATACAATTTTTTTTTTTTTAAATGTACACTACTGTTAAACCAGATATGAGTTGCACTGGTGTGACAGTGTGCCCTGGCAGGCCCTGAAACGCACACGTGTGAAGGAAACTTACTGCTATTATTTCACAGTCAAATTTCTAGTTTGTTTTTTAAATGTACACTACTGTTACACCAGAAATGAGTTGCACGGTGTGACACTGTGCCCTGGCAGGCCCTGAAATGCACACGTGTGAAGGAAACTGACTGCTATTATTTCACAGTCAAAATTCTATTTTTTTTTTTAAATGTACACTACTGTTACAACAGATATGAGTTGCACTGGTGTGACACTGTGCCCTGGCAGGCGCTGAAACGCACACGTGTGAAGGAAACTGACTGCTATTATTTCACAGTCAAATTTCTGTTTTTTTTTTAAATGTACACTACTGTTACACCAGATATTAGTTGCACTGGTGTGACATTGTGCCCTGGCAGGCCCTGAAACGCACACGCGTGAAGGAAACTGACTGCTATTATTTCACAGTCAAATTTCTTGTTTTTTTTTTTTAATGTACACAACTGTTACACCAGATATGAGTTGCACTGGTGTGACACTGTGCCCTGGCAGGCCCTGAAACGCACACGTGTGAAGGAAACTGACTGCTATTATTTCACAGTCAAATTTTTAGTTTTTTTTTTAAATGTACACTACTGTTACACCAGATATGAGTTGCACTGGTGTGACACTGTGCCCTGGCAGGACCTGAAACGCACACGCGTGAAGGAAACTGACTGCTATTATTTCACAGTCAAATTTCTAGTTTTTTTTTTAAATGTACACCAGATATGAGTTGCACTGTTGTGACACTGTGCCCTGGCAGGCCCTGAAACGCACACGTGTGAAGGAAACTGACTGCTAATATTTCACAGTCAAATTTCTGTTTTTTTTTTTTAAATGTACACTACTGTTAAACCAGATATGAGTTGCACTGGTGTGACACTGTGCCCTGGCAGGCCCTGAAACGCACACGTGTGAAGGAAACTGACTGCTATTATTTCACAGTCAAAAAAGTTTTTTTTTTTTTTAAATGTACACTACTGTTACACCAGATATGAGTTGCACTGGTGTGACAATGTGCCCTGGCAGGCCCTGAAACGCACACGTTTGAAGGAAACTGACTGCTATTATTTCACAGTCAAATTTCTAGTTTTTTTTTTTAATGTACACAACTGTTACACCAGATATGAGTTGCACTGGTGTGACATTGTGCCCTGGCAGGCCCTGAAACACACACGCTTGAAGGAAACTGACTGCTATTATTTCACAGTCAAATTTCTAGTTTTTTTTTTTAATGTACACAACTGTTACACCAGATATGAGTTGCACTGGTGTGACATTGTGCCCTGGCAGGCCCTGAAACGCACACACGTGAAGGAAACTGACTGCTATTATTTCACAGTCAAATTTCTATTTTTTTTTTAAATGTACACTACTGTTACACCAGATATGAGTTGCACTGGTGTGACACTGTACCTGGCAGGCCCTGAAACGCACACGTGTGAAGGAAACTGACTGCTATTATTTCACAGTCAAATTTCTATTTTTTTTTTAAATGTACACTACTGTTACACCAGATATGAGTTGCACTGGTGTGACACTGTGACCTGGCAGGCCCTGAAACGCACACGTGTGAAGGAAACTGACTGCTATTATTTCACAGTCAAAATACAATTTTTTTTTTAAATGTACACTACTGTTACACCAGATATGAGTTGCACTGGTGTGACACTGTGCCCTGGCAGGCGCTGAAACGCACAAGTGTGAAGGAAACTGACTTCTATTATTTCACAGTCAAATTTCTGTTGTTTTTTTAAATGTACACTACTGTTACACCAGATATGAGTTGCACTGGTGTGACACTGTGCCCTGGCAGGCCCTGAAACGCACACGTGTGAAGGAAACTGACTTCTATTATTTCACAGTCACATTTCTATTTTTTTTTTAAATGTACACTACTGTTACACCAGATATGAGTTGCACTGGTGTGACACTGTGACCTGGCAGGCCCTGAAACGCACACGTGTGAAGGAAACTGACTGCTATTATTTCACAGTCAAATTTCTAGTTTTTTTTTTAAATGTACACTACTGATACACCAGATATGAGTTGCACTGGTGTTACACTGTGCAGGGCCGATCCTAGGGTCACGGGCGCCTGGGTGCAGGTTTTCCTTTGGCGCCCAAGGGTGGGCGTGGCTATATTATGAACTCCTCCCCTTTAGACATTTCTGTTCCAGACATGCCCATTTCAATATTGGGGAGAGGGAGAGGGGGAGGGAGAAAACTTTATTTTAATGTAAAGGACCAACGTTTATTTTAAATAAAGATATATATTTTGCCATAATACTGTGTAGTGGTTTTATTTATTTCTATGATGCTCAGCCAGCAACATGGGAGACTTTTTGCTGGCTAGGAGAATGAGTTTTTACTACCGTTTTACTACCATACTACCCATGATTCCCAACCAGCCAAAGTCTCTCATTAGTCTGGCTTAGCATCATTGGAAAAGAAGTACACAATGAGTGATAAATAATATTCCACCAAGTCAGTCACTCACGTGTCTCTCTCTCTACCCGTACCCTCATGTCTGTCTGTCTCTCCCCGTACCCTCATGTCTGTCTGTCTCTCCCCGTACCCTCATGTCTGTCTGTCTCTCCCCGTACCCTCATGTCTGTCTCTCTCTCCCTGTACCCTCATGTCTGTCTCTCTCTCCCCATACCCTCATGTCTGTCTCTCTCTCTCCACTCATACTCCATGTCTGTCTGTCTCTCACTCTGCACTCATTCCCCATGTCTGTCTCTCACTCTGCACTCATTCACCATGTCTGTCTCTCACTCTCCACTCATTGCCCATGTTTGTCTCTCTACACTCATACCACATGTCTGTCTGTCACACCCCATATCTTTCTCCTATACCGCCTACCTACCATGTATTTGTCTCTTCCCCTGTCCCTTTTTCATGCCCCCTACTGACCTCATCTCAGAACTCAATTAGCACTGCCTTGATCTCCCCGCACATAGTGATGACTCTGACCGTTATGTTCCGACGCTCTAAGTCATCACTGTGCATGGAAAGAGCAGAAAGCGCTGACTGAGGTCTAAGGGGAAACATGGCGCCGATCTGCTGAGCTGGCTCTGAGAGGCAGCAAAGCAGCACATGGGCAGCCCATTTGCAGAGGTGTTCTTAGGGTACACTTTGCCATTAACATAAGCAACAGCCAGTTTGCCTATTAAAAATGCTACAGTTTGCCCAATAAAAATGCCAGTTCGTCCAATAAAATACACCAGTTTCCCAAGTAATATGCCAATTATTTTGCCCATTAATATGCCACAGGCAGTTTGTCTATTAATATACAACAGCCAATTTGCCCACTGATATGTCACAGACAGTTTTCCCATTTATATACCTATGCTAGTTTGCCAATTAATAGGCAACAGCCAATATGCCACAGTTAGTTTACCCAATAAAAGCATAATCTCCTCTCCTGCCTTCCCCAGTACTCACCTTGCTGCTGCTCTCACATCCCCGGCCGTCTCCTCCGCACAGTCTTCCCTCTACGCACGCTGAGTGCAGGAGGCGGCAAATAGACGCCAGCTGGTTGGGGGCTGGTGCCCTCCATGTGATAAATTGATGAGCGCAGTGAGGGCCCCGGGCAAGAACACACTTGCACACAGCCACACATAAATACAAACAGTCACACATAAATACACACAGTAACACATAAATACACAGTCACACATAAATACACAGTCACATATAAATACACACAGTCATACATAAATACACACAGTTACACACTTAGTCACCCTCACAGACATACATTTACACAGACACCCTTATACACACTGTCACACATACATAAATACACACACAGCCACCTTTACACACTTAGACACAGGATACACTTGCACAGAAACATAGAAACATAGAATGTGTCGGCAGATAAGAACCATTCGGTCCATCTAATCTGCCCAATTTTTTTTTTAGTACTTTTATTAGACAGACACTCATGTACACACACTTACACAGACAGTAACACACACATAGTTATACACATTGACACACACATACACATTGACACACACTTACACAGACAGTAACACACACATAGTTATACACATTGACACACACATACACACTTATACACATACACACACACTTACACAGACAGTAACACACACATAGTTATACACATTGACACACACATACACATTCACACACACTTAGACAGACAATAACACACACATAGTTATACACATTGACACACACATACACACTTATACACATACACACACACACACAGACAGTAACACACACATAGTTATACACATTGACACACACATACACACTTATACACATACACACACACTTTCACAGACAGTAACACACATAGTTATACACATTGACACACACATACACACTTATACACATACACACACACTTACACAGACAGTAACACACACATAGTTATACACATTGACACACACATACACACTTATACACATACACACACACTTACACAGACAGTAACACACACAGTTATACACATTGACACACACATACACACTTATACACATACACACACACTTACACAGACAGTAACACACACAGTTATACACATTGACACACACATACACACTTATACACATACACACACACTTACACAGACAGTAACACACACAGTTATACACATTGACACACACATACACACTTATACACATACACACACACACACAGACAGTAACACACACATAGTTATACACATTGACACACACATACACACTTATACACATACACACACACACACAGACAGTAACACACACATAGTTATACACATTGACACACACATACACACTTATACACATACACACACACTTTCACAGAGAGTAACACACATAGTTATACACATTGACACACACATACACACTTATACACATACACTTACACAGACAGTAACACACACATAGTTATACACATTGACACACACATACACACTTATACACATTCACATTCACACACACTTACACAGACATTAACACACACATAGTTAAACACATTGACACACACATACACACATACACATTCATATACACTTCCACACTTTCTTTTTTTATTTTATATTTTAACAATACCCCCCCCCCCCCCCCAAACTGTTATCACCTCCTCCTCCTTGGTAATCCAAGCACAGAGCAACGGGGGAAAGCTCCGCCCCCGTCGCGTTCTGTGATTGGCTGCAGGGAGGAGGATGTTCTCTATGGTGTCTTAGCAGATACTCTAGAGAACGTCCTCCTCCCGGCAGCAGCCAATCACAGAACGCGACGGGGGCGGAGCTTGCACCCGTCGCGCTGTGCTTGCTTTATCAAGGAGGAGAACGGCAGGGAGAGAGCTCCCTGCTTCAGCGCCTCTCCTCCCGTGCGCCTGGGCGCGGTGCACCCCGTGCACCCGCCCAGGATCGGCCCTGACACTGTGCCCTGGCAGGCCCTGAAACGCACACGTGTGAAGGAAACTGACTTCTATTATTTCACAGTCAAATTTCTAGTTTTTTTTTTTAATGTACACAACTGTTACACCAGATATGAGTTGCACTGGTGTGACATTGTGCCCTGGCAGGCCCTGAAACGCACACACGTGAAGGAAACTGAGTGCTATTATTTCACAGTCAAATTTCTATTTTTTTTTTAAATGTACACTACTGTTACACCAGATATGAGTTGCACTGGTGTGACACTGTGCCCTGGCAGGCCCTGAAACGCACACGTGTGAAGGAAACTGACTGCTATTATTTCACTGTCAAATTTTTAGTTTTTTTTTAAAATGTACACTACTGTTACACCAGATATGAGTTGCACTGGTGTGACACTGTGCCCTGGCAGGACCTGAAACGCACACGTGTGAAGGAAACTGACTGCTATTATTTCACAGTCAAATTTCTGTTTTTTTTTTAAATGTACACTACTGTTACACCAGATAGGAGTTGCACTGGGGTGACACTGTGCCCTGGCAGGCGCTGAAACGCACACGTGTGAAGGAAACTGACTGCTATTATTTCACAGTCAAATTTCTGGTTTTTTTTTTAAATGTACACTACTGTTACACCAGATATGAGTTGCACTGGTGTGACACTGTGCCCTGGCAGGCCCTGAAACGCACACGTGTGAAGGAAACTGACTTCTATTATTTCACAGTCAAATTTCTATTTTTTTTTTAAATGTACACTACTGTTACACCAGATATGAGTTGCACTGGTGTGACACTGTGACCTGGCAGGCCCTGAAACGCACACGTGTGAAGGAAACTGACTGCTATTATTTCACAGTCAAATTTCTAGTTTTTTTTTTAAATGTACACTACTGTTACACCAGATATGAGTTGCACTGGTGTGACACTGTGCCCTGGCAGGCCCTGAAATGTACACGTGTGAAGGAAACTGACTGCTATTATTTCACAGTCAAATTTCTAGTTTTTTTTTTAAATGTACACTACTGATACACCAGATATGAGTTGCACTGGTGTGACACTGTGCCCTGGCAGGCCCTGAAACGCACACGTGTGAAGGAAACTGACTTCTATTATTTCACAGTCAAATTTCTATTTTTTTTTTAAATGTACACTACTGTTACACCAGATATGAGTTGCACTGGTGTGATACTGTGCCCTGGCCGGCCCTGAAAAGCACACACGTGAAGGAAACTGACTGCTATTATTTCACAGTCAAAAAAGTGTTTTTTTTTTTTTTAAATGTACACTACTGTTACACCAGATATGAGTTGCACTGGTGTGACACTGTGCCCTGGCCGGCCCTGAAAAGCACACACGTGAAGGAAACTGACTGCTATTATTTCACAGTCAAAAAAGTGTTTTTTTTTTTTTTAAATGTACACTACTGTTACACCAGATATGAGTTGCACTGGTGTGACACTGTGCCCTGGCAGGCCCTGAAACGCACACGTGTGAAGGAAACTGACTGCTAATATTTCACAGTCAAATTTCTGTTTTTTTTTTTTAAATGTACACTACTGTTACACCAGATATGAGTTGCACTGGTGTGATACTGTGCCCTGGCAGGCCCTGAAACGCACACACGTGAAGGAAACTGACTGCTATTATTTCACAGTCAAAAAAGTGTTTTTTTTTTTTTAAATGTACACTACTGTTACACCAGATATGAGTTGCACTGGTGTGACACTGTGCCCTGGCAGGCCCTGAAATGTACACGTGTGAAGGAAACTGACTGCTATTATTTCACAGTCAAATTTCTAGTTTTTTTTTTAAATATACACTACTGATACACCAGATATGAGTTGCACTGGTGTTACACTGTGCCCTGGCAGGCCCTGAAACGCACACGTGTGAAGGAAACTGACTTCTATTATTTCACAGTCAAATTTCTAGTTTTTTTTTTTAATGTACACAACTGTTACACCTGATATGAGTTGCACTGGTGTGACATTGTGCCCTGGCAGGCCCTGAAACGCACACACGTGAAGGAATCTGAGTGCTATTATTTCACAGTCAAATTTCTATTTTTTTTTTAAATGTACACTACTGTTACACCAGATATGAGTTGCACTGGTGTGACACTGTGCCCAGGCAGGCCCTGAAACGCACACGTGTGAAGGAAACTGACTGCTATTATTTCACTGTCAAATTTTTAGTTTTTTTTTTAAATATACACTACTGTTACACCAGATATGAGTTGCACTGGTGTGACACTGTGCCCTGGCAGGCCCTGAAATGTACACGTGTTAAGGAAACTGACTGCTATTATTTCATAGTCAAATTTCTAGTTTTTTTTTTAAATGTACTCTACTGTTACACCAGATATCAGTTGCACTGGTGTGACACTGTGCCCTGGCAGGCCCTGAAACACACACGCTTGAAGGAAACTGACTGCTATTATTTCACAGTCAAATTTCTAGTTTTTTTTTTTAATGTACACAACTGTTACACCAGATATGAGTTGCACTGGTGTGACATTGTGCCCTGGCAGGCCCTGAAACGCACACACGTGAAGGAAACTGACTGCTATTATTTCACAGTCAAATTTCTATTTTTTTTTTAAATGTACACTACTGTTACACCAGATATGAGTTGCACTGGTGTGACACTGTACCTGGCAGGCCCTGAAACGCACACGTGTGAAGGAAACTGACTGCTATTATTTCACAGTCAAATTTCTATTTTTTTTTTAAATGTACACTACTGTTACACCAGATATGAGTTGCACTGGTGTGACACTGTGACCTGGCAGGCCCTGAAACGCACACGTGTGAAGGAAACTGACTGCTATTATTTCACAGTCAAAATACAATTTTTTTTTTAAATGTACACTACTGTTACACCAGATATGAGTTGCACTGGTGTGACACTGTGCCCTGGCAGGCGCTGAAACGCACAAGTGTGAAGGAAACTGACTTCTATTATTTCACAGTCAAATTTCTGTTTTTTTTTTAAATGTACACTACTGTTACACCAGATATGAGTTGCACTGGTGTGACACTGTGCCCTGGCAGGCCCTGAAACGCACACGTGTGAAGGAAACTGACTTCTATTATTTCACAGTCACATTTCTATTTTTTTTTTAAATGTACACTACTGTTACACCAGATATGAGTTGCACTGGTGTGACACTGTGCCCTGGCAGGCCCTGAAACGCACACGTGTGAAGGAAACTGACTGCTATTATTTCACAGTCAAATTTCTAGTTTTTTTTTTAAATGTACACTACTGATACACCAGATATGAGTTGCACTGGTGTTACACTGTGCAGGGCCGATCCTAGGGTCACGGGCGCCTGGGTGCAGGTTTTCCTTTGGCGCCCAAGGGTGGGCGTGGCTATATTATGAACTCCTCCCCTTTAGACATTTCTGTTCCAGACATGCCCATTTCAATATTGGGGAGAGGGAGAGGGGGAGGGAGAAAACTTTATTTTAATGTAAAGGACCAACGTTTATTTTAAATAAAGATATATATTTTGCCATAATACTGTGTAGTGGTTTTATTTATTTCTATGATGCTCAGCCAGCAACATGGGAGACTTTTTGCTGGCTAGGAGAATGAGTTTTTACTACCGTTTTACTACCATACTACCCATGATTCCCAACCAGCCAAAGTCTCTCATTAGTCTGGCTTAGCATCATTGGAAAAGAAGTACACAATGAGTGATAAATAATATTCCACCAAGTCAGTCACTCACGTGTCTCTCTCTCTCCCCGTACCCTCATGTCTGTCTGTCTCTCCCCGTACCCTCATGTCTGTCTGTCTCTCCCCGTACCCTCATGTCTGTCTGTCTCTCCCCGTACCCTCATGTCTGTCTCTCTCTCCCTGTACCCTCATGTCTGTCTCTCTCTCCCCATACCCTCATGTCTGTCTCTCTCTCTCCACTCATACTCCATGTCTGTCTGTCTCTCACTCTGCACTCATTCCCCATGTCTGTCTCTCACTCTGCACTCATTCACCATGTCTGTCTCTCACTCTCCACTCATTGCCCATGTTTGTCTCTCTACACTCATACCACATGTCTGTCTGTCACACCCCATATCTTTCTCCTATACCGCCTACCTACCATGTATTTGTCTCTTCCCCTGTCCCTTTTTCATGCCCCCTACTGACCTCATCTCAGAACTCAATTAGCACTGCCTTGATCTCCCCGCACATAGTGATGACTCTGACCGTTATGTTCCGACGCTCTAAGTCATCACTGTGCATGGAAAGAGCAGAAAGCGCTGACTGAGGTCTAAGGGGAAACATGGCGCCGATCTGCTGAGCTGGCTCTGAGAGGCAGCAAAGCAGCACATGGGCAGCCCATTTGCAGAGGTGTTCTTAGGGTACACTTTGCCATTAACATAAGCAACAGCCAGTTTGCCTATTAAAAATGCTACAGTTTGCCCAATAAAAATGCCAGTTCGTCCAATAAAATACACCAGTTTCCCAAGTAATATGCCAATTATTTTGCCCATTAATATGCCACAGGCAGTTTGTCTATTAATATACAACAGCCAATTTGCCCACTGATATGTCACAGACAGTTTTCCCATTTATATACCTATGCTAGTTTGCCAATTAATAGGCAACAGCCAATATGCCACAGTTAGTTTACCCAATAAAAGCATAATCTCCTCTCCTGCCTTCCCCAGTACTCACCTTGCTGCTGCTCTCACATCCCCGGCCGTCTCCTCCGCACAGTCTTCCCTCTACGCACGCTGAGTGCAGGAGGCGGCAAATAGACGCCAGCTGGTTGGGGGCTGGTGCCCTCCATGTGATAAATTGATGAGCGCAGTGAGGGCCCCGGGCAAGAACACACTTGCACACAGCCACACATAAATAAAAACAGTCACACATAAATACACACAGTAACACATAAATACACAGTCACACATAAATACACAGTCACATATAAATACACACAGTCATACATAAATACACACAGTTACACACTTAGTCACCCTCACAGACATACATTTACACAGACACCCTTATACACACTGTCACACATACATAAATACACACACAGCCACCTTTACACACTTAGACACAGGATACACTTGCACAGAAACATAGAAACATAGAATGTGTCGGCAGATAAGAACCATTCGGTCCATCTAATCTGCCCAATTTTTTTTTTAGTACTTTTATTAGACAGACACTCATGTACACACACTTACACAGACAGTAACACACACATAGTTATACACATTGACACACACATACACACTTATACACATACACACACACTTACACAGACAGTAACACACACATAGTTATACACATTGACACACACATACACATTCACACACACTTAGACAGACAGTAACACACACATAGTTATACACATTGACACACACATACACACTTATACACATACACACACACACACAGACAGTAACACACACATAGTTATACACATTGACACACACATACACACTTATACACATACACACACACTTTCACAGACAGTAACACACATAGTTATACACATTGACACACACATACACACTTATACACATACACACACACTTACACAGACAGTAACACACACAGTTATACACATTGACACACACATACACACTTATACACATACACACACACTTACACAGACAGTAACACACACAGTTATACACATTGACACACACATACACACTTATACACATACACACACACACACACAGACAGTAACACACACATAGTTATACACATTGACACACACATACACACTTATACACATACACACACACTTACACAGACAGTAACACACACAGTTATACACATTGACACACACATACACACTTATACACATACACACACACTTACACAGACAGTAACACACACAGTTATACACATTGACACACACATACACACTTATACACATACACACACACTTACACAGACAGTAACACACACAGTTATACACATTGACACACACATACACACTTATACACATACACACACACACACAGACAGTAACACACACATAGTTATACACATTGACACACACATACACACTTATACACATACACACACACACACAGACAGTAACACACACATAGTTATACACATTGACACACACATACACACTTATACACATACACACACACTTTCACAGAGAGTAACACACATAGTTATACACATTGACACACACATACACACTTATACACATACACTTACACAGACAGTAACACACACATAGTTATACACATTGACACACACATACACACTTATACACATTCACATTCACACACACTTACACAGACATTAACACACACATAGTTAAACACATTGACACACACATACACACATACACATTCATATACACTTCCACACTTTCTTTTTTTATTTTATATTTTAACAATACCCCCCCCCCCAAACTGTTATCACCTCCTCCTCCTTGGTAATCCAAGCACAGAGCAACGGGGGAAAGCTCCGCCCCCGTCGCGTTCTGTGATTGGCTGCAGGGAGGAGGATGTTCTCTATGGTGTCTTGGCAGATACTCTAGAGAACGTCCTCCTCCCGGCAGCAGCCAATCACAGAACGCGACGGGGGCGGAGCTTGCACCCGTCGCGCTGTGCTTGCTTTATCAAGGAGGAGAACGGCAGGGAGAGAGCTCCCTGCTTCAGCGCCTCTCCTCCCGTGCGCCTGGGCGCGGTGCACCCCGTGCACCCGCCCAGGATCGGCCCTGACACTGTGCCCTGGCAACCCTGAAACGCACACGTGTGAAGGAAACTGACTTCTATTATTTCACAGTCAAATTTCTAGTTTTTTTTTTTAATGTACACAACTGTTACACCAGATATGAGTTGCACTGGTGTGACATTGTGCCCTGGCAGGCCCTGAAACGCACACACGTGAAGGAAACTGAGTGCTATTATTTCACAGTCAAATTTCTATTTTTTTTTTAAATGTACACTACTGTTACACCAGATATGAGTTGCACTGGTGTGACACTGTGCCCTGGCAGGCCCTGAAACGCACACGTGTGAAGGAAACTGACTGCTATTATTTCACTGTCAAATTTTTAGTTTTTTTTTTAAATGTACACTACTGTTACACCAGATATGAGTTGCACTGGTGTGACACTGTGCCCTGGCAGGACCTGAAACGCACATGTGTGAAGGAAACTGACTGCTATTATTTCACAGTCAAATTTCTGTTTTTTTTTTAAATGTACACTACTGTTACACCAGATAGGAGTTGCACTGGTGTGACACTGTGCCCTGGCAGGCGCTGAAACGCACACGTGTGAAGGAAACTGACTGCTATTATTTCACAGTCAAATTTCTGTTTTTTTTTTAAAATGTACACTACTGTTACACCAGATATGAGTTGCACTGGTGTGACACTGTGCCCTGGCAGGCCCTGAAACGCACACGTGTGAAGGAAACTGACTTCTATTATTTCACAGTCAAATTTCTATTTTTTTTTTAAATGTACACTACTGTTACACCAGATATGAGTTGCACTGGTGTGACACTGTGACCTGGCAGGCCCTGAAACGCACACGTGTGAAGGAAACTGACTGCTATTATTTCACAGTCAAATTTCTAGTTTTTTTTTTAAATGTACACTACTGTTACACCAGATATGAGTTGCACTGGTGTGACACTGTGCCCTGGCAGGCCCTGAAATGTACACGTGTGAAGGAAACTGACTGCTATTATTTCACAGTCAAATTTATTGTTTTTTTTTTAAATGTACACTACTGATACACCAGATATGAGTTGCACTGGTGTGACACTGTGCCCTGGCAGGCCCTGAAACGCACACGTGTGAAGGAAACTGACTGCTATTATTTCACAGTCAAATTTCTAGTTTTTTTTTTAAATGGACACTACTGTTACACCAGATATGAGTTGCACTGGTGTGACACTGTGCCCTGGCAGGCCCTGAAATGTACAAGTGTGAAGGAAACTGACTGCTATTATTTCACAGTCAAATTTCTAGTTTTTTTTTTTAAATGTACACCAGATATGAGTTGCACTGTTGTGACACTGTGCCCTGGCAGGCCCTGAAACGCACACGTGTGAAGGAAACTGACTGCTAATATTTCACAGTCAAATTTCTGTTTTTTTTTTTAAATGTACACTACTGTTACACCAGATATGAGTTGCACTGGTGTGATACTGTGCCCTGGCCGGCCCTGAAAAGCACACACGTGAAGGAAACTGACTGCTATTATTTCACAGTCAAAAAAGTGTTTTTTTTTTTTTTAAATGTACACTACTGATAAACCAGATATGAGTTGCACTGGTGTGACAGTGTGCCCTGGCAGGCCCTGAAACGCACACGTGTGAAGGAAACTTACTGCTATTATTTCACAGTCAAATTTCTAGTTTGTTTTTTAAATGTACACTACTGTTACACCAGATATGAGTTGCACTGGTGTGACACTGTGCCCTGGCAGGCCCTGAAACGCACACGTGTGAAGGAAACTGACTTCTATTATTTCACAGTCAAATTTCTATTTTTTTTTTAAATGTACACTACTGTTACACCAGATATGAGTTGCACTGGTGTGACACTGTGACCTGGCAGGCCCTGAAACGCACACGTGTGAAGGAAACTGACTGCTATTATTTCACAGTCAAATTTCTAGTTTTTTTTTTAAATGTACACTACTGTTACACCAGATATGAGTTGCACTGGTGTGACACTGTGCCCTGGCAGGCCCTGAAATGTACACGTGTGAAGGAAACTGACTGCTATTATTTCACAGTCAAATTTCTAGTTTTTTTTTTAAATGTACACTACTGATACACCAGATATGAGTTGCACTGGTGTGACACTGTGCCCTGGCAGGCCCTGAAACGCACACGTGTGAAGGAAACTGACTTCTATTATTTCACTGTCAAATTTCTATTTTTTTTTTAAATGTACACTACTGTTACACCAGATATGAGTTGCACTGGTGAGACACTGTGACCTGGCAGGCCCTGAAACGCACACGTGTGAAGGAAACTGACTGCTATTATTTCACAGTCAAATTTCTAGTTTTTTTTTTAAATGTACACTACTGTTACACCAGATATGAGTTGCACTGGTGTGACACTGTGCCCTGGCAGGCCCTGAAATGTACAAGTGTGAAGGAAACTGACTGCTATTATTTCACAGTCAAATTTCTAGTTTTTTTTTTAAAAGTACACCAGATATGAGTTGCACTGTTGTGACACTGTGCCCTGGCAGGCCCTGAAACGCACACGTGTGAAGGAAACTGACTGCTAATATTTCACAGTCAAATTTCTGTTTTTTTTTTTAAATGTACACTACTGTTACACCAGATATGAGTTGCACTGGTGTGATACTGTGCCCTGGCAGGCCCTGAAAAGCACACACGTGAAGGAAACTGACTGCTATTATTTCACAGTCAAAAAAGTGTTTTTTTTTTTTAAATGTACACTACTGTTAAACCAGATATGAGTTGCACTGGTGTGACAGTGTGCCCTGGCAGGCCCTGAAACGCACACGTGTGAAGGAAACTTACTTCTATTATTTCACAGTCAAATTTCTAGTTTTTTTTTTTAATGTACACAACTGTTACACCAGATATGAGTTGCACTGGTGTGACATTGTGCCCTGGCAGGCCCTGAAACGCACACACGTGAAGGAAACTGAGTGCTATTATTTCACAGTCAAATTTCTATTTTTTTTTTAAATGTACACTACTGTTACACCAGATATGAGTTGCACTGGTGTGACACTGTGCCCTGGCAGGCCCTGAAACGCACACGTGTGAAGGAAACTGACTGCTATTATTTCACTGTCAAATTTTTAGTTTTTTTTTTAAATGTACACTACTGTTACACCAGATATGAGTTGCACTGGTGTGACACTGTGCCCTGGCAGGACCTGAAACGCACACGTGTGAAGGAAACTGACTGCTATTATTTCACAGTCAAATTTCTGTTTTTTTTTTAAATGTACACTACTGTTACACCAGATAGGAGTTGCACTGGTGTGACACTGTGCCCTGGCAGGCGCTGAAACGCACACGTGTGAAGGAAACTGACTGCTATTATTTCACAGTCAAATTTCTGTTTTTTTTTTAAAATGTACACTACTGTTACACCAGATATGAGTTGCACTGGTGTGACACTGTGCCCTGGCAGGCCCTGAAACGCACACGTGTGAAGGAAACTGACTTCTATTATTTCACAGTCAAATTTCTATTTTTTTTTTAAATGTACACTACTGTTACACCAGATATGAGTTGCACTGGTGTGACACTGTGACCTGGCAGGCCCTGAAACGCACACGTGTGAAGGAAACTGACTGCTATTATTTCACAGTCAAATTTCTAGTTTTTTTTTTAAATGTACACTACTGTTACACCAGATATGAGTTGCACTGGTGTGACACTGTGCCCTGGCAGGCCCTGAAACGCACACGTGTGAAGGAAACTGACTTCTATTATTTCACAGTCAAATTTCTATTTTTTTTTTAAATGTACACTACTGTTACACCAGATATGAGTTGCACTGGTGTGACACTGTGACCTGGCAGGCCCTGAAACGCACACGTGTGAAGGAAACTGACTGCTATTATTTCACAGTCAAATTTCTAGTTTTTTTTTTAAATGGACACTACTGTTACACCAGATATGAGTTGCACTGGTGTGACACTGTGCCCTGGCAGGCCCTGAAATGTACAAGTGTGAAGGAAACTGACTGCTATTATTTCACAGTCAAATTTCTAGTTTTTTTTTTTAAATGTACACCAGATATGAGTTGCACTGTTGTGACACTGTGCCCTGGCAGGCCCTGAAACGCACACGTGTGAAGGAAACTGACTGCTAATATTTCACAGTCAAATTTCTGTTTTTTTTTTTAAATGTACACTACTGTTACACCAGATATGAGTTGCACTGGTGTGATACTGTGCCCTGGCCGGCCCTGAAAAGCACACACGTGAAGGAAACTGACTGCTATTATTTCACAGTCAAAAAAGTGTTTTTTTTTTTTTAAATGTACACTACTGATAAACCAGATATGAGTTGCACTGGTGTGACAGTGTGCCCTGGCAGGCCCTGAAACGCACACGTGTGAAGGAAACTTACTGCTATTATTTCACAGTCAAATTTCTAGTTTGTTTTTTAAATGTACACTACTGTTACACCAGATATGAGTTGCACTGGTGTGACACTGTGCCCTGGCAGGCCCTGAAACGCACACGTGTGAAGGAAACTGACTTCTATTATTTCACAGTCAAATTTCTATTTTTTTTTTAAATGTACACTACTGTTACACCAGATATGAGTTGCACTGGTGTGACACTGTGACCTGGCAGGCCCTGAAACGCACACGTGTGAAGGAAACTGACTGCTATTATTTCACAGTCAAATTTCTAGTTTTTTTTTTAAATGTACACTACTGTTACACCAGATATGAGTTGCACTGGTGTGACACTGTGCCCTGGCAGGCCCTGAAATGTACACGTGTGAAGGAAACTGACTGCTATTATTTCACAGTCAAATTTCTAGTTTTTTTTTTAAATGTACACTACTGATACACCAGATATGAGTTGCACTGGTGTGACACTGTGCCCTGGCAGGCCCTGAAACGCACACGTGTGAAGGAAACTGACTTCTATTATTTCACTGTCAAATTTCTATTTTTTTTTTAAATGTACACTACTGTTACACCAGATATGAGTTGCACTGGTGTGACACTGTGACCTGGCAGGCCCTGAAACGCACACGTGTGAAGGAAACTGACTGCTATTATTTCACAGTCAAATTTCTAGTTTTTTTTTTAAATGTACACTACTGTTACACCAGATATGAGTTGCACTGGTGTGACACTGTGCCCTGGCAGGCCCTGAAATGTACAAGTGTGAAGGAAACTGACTGCTATTATTTCACAGTCAAATTTCTAGTTTTTTTTTTAAAAGTACACCAGATATGAGTTGCACTGTTGTGACACTGTGCCCTGGCAGGCCCTGAAACGCACACGTGTGAAGGAAACTGACTGCTAATATTTCACAGTCAAATTTCTGTTTTTTTTTTTAAATGTACACTACTGTTACACCAGATATGAGTTGCACTGGTGTGATACTGTGCCCTGGCAGGCCCTGAAAAGCACACACGTGAAGGAAACTGACTGCTATTATTTCACAGTCAAAAAAGTGTTTTTTTTTTTTAAATGTACACTACTGTTAAACCAGATATGAGTTGCACTGGTGTGACAGTGTGCCCTGGCAGGCCCTGAAACGCACACGTGTGAAGGAAACTTACTTCTATTATTTCACAGTCAAATTTCTAGTTTTTTTTTTTAATGTACACAACTGTTACACCAGATATGAGTTGCACTGGTGTGACATTGTGCCCTGGCAGGCCCTGAAACGCACACACGTGAAGGAAACTGAGTGCTATTATTTCACAGTCAAATTTCTATTTTTTTTTTTAAATGTACACTACTGTTACACCAGATATCAGTTGCACTGGTGTGACACTGCGCCCTGGCAGGCCCTGAAACGCACACGTGTGAAGGAAACTGACTGCTATTATTTCACAGTCAAATTTCTTGTTTTTTTTTTAAATGTACACTACTGATACACCAGATATGAGTTGCACTGGTGTGACACTGTGCCCTGGCAGGCCCTGAAACGCACACGTGTGAAGGAAACTGACTGCTATTATTTCACAGTCAAATTTCTAGTTTTTTTTTTAAATGGACACTACTGTTACACCAGATATGAGTTGCACTGGTGTGACACTGTGCCCTGGCAGGCCCTGAAATGTACAAGTGTGAAGGAAACTGACTGCTATTATTTCACAGTCAAATTTCTAGTTTTTTTTTTTAAATGTACACCAGATATGAGTTGCACTGTTGTGACACTGTGCCCTGGCAGGCCCTGAAACGCACACGTGTGAAGGAAACTGACTGCTAATATTTCACAGTCAAATTTCTGTTTTTTTTTTTAAATGTACACTACTGTTACACCAGATATGAGTTGCACTGGTGTGATACTGTGCCCTGGCCGGCCCTGAAAAGCACACACGTGAAGGAAACTGACTGCTATTATTTCACAGTCAAAAAAGTGTTTTTTTTTTTTTTAAATGTACACTACTGATAAACCAGATATGAGTTGCACTGGTGTGACAGTGTGCCCTGGCAGGCCCTGAAACGCACACGTGTGAAGGAAACTTACTGCTATTATTTCACAGTCAAATTTCTAGTTTGTTTTTTAAATGTACACTACTGTTACACCAGATATGAGTTGCACTGGTGTGACACTGTGCCCTGGCAGGCCCTGAAACGCACACGTGTGAAGGAAACTGACTTCTATTATTTCACAGTCAAATTTCTATTTTTTTTTTAAATGTACACTACTGTTACACCAGATATGAGTTGCACTGGTGTGACACTGTGACCTGGCAGGCCCTGAAACGCACACGTGTGAAGGAAACTGACTGCTATTATTTCACAGTCAAATTTCTAGTTTTTTTTTTAAATGTACACTACTGTTACACCAGATATGAGTTGCACTGGTGTGACACTGTGCCCTGGCAGGCCCTGAAATGTACACGTGTGAAGGAAACTGACTGCTATTATTTCACAGTCAAATTTCTAGTTTTTTTTTTAAATGTACACTACTGATACACCAGATATGAGTTGCACTGGTGTGACACTGTGCCCTGGCAGGCCCTGAAACGCACACGTGTGAAGGAAACTGACTTCTATTATTTCACTGTCAAATTTCTATTTTTTTTTTAAATGTACACTACTGTTACACCAGATATGAGTTGCACTGGTGAGACACTGTGACCTGGCAGGCCCTGAAACGCACACGTGTGAAGGAAACTGACTGCTATTATTTCACAGTCAAATTTCTAGTTTTTTTTTTAAATGTACACTACTGTTACACCAGATATGAGTTGCACTGGTGTGACACTGTGCCCTGGCAGGCCCTGAAATGTACAAGTGTGAAGGAAACTGACTGCTATTATTTCACAGTCAAATTTCTAGTTTTTTTTTTAAAAGTACACCAGATATGAGTTGCACTGTTGTGACACTGTGCCCTGGCAGGCCCTGAAACGCACACGTGTGAAGGAAACTGACTGCTAATATTTCACAGTCAAATTTCTGTTTTTTTTTTTAAATGTACACTACTGTTACACCAGATATGAGTTGCACTGGTGTGATACTGTGCCCTGGCAGGCCCTGAAAAGCACACACGTGAAGGAAACTGACTGCTATTATTTCACAGTCAAAAAAGTGTTTTTTTTTTTTAAATGTACACTACTGTTAAACCAGATATGAGTTGCACTGGTGTGACAGTGTGCCCTGGCAGGCCCTGAAACGCACACGTGTGAAGGAAACTTACTTCTATTATTGCACAGTCAAATTTCTAGTTTTTTTTTTTAATGTACACAACTGTTACACCAGATATGAGTTGCACTGGTGTGACATTGTGCCCTGGCAGGCCCTGAAACGCACACACGTGAAGGAAACTGAGTGCTATTATTTCACAGTCAAATTTCTATTTTTTTTTTAAATGTACACTACTGTTACACCAGATATGAGTTGCACTGGTGTGACACTGTGCCCTGGCAGGCCCTGAAACGCACACGTGTGAAGGAAACTGACTGCTATTATTTCACTGTCAAATTTTTAGTTTTTTTTTTAAATGTACACTACTGTTACACCAGATATGAGTTGCACTGGTGTGACACTGTGCCCTGGCAGGACCTGAAACGCACACGTGTGAAGGAAACTGACTGCTATTATTTCACAGTCAAATTTCTGTTTTTTTTTTAAATGTACACTACTGTTACACCAGATAGGAGTTGCACTGGTGTGACACTGTGCCCTGGCAGGCGCTGAAACGCACACGTGTGAAGGAAACTGACTGCTATTATTTCACAGTCAAATTTCTGTTTTTTTTTTAAAATGTACACTACTGTTACACCAGATATGAGTTGCACTGGTGTGACACTGTGCCCTGGCAGGCCCTGAAACGCACACGTGTGAAGGAAACTGACTTCTATTATTTCACAGTCAAATTTCTATTTTTTTTTTAAATGTACACTACTGTTACACCAGATATGAGTTGCACTGGTGTGACACTGTGACCTGGCAGGCCCTGAAACGCACACGTGTGAAGGAAACTGACTGCTATTATTTCACAGTCAAATTTCTAGTTTTTTTTTTAAATGTACACTACTGTTACACCAGATATGAGTTGCACTGGTGTGACACTGTGCCCTGGCAGGCCCTGAAACGCACACGTGTGAAGGAAACTGACTTCTATTATTTCACAGTCAAATTTCTATTTTTTTTTTAAATGTACACTACTGTTACACCAGATATGAGTTGCACTGGTGTGACACTGTGACCTGGCAGGCCCTGAAACGCACACGTGTGAAGGAAACTGACTGCTATTATTTCACAGTCAAATTTCTAGTTTTTTTTTTAAATGGACACTACTGTTACACCAGATATGAGTTGCACTGGTGTGACACTGTGCCCTGGCAGGCCCTGAAATGTACAAGTGTGAAGGAAACTGACTGCTATTATTTCACAGTCAAATTTCTAGTTTTTTTTTTTAAATGTACACCAGATATGAGTTGCACTGTTGTGACACTGTGCCCTGGCAGGCCCTGAAACGCACACGTGTGAAGGAAACTGACTGCTAATATTTCACAGTCAAATTTCTGTTTTTTTTTTTAAATGTACACTACTGTTACACCAGATATGAGTTGCACTGGTGTGATACTGTGCCCTGGCCGGCCCTGAAAAGCACACACGTGAAGGAAACTGACTGCTATTATTTCACAGTCAAAAAAGTGTTTTTTTTTTTTTAAATGTACACTACTGATAAACCAGATATGAGTTGCACTGGTGTGACAGTGTGCCCTGGCAGGCCCTGAAACGCACACGTGTGAAGGAAACTTACTGCTATTATTTCACAGTCAAATTTCTAGTTTGTTTTTTAAATGTACACTACTGTTACACCAGATATGAGTTGCACTGGTGTGACACTGTGCCCTGGCAGGCCCTGAAACGCACACGTGTGAAGGAAACTGACTTCTATTATTTCACAGTCAAATTTCTATTTTTTTTTTAAATGTACACTACTGTTACACCAGATATGAGTTGCACTGGTGTGACACTGTGACCTGGCAGGCCCTGAAACGCACACGTGTGAAGGAAACTGACTGCTATTATTTCACAGTCAAATTTCTAGTTTTTTTTTTAAATGTACACTACTGTTACACCAGATATGAGTTGCACTGGTGTGACACTGTGCCCTGGCAGGCCCTGAAATGTACACGTGTGAAGGAAACTGACTGCTATTATTTCACAGTCAAATTTCTAGTTTTTTTTTTAAATGTACACTACTGATACACCAGATATGAGTTGCACTGGTGTGACACTGTGCCCTGGCAGGCCCTGAAACGCACACGTGTGAAGGAAACTGACTTCTATTATTTCACTGTCAAATTTCTATTTTTTTTTTAAATGTACACTACTGTTACACCAGATATGAGTTGCACTGGTGTGACACTGTGACCTGGCAGGCCCTGAAACGCACACGTGTGAAGGAAACTGACTGCTATTATTTCACAGTCAAATTTCTAGTTTTTTTTTTAAATGTACACTACTGTTACACCAGATATGAGTTGCACTGGTGTGACACTGTGCCCTGGCAGGCCCTGAAATGTACAAGTGTGAAGGAAACTGACTGCTATTATTTCACAGTCAAATTTCTAGTTTTTTTTTTAAAAGTACACCAGATATGAGTTGCACTGTTGTGACACTGTGCCCTGGCAGGCCCTGAAACGCACACGTGTGAAGGAAACTGACTGCTAATATTTCACAGTCAAATTTCTGTTTTTTTTTTTAAATGTACACTACTGTTACACCAGATATGAGTTGCACTGGTGTGATACTGTGCCCTGGCAGGCCCTGAAAAGCACACACGTGAAGGAAACTGACTGCTATTATTTCACAGTCAAAAAAGTGTTTTTTTTTTTTAAATGTACACTACTGTTAAACCAGATATGAGTTGCACTGGTGTGACAGTGTGCCCTGGCAGGCCCTGAAACGCACACGTGTGAAGGAAACTTACTTCTATTATTTCACAGTCAAATTTCTAGTTTTTTTTTTTAATGTACACAACTGTTACACCAGATATGAGTTGCACTGGTGTGACATTGTGCCCTGGCAGGCCCTGAAACGCACACACGTGAAGGAAACTGAGTGCTATTATTTCACAGTCAAATTTCTATTTTTTTTTTTAAATGTACACTACTGTTACACCAGATATCAGTTGCACTGGTGTGACACTGCGCCCTGGCAGGCCCTGAAACGCACACGTGTGAAGGAAACTGACTGCTATTATTTCACAGTCAAATTTCTATTTTTTTTTTAAATGTACACTACTGTTACACCAGATATGAGTTGCACTGGTGTGACACTGTGCCCTGGCAGGACCTGAAACGCACACGTGTGAAGGAAACTGACTGCTATTATTTCACAGTCAAATTTCAGTTTTTTTTTTAAATGTACACTACTGTTACACCAGATAGGAGTTGCACTGGTGTGACACTGTGCCCTGGCAGGCGCTGAAACGCACACGTGTGAAGGAAACTGACTGCTATTATTTCACAGTCAAATTTCAGTTTTTTTTTTAAATGTACACTACTGTTACACCAGATAGGAGTTGCACTGGTGTGACACTGTGCCCTGGCAGGCGCTGAAACGCACACGTGTGAAGGAAACTGACTGCTATTATTTCACAGTCAAATTTCTGTTTTTTTTTTTAAATGTACACTACTGTTACACCAGATATGAGTTGCACTGGTGTGACACTGTGCCCTGGCAGGCCCTGAAATGTACACGTGTGAAGGAAACTGACTGCTATTATTTCACAGTCAAATTTCTATTTTTTTTTTAAATGTACACTACTGTTACACCAGATATGAGTTGCACTGGTGTGACACTGTGACCTGGCAGGCCCTGAAACGCACACGTGTGAAGGAAACTGACTGCTATTATTTCACAGTCAAATTTCTAGTTTTTTTTTTAAATGTACACTACTGTTACACCAGATATGAGTTGCACTGGTGTGACACTGTGCCCTGGCAGGCCCTGAAATGTACAAGTGTGAAGGAAACTGACTGCTATTATTTCACAGTCAAATTTCTAGTTTTTTTTTTAAATGTACACTACTGTTACACCAGATATGAGTTGCACTGGTGTGACACTGTGCCCTGGCAGGCCCTGAAAAGTACAAGTGTGAAGGAAACTGACTGCTATTATTTCACAGTCTGCACTCATTCCCCATGTCTGTCTCTCACTCTGCACTCATTCACCATGTCTGTCTCTCACTCTCCACTCATTGCCCATGTTTGTCTCTCTACACTCATACCACATGTCTGTCTGTCACACCCCATATCTTTCTTCTATACCGCCTACCTACCATGTATTTGTCTCTTCCCCTGTCCCTTTTTCATGCCCCCTACTGACCTCATCTCAGAACTCAATTAGCACTGCCTTGATCTCCCCGCACATAGTGATGACTCTGACCGTTATGTTCCGACGCTCTAAGTCATCACTGTGCATGGAAAGAGCAGAAAGCGCTGACTGAGGTCTAAGGGGAAACATGGCGCCGATCTGCTGAGCTGGCTCTGAGAGGCAGCAAAGCAGCACATGGGCAGCCCATTTGCAGAGGTGTTCTTAGGGTACACTTTGCCATTAACATAAGCAACAGCCAGTTTGCCTATTAAAAATGCTACAGTTTGCCCAATAAAAATGCCAGTTCGTCCAATAAAATACACCAGTTTCCCAAGTAATATGCCAATTATTTTGCCCATTAATATGCCACAGGCAGTTTGTCTATTAATATACAACAGCCAATTTGCCCACTGATATGTCACAGACAGTTTTCCCATTTATATACCTATGCTAGTTTGCCAATTAATAGGCAACAGCCAATATGCCACAGTTAGTTTACCCAATAAAAGCATAATCTCCTCTCCTGCCTTCCCCAGTACTCACCTTGCTGCTGCTCTCACATCCCCGGCCGTCTCCTCCGCACAGTCTTCCCTCTACGCACGCTGAGTGCAGGAGGCGGCAAATAGACGCCAGCTGGTTGGGGGCTGGTGCCCTCCATGTGATAAATTGATGAGCGCAGTGAGGGCCCCGGGCAAGAACACACTTGCACACAGCCACACATAAATACAAACAGTCACACATAAATACACACAGTCACACATAAATACACAGTCACACATAAATACACAGTCACATATAAATACACACAGTCATACATAAATACACACAGTTACACACTTAGTCACCCTCACAGACATACATTTACACAGACACCCTTATACACAATGTCACACATACATAAATACACACACAGCCACCTTTACACACTTAGACACAGGATACACTTGCACAGAAACATGGAAACATAGAATGTGTCGGCAGATAAGAACCATTCGGTCCATCTAATCTGCCCAATTTTTTTTTTAGTACTTTTATTAGACAGACACTCATGTACACACACTTACACAGACAGTAACACACACATAGTTATACACATTGACACACACATACACATTGACACACACTTACACAGACAGTAACACACACATAGTTATACACATTGACACACACATACACACTTATACACATACACACACACTTACACAGACAGTAACACACACATAGTTATAAACATTGACACACACATACACATTCACACACACTTAGACAGACAGTAACACACACATAGTTATACACATTGACACACACATACACACTTATACACATACACACACACACACAGACAGTAACACACACATAGTTATACACATTGACACACACATACACACTTATACACATACACACACACTTTCACAGACAGTAACACACATAGTTATACACATTGACACACACATACACACTTATACACATACACACACACTTACACAGACAGTAACACACACAGTTGTACACATTGACACACACATACACACTTATACACATACACACACACTTACACAGACAGTAACACACACAGTTATACACATTGACACACACATACACACTTATACACATACACACACAGACAGTAACACACACATAGTTATACACATTGACACACACATACACACTTATACACATACACACACACTTACACAGACAGTAACACACACAGTTATACACATTGACACACACATACACACTTATACACATACACACACACTTACACAGACAGTAACACACACAGTTATACACATTGACACACACATACACACTTATACACATACACACACACTTACACAGACAGTAACACACACAGTTATACACATTGACACACACATACACACTTATACACATACACACACACACACAGACAGTAACACACACATAGTTATACACATTGACACACACATACACACTTATACACATACACACACACACACACAGACAGTAACACACACATAGTTATACACATTGACACACACATACACACTTATACACATACACACACACTTTCACAGAGAGTAACACACATAGTTATACACATTGACACACACATACACACTTATACACATACACTTACACAGACAGTAACACACACATAGTTATACACATTGACACACACATACACACTTATACACATTCACATTCACACACACTTACACAGACATTAACACACACATAGTTAAACACATTGACACACACATACACACATACACATTCATATACACTTCCACACTTTCTTTTTTTATTTTATATTTTAACAATACCCCCCCCCCCAAACTGTTATCACCTCCTCCTCCTTGGTAATCCAAGCACAGAGCAACGGGGGAAAGCTCCGCCCCCGTCGCGTTCTGTGATTGGCTGCAGGGAGGAGGATGTTCTCTATGGTGTCTTGGCAGATACTCTAGAGAACGTCCTCCTCCCGGCAGCAGCCAATCACAGAACGCGACGGGGGCGGAGCTTGCACCCGTCGCGCTGTGCTTGCTTTATCAAGGAGGAGAATGGCAGGGAGAGAGCTCCCTGCTTCAGCGCCTCTCCTCCCGTGCGCCTGGGCGCGGTGCACCCCGTGCACACGCCCAGGATCGGCCCTGACACTGTGCCCTGGCAGGCCCTGAAACGCACACGTGTGAAGGAAACTGACTTCTATTATTTCACAGTCAAATTTCTAGTTTTTTTTTTTAATGTACACAACTGTTACACCAGATATGAGTTGCACTGGTGTGACATTGTGCCCTGGCAGGCCCTGAAACGCACACACGTGAAGGAAACTGAGTGCTATTATTTCACAGTCAAATTTCTATTTTTTTTTTAAATGTACACTACTGTTACACCAGATATGAGTTGCACTGGTGTGACACTGTGCCCTGGCAGGCCCTGAAACGCACACGTGTGAAGGAAACTGACTGCTATTATTTCACTGTCAAATTTTTAGTTTTTTTTTTAAAAATGTACACTACTGTTACACCAGATATGAGTTGCACTGGTGTGACACTGTGCCCTGGCAGGACCTGAAACGCACACGTGTGAAGGAAACTGACTGCTATTATTTCACAGTCAAATTTCTGTTTTTTTTTTAAATGTACACTACTGTTACACCAGATAGGAGTTGCACTGGTGTGACACTGTGCCCTGGCAGGCGCTGAAACGCACACGTGTGAAGGAAACTGACTGCTATTATTTCACAGTCAAATTTCTGTTTTTTTTTTTAAATGTACACTACTGTTAAACCAGATATGAGTTGCACTGGTGTGACACTGTGCCCTGGCAGGCCCTGAAACGCACACGTGTGAAGGAAACTGACTTCTATTATTTCACAGTCAAATTTCTATTTTTTTTTTAAATGTACACTACTGTTACACCAGATATGAGTTGCACTGGTGTGACACTGTGACCTGGCAGGCCCTGAAACGCACACGTGTGAAGGAAACTGACTGCTATTATTTCACAGTCAAATTTCTAGTTATTTTTTTAAATGTACACTACTGTTACACCAGATATGAGTTGCACTGGTGTGACACTGTGCCCTGGCAGGCCCTGAAATGTACACGTGTGAAGGAAACTGACTGCTATTATTTCACAGTCAAATTTCTAGTTTTTTTTTTAAATGTACACTACTGATACACCAGATATGAGTTGCACTGGTGTGACACTGTGCCCTGGCAGGCCCTGAAACGCACACGTGTGAAGGAAACTGACTTCTATTATTTCACAGTCAAATTTCTATTTTTTTTTTAAATGTACACTACTGTTACACCAGATATGAGTTGCACTGGTGTGACACTGTGACCTGGCAGGCCCTGAAACGCACACGTGTGAAGGAAACTGACTGCTATTATTTCACAGTCAAATTTCTAGTTTTTTTTTTAAATGTACACTACTGTTACACCAGATATGAGTTGCACTGGTGTGACACTGTGCCCTGGCAGGCCCTGAAATGTACAAGTGTGAAGGAAACTGACTGCTATTATTTCACAGTCAAATTTCTAGTTTTTTTTTTTAAATGTACACCAGATATGAGTTGCACTGTTGTGACACTGTGCCCTGGCAGGCCCTGAAACGCACACGTGTGAAGGAAACTGACTGCTAATATTTCACAGTCAAATTTCTGTTTTTTTTTTTAAATGTACACTACTGTTACACCAGATATGAGTTGCACTGGTGTGATACTGTGCCCTGGCCGGCCCTGAAAAGCACACACGTGAAGGAAACTGACTGCTATTATTTCACAATCAAAAAAGTGTTTTTTTTTTTTTAAATGTACACTACTGTTAAACCAGATATGAGTTGCACTGGTGTGACAGTGTGCCCTGGCAGGCCCTGAAACGCACACGTGTGAAGGAAACTGACTTCTATTATTTCACAGTCAAATTTCTATTTTTTTTTTAAATGTACACTACTGTTACACCAGATATGAGTTGCACTGGTGTGACACTGTGACCTGGCAGGCCCTGAAACGCACACGTGTGAAGGAAACTGACTGCTATTATTTCACAGTCAAATTTCTAGTTTTTTTTTTAAATGTACACTACTGTTACACCAGATATGAGTTGCACTGGTGTGACACTGTGCCCTGGCAGGCCCTGAAATGTACACGTGTGAAGGAAACTGACTGCTATTATTTCACAGTCAAATTTCTAGATTTTTTTTTAAATGTACACTACTGATACACCAGATATGAGTTGCACTGGTGTGACACTGTGCCCTGGCAGGCCCTGAAACGCACACGTGTGAAGGAAACTGACTTCTATTATTTCACAGTCAAATTTCTATTTTTTTTTTAAATGTACACTACTGTTACACCAGATATGAGTTGCACTGGTGTGACACTGTGACCTGGCAGGCCCTGAAACGCACACGTGTGAAGGAAACTGACAGCTATTATTTCACAGTCAAATTTCTAGTTTTTTTTTAAAATGTACACTACTGTTACACCAGATATGAGTTGCACTGGTGTGACACTGTGCCCTGGCAGGCCCTGAAATGTACAAGTGTGAAGGAAACTGACTGTTATTATTTCACAGTCAAATTTCTAGTTTTTTTTTAAAAAGTACACCAGATATGAGTTGCACTGTTGTGACACTGTGCCCTGGCAGGCCCTGAAACGCACACGTGTGAAGGAAACTGACTGCTAATATTTCACAGTCAAATTTCTGTTTTTTTTTTTAAATGTACACTACTGTTACACCAGATATGAGTTGCACTGGTGTGATACTGTGCCCTGGCAGGCCCTGAAAAGCACACACGTGAAGGAAACTGACTGCTATTATTTCACAGTCAAAAAAGTGTTTTTTTTTTTTAAATGTACACTACTGTTAAACCAGATATGAGTTGCACTGGTGTGACAGTGTGCCCTGGCAGGCCCTGAAACGCACACGTGTGAAGGAAACTTACTTCTATTATTTCACAGTCAAATTTCTAGTTTTTTTTTTTAATGTACACAACTGTTACACCAGATATGAGTTGCACTGGTGTGACATTGTGACCTGGCAGGCCCTGAAACGCACACACGTGAAGGAAACTGAGTGCTATTATTTCACAGTCAAATTTCTATTTTTTTTTTAAATGTACACTACTGTTACACCAGATATGAGTTGCACTGGTGTGACACTGTGCCCTGGCAGGCCCTGAAACGCACACGTGTGAAGGAAACTGACTGCTATTATTTCACTGTCAAATTTTTAGTTTTTTTTTTAAATGTACACTACTGTTACACCAGATATGAGTTGCACTGGTGTGACACTGTGCCCTGGCAGGACCTGAAACGCACACGTGTGAAGGTAACTGACTGCTATTATTTCACAGTCAAATTTCTGTTTTTTTTTTAAATGTACACTACTGTTACACCAGATATGAGTTGCACTGGTGTGATACTGTGCCCTGGCAGGCCCTGAAAAGCACACACGTGAAGGAAACTGACTGCTATTATTTCACAGTCAAAAATGTGTTTTTTTTTTTTTAAATGTACACTACTGTTAAACCAGATATGAGTTGCACTGGTGTGACAGTGTGCCCTGGCAGGCCCTGAAACGCACACGTGTGAAGGAAACTTACTTCTATTATTTCACAGTCAAATTTCTAGTTTTTTTTTTTAATGTACACAACTGTTACACCAGATATGAGTTGCACTGGTGTGACATTGTGCCCTGGCAGGCCCTGAAACGCACACACGTGAAGGAAACTGAGTGCTATTATTTCACAGTCAAATTTCTATTTTTTTTTTTAAATGTACACTACTGTTACACCAGATATGAGTTGCACTGGTGTGACACTGTGCCCTGGCAGGCCCTGAAACGCACACGTGTGAAGGAAACTGACTGCTATTATTTCACTGTCAAATTTTTAGTTTTTTTTTTAAATGTACACTACTGTTACACCAGATATGAGTTGCACTGGTGTGACACTGTGCCCTGGCAGGACCTGAAACGCACACGTGTGAAGGTAACTGACTGCTATTATTTCACAGTCCAATTTCTGTTTTTTTTTTAAATGTACACTACTGTTACACCAGATAGGAGTTGCACTGGTGTGACACTGTGCCCTGGCAGGCGCTGAAACGCACACGTGTGAAGGAAACTGACTGCTATTATTTCACAGTCAAATTTCTGTTTTTTTTTTTAAATGTACACTACTGTTACACCAGATATGAGTTGCACTGGTGTGACACTGTGCCCTGGCAGGCCCTGAAATGTACACGTGTGAAGGAAACTGACTGCTATTATTTCACAGTCAAATTTCTAGTTTTTTTTTTAAATGTACACTACTGATACACCAGATATGAGTTGCACTGGTGTGACACTGTGCCCTGGCAGGCCCTGAAACGCACACACGTGAAGGAAACTGAGTGCTATTATTTCACAGTCAAATTTCTATTTTTTTTTTAAATGTACACTACTGTTACACCAGATATGAGTTGCACTGGTGTGACACTGTGCCCTGGCAGGCCCTGAAACGCACACGTGTGAAGGAAACTGACTGCTATTATTTCACTGTCAAATTTTTAGTTTTTTTTTAAATGTACACTACTGTTACACCAGATATGAGTTGCACTGGTGTGACACTGTGCCCTGGCAGGACCTGAAACGCACACGTGTGAAGGAAACTGACTGCTATTATTTCACAGTCAAATTTCTGTTTTTTTTTTAAATGTACACTACTGTTACACCAGATAGGAGTTGCACTGGTGTGACACTGTGCCCTGGCAGGCGCTGAAACGCACACGTGTGAAGGAAACTGACTGCTATTATTTCACAGTCAAATTTCTGTTTTTTTTTTTAAATGTACACTACTGTTACACCAGATATGAGTTGCACTGGTGTGACACTGTGCCCTGGCAGGCCCTGAAATGTACACGTGTGAAGGAAACTGACTGCTATTATTTCACAGTCAAATTTCTAGTTTTTTTTTTAAATGTACACTACTGATACACCAGATATGAGTTGCACTGGTGTGACACTGTGCATTGGCAGGCCCTGAAACGCACACGTGTGAAGGAAACTGACTTCTATTATTTCACAGTCAAATTTCTATTTTTTTTTTAAATGTACACTACTGTTACACCAGATATGAGTTGCACTGGTGTGACAGTGTGCCCTGGCAGGCCCTGAAACGCACACGTGTGAAGGAAACTGACTTCTATTATTTCACAGTCAAATTTCTATTTTTTTTTTAAATGTACACTACTGTTACACCAGATATGAGTTGCACTGGTGTGACACTGTGACCTGGCAGGCCCTGAAACGCACACGTGTGAAGGAAACTGACTGCTATTATTTCACAGTCAAATTTCTAGTTTTTTTTTAAATGTACACTACTGATACACCAGATATGAGTTGCACTGGTGTGACACTGTGCCCTGGCAGGCCCTGAAACGCACACGTGTGAAGGAAACTGACTTCTATTATTTCACAGTCAAATTTCTATTTTTTTTTTAAATGTACACTACTGTTACACCAGATATGAGTTGCACTGGTGTGACACTGTGACCTGGCAGGCCCTGAAACGCACACGTGTGAAGGAAACTGACTGCTATTATTTCACAGTCAAATTTCTAGTTTTTTTTTTAAATGTACACTACTGTTACACCAGATATGAGTTGCACTGGTGTGACACTGTGCCCTGGCAGGCCCTGAAATGTACAAGTGTGAAGGAAACTGACTGCTATTATTTCACAGTCAAATTTCTAGTTTTTTTTTTAAATGTACACCAGATATGAGTTGCACTGTTGTGACACTGTGACCTGGCAGGCCCTGAAACGCACACGTGTGAAGGAAACTGACTGCTAATATTTCACAGTCAAATTTCTGTTTTTTTTTTTAAATGTACACTACTGTTACACCAGATATGAGTTGCACTGGTGTGATACTGTGCCCTGGCAGGCCCTGAAAAGCACACACGTGAAGGAAACTGACTGCTATTATTTCACAGTCAAAAAAGTGTTTTTTTTTTTTAAATGTACACTACTGTTAAACCAGATATGAGTTGCACTGGTGTGACAGTGTGCCCTGGCAGGCCCTGAAACGCACACGTGTGAAGGAAACTTACTGCTATTATTTCACAGTCAAATTTCTAGTTTGTTTTTTAAATGTACACTACTGTTACACCAGATATGAGTTGCACTGGTGTGACACTGTGCCCTGGCAGGCCCTGAAATGCACACGTGTGAAGGAAACTGACTGCTATTATTTCACAGTCAAAATTCTATTTTTTTTTTTAAATGTACACTACTGTTACAACAGATATGAGTTGCACTGGTGTGACACTGTGCCCTGGCAGGCGCTGAAACGCACACGTGTGAAGTAAACTGACTGCTATTATTTCACAGTCAAATTTCTGGGTTTTTTTTAAATGTACACTACTGTTACACCAGATATGAGTTGCACTGGTGTGACATTGTGCCCTGGCAGGCCCTGAAACGCACACGCGTGAAGGAAACTGACTGCTATTATTTCACAGTCAAATTTCTAGTTTTTTTTTTTTAATGTACACAACTGTTACACCAGATATGAGTTGCACTGGTGTGACACTGTGCCCTGGCAGGCCCTGAAACGCACACGTGTGAAGGAAACTGACTGCTATTATTTCACAGTCAAATTTTTAGTTTTTTTTTTAAATGTACACTACTGTTACACCAGATATGAGTTGCACTGGTGTGACACTGTGCCCTGGCAGGACCTGAAACGCACACGCGTGAAGGAAACTGACTGCTATTATTTCACAGTCAAATTTTTAGTTTTTTTTTTAAATGTACACTACTGTTACACCAGATATGAGTTGCACTGGTGTGACACTGTGCCCTGGCAGGACCTGAAACGCACACGCGTGAAGGAAACTGACTGCTATTATTTCACAGTCAAATTTCTAGTTTTTTTTTTAAATGTACACCAGATATGAGTTGCACTGTTGTGACACTGTGCTCTGGCAGGCCCTGAAACGCACACGTGTGAAGGAAACTGACTGCTAATATTTCACAGTCAAATTTCTGTTTTTTTTTTAAAATGTACACTACTGTTAAACCAGATATGAGTTGCACTGGTGTGACACTGTGCCCTGGCAGGCCCTGAAACGCACACGTGTGAAGGAAACTGACTGCTATTATTTCACAGTCAAAAAAGTTTTTTTTTTTTTTAAATGTACACTACTGTTACACCAGATATGAGTTGCACTGGTGTGACACTGTGCCCTGGCAGGCCCTGAAACGCACACGTGTGAAGGAAACTGACTGCTATTATTTCACAGTCAAATTTCTGTTTTTTTTTTTAAATGTACACTACTGTTACACCAGATATGAGTTGCACTGGTGTGACACTGTGCCCTGGCAGGCCCTGAAACGCACACGCGTGAAGGAAACTGACTGCTATTATTTCACAGTCAAATTTCTAGTTTTTTTTTTTAATGTACACAACTGTTACACCAGATATGAGTTGCACTGGTGTGACATTGTGCCCTGGCAGGCCCTGAAACGCACACACGTGAAGGAAACTGACTGCTATTATTTCACAGTCAAAAAAGTTTTTTTTTTTTAAATGTACACTACTGTTAAACCAGATATGAGTTGCACTGGTGTGACACTGTGCCCTGGCAGGCGCTGAAACGCACACGTGTGAAGGAAACTGACTGCTATTATTTCACAGTCAAAAAAGTTTTTTTTTTTTTAAATGTACACTACTGTTACATCAGATATGAGTTGCACTGGTGTGACACTGTGCCCTGGCAGGCCCTGAAACGCACACGTGTGAAGGAAACTGACTGCTATTATTTCACAGTCAAATTTCTGTTTTTTTTTTAAATGTACACTACTGTTACCCCAGATATGAGTTGCACTGGTGTGACACTGTGCCCTGGCAGGCGCTGAAACGCACACGTGTGAAGGAAACTGACTGCTATTATTTCACAGTCAAAAAAGTTTTTTTTTTTTTTTAAATGTACACTACTGTTACACCAGATATGAGTTGCACTGGTGTGACACTGTGCCCTGGCAGGCCCTGAAACGCACACGTGTGAAGGAAACTGACTGCTATTATTTCACAGTCAAATTTCTGTTTTTTTTTTAAATGTACACTACTGTTACACCAGATATGAGTTGCACTGGTGTGACACTGTGCCCTGGCAGGCCCTGAAACGCACACGCGTGAAGGAAACTGACTGCTATTATTTCACAGTCAAATTTCTAGTTTTTTTTTTTAATGTACACAACTGTTACACCAGATATGAGTTGCACTGGTGTGACATTGTTCCCTGGCAGGCCCTGAAACGCACACACGTGAAGGAAACTGACTGCTATTATTTCACAGTCAAAAAAGTTTTTTTTTTTTAAATGTACACTACTGTTAAACCAGATATGAGTTGCACTGGTGTGACATTGTGCCCTGGCAGGCCCTGAAACGCACACACGTGAAGGAAACTTACTGCTATTATTTCACAGTCCAAAAAGTGTTTTTTTTTTAAATGTACACTACTGTTAAACCAGATATGAGTTGCACTGGTGGGAGACTGTGCCCTGGCAGGCCCTGAAACGCACACGTGTGAAGGAAACTGACTGCTATTATTTCACAGTCAAATTTCTAGTTTTTTTTTTAAATGTACACTACTGTTACACCAGATATGAGTTGCACTGGTGTGACACTGTGCCCTGGCAGGCGCTGAAACGCACACGTGTGAAGGAAACTGACTGCTATTATTTCACAGTCAAATTTCTTTTTTTTTTTTAAATGTACACTACTGTTACACTAGATATGAGTTGCACTGGTGTGACACTGTGACCTGGCAGGCCCTGAAACGCACACGTATGAAGGAAACTGACTGCTAATATTTCACAGTCAAATTTCTGTTTTTTTTTTAAATGTACACTACTGTTACACCAGATATGAGTTGCACTGGTGTGATACTGTGCCCTGGCAGGCCCTGAAAAGCACACACGTGAAGGAAACTGACTGCTATTATTTCACAGTCAAAAAAGTGTTTTTTTTTTTTTAAATGTACACTACTGTTAAACCAGATATGAGTTGCACTGGTGTGACAGTGTGCCCTGGCAGGCCCTGAAACGCACACGTGTGAAGGAAACTGACTGCTATTATTTCACAGTAAAATTTCTAGTTTGTTTTTTAAATGTACACTACTGTTACACCAGAAATGAGTTGCACGGTGTGACACTGTGCCCTGACAGGCCCTGAAACGCACACGAGTGAAGGAAACTGACTGCTATTATTTCACAGTCAAATTTCTAGTTTTTTTTTTAAAATGTACACTACTGTTACACCAGATATGAGTTGCACTGGTGTGACACTGTGCCCTGGTAGGCCCTGTAATGCACACGTGTGAAGGAAACTGACTGCTATTATTTCACAGTCAAATTTCTAGTTTTTTTTTAAAATGTACACTACTGTTTCACCAGATATGAGTTGCACTGGTGTGACACTGTGCCCTGGCAGGCGCTGAAACGCACACGTGTGAAGGAAACTGACTGCTATTATTTCACAGTCAAATTTCTGTTTTTTTTTTAAATGTACACTACTGTTACACCAGATATGAGTTGCACTGGTGTGACACTGTGCCCTGGCAGGCCCTGAAACGCACACGCGTGAAGGAAACTGACTGCTATTATTTCACAGTCAAATTTCTAGTTTTTTTTTTTAATGTACTCAACTGTTACACCAGATATGAGTTGCACTGGTGTGACACTGTGCCCTGGCAGGCAATGAAAAACGCACACGTGTGAAGGAAAATGACTGCTATTATTTCACAGTCAAATTTCTAGTTTTTTTTTTAAATGTACACTACTGTTACACTAGATATGAGTTGCTCTGGTGTGACACTGTGCCCTGGCAGGCCCTGAAACGCACACGTGTGAAGGAAACTGACTGCTATTATTTCACAGTCAAATTTTTAGTTTTTTTTTTAAATGTACACTACTGTTACACCAGATATGAGTTGCACTGTTGTGACACTGTGCCCTGGCAGGCCCTGAAACGCACACGCGTGAAGGAAACTGACTGCTATTATTTCACAGTCAAATTTCTAGTTTTTTTTTTAATGTACACAACTGTTACACCAGATATGAGTTCCACTGGTGTGACATTGTGCCCTGGCAGGCCCTGAAACGCACACGTGTGAAGGAAACTGACTGCTATTATTTCACTGTCAAAATACAATTTTTTTTTTAAATGTACACTACTGTTACACCAGATATGAGTTGCACTGGTGTGACACTGTGCCCTGGCAGGCGCTGAAACGCACACGTGTGAAGGAAACTGACTTCTATTATTTCACAGTCAAATTTCTGTTTTTTTTTTAAATGTACACTACTGTTACACCAGATATGAGTTGCACTGGTGTGACACTGTGCCCTGGCAGGCCTTGAAACGCACACGTTTGAAGGAAACTGACTTCTATTATTTCACAGTCAAATTTCTATTTTTTTTTTAAATGTACACTACTGTTACACCAGATATGAGTTGCACTGGTGTGACACTGTGACCTGGCAGGCCCTGAAACGCACACGTGTGAAGGAAACTGACTGCTATTATTTCACAGTCAAATTTCTAGTTTTTTTTGAAATGTACACTACTGTTACACCAGATATGAGTTGCACTGGTGTGACATTGAGCCCTGGCAGGCCCTGAAACGCACACACGTGAAGGAAACTGAGTGCTATTATTTCACAGTCAAATTTCTATTTTTTTTTTAAATGTACACTACTGTTACACCAGATATGAGTTGCACTGGTGTGACACTGTGACCTGGCAGGCCCTGAAACGCACAGGTGTGAAGGAAACTGACTGCTATTATTTCACAGTCAAATTTCTATTTTTTTTTTAAATGTACACTACTGTTACACCAGATATGAGTTGCACTGGTGTGACACTGTGACCTGGCAGGCCCTGAAACGCACACGTGTGAAGGAAACTGACTGCTATTATTTCACAGTCAAAATACAATTTTTTTTTTAAATGTACACTACTGTTACACCAGATATGAGTTGCACTGGTGTGACACTGTGCCCTGGCAGGCGCTGAAACGCACACGTGTGAAGGAAACTGACTTCTATTATTTCACAGTCAAATTTCTGTTTTTTTTTTAAATGTACTCTACTGTTACACCAGATATGAGTTGCACTGGTGTGACACTGTGCCCTGGCAGGCCCTGAAACGCACACGTGTGAAGGAAACTGACTTCTATTATTTCACAGTCAAATTTCAATTTTTTTTTTAAATGTACACTACTGTTACACCAGATATGAGTTGCACTGGTGTGACACTGTGACCTGGCAGGCCCTGAAACGCACACGTGTGAAGGAAACTGACTGCTATTATTTCACAGTCAAATTTCTAGTTTTTTTTTTAAATGTACACTACTGTTACACCAGATATGAGTTGCACTGGTGTGACACTGTGCCCTGGCAGGCCCTGAAATGTACACGTGTGAAGGAAACTGACTGCTATTATTTCACAGTCAAATTTCTAGTTTTTTTTTTTAATGTACACAACTGTTACACCAGATATGAGTTGCACTGGTGTGACATTGTGCCCTGGCATGCCCTGAAACGCACACACGTGAAGGAAACTGAGTGCTATTATTTCACAGTCAAATTTCTATTTTTTTTTTTAAATGTACACTACTGTTACACCAGATATGAGTTGCACTGGTGTGACACTGTGCCCTGGTAGGCCCTGAAACGCACACGCGTGAAGGAAACTGACTGCTATTATTTCACAGTCAAATTTCTAGTTTTTTTTTTAATGTACACAACTGTTACACCAGATATGAGTTGCACTGGTGTGACATTGTGCCCTGGCAGGCCCTGAAACGCACACACGTGAAGGAAACTGACTGCTATTATTTCACAGTCAAATTTCTACTTTTTTTTTAAATGTACACTACTGTTACACCAGATATGAGTTGCACTGGTGTGACACTGTGACCTGGCAGGCCCTGAAACGCACACGTGTGAAGGAAACTGACTGCTATTATTTCACAGTCAAATTTCTATTTTTTTTTTAAATGTACACTACTGTTACACCAGATATGAGTTGCACTGGTGTGACACTGTGCCCTGGCAGGCCTTGAAATGTACACGTGTGAAGGAAACTGACTGCTATTATTTCACAGTCAAATTTCTATTTTTTTTTTTAAATGTACACTACTGATACACCAGATATGAGTTGCACTGGTCTTACACTGTGCCCTGGCAGGCCCTGAAACGCACACGTGTGAAGGAAACTGACTGCTATTATTTCACAGTCAAATTTCTATTTTTTTTTTAAATGTACACTACTGTTACACCAGATATGAGTTGCACTGGTGTGACACTGTGACCTGGCAGGCCCTGAAACGCACACGTGTGAAGGAAACTGACTGCTATTATTTCACAGTCAAAATACAATTTTTTTTTTAAATGTACACTACTGTTACACCAGATATGAGTTGCACTGGTGTGACACTGTGCCCTGGCAGGCGCTGAAACGCACACGTGTGAAGGAAACTGACTTCTATTATTTCACAGTCAAATTTCTGTTTTTTTTTTAAATGTACACTACTGTTACACCAGATATGAGTTGCACTGGTGTGACACTGTGCCCTGGCAGGCCCTGAAACGCACACGTGTGAAGGAAACTGACTTCTATTATTTCACAGTCAAATTTCTATTTTTTTTTTAAATGTACACTACTGTTACACCAGATATGAGTTGCACTGGTGTGACACTGTGACCTGGCAGGCCCTGAAACGCACACGTGTGAAGGAAACTGACTGCTATTATTTCACAGTCAAATTTCTAGTTTTTTTTTTAAATGTACACTACTGTTACACCAGATATGAGTTGCACTGGTGTGACACTGTGACCTGGCAGGCCCTGAAACGCACACGTGTGAAGGAAACTGACTGCTATTATTTCACAGTCAAATTTCTAGTTTTTTTTTTAAATGTACACTACTGTTACACCAGATATGAGTTGCACTGGTGTGACACTGTGCCCTGGCAGGCCCTGAAATGTACACGTGTGAAGGAAACTGACTGCTATTATTTCACAGTCAAATTTCTAGTTTTTTTTTTTAATGTACACAACTGTTACACCAGATATGAGTTGCACTGGTGTGACATTGTGCCCTGGCATGCCCTGAAACGCACACACGTGAAGGAAACTGAGTGCTATTATTTCACAGTCAAATTTCTATTTTTTTTTTTAAATGTACACTACTGTTACACCAGATATGAGTTGCACTGGTGTGACACTGTGCCCTGGTAGGCCCTGAAACGCACACGCGTGAAGGAAACTGACTGCTATTATTTCACAGTCAAATTTCTAGTTTTTTTTTTAATGTACACAACTGTTACACCAGATATGAGTTGCACTGGTGTGACATTGTGCCCTGGCAGGCCCTGAAACGCACACACGTGAAGGAAACTGACTGCTATTATTTCACAGTCAAATTTCTACTTTTTTTTTAAATGTACACTACTGTTACACCAGATATGAGTTGCACTGGTGTGACACTGTGACCTGGCAGGCCCTGAAACGCACACGTGTGAAGGAAACTGACTGCTATTATTTCACAGTCAAATTTCTATTTTTTTTTTAAATGTACACTACTGTTACACCAGATATGAGTTGCACTGGTGTGACACTGTGCCCTGGCAGGCCTTGAAATGTACACGTGTGAAGGAAACTGACTGCTATTATTTCACAGTCAAATTTCTATTTTTTTTTTTAAATGTACACTACTGATACACCAGATATGAGTTGCACTGGTCTTACACTGTGCCCTGGCAGGCCCTGAAACGCACACGTGTGAAGGAAACTGACTGCTATTATTTCACAGTCAAATTTCTATTTTTTTTTTAAATGTACACTACTGTTACACCAGATATGAGTTGCACTGGTGTGACACTGTGACCTGGCAGGCCCTGAAACGCACACGTGTGAAGGAAACTGACTGCTATTATTTCACAGTCAAAATACAATTTTTTTTTTAAATGTACACTACTGTTACACCAGATATGAGTTGCACTGGTGTGACACTGTGCCCTGGCAGGCGCTGAAACGCACACGTGTGAAGGAAACTGACTTCTATTATTTCACAGTCAAATTTCTGTTTTTTTTTTAAATGTACACTACTGTTACACCAGATATGAGTTGCACTGGTGTGACACTGTGCCCTGGCAGGCCCTGAAACGCACACGTGTGAAGGAAACTGACTTCTATTATTTCACAGTCAAATTTCTATTTTTTTTTTAAATGTACACTACTGTTACACCAGATATGAGTTGCACTGGTGTGACACTGTGACCTGGCAGGCCCTGAAACGCACACGTGTGAAGGAAACTGACTGCTATTATTTCACAGTCAAATTTCTAGTTTTTTTTTAAAATGTACACTACTGTTACACCAGATATGAGTTGCACTGGTGTGACACTGTGCCCTGGCAGGCCCTGAAATGTACACGTGTGAAGGAAACTGACTGCTATTATTTCACAGTCAAATTTCTATTTTTTTTTTTAAATGTACACTACTGATACACCAGATATGAGTTGCACTGGTGTTACACTGTGCCCTGGCAGGCCCTGAAACGCACACGTGTGAAGGAAACTGACTTCTATTATTTCACAGTCAAATTTCTAGTTTTTTTTTTTAATGTACACAACTGTTACACCAGATATGAGTTGCACTGGTGTGACATTGTGCCCTGGCAGGCCCTGAAACGCACACACGTGAAGGAAACTGAGTGCTATTATTTCACAATCAAATTTCTATTTTTTTTTTAAATGTACACTACTGTTAGACCAGATATGAGTTGCACTGGTGTGACACTGTGCCCTGGCAGGCCCTGAAACGCACACGTGTGAAGGAAACTGACTGCTATTATTTCACTGTCAAATTTTTAGTTTTTTTTTTAAATATACACTACTGTTACACCAGACATGAGTTGCACTGGTGTGACACTGTGACCTGGCAGGCCCTGAAACGCACACGTGTGAAGGAAACTGACTGCTATTATTTCACAGTCAAATTTCTATTTTTTTTTAAAATGTACACTACTGTTACACCAGATATGAGTTGCACTGGTGTGACACTGTGACCTGGCAGGCCCTGAAACGCACACGTGTGAAGGAAACTGACTGCTATTATTTCACAGTCAAAATACAATTTTTTTTTTAAATGTACACTACTGTTACACCAGATATGAGTTGCACTGGTGTGACACTGTGCCCTGGCAGGCGCTGAAACGCACAAGTGTGAAGGAAACTGACTTCTATTATTTCACAGTCAAATTTCTGTTTTTTTTTTAAATGTACACTACTGTTACACCAGATATGAGTTTTACTGGTGTGACACTGTGCCCTGGCAGGCCCTGAAACGCACACGTGTGAAGGAAACTGACTTCTATTATTTCACAGTCACATTTCTATTTTTTTTTTAAATGTAAACTACTGTTACACCAGATATGAGTTGCACTGGTGTGACACTGTGCCCTGGCAGGCCCTGAAATGCACACGTGTGAAGGAAACTGACTGCTATTATTTCACAGTCAAAATTCTATTTTTTTTTTTAAATGTACACTACTGTTACAACAGATATGAGTTGCACTGGTGTGACACTGTGCCCTGGCAGGCGCTGAAACGCACACGTGTGAAGTAAACTGACTGCTATTATTTCACAGTCAAATTTCTGTTTTTTTTTTAAATGTACACTACTGTTACACCAGATATGAGTTGCACTGGTGTGACACTGTGCCCTGGCAGGCCCTGAAACGCACACGCGTGAAGGAAACTGACTGCTATTATTTCACAGTCAAATTTCTAGTTTTTTTTTTTTAATGTACACAACTGTTACACCAGATATGAGTTGCACTGGTGTGACACTGTGCCCTGGCAGGCCCTGAAACGCACACGTGTGAAGGAAACTGACTGCTATTATTTCACAGTCAAATTTCTAGTTTTTTTTTTAAATGTACACTACTGTTACACCAGATATGAGTTGCACTGGTGTGACACTGTGCCCTGGCAGGCCCTGAAACGCACACGTGTGAAGGAAACTGACTGCTATTATTTCACAGTCAAATTTCTGTTTTTTTTTTAAATGTACACTACTGTTACACCAGATATGAGTTGCACTGGTGTGACACTGTGCCCTGGCAGGACCTGAAACGCACACGCGTGAAGGAAACTGACTGCTATTATTTCACAGTCAAATTTCTAGTTTTTTTTTTTAATATACACAACTGTTACACCAGATATGAGTTGCACTGGTGTGACATTGTGCCCTGGCAGGCACTGAAACGCACACACGTGAAGGAAACTGACTGCTATTATTTCACAGTCAAATTTCTATTTTTTTTTTAAATGTACACTACTGTTACACCAGATATGAGTTGCACTGGTGTGATACTGTGACCTGGCAGGCCCTGAAACGCACACGTGTGAAGGAAACTGACTGCTATTATTTCACTGTCAAAATACAATTTTTTTTTTAAATGTACACTACTGTTACACCAGATATGAGTTGCACTGGTGTGACACTGTGCCCTGGCAGGCGCTGAAACGCACACGTGTGAAGGAAACTGACTTCTATTATTTCACAGTCAAATTTCTGTTTTTTTTTTAAATGTACACTACTGTTACACCAGATATGAGTTGCACTGGTGTGACACTGTGCCCTGGCAGGCCTTGAAACGCACACGTTTGAAGGAAACTGACTTCTATTATTTCACAGTCAAATTTCTATTTTTTTTTTAAATGTACACTACTGTTACACCAGATATGAGTTGCACTGGTGTGACACTGTGACCTGGCAGGCCCTGAAACGCACACGTGTGAAGGAAACTGACTGCTATTATTTCACAGTCAAATTTCTAGTTTTTTTTTAAATGTACACTACTGTTACACCAGATATGAGTTGCACTGGTGTGACATTGAGCCCTGGCAGGCCCTGAAACGCACACACGTGAAGGAAACTGAGTGCTATTATTTCACAGTCAAATTTCTATTTTTTTTTTAAATGTACACTACTGTTACACCAGATATGAGTTGCACTGGTGTGACACTGTGACCTGGCAGGCCCTGAAACGCACAGGTGTGAAGGAAACTGACTGCTATTATTTCACAGTCAAATTTCTATTTTTTTTTTAAATGTACACTACTGTTACACCAGATATGAGTTGCACTGGTGTGACACTGTGACCTGGCAGGCCCTGAAACGCACACGTGTGAAGGAAACTGACTGCTATTATTTCACTGTCAAATTTTTAGTTTTTTTTTTAAATGTACACTACTGTTACACCAGATATGAGTTGCACTGGTGTGACACTGTGCCCTGGCAGGCCTTGAAATGTACACGTGTGAAGGAAACTGACTGCTATTATTTCACAGTCAAATTTCTATTTTTTTTTTTAAATGTACACTACTGATACACCAGATATGAGTTGCACTGGTCTTACACTGTGCCCTGGCAGGCCCTGAAACGCACACGTGTGAAGGAAACTGACTGCTATTATTTCACAGTCAAATTTCTATTTTTTTTTTAAATGTACACTACTGTTACACCAGATATGAGTTGCACTGGTGTGACACTGTGACCTGGCAGGCCCTGAAACGCACACGTGTGAAGGAAACTGACTGCTATTATTTCACAGTCAAATTTCTATTTTTTTTTTAAATGTACACTACTGTTACACCAGATATGAGTTGCACTGGTGTGACACTGTGACCTGGCAGGCCCTGAAACGCACACGTGTGAAGGAAACTGACTGCTATTATTTCACAGTCAAAATACAATTTTTTTTTTAAATGTACACTACTGTTACACCAGATATGAGTTGCACTGGTGTGACACTGTGCCCTGGCAGGCGCTGAAACGCACACGTGTGAAGGAAACTGACTTCTATTATTTCACAGTCAAATTTCTGTTTTTTTTTTAAATGTACACTACTGTTACACCAGATATGAGTTGCACTGGTGTGACACTGTGCCCTGGCAGGCCCTGAAACGCACACGTGTGAAGGAAACTGACTTCTATTATTTCACAGTCAAATTTCTATTTTTTTTTTAAATGTACACTACTGTTACACCAGATATGAGTTGCACTGGTGTGACACTGTGACCTGGCAGGCCCTGAAACGCACACGTGTGAAGGAAACTGACTGCTATTATTTCACAGTCAAATTTCTAGTTTTTTTTTTAAATGTACACTACTGTTACACCAGATATGAGTTGCACTGGTGTGACACTGTGCCCTGGCAGGCCCTGAAATGTACACGTGTGAAGGAAACTGACTGCTATTATTTCACAGTCAAATTTCTATTTTTTTTTTTTAAATGTACACTACTGATACACCAGATATGAGTTGCACTGGTGTTACACTGTGCCCTGGCAGGCCCTGAAACGCACACGTGTGAAGGAAACTGACTTCTATTATTTCACAGTCAAATTTCTAGTTTTTTTTTTTAATGTACACAACTGTTACAACAGATATGAGTTGCACTGGTGTGACATTGTGCCCTGGCAGGCCCTGAAACGCACACACGTGAAGGAAACTGAGTGCTATTATTTCACAATCAAATTTCTATTTTTTTTTTAAATGTACACTACTGTTAGACCAGATATGAGTTGCACTGGTGTGACACTGTGCCCTGGCAGGCCCTGAAACGCACACGTGTGAAGGAAACTGACTGCTATTATTTCACTGTCAAATTTTTAGTTTTTTTTTTAAATATACACTACTGTTACACCAGACATGAGTTGCACTGGTGTGACACTGTGACCTGGCAGGCCCTGAAACGCACACGTGTGAAGGAAACTGACTGCTATTATTTCACAGTCAAATTTCTATTTTTTTTTAAAATGTACACTACTGTTACACCAGATATGAGTTGCACTGGTGTGACACTGTGACCTGGCAGGCCCTGAAACGCACACGTGTGAAGGAAACTGACTGCTATTATTTCACAGTCAAAATACAATTTTTTTTTTAAATGTACACTACTGTTACACCAGATATGAGTTGCACTGGTGTGACACTGTGCCCTGGCAGGCGCTGAAACGCACAAGTGTGAAGGAAACTGACTTCTATTATTTCACAGTCAAATTTCTGTTTTTTTTATAAATGTACACTACTGTTACACCAGATATGAGTTTTACTGGTGTGACACTGTGCCCTGGCAGGCCCTGAAACGCACACGTGTGAAGGAAACTGACTTCTATTATTTCACAGTCACATTTCTATTTTTTTTTTAAATGTACACTACTGTTACACCAGATATGAGTTGCACTGGTGTGACACTGTGCCCTGGCAGGCCCTGAAATGCACACGTGTGAAGGAAACTGACTGCTATTATTTCACAGTCAAAATTCTATTTTTTTTTTTAAATGTACACTACTGTTACAACAGATATGAGTTGCACTGGTGTGACACTGTGCCCTGGCAGGTGCTGAAACGCACACGTGTGAAGTAAACTGACTGCTATTATTTCACAGTCAAATTTCTGTTTTTTTTTTAAATGTACACTACTGTTACACCAGATATGAGTTGCACTGGTGTGACACTGTGCCCTGGCAGGCCCTGAAACGCACACGCGTGAAGGAAACTGACTGCTATTATTTCACAGTCAAATTTCTAGTTTTTTTTTTTTAATGTACACAACTGTTACACCAGATATGAGTTGCACTGGTGTGACACTGTGCCCTGGCAGGCCCTGAAACGCACACGTGTGAAGGAAACTGACTGCTATTATTTCACAGTCAAATTTCTAGTTTTTTTTTTAAATGTACACTACTGTTACACCAGATATGAGTTGCACTGGTGTGACACTGTGCCCTGGCAGGCCCTGAAACGCACACGTGTGAAGGAAACTGACTTCTATTATTTCACAGTCAAATTTCTAGTTTTTTTTTTAAATGTACACCAGATATGAGTTGCACTGGTGTGACACTGTGCCCTGGCAGGCCCTGAAACGCACACGAGTGAAGGAAACTGACTGCTATTTTTTCACAGTCAAATTTCTAGTTTTTTTTTTTAATTGTACACAACTGTTACACCAGATATGAGTTGCACTGGTGTCACATTGTGCCCTGGCAGGCCCTGAAACGCACACACGTGAAGGAAGCTGACTGCTATTATTTCACAGTCAAAAAAGTGTTTTTTTTTTAAATGTACACTACTGTTAAACCAGATATGAGTTTCACTGGTGTGACATTGTGCCCTGGCAGGCCCTGAAACGCACACACGTGAAGGAAACTGACTGCTATTATTTCACAGTCCAAAAAGTTTTTTTTTTTTAAATGTACACTACTGTTACACCAGATATGAGTTGCACTGGTGTGACACTGTGCCCTGGCAGGCGCTGAAACGCACACGTGTGAAGGAAACTGACTGCTATTATTTCACAGTCAGATTTCTGTTTTTTTTTTAAATGTACACTACTGTTACACTAGATATGAGTTGCACTGGTGTGACACTGTGCCCTGGCAGGCCCTGAAACGCACACACGTGAAGGAAACTGACTGCTATTATTTCACAGTCAAAAAAGTGTTTTTTTTTTTAAATGTACACTACTGTTAAACCAGATATGAGTTGCACTGGTGTGACACTGTGCCCTTGCAGGCCCTGAAACGCACACGTGTGAAGGAAACTGACTGCTATTATTTCACAGTCAAATTTCTAGTTTTTTTTTTAAATGTACACTACTGTTACACCAGATATGAGTTGCACTGGTGTGACACTGTGCCCTGGCAGGCGCTGAAACGCACACGTGTGAAGGAAACTGACTGCTATTATTTCACAGTCAAATTTCTGTTTTTTTTTTAAATGTACACTACTGTTACACCAGATATGAGTTGCACTGGTGTGACACTGTGCCCTGGCAGACCCTGAAACGCACACGCGTGAAGGAAACTGACTGCTATTATTTCACAGTCAAATTTCTAGTTTTTTTTTTTAATGTACTCAACTGTTACACCAGATATGAGTTGCACTGGTGTGACACTGTGCCCTGGCAGGCAATGAAAAACGCACACGTGTGAAGGAAACTGACTGCTATTATTTCACAGTCAAATTTCTAGTTTTTTTTTTAAATGTACACTACTGTTACACTACTGTTACACCAGATATGAGTTGCTCTGGTGTGACACTGTGCCCTGGCAGGCCCTGAAACGCACACGTGTGAAGGAAACTGACTGCTATTATTTCACAGTCAAATTTTTAGTTTTTTTTTTAAATGTACACTACTGTTACACCAGATATGAGTTGCACTGGTGTGACACTGTGCCCTGGCAGGCCCTGAAACGCACACGCGTGAAGGAAACTGACTGCTATTATTTCACAGTCAAATTTCTAGTTTTTTTTTTAATGTACACAACTGTTACACCAGATATGAGTTCCACTGGTGTGACATTGTGCCCTGGCAGGCCCTGAAACGCACACACGTGAAGGAAACTGACTGCTATTATTTCACAGTCAAAAAAGTTTTTTTTTTTTAAATGTACACTACTGTTACACCAGATATGAGTTGCACTGGTGTGACACTTTGCCCTGGCAGGCCCTGAAACGCACACGTGTGAAGGAAACTGACTGCTATTATTTCACAGTCAAATTTCTGTTTTTTTTTAAATGTACACTACTGTTACACCAGATATGAGTTGCACTGGTGTGACACTGTGCCCTGGCAGGACCTGAAACGCACACGCGTGAAGGAAACTGACTGCTATTATTTCACAGTCAAATTTCTAGTTTTTTTTTTTAATATACACAACTGTTACACCAGATATGAGTTGCACTGGTGTGACATTGTGCCCTGGCAGGCACTGAAACGCACACACGTGAAGGAAACTGACTGCTATTATTTCACAGTCAAAAAAGTGTTTTTTTTTTAAATGTACACTACTGTTAAACCAGATATGAGTTGCACTGGTGTGACATTGTGCCCTGGCAGGCCCTGAAACGCACACACGTGAAGGAAACTGACTGCTATTATTTCACAGTCAAAAAAGTGTTTGTTTTTTTTAAAATGTACACTACTGTTAAACCAGATATGAGTTGCACTGGTGTGACACTGTGCCCTGGCAGGCCCTGAAACGCACACGTGTGAAGGAAACTGACTGCTATTATTTCACAGTCAAATTTCTGTTTTTTTTTTAAATGTACACTACTGTTACACCAGATATGAATTGCACTGGTGTGACACTGTGCCCTGGCAGGACCTGAAACGCACACGAGTGAAGGAAACTGACTGCTATTATTTCACAGTCAAATTTCTAGTTTTTTTTTTTTATGTACACAACTGTTACACCAGATATGAGTTGCACTGGTGTGACATTGTGCCCTGGCAGGCCCTGAAACGCACACACGTGAAGGAAACTGACTGCTATTATTTCACAGTCAAAAAAGTTTTTTTTTTTTAAATGTACACTACTGTTACACCAGATATGAGTTGCACTGGTGTGACACTTTGCCCTGGCAGGCCCTGAAACGCACACGTGTGAAGGAAACTGACTGCTATTATTTCACAGTCAAATTTCTGTTTTTTTTTTAAATGTACACTACTGTTACACCAGATATGAGTTGCACTGGTGTGACACTGTGCCCTGGCAGGACCTGAAACGCACACGCGTGAAGGAAACTGACTGCTATTATTTCACAGTCAAATTTCTAGTTTTTTTTTTTAATATACACAACTGTTACACCAGATATGAGTTGCACTGGTGTGACATTGTGCCCTGGCAGGCACTGAAACGCACACACGTGAAGGAAACTGACTGCTATTATTTCACAGTCAAAAAAGTGTTTTTTTTTTAAATGTACACTACTGTTAAACCAGATATGAGTTGCACTGGTGTGACATTGTGCCCTGGCAGGCCCTGAAACGCACACACGTGAAGGAAACTGACTGCTATTATTTCACAGTCAAAAAAGTGTTTGTTTTTTTTAAAATGTACACTACTGTTAAACCAGATATGAGTTGCACTGGTGTGACACTGTGCCCTGGCAGGCCCTGAAACGCACACGTGTGAAGGAAACTGACTGCTATTATTTCACAGTCAAATTTCTGTTTTTTTTTTAAATGTACACTACTGTTACACCAGATATGAATTGCACTGGTGTGACACTGTGCCCTGGCAGGACCTGAAACGCACACGAGTGAAGGAAACTGACTGCTATTATTTCACAGTCAAATTTCTAGTTTTTTTTTTTTATGTACACAACTGTTACACCAGATATGAGTTGCACTGGTGTGACATTGTGCCCTGGCAGGCCCTGAAACGCACACGTGTGAAGGAAACTGACTGCTATTATTTCACAGTCAAATTTCTGTTTTTTTTTTAAATGTACACTACTGTTACACCAGATATGAGTTGCACTGGTGTGACACTGTGCCCTGGCAGGACCTGAAACGCACACGCGTGAAGGAAACTGACTGCTATTATTTCACAGTCAAATTTCTAGTTTTTTTTTTTAATATACACAAATGTTACACCAGATATGAGTTGCACTGGTGTGACATTGTGCCCTGGCAGGCACTGAAACGCACACACGTGAAGGAAACTGACTGCTATTATTTCACAGTCAAAAAAGTGTTTTTTTTTTAAATGTACACTACTGTTAAACCAGATATGAGTTGCACTGGTGTGACATTGTGCCCTGGCAGGCCCTGAAACGCACACACGTGAAGGAAACTGACTGCTATTATTTCACAGTCAAAAAAGTGTTTTTTTTTTTTTAAATGTACACTACTGTTAAACCAGATATGAGTTGCACTGGTGTGACACTGTGCCCTGGCAGGCCCTGAAACGCACACGTGTGAAGGAAACTGACTGCTATTATTTCACAGTCAAATTTCTGTTTTTTTTTTAAATGTACACTACTGTTACACCAGATATGAGTTGCACTGGTGTGACACTGTGCCCTGGCAGGACCTGAAACGCACACGAGTGAAGGAAACTGACTGCTATTATTTCACAGTCAAATTTCTAGTTTTTTTTTTTTATGTACACAACTGTTACACCAGATATGAGTTGCACTGGTGTGACATTGTGCCCTGGCAGGCCCTGAAACGCACACACGTGAAGGAAGCTGACTGCTATTATTTCACAGTCAAAAAAGTGTTTTTTTTTTTAAATGTACACTACTGTTAAACCAGATATGAGTTGCTCTGGTGTGACATTGTGCCCTGGCAGGCCCTGAAACGCACACACGTGAAGGAAACTGACTGCTATTATTTCACAGTCCAAAAAGTTTTTTTTTTTTAAATGTACACTACTGTTACACCAGATATGAGTTGCATTGGTGTGACACTGTGCCCTGGCAGGCCCTGAAACGCACACGTGTGAAGGAAACTGACTGCTATTATTTCACAGTCAAATTTCTAGTTTTTTTTTTAAATGTACACCAGATATGAGTTGCACTGGTGTGACACTGTGCCCTGGCAGGCCCTGAAACGCACACGTGTGAAGGAAACTGACTGCTAATATTTCACAGTCAAATTTCTGTTTTTTTTTTTAAATGTACACTACTGTTACACCAGATATGAGTTGCACTTGTGTGACACTGTGCCCTGGCAGGACCTGAAACGCACACGAGTGAAGGAAACTGACTGCTATTTTTTCACAGTCAAATTTCTAGTTTTTTTTTTTAATGTACACAACTGTTACACTAGATATGAGTTGCACTGGTGTGACACTGTGCCCTGGCTGGCCCTGAAACGCACACGCGTGAAGGAAACTGACTGCTATTATTTCACAGTCAAATTTCTAGTTTTTTTTTTAAATGTACACTACTGATACACCAGATATGAGTTGCACTGGTGTGACACTGTGCCCTGGCAGGCCCTGAAACGCACACGTGTGAAGGAAACTGACTTCTATTATTTCACAGTCAAATTTCTATTTTTTTTTTAAATGTACACTACTGTTACACCAGATATGAGTTGCACTGGTGTGACACTGTGAACTGGCAGGCCCTGAAACGCACACGTGTGAAGGAAACTGACTGCTATTATTTCACAGTCAAATTTCTAGTTTTTTTTTAAAATGTACACTACTGTTACACCAGATATGAGTTGCACTGGTGTGACACTGTGCCCTGGCAGGCCCTGAAATGTACAAGTGTGAAGGAAACTGACTGCTATTATTTCACAGTCAAATTTCTAGTTTTTTTTTTAAATGTACACCAGATATGAGTTGCACTGGTGTGACACTGTGCCCTGGCAGGCCCTGAAACGCACACGAGTGAAGGAAACTGACTGCTATTTTTTCACAGTCAAATTTCTAGTTTTTTTTTTTAATGTACACAACTGTTACACCAGATATGAGTTGCACTGGTGTCACATTGTGCCCTGGCAGGCCCTGAAACGCACACACGTGAAGGAAGCTGACTGCTATTATTTCACAGTCAAAAAAGTGTTTTTTTTTTAAATGTACACTACTGTTAAACCAGATATGAGTTTCACTGGTGTGACATTGTGCCCTGGCAGGCCCTGAAACGCACACACGTGAAGGAAACTGACTGCTATTATTTCACAGTCAGATTTCTGTTTTTTTTTTAAATGTACACTACTGTTACACTAGATATGAGTTGCACTGGTGTGACACTGTGCCCTGGCAGGCCCTGAAACGCACACACGTGAAGGAAACTGACTGCTATTATTTCACAGTCAAAAAAGTGTTTTTTTTTTAAATGTACACTACTGTTAAACCAGATATGAGTTGCACTGGTGTGACACTGTGCCCTTGCAGGCCCTGAAACGCACACGTGTGAAGGAAACTGACTGCTATTATTTCACAGTCAAATTTCTAGTTTTTTTTTTAAATGTACACTACTGTTACACCAGATATGAGTTGCACTGGTGTGACACTGTGCCCTGGCAGGCGCTGAAACGCACACGTGTGAAGGAAACTGACTGCTATTATTTCACAGTCAAATTTCTGTTTTTTTTTTAAATGTACACTACTGTTACACCAGATATGAGTTGCACTGGTGTGACACTGTGCCCTGGCAGGCCCTGAAACGCACACGCGTGAAGGAAACTGACTGCTATTATTTCACAGTCAAATTTCTATTTTTTTTTTTAATGTACTCAACTGTTACACCAGATATGAGTTGCACTGGTGTGACACTGTGCCCTGGCAGGCAATGAAAAACGCACACGTGTGAAGGAAACTGACTGCTATTATTTCACAGTCAAATTTCTAGTTTTTTTTTTAAATGTACACTACTGTTACACTACTGTTACACCAGATATGAGTTGCTCTGGTGTGACACTGTGCCCTGGCAGGCCCTGAAACGCACACGTGTGAAGGAAACTGACTGCTATTATTTCACAGTCAAATTTTTAGTTTTTTTTTTAAATGTACACTACTGTTACACCAGATATGAGTTGCACTGGTGTGACACTGTGCCCTGGCAGGCCCTGAAACGCACACGCGTGAAGGAAACTGACTGCTATTATTTCACAGTCAAATTTCTAGTTTTTTTTTTAATGTACACAACTGTTACACCAGATATGAGTTCCACTGGTGTGACATTGTGCCCTGGCAGGCCCTGAAACGCACACACGTGAAGGAAACTGACTGCTATTATTTCACAGTCAAAAAAGTTTTTTTTTTTTAAATGTACACTACTGTTACACCAGATATGAGTTGCACTGGTGTGACACTTTGCCCTGGCAGGCCCTGAAACGCACACGCGTGAAGGAAACTGACTGCTATTATTTCACAGTCAAATTTCTAGTTTTTTTTTTAAATGTACACTACTGTTACACCAGATATGAGTTGCACTGGTGTGACACTGTGCCCTGGCAGGACCTGAAACGCACACGAGTGAAGGAAACTGACTGCTATTATTTCACAGTCAAATTTCTATTTTTTTTTTTTTATGTACACAACTGTTACACCAGATATGAGTTGCACTGGTGTGACATTGTGCCCTGGCAGGCCCTGAAACGCACACACGTGAAGGAAACTGACTGCTATTATTTCACAGTCAAAAAAGTTTTTTTTTTTTAAATGTACACTACTGTTACACCAGATATGAGTTGCACTGGTGTGACACTTTGCCCTGGCAGGCCCTGAAACGCACACGTGTGAAGGAAACTGACTGCTATTATTTCACAGTCAAATTTCTGTTTTTTTTTTAAATGTACACTACTGTTACACCAGATATGAGTTGCACTGGTGTGACACTGTGCCCTGGCAGGACCTGAAACGCACACGCGTGAAGGAAACTGACTGCTATTATTTCACAGTCAAATTTCTAGTTTTTTTTTTTAATATACACAACTGTTACACCAGATATGAGTTGCACTGGTGTGACATTGTGCCCTGGCAGGCACTGAAACGCACACACGTGAAGGAAACTGACTGCTATTATTTCACAGTCAAAAAAGTGTTTTTTTTTTAAATGTACACTACTGTTAAACCAGATATGAGTTGCACTGGTGTGACATTGTGCCCTGGCAGGCCCTGAAACGCACACACGTGAAGGAAACTGACTGCTATTATTTCACAGTCAAAAAAGTGTTTGTTTTTTTTTAAATGTACACTACTGTTAAACCAGATATGAGTTGCACTGGTGTGACACTGTGCCCTGGCAGGCCCTGAAACGCACACGTGTGAAGGAAACTGACTGCTATTATTTCACAGTCAAATTTCTGTTTTTTTTTTAAATGTACACTACTGTTACACCAGATATGAGTTGCACTGGTGTGACACTGTGCCCTGGCAGGACCTGAAACGCACACGAGTGAAGGAAACTGACTGCTATTATTTCACAGTCAAATTTCTAGTTTTTTTTTTTTATGTACACAACTGTTACACCAGATATGAGTTGCACTGGTGTGACATTGTGCCCTGGCAGGCCCTGAAACGCACACACGTGAAGGAAGCTGACTGCTATTATTTCACAGTCAAAAAAGTGTTTTTTTTTTTAAATGTACACTACTGTTAAACCAGATATGAGTTGCTCTGGTGTGACATTGTGCCCTGGCAGGCCCTGAAACGCACACACGTGAAGGAAACTGACTGCTATTATTTCACAGTCCAAAAAGTTTTTTTTTTTTAAATGTACACTACTGTTACACCAGATATGAGTTGCATTGGTGTGACACTGTGCCCTGGCAGGCCCTGAAACGCACACGTGTGAAGGAAACTGACTGCTATTATTTCACAGTCAAATTTCTAGTTTTTTTTTTAAATGTACACCAGATATGAGTTGCACTGGTGTGACACTGTGCCCTGGCAGGCCCTGAAACGCACACGTGTGAAGGAAACTGACTGCTAATATTTCACAGTCAAATTTCTGTTTTTTTTTTTAAATGTACACTACTGTTACACCAGATATGAGTTGCACTTGTGTGACACTCGGCCCTGGCAGGACCTGAAACGCACACGAGTGAAGGAAACTGACTGCTATTTTTTCACAGTCAAATTTCTAGTTTTTTTTTTTAATGTACACAACTGTTACACTAGATATGAGTTGCACTGGTGTGACACTGTGCCCTGGCTGGCCCTGAAACGCACACGCGTGAAGGAAACTGACTGCTATTATTTCACAGTCAAATTTCTAGTTTTTTTTTTAAATGTACACTACTGATACACCAGATATGAGTTGCACTGGTGTGACACTGTGCCCTGGCAGGCCCTGAAACGCACACGTGTGAAGGAAACTGACTTCTATTATTTCACAGTCAAATTTCTATTTTTTTTTTAAATGTACACTACTGTTACACCAGATATGAGTTGCACTGGTGTGACACTGTGAACTGGCAGGCCCTGAAACGCACACGTGTGAAGGAAACTGACTGCTATTATTTCACAGTCAAATTTCTAGTTTTTTTTTAAAATGTACACTACTGTTACACCAGATATGAGTTGCACTGGTGTGACACTGTGCCCTGGCAGGCCCTGAAATGTACAAGTGTGAAGGAAACTGACTGCTATTATTTCACAGTCAAATTTCTAGTTTTTTTTTTAAATGTACACCAGATATGAGTTGCACTGGTGTGACACTGTGCCCTGGCAGGCCCTGAAACGCACACGAGTGAAGGAAACTGACTGCTATTTTTTCACAGTCAAATTTCTAGTTTTTTTTTTTAATGTACACAACTGTTACACCAGATATGAGTTGCACTGGTGTCACATTGTGCCCTGGCAGGCCCTGAAACGCACACACGTGAAGGAAGCTGACTGCTATTATTTCACAGTCAAAAAAGTGTTTTTTTTTTAAATGTACACTACTGTTAAACCAGATATGAGTTTCACTGGTGTGACATTGTGCCCTGGCAGGCCCTGAAACGCACACACGTGAAGGAAACTGACTGCTATTATTTCACAGTCCAAAAAGTTTTTTTTTTTTAAATGTACACTACTGTTACACCAGATATGAGTTGCACTGGTGTGACACTGTGCCCTGGCAGGCGCTGAAACGCACACGTGTGAAGGAAACTGACTGCTATTATTTCACAGTCAGATTTCTGTTTTTTTTTTAAATGTACACTACTGTTACACTAGATATGAGTTGCACTGGTGTGACACTGTGCCCTGGCAGGCCCTGAAACGCACACACGTGAAGGAAACTGACTGCTATTATTTCACAGTCAAAAAAGTGTTTTTTTTTTAAATGTACACTACTGTTAAACCAGATATGAGTTGCACTGGTGTGACACTGTGCCCTTGCAGGCCCTGAAACGCACACGTGTGAAGGAAACTGACTGCTATTATTTCACAGTCAAATTTCTAGTTTTTTTTTTAAATGTACACTACTGTTACACCAGATATGAGTTGCACTGGTGTGACACTGTGCCCTGGCAGGCGCTGAAACGCACACGTGTGAAGGAAACTGACTGCTATTATTTCACAGTCAAATTTCTGTTTTTTTTTTAAATGTACACTACTGTTACACCAGATATGAGTTGCACTGGTGTGACACTGTGCCCTGGCAGGCCCTGAAACGCACACGCGTGAAGGAAACTGACTGCTATTATTTCACAGTCAAATTTCTAGTTTTTTTTTTAATGTACTCAACTGTTACACCAGATATGAGTTGCACTGGTGTGACACTGTGCCCTGGCAGGCAATGAAAAACGCACACGTGTGAAGGAAACTGACTGCTATTATTTCACAGTCAAATTTCTAGTTTTTTTTTTAAATGTACACTAATGTTACACTACTGTTACACCAGATATGAGTTGCTCTGGTGTGACACTGTGCCCTGGCAGGCCCTGAAACGCACACGTGTGAAGGAAACTGACTGCTATTATTTCACAGTCAAATTTTTAGTTTTTTTTTTTAAATGTACACTACTGTTACACCAGATATGAGTTGCACTGGTGTGACACTGTGCCCTGGCAGGCCCTGAAACGCACACGCGTGAAGGAAACTGACTGCTATTATTTCACAGTCAAATTTCTAGTTTTTATTTTAATGTACACAACTGATACACCAGATATGAGTTCCACTGGTGTGACATTGTGCCCTGGCAGGCCCTGAAACGCACACACGTGAAGGAAACTGACTGCTATTATTTCACAGTCAAAAAAGTTTTTTTTTTTTAAATGTACACTACTGTTACACCAGATATGAGTTGCACTGGTGTGACACTTTGCCCTGGCAGGCCCTGAAACGCACACGTGTGAAGGAAACTGACTGCTATTATTTCACAGTCAAATTTCTGTTTTTTTTTTAAATGTACACTACTGTTACACCAGATATGAGTTGCACTGGTGTGACACTGTGCCCTGGCAGGACCTGAAACGCACACGCGTGAAGGAAACTGACTGCTATTATTTCACAGTCAAATTTCTAGTTTTTTTTTTTAATATACACAACTGTTACACCAGATATGAGTTGCACTGGTGTGACATTGTGCCCTGGCAGGCACTGAAACGCACACACGTGAAGGAAACTGACTGCTATTATTTCACAGTCAAAAAAGTGTTTTTTTTTAAATGTACACTACTGTTAAACCAGATATGAGTTGCACTGGTGTGACATTGTGCCCTGGCAGGCCCTGAAACGCACACACGTGAAGGAAACTGACTGCTATTATTTCACAGTCAAAAAAGTGTTTGTTTTTTTTAAAATGTACACTACTGTTAAACCAGATATGAGTTGCACTGGTGTGACACTGTGCCCTGGCAGGCCCTGAAACGCACACGTGTGAAGGAAACTGACTGCTATTATTTCACAGTCAAATTTCTGTTTTTTTTTTAAATGTACACTACTGTTACACCAGATATGAGTTGCACTGGTGTGACACTGTGCCCTGGCAGGACCTGAAACGCACACGAGTGAAGGAAACTGACTGCTATTATTTCACAGTCAAATTTCTAGTTTTTTTTTTTTATGTACACAACTGTTACACCAGATATGAGTTGCACTGGTGTGACATTGTGCCCTGGCAGGCCCTGAAACGCACACACGTGAAGGAAACTGACTGCTATTATTTCACAGTCAAAAAAGTTTTTTTTTTTTAAATGTACACTACTGTTACACCAGATATGAGTTGCACTGGTGTGACACTTTGCCCTGGCAGGCCCTGAAACGCACACGTGTGAAGGAAACTGACTGCTATTATTTCACAGTCAAATTTCTGTTTTTTTTTTAAATGTACACTACTGTTACACCAGATATGAGTTGCACTGGTGTGACACTGTGCCCTGGCAGGACCTGAAACGCACACGCGTGAAGGAAACTGACTGCTATTATTTCACAGTCAAATTTCTAGTTTTTTTTTTTAATATACACAACTGTTACACCAGATATGAGTTGCACTGGTGTGACATTGTGCCCTGGCAGGCACTGAAACGCACACACGTGAAGGAAACTGACTGCTATTATTTCACAGTCAAAAAAGTGTTTTTTTTTTAAATGTACACTACTGTTAAACCAGATATGAGTTGCACTGGTGTGACATTGTGCCCTGGCAGGCCCTGAAACGCACACACGTGAAGGAAACTGACTGCTATTATTTCACAGTCAAAAAAGTGTTGTTTTTTTTTTAAATGTACACTACTGTTAAACCAGATATGAGTTGCACTGGTGTGACACTGTGCCCTGGCAGGCCCTGAAACGCACACGTGTGAAGGAAACTGACTGCTATTATTTCACAGTCAAATTTCTGTTTTTTTTTTAAATGTACACTACTGTTACACCAGATATGAGTTGCACTGGTGTGACACTGTGCCCTGGCAGGACCTGAAACGCACACGAGTGAAGGAAACTGACTGCTATTATTTCACAGTCAAATTTCTAGTTTTTTTTTTTTATGTACACAACTGTTACACCAGATATGAGTTGCACTGGTTTGACATTGTGCCCTGGCAGGCCCTGAAACGCACACACGTGAAGGAAGCTGACTGCTATTATTTCACAGTCAAAAAAGTGTTTTTTTTTTTAAATGTACACTACTGTTAAACCAGATATGAGTTGCTCTGGTGTGACATTGTGCCCTGGCAGGCCCTGAAACGCACACACGTGAAGGAAACTGACTGCTATTATTTCACAGTCCAAAAAGTTTTTTTTTTTTAAATGTACACTACTGTTACACCAGATATGAGTTGCATTGGTGTGACACTGTGCCCTGGCAGGCCCTGAAACGCACACGTGTGAAGGAAACTGACTGCTATTATTTCACAGTCAAATTTCTAGTTTTTTTTTTAAATGTACACCAGATATGAGTTGCACTGGTGTGACACTGTGCCCTGGCAGGCCCTGAAACGCACACGTGTGAAGGAAACTGACTGCTAATATTTCACAGTCAAATTTCTGTTTTTTTTTTTAAATGTACACTACTGTTACACCAGATATGAGTTGCACTTGTGTGACACTGTGCCCTGGCAGGACCTGAAACGCACACGAGTGAAGGAAACTGACTGCTATTTTTTCACAGTCAAATTTCTAGTTTTTTTTTTTAATGTACACAACTGTTACACTAGATATGAGTTGCACTGGTGTGACACTGTGCCCTGGCTGGCCCTGAAACGCACACGCGTGAAGGAAATTGACTGCTATTATTTCACAGTCAAATTTCTAGTTTTTTTTTTAAATGTACACTACTGATACACCAGATATGAGTTGCACTGGTGTGACACTGTGCCCTGGCAGGCCCTGAAACGCACACGTGTGAAGGAAACTGACTTCTATTATTTCACAGTCAAATTTCTATTTTTTTTTTAAATGTACACTACTGTTACACCAGATATGAGTTGCACTGGTGTGACACTGTGAACTGGCAGGCCCTGAAACGCACACGTGTGAAGGAAACTGACTGCTATTATTTCACAGTCAAATTTCTAGTTTTTTTTTAAAATGTACACTACTGTTACACCAGATATGAGTTGCACTGGTGTGACACTGTGCCCTGGCAGGCCCTGAAATGTACAAGTGTGAAGGAAACTGACTGCTATTATTTCACAGTCAAATTTCTAGTTTTTTTTTTAAATGTACACCAGATATGAGTTGCACTGGTGTGACACTGTGCCCTGGCAGGACCTGAAACGCACACGAGTGAAGGAAACTGACTGCTATTTTTTCACAGTCAAATTTCTAGTTTTTTTTTTTAATGTACACAACTGTTACACCAGATATGAGTTGCACTGGTGTCACATTGTGCCCTGGCAGGCCCTGAAACGCACACACGTGAAGGAAGCTGACTGCTATTATTTCACAGTCAAAAAAGTGTTTTTTTTTTAAATGTACACTACTGTTAAACCAGATATGAGTTTCACTGGTGTGACATTGTGCCCTGGCAGGCCCTGAAACGCACACACGTGAAGGAAACTGACTGCTATTATTTCACAGTCCAAAAAGTTTTTTTTTTTTAAATGTACACTACTGTTACACCAGATATGAGTTGCACTGGTGTGACACTGTGCCCTGGCAGGCGCTGAAACGCACACGTGTGAAGGAAACTGACTGCTATTATTTCACAGTCAGATTTCTGTTTTTTTTTTAAATGTACACTACTGTTACACTAGATATGAGTTGCACTGGTGTGACACTGTGCCCTGGCAGGCCCTGAAACGCACACACGTGAAGGAAACTGACTGCTATTATTTCACAGTCAAAAAAGTGTTTTTTTTTTAAATGTACACTACTGTTAAACCAGATATGAGTTGCACTGGTGTGACACTGTGCCCTTGCAGGCCCTGAAACGCACACGTGTGAAGGAAACTGACTGCTATTATTTCACAGTCAAATTTCTAGTTTTTTTTTTAAATGTACACTACTGTTACACCAGATATGAGTTGCACTGGTGTGACACTGTGCCCTGGCAGGCGCTGAAACGCACACGTGTGAAGGAAACTGACTGCTATTATTTCACAGTCAAATTTCTGTTTTTTTTTTAAATGTACACTACTGTTACACCAGATATGAGTTGCACTGGTGTGACACTGTGCCCTGGCAGGCCCTGAAACGCACACGCGTGAAGGAAACTGACTGCTATTATTTCACAGTCAAATTTCTAGTTTTTTTTTTTAATGTACTCAACTGTTACACCAGATATGAGTTGCACTGGTGTGACACTGTGCCCTGGCAGGCAATGAAAAACGCACACGTGTGAAGGAAACTGACTGCTATTATTTCACAGTCAAATTTCTAGTTTTTTTTTTAAATGTACACTACTGTTACACTACTGTTACACCAGATATGAGTTGCTCTGGTGTGACACTGTGCCCTGGCAGGCCCTGAAACGCACACGTGTGAAGGAAACTGACTGCTATTATTTCACAGTCAAATTTTTAGTTTTTTTTTTAAATGTACACTACTGTTACACCAGATATGAGTTGCACTGGTGTGACACTGTGCCCTGGCAGGACCTGAAACGCACACGCGTGAAGGAAACTGACTGCTATTATTTCACAGTCAAATTTCTAGTTTTTTTTTTTAATATACACAACTGTTACACCAGATATGAGTTGCACTGGTGTGACATTGTGCCCTGGCAGGCACTGAAACGCACACACGTGAAGGAAACTGACTGCTATTATTTCACAGTCAAAAAAGTGTTTTTTTTTTAAATGTACACTACTGTTAAACCAGATATGAGTTGCACTGGTGTGACATTGTGCCCTGGCAGGCCCTGAAACGCACACACGTGAAGGAAACTGACTGCTATTATTTCACAGTCAAAAAAGTGTTTGTTTTTTTTAAAATGTACACTACTGTTAAACCAGATATGAGTTGCACTGGTGTGACACTGTGCCCTGGCAGGCCCTGAAACGCACACGTGTGAAGGAAACTGACTGCTATTATTTCACAGTCAAATTTCTGTTTTTTTTTTAAATGTACACTACTGTTACACCAGATATGAGTTGCACTGGTGTGACACTGTGCCCTGGCAGGACCTGAAACGCACACGAGTGAAGGAAACTGACTGCTATTATTTCACAGTCAAATTTCTAGTTTTTTTTTTTTATGTACACAACTGTTACACCAGATATGAGTTGCACTGGTGTGACATTGTGCCCTGGCAGGCACTGAAACGCACACACGTGAAGGAAACTGACTGCTATTATTTCACAGTCAAAAAAGTGTTTTTTTTTTAAATGTACACTACTGTTAAACCAGATATGAGTTGCACTGGTGTGACATTGTGCCCTGGCAGGCCCTGAAACGCACACACGTGAAGGAAACTGACTGCTATTATTTCACAGTCAAAAAAGTGTTTGTTTTTTTTAAAATGTACACTACTGTTAAACCAGATATGAGTTGCACTGGTGTGACACTGTGCCCTGGCAGGCCCTGAAACGCACACGTGTGAAGGAAACTGACTGCTATTATTTCACAGTCAAATTTCTGTTTTTTTTTTAAATGTACACTACTGTTACACCAGATATGAGTTGCACTGGTGTGACACTGTGCCCTGGCAGGACCTGAAACGCACACGAGTGAAGGAAACTGACTGCTATTATTTCACAGTCAAAAAAGTGTTTTTTTTTTAAATGTACACTACTGTTAAACCAGATATGAGTTGCACTGGTGTGACACTGTGCCCTTGCAGGCCCTGAAACGCACACGTGTGAAGGAAACTGACTGCTATTATTTCACAGTCAAATTTCTGTTTTTTTTTTAAATGTACACTACTGTTACACCAGATATGAGTTGCACTGGTGTGACACTGTGCCCTGGCAGGCCCTGAAACGCACACGCGTGAAGGAAACTGACTGCTATTATTTCACAGTCAAATTTCTAGTTTTTTTTTTTAATGTACTCAACTGTTACACCAGATATGAGTTGCACTGGTGTGACACTGTGCCCTGGCAGGCAATGAAAAACGCACACGTGTGAAGGAAACTGACTGCTATTATTTCACAGTCAAATTTCTAGTTTTTTTTTTAAATGTACACTACTGTTACACTACTGTTACACCAGATATGAGTTGCTCTGGTGTGACACTGTGCCCTGGCAGGCCCTGAAACGCACACGTGTGAAGGAAACTGACTGCTATTATTTCACAGTCAAATTTTTAGTTTTTTTTTTAAATGTACACTACTGTTACACCAGATATGAGTTGCACTGGTGTGACACTGTGCCCTGGCAGGCCCTGAAACGCACACGCGTGAAGGAAACTGACTGCTATTATTTCACAGTCAAATTTCTAGTTTTTTTTTTAATGTACACAACTGTTACACCAGATATGAGTTCCACTGGTGTGACATTGTGCCCTGGCAGGCCCTGAAACGCACACACGTGAAGGAAACTGACTGCTATTATTTCACAGTCAAAAAAGTTTTTTTTTTTTAAATGTACACTACTGTTACACCAGATATGAGTTGCACTGGTGTGACACTTTGCCCTGGCAGGCCCTGAAACGCACACGTGTGAAGGAAACTGACTGCTATTATTTCACAGTCAAATTTCTGTTTTTTTTTTAAATGTACACTACTGTTACACCAGATATGAGTTGCACTGGTGTGACACTGTGCCCTGGCAGGACCTGAAACGCACACGCGTGAAGGAAACTGACTGCTATTATTTCACAGTCAAATTTCTAGTTTTTTTTTTTAATATACACAACTGTTACACCAGATATGAGTTGCACTGGTGTGACATTGTGCCCTGGCAGGCACTGAAACGCACACACGTGAAGGAAACTGACTGCTATTATTTTACAGTCAAAAAAGTGTTTTTTTTTTAAATGTACACTACTGTTAAACCAGATATGAGTTGCACTGGTGTGACATTGTGCCCTGGCAGGCCCTGAAACGCACACACGTGAAGGAAACTGACTGCTATTATTTCACAGTCAAAAAAGTGTTTGTTTTTTTTAAAATGTACACTACTGTTAAACCAGATATGAGTTGCACTGGTGTGACACTGTGCCCTGGCAGGCCCTGAAACGCACACGTGTGAAGGAAACTGACTGCTATTATTTCACAGTCAAATTTCTGTTTTTTTTTTAAATGTACACTACTGTTACACCAGATATGAGTTGCACTGGTGTGACACTGTGCCCTGGCAGGACCTGAAACGCACACGAGTGAAGGAAACTGACTGCTATTATTTCACAGTCAAATTTCTAGTTTTTTTTTTTTATGTACACAACTGTTACACCAGATATGAGTTGCACTGGTGTGACATTGTGCCCTGGCAGGCCCTGAAACGCACACACGTGAAGGAAACTGACTGCTATTATTTCACAGTCAAAAAAGTTTTTTTTTTTTAAATGTACACTACTGTTACACCAGATATGAGTTGCACTGGTGTGACACTTTGCCCTGGCAGGCCCTGAAACGCACACGTGTGAAGGAAACTGACTGCTATTATTTCATAGTCAAATTTCTGTTTTTTTTTTAAATGTACACTACTGTTACACCAGATATGAGTTGCACTGGTGTGACACTGTGCCCTGGCAGGACCTGAAACGCACACGCGTGAAGGAAACTGACTGCTATTATTTCACAGTCAAATTTCTAGTTTTTTTTTTTAATATACACAACTGTTACACCAGATATGAGTTGCACTGGTGTGACATTGTGCCCTGGCAGGCACTGAAACGCACACACGTGAAGGAAACTGACTGCTATTATTTCACAGTCAAAAAAGTGTTTTTTTTTTAAATGTACACTACTGTTAAACCAGATATGAGTTGCACTGGTGTGACATTGTGCCCTGGCAGGCCCTGAAACGCACACACGTGAAGGAAACTGACTGCTATTATTTCACAGTCAAAAAAGTGTTTTTTTTTTTTTATATGTACACTACTGTTAAACCAGATATGAGTTGCACTGGTGTGACACTGTGCCCTGGCAGGCCCTGAAACGCACACGTGTGAAGGAAACTGACTGCTATTATTTCACAGTCAAATTTCTGTTTTTTTTTTAAATGTACACTACTGTTACACCAGATATGAGTTGCACTGGTGTGACACTGTGCCCTGGCAGGACCTGAAACGCACACGAGTGAAGGAAACTGACTGCTATTATTTCACAGTCAAATTTCTAGTTTTTTTTTTTTATGTACACATCTGTTACACCAGATATGAGTTGCACTGGTGTGACATTGTGCCCTGGCAGGCCCTGAAACGCACACACGTGAAGGAAGCTGACTGCTATTATTTCACAGTCAAAAAAGTGTTTTTTTTTTTAAATGTACACTACTGTTAAACCAGATATGAGTTGCTCTGGTGTGACATTGTGCCCTGGCAGGCCCTGAAACGCACACACGTGAAGGAAACTGACTGCTATTATTTCACAGTCCAAAAAGTTTTTTTTTTTTAAATGTACACTACTGTTACACCAGATATGAGTTGCATTGGTGTGACACTGTGCCCTGGCAGGCCCTGAAACGCACACGTGTGAAGGAAACTGACTGCTATTATTTCACAGTCAAATTTCTAGTTTTTTTTTTAAATGTACACCAGATATGAGTTGCACTGGTGTGACACTGTGCCCTGGCAGGCCCTGAAACGCACACGTGTGAAGGAAACTGACTGCTAATATTTCACAGTCAAATTTCTGTTTTTTTTTTTAAATGTACACTACTGTTACACCAGATATGAGTTGCACTTGTGTGACACTGTGCCCTGGCAGGACCTGAAACGCACACGAGTGAAGGAAACTGACTGCTATTTTTTCACAGTCAAATTTCTAGTTTTTTTTTTTAATGTACACAACAGTTACACTAGATATGAGTTGCACTGGTGTGACACTGTGCCCTGGCTGGCCCTGAAACGCACACGCGTGAAGGAAACTGACTGCTATTATTTCACAGTCAAATTTCTAGTTTTTTTTTTAAATGTACACTACTGATACACCAGATATGAGTTGCACTGGTGTGACACTGTGCCCTGGCAGGCCCTGAAACGCACACGTGTGAAGGAAACTGACTTCTATTATTTCACAGTCAAATTTCTAATTTTTTTTTAAATGTACACTACTGTTACACCAGATATGAGTTGCACTGGTGTGACACTGTGAACTGGCAGGCCCTGAAATGCACACGTGTGAAGGAAACTGACTGCTATTATTTCACAGTCAAATTTCTAGTTTTTTTTTAAAATGTACACTACTGTTACACCAGATATGAGTTGCACTGGTGTGACACTGTGCCCTGGCAGGCCCTGAAATGTACAAGTGTGAAGGAAACTGACTGCTATTATTTCACAGTCAAATTTCTAGTTTTTTTTTTAAATGTACACCAGATATGAGTTGCACTGGTGTGACACTGTGCCCTGGCAGGCCCTGAAACGCACACGAGTGAAGGAAACTGACTGCTATTTTTTCACAGTCAAATTTCTAGTTTTTTTTTTTAATGTACACAACTGTTACACCAGATATGAGTTGCACTGGTGTCACATTGTGCCCTGGCAGGCCCTGAAACGCACACACGTGAAGGAAGCTGACTGCTATTATTTCACAGTCAAAAAAGTGTTTTTTTTTTAAATGTACACTACTGTTAAACCAGATATGAGTTTCACTGGTGTGACATTGTGCCCTGGCAGGCCCTGAAACGCACACACGTGAAGGAAACTGACTGCTATTATTTCACAGTCCAAAAAGTTTTTTTTTTTTAAATGTACACTACTGTTACACCAGATATGAGTTGCACTGGTGTGACACTGTGCCCTGGCAGGCGCTGAAACGCACACGTGTGAAGGAAACTGACTGCTATTATTTCACAGTCAGATTTCTGTTTTTTTTTTAAATGTACACTACTGTTACACTAGATATGAGTTGCACTGGTGTGACACTGTGCCCTGGCAGGCCCTGAAACGCACACACGTGAAGGAAACTGACTGCTATTATTTCACAGTCAAAAAAGTGTTTTTTTTTTAAATGTACACTACTGTTAAACCAGATATGAGTTGCACTGGTGTGACACTGTGCCCTTGCAGGCACTGAAACGCACACATGTGAAGGAAACTGACTGCTATTATTTCACAGTCAAATTTCTAGTTTTTTTTTTAAATGTACACTACTGTTACACCAGATATGAGTTGCACTGGTGTGACACTGTGCCCTGGCAGGCGCTGAAACGCACACGTGTGAAGGAAACTGACTGCTATTATTTCACAGTCAAATTTCTGTTTTTTTTTTAAATGTACACTACTGTTACACCAGATATGAGTTGCACTGGTGTGACACTGTGCCCTGGCAGGCCCTGAAACGCACACGCGTGAAGGAAACTGACTGCTATTATTTCACAGTCAAATTTCTAGTTTTTTTTTTTAATGTACTCAACTGTTACACCAGATATGAGTTGCACTGGTGTGACACTGTGCCCTGGCAGGCAATGAAAAACGCACACGTGTGAAGGAAACTGACTGCTATTATTTCACAGTCAAATTTCTAGTTTTTTTTTTAAATGTACACTACTGTTACACTACTGTTACACCAGATATGAGTTGCTCTGGTGTGACACTGTGCCCTGGCAGGCCCTGAAACGCACACGTGTGAAGGAAACTGACTGCTATTATTTCACAGTCAAATTTTTAGTTTTTTTTTTAAATGTACACTACTGTTACACCAGATATGAGTTGCACTGGTGTGACACTGTGCCCTGGCAGGCCCTGAAACGCACACGCGTGAAGGAAACTGACTGCTATTATTTCACAGTCAAATTTCTAGTTTTTTTTTTAATGTACACAACTGTTACACCAGATATGAGTTCCACTGGTGTGACATTGTGCCCTGGCAGGCCCTGAAACGCACACACGTGAAGGAAACTGACTGCTATTATTTCACAGTCAAAAAAGTTTTTTTTTTTTAAATGTACACTACTGTTACACCAGATATGAGTTGCACTGGTGTGACACTTTGCCCTGGCAGGCCCTGAAACGCACACGTGTGAAGGAAACTGACTGCTATTATTTCACAGTCAAATTTCTGTTTTTTTTTTAAATGTACACTACTGTTACACCAGATATGAGTTGCACTGGTGTGACACTGTGCCCTGGCTGGACCTGAAACGCACACGCGTGAAGGAAACTGACTGCTATTATTTCACAGTCAAATTTCTAGTTTTTTTTTTTAATATACACAACTGTTACACCAGATAGGAGTTGCACTGGTGTGACATTGTGCCCTGGCAGGCCCTGAAACGCACACACGTGAAGGAAACTGACTGCTATTATTTCACAGTCAAAAAAGTTTTTTTTTTTTAAATGTACACTACTGTTACACCAGATATGAGTTGCACTGGTGTGACACTTTGCCCTGGCAGGCCCTGAAACGCACACGTGTGAAGGAAACTGACTGCTATTATTTCACAGTCAAATTTCTGTTTTTTTTTTAAATGTACACTACTGTTACACCAGATATGAGTTGCACTGGTGTGACACTGTGCCCTGGCAGGACCTGAAACGCACACGCGTGAAGGAAACTGACTGCTATTATTTCACAGTCAAATTTCTAGTTTTTTTTTTTAATATACACAACTGTTACACCAGATATGAGTTGCACTGGTGTGACATTGTGCCCTGGCAGGCACTGAAACGCACACACGTGAAGGAAACTGACTGCTATTATTTCACAGTCAAAAAAGTGTTTGTTTTTTTTAAAATGTACACTACTGTTAAACCAGATATGAGTTGCACTGGTGTGACACTGTGCCCTGGCAGGCCCTGAAACGCACACGTGTGAAGGAAACTGACTGCTATTATTTCACAGTCAAATTTCTGTTTTTTTTTTAAATGTACACTACTGTTACACCAGATATGAGTTGCACTGGTGTGACACTGTGCCCTGGCAGGACCTGAAACGCACACGAGTGAAGGAAACTGACTGCTATTATTTCACAGTCAAATTTCTAGTTTTTTTTTTTTTATGTACACAACTGTTACACCAGATATGAGTTGCACTGGTGTGACATTGTGCCCTGGCAGGCCCTGAAACGCACACACGTGAAGGAAACTGACTGCTATTATTTCACAGTCAAAAAAGTTTTTTTTTTTTAAATGTACACTACTGTTACACCAGATATGAGTTGCACTGGTGTGACACTTTGCCCTGGCAGGCCCTGAAACGCACACGTGTGAAGGAAACTGACTGCTATTATTTCACAGTCAAATTTCTGTTTTTTTTTTAAATGTACACTACTGTTACACCAGATATGAGTTGCACTGGTGTGACACTGTGCCCTGGCAGGACCTGAAACGCACACGCGTGAAGGAAACTGACTGCTATTATTTCACAGTCAAATTTCTAGTTTTTTTTTTTAATATACACAACTGTTACACCAGATATGAGTTGCACTGGTGTGACATTGTGCCCTGGCAGGCACTGAAACGCACACACGTGAAGGAAACTGACTGCTATTATTTCACAGTCAAAAAAGTGTTTTTTTTTTAAATGTACACTACTGTTAAACCAGATATGAGTTGCACTGGTGTGACATTGTGCCCTGGCAGGCCCTGAAACGCACACACGTGAAGGAAACTGACTGCTATTATTTCACAGTCAAAAAAGTGTTTGTTTTTTTTTAAATGTACACTACTGTTAAACCAGATATGAGTTGCACTGGTGTGACACTGTGCCCTGGCAGGCCCTGAAACGCACACGTGTGAAGGAAACTGACTGCTATTATTTCACAGTCAAATTTCTGTTTTTTTTTTAAATGTACACTACTGTTACACCAGATATGAGTTGCACTGGTGTGACACTGTGCCCTGGCAGGACCTGAAACGCACACGAGTGAAGGAAACTGACTGCTATTATTTCACAGTCAAATTTCTAGTTTTTTTTTTTTATGTACACAACTGTTACACCAGATATGAGTTGCACTGGTGTGACATTGTGCCCTGGCAGGCCCTGAAACGCACACACGTGAAGGAAGCTGACTGCTATTATTTCACAGTCAAAAAAGTGTTTTTTTTTTTAAATGTACACTACTGTTAAACCAGATATGAGTTGCTCTGGTGTGACATTGTGCCCTGGCAGGCCCTGAAACGCACACACGTGAAGGAAACTGACTGCTATTATTTCACAGTCCAAAAAGTTTTTTTTTTTTAAATGTACACTACTGTTACACCAGATATGAGTTGCATTGGTGTGACACTGTGCCCTGGCAGGCCCTGAAACGCACACGTGTGAAGGAAACTGACTGCTATTATTTCACAGTCAAATTTCTAGTTTTTTTTTTAAATGTACACCAGATATGAGTTGCACTGGTGTGACACTGTGCCCTGGCAGGCCCTGAAACGCACACGTGTGAAGGAAACTGACTGCTAATATTTCACAGTCAAATTTCTGTTTTTTTTTTTAAATGTACACTACTGTTACACCAGATATGAGTTGCACTTGTGTGACACTGTGCCCTGGCAGGACCTGAAACGCACACGAGTGAAGGAAACTGACTGCTATTTTTTCACAGTCAAATTTCTAGTTTTTTTTTTTAATGTACACAACAGTTACACTAGATATGAGTTGCACTGGTGTGACACTATGCCCTGGCTGGCCCTGAAACGCACACGCGTGAAGGAAACTGACTGCTATTATTTCACAGTCAAATTTCTAGTTTTTTTTTTAAATGTACACTACTGATACACCAGATATGAGTTGCACTGGTGTGACACTGTGCCCTGGCAGGCCCTGAAACGCACACGTGTGAAGGAAACTGACTTCTATTATTTCACAGTCAAATTTCTATTTTTTTTTTAAATGTACACTACTGTTACACCAGATATGAGTTGCACTTGTATGTATGCAGAGGGGATAGATGCCCGATTCCTGAGACATACCATAACCCCACAATCCCCCATAACCATACCCGCCCATGTTCCCCCCAATAATGGACACGAGACTTGTGATGGTACAACAAGGCCACAGCACTTCTTTATTAAACACATATCAGGCTGTATAAACCACCACCATCCTTTAATACTTATATGTATAAAACAGAATACAGCCTGACAAATTGACTAAGCCCTTGCCAGTAAAACCATTTTCCACTTCCACCCATATATTTATATATGGCCACCTTTTTCCAACCAAATCCAGAATCCAGAAGCTCGCCTCCCCTCCTCGTCCCTTGAGATGCCATAACTCCATCTGGCCCATCTCTCCCACAATGCTTACCACTAGCCGACTCACTTAGCTCAGTGGGCACGTCAACTACAAACAACTTCCATGTTGCTTTTAAGGTTAAGGGGAGGACCCGAGCACCATTCTCCTTGTAATAACTCCAACTCCATTTTCCAAAACATATCCCCTACTGGCAAGGACAGCCAACCCCCGCCTGCTGCGACAAAAGAAAGTTAGAACATAGAAAACACATAAACATAGGGAGGGAGGGTGGGAAATTGCTACCAGGTGCGTTTACAGATTAAAATGGCTGCTGGGGAGAGAGGCTCCAGGGCTTTTAACAACTCCCCCCTTGAAGCCCCTCCCCCAGCCCCCGTCAGTCATCTCTTGCCTCCCCCTCGCCCATACATGTCCTGTACAATTAATTTGCATAATTTCCCAGGGTTCTTGTATGTATGCAGAGGGGATAGATGCCCGATTCCTGAGACATACCATAACCCCACAATCCCCCATAACCATACCAGCCCATGTTCCCCCCAATAATGGACACGAGACTTGTGATGGTACAACAAGGCCACAGCACTTCTTTATTAAACACATATCAGGCTGTATAAACCACCACCATCCTTTAATACTTATATGTATAAAACAGAATACAGCCTGACAAATTGACTAAGCCCTTGCCAGTAAAACCATTTTCCACTTCCACCCATATATTTATATATGGCCACCTTTTTCCAACCAAATCCAGAATCCAGAAGCTCGCCTCCCCTCCTCGTCCCTTGAGATGCCATAACTCCATCTGGCCCATCTCTCCCACAATGCTTACCACTAGCCGACTCACTTAGCTCAGTGGGCACGTCAACTACAAACAACTTCCATGTTGCTTTTAAGGTTAAGGGGAGGACCCGAGCACCATTCTCCTTGTAATAACTCCAACTCCATTTTCCAAAACATATCCCCTACTGGCAAGGACAGCCAACCCCCGCCACAGACCCGCTCGTTTAACACCTTAAATCAGCGGGGACCACCCACCACCACCGCCATGGCCTGTTCCAAACCATCCTGCAACGCCAAGTTAAACAGATCAAGGCCCACCTCAGTTAAGTGAACTCCATCACTCCTGAAATACCTAGCCGCATCGGACTCAAAAACCCTATGGCGTATAGTCACGCCCCCCACACTCAACACAAAACGAGACACTCGTTTATTCAATTTTACCCGGCTCCGTTCCAGCGCCCTCTGATTGAGCGCACACCTCCAATAATTACGTGGTACCACCTCTGACCACACCAGCGACACACCAGGAAAGAGCACCAGCAGCCTCGCCAGATCCCTTTTTATGGTATCCCCCAGGGTCCACACAGGGACCGAACCCAGATCATTGCCCCCCAGATGAATAAGTAAAATATCAGGGGGCCCCAACCGCCGAGACAGCTGAACCACCTCGGGTAACAAGCGTACCCACCGCATACCCCGAAACCCGAACCACCGAACGTCCGCCACGGCTCCCGGAAAGCCCAGGCACTCTCCCCCAGGTCGCACGGCAGCCCGACTCCGTGCCCAGAATATGTACGAGTGGCCTATAAGCCACACCCTCCTAGGCGCAACATCTGTGAATTTAAAGCAGAGGAAACTGAGATCAGACCAGCCGGACGGACATAAGATAGAAACCTGCGGGATTCCCACCGCCCAATCTGCCTGATAGCCCGCTCAGCATAACCCAGCCTTGCGGCCTCAGACGCAGCGCCAATCCTGAACGAGTGACCCCCGAACTCCCGGCTTGGAAGGCCCAGGGCCTCGACTGCCATCCGGAAGACCCTGATAAACTGGAATCTAGACAAAGGAGTCGCATCAGCGTGCACCAGCAATGAATTGGAACCGGCCGGTCGGACCAAACCGTACCGGTCAAAACAAGCCACCGGGCATACCATAGAACCAGGGACTTCCCGCAGGGAGACCCACTTTCCAACCCCAAGTACATCCGTCTTGGAGCGCCTGATCAAAAACCTCACCAGACCAGGTTCCCGCACCATATCAGCCGCCAGTATACCCCCTGGCTTCGTTTTTGCCTGGCTAACCAATTCCCCAATACGCAAAGCTCCAAAAAATGCCATGGAAAAGGCTAACCGAAACAGATCCACCTCAAAAAGCGAGTGGCAAACCACCGGCAGTATGTGGCACAGGCCCAGCAACAAAGCCCCGGACACCGGTTTACGGTAATCCACGGAATGAACGCCCCTCCTCCAACCCTTCAACGCCTGACGCACTAGAAACTCCTTAGTCACGTCCCGTAGCCCAGAAGCTCTGAACCAGAAACTGAGGCCTGACATCCGTGCCGTTACTGCCGCGGGCGACAAGCCAGCCGCGTCCCAATGCCACAACAACCACAGTAAACCTTCCAAGCGAGCCCCATCATCCCTGAAACCCCCACGAGCCGACTCCAGATCCAACCATTCCCCCCAAACTTTACCGTAACGCTTCCATGTGGATCCAGCGACAGACTGGCTAACCCACTGTGCTATTCGCCCAACCCAAGGTCCCACAGCGTCGACGGGCACGGGATACCCTCCGGGTCCGCCCATGGTGCTGCCGGCCGGAACGTTGCCCACTGCGAACGAGAAAGTGCATCCGCAATTACGTTATGCACCCCAGGGATATGAACAGCACGAAAGGTCACATTAAAATCAAGGCAGTTAAGGACCAGAAGCCGCAACAGCCGAACTACCGGCGGGGAAGAAGCCGTCAGGTTATTCACCGCCAACACCACTCCCATGTTGTCACAGTGGAAGACCACCCTGCGATCCCGTAACGTTGTTCCCCAAAGGACCACTGACACCAGAATAGGAAATAGCTCCAAAAAAGCTAAATTCTTTGTCAGGCACCCCGAACCCCAGAACGGGGGCCAAGTCTCGGCAGACCACTGGGACCCCAAAATCGCCCCGTAGCCCACGGATCCTGAGGCATCCGTGTACAGATGGAGATCTGCGTTGGACACCTCCGGAGCCTGCCACAATGACCGTCCATTGTACCTGCTCAAAAAATCATCCCACACCGCCAGATCATCCCTTAGGGGCCGAGTGAGCCTGACATAATGATGCGGCCGGCACACCCCCGCCGTAGCCCCCGCCAGACGTCTGCTAAACACCCTGCCCATTGGCATAATTTTACAGGCAAAGTTGAGCTTCCCCAATAAAGATTGCAACGCCCTGAGCTGAATTTTTCTCAAGCCGCAAGCCTTAGAAATGTCCGCCCTAAGGCCCAACAATTTATCCTGAGGAAGCCGGCATTCCCCGGCCAGGGAGTCAATCTCAATGCCCAGGAATGAAATACAGGTAGTCGGGCCCTCCGTTTTGTCTGCCGCCAATGGGACCCCAAACGAAGCCAGAACCACCTGGGCCGTCCTCAACAAATGGCCACAGACTTGCAAACCCGAGGGACCCACCAGCAGGAAGTCATCCAGGTAGTGCATCACTGAGTTGCACCCGGACTCCTCCCTGATTACCCAATCCAAAAAGGTGCTAAAGCACTCAAAATAAAAACAGGAAATAGAACAACCCATGGGAAGGCACAAGTCAACGTAAAACTTCCCTTCAAAATGGCACCCGAGGAGGTGATGACAGTCTGGATGAACCGGAAGAAGCCGGAAGGCCGACTCCACATCGGTCTTGGCCATCAACGCACCAGCCCCTGCCGCCCTCACCATCCGAACCGCCGAATCAAAGGACGCATAAGACACCCGGCACAATTCTGCATCAATGTCATCGTTAACCGACTCCCCATAGGGGTAAGACAGATGCTGGATCAGCCGGAACTTTCCCGGTTCCTTTTTGGGAACCACCCCCAGGGGAGAAACCCGTAAAGCGGCCAACGGGGGCGAATCAAAAGGACCCGCCATACGGCCCAGAGCCATTTCCTTAGCCAACTTATCCCGCACCACCTCGGGGTGCTCAGCCACCGAACGTAAATTACGCAACCGCAAACAAACCTCCCGCTCCTGAAAGGGGATCCTGAAACCAAACTCAAACCCGTGCAACAAAATGTCCGCCGCCCTACGATTCCTATACCGGCTTAGCCATGGGCGCATTGCCCCGACGTCCACCGGCGTCATCCCCCTTTCCGCCCACGTCAGACTTGTCCCCACCTCTCTGACGCTTAAAGCACCGGGTGGCGGGGTGGCTACCCCCGCAACCGGAACACTCATGTTTGAAGCGACAACCGGCGCCAAACTTGCACTGACCCTCATTAAATTGCCAGCACCCTCCCGGTCGTCGTTGGGTCGTGGCCGAGGGAGAGGGCGAACCCAGTCCCCCGACCCCCCCGAGAAAGGACGTCAAACCCCCCTGATGCGAGGCTGGCCGGGTCATAATGGCCAGCCACAGCCCCACGTCCATTTGATCCCAACCCAAAGTAGGCCGTAAAGCAATCCGTTGCCGGAATTGCTCATCATAGCGCCACCAGCTGAGACCCCCATAAATCCTACACGCATTCCAGATTTGATCCTGGTAACAAAACAAGGAGCAACATTTTTCAGGGGATTTCTCCCCGATGACGCTAGCCAAGATGGAGAAAGCCCGAATCCAATTCCCATAATTCTTTGGGATTTTGCGATAACGGTACTTCTCCTTTTCTTTCTCGGCATCCTTCAACTCCTTCTCAGGAGGAGGAACGTCCTCCATGGGGAGGAGCGAATAAATTTCCACATACTCGCCCTTCCAAATACGCTCCCTTACCTCCGGTTTAAGATGAAGGCCTAAGGGGCCCGACCAACATAAATACGCGGCCCCATGCGCCATCGGTGCAACAGGGTGTGTCAAAACAGCCGCCCCAACCATTGACGCCGACGTACTCGGTGCCGCCGATGTACTAGGCATTGACAAGGGAACCGCAGGGAGCGCCGCAGCAGTGGCCGCCGGCAGCAACAAAGGGGGCGGTAATAAGGGGGACTGTGGGACCCCCGCCGTGCCCGGTAAACCAGAAACCACCCCCGGTGAACCCCCCGTGGAACCCCACACGCTGCCCATCGTACTATCGATGCCCTGCAGGGCCGCACTACCAGAAGGCCCAGCCACCCGGCTCACTTGCTCTATCGCCCCCCACAAGCATTGCAACAAATCCACCCAAGGCTGACTAGCAGGAGTAACGGTAGACCCCACCCCACCCACCCCAGAAAACCCCGCCAAAGGTTGCCCCGTGGACTCACCAGTGTCTCCCTGAACCGCGCCCAGAGCCGGCGTGGAGGCCCGGGAGGCCGTTGAATCACCCGCAACCTGGGAAGCAGGATGGGGGACGTAGAGTGGCACAGCACTAGTAGCTGGAGCCTGTGAAGGAGAGACAGGTGAATACAACGCCAGATCAGGAGGAGAGAGAAGCCCAGCCAAGGGAACCTGGTAAGTAGTCACAGGGGTAGGAGTAGGGGACGGGGTAGGGGGCAGTAAGAGACCCAGGGCCGGATCCTCATCCCCAGAAGACCCACTGCAGCTGCCCACAGCCTCCCCACTGCCCCCCGCCCGGGAGGGTAATCAAAGGGACCCCCGTTTTCGGCCCTGAGGCCTACTCACCACCCTGGCCTGCCGATCCGTGCTCCTCCTCCTGCTAGGCCCCGCATCCGGACGCGGGGGGAAGGTAGCAGGGCTGTACCGGACCTGGTCACAGCCCTGGATGTCCTCCGTCCGTCGCGCTCCAAGCCCCGAGGGGAGGGGCGCGGCCTGCGATCCCCGCTCCCACTAGCCACCGGGGACGGTCGCGTGGCTGCACTAGCAGGCCCGCCGCCGGACGCAGCGGGCCGCGCGGCCGACGGGCGAAGGCCGCTCCTTCGCCCAGCTCCGCTCCTGCTCCGATGAGGCTGGATGGAGCCGGCATCCGGGCTCAGTCGAGCGGGCGGGCGGGACACCCGCCGCGCCCCGCCACGAGGACCCGCGGGAGGCGATGCCACCGCGGGCGTAGCAGCCTGCAGCGCTGCAAACTGCTGCCTCAAACGTCTGCCACCATCTGTAAGAGCCTCAGCCCTCAGGGCAGCGAGCATTGCCTCAATCTCCATGCCTGGGCCGTGAATGAAACACCAGAGCTGCAAAAAATTGCTACCAGGTGCGTTTACAGATTAAAATGGCTGCTGGGGAGAGAGGCTCCAGGGCTTTTAACAACTCCCCCCTTGAAGCCCCTCCCCCAGCCCCCGTCAGTCATCTCTTGCCTCCCCCTCGCCCATACATGTCCTGTACAATTAATTTGCATAATTTCCCAGGGTTCTGGTGTGACACTGTGCCCTGGCAGGCCCTGAAATGTACAAGTGTGAAGGAAACTGACTGCTATTATTTCACAGTCAAATTTCTAGTTTTTTTTTTTAAATGTACACCAGATATGAGTTGCACTGGTGTGACACTGTGCCCTGGCAGGCCCTGAAACGCACACGTGTAAAGGAAACTGACTGCTATTATTTCACAGTCAAATTTCTATTTTTTTTTTAAATGTACACTACTGTTACACCAGATATGAGTTGCACTGGTGTGACACTGTGCCCTGGCAGGACCTGAAACGCACACGCGTGAAGGAAACTGACTGCTATTATTTCACAGTCAAATTTCTAGTTTTTTTTTTAATGTACACAACTGTTACACCAGATATGAGTTCCACTGGTGTGACATTGTGCCCTGGCAGGCCCTGAAACGCACACACGTGAAGGAAACTGACTGCTATTATTTCACAGTCAAAAAAGTTTTTTTTTTTTAGATGTACACTACTGTTACACCAGATATGAGTTGCACTGGTGTGACACTTTGCCCTGGCAGGCCCTGAAACGCACACGTGTGAAGGAAACTGACTGCTATTATTTCACAGTCAAATTTCTGTTTTTTTTTTAAATGTACACTACTGTTACACCAGATATGAGTTGCACTGGTGTGACACTGTGCCCTGGCAGGACCTGAAACGCACACGCGTGAAGGAAACTGACTGCTATTATTTCACAGTCAAATTTCTGTTTTTTTTTTAAATGTACACTACTGTTACACCAGATATGAGTTGCACTGGTGTGACACTGTGCCCTGGCAGGACCTGAAACGCACACGCGTGAAGGAAACTGACTGCTATTATTTCACAGTCAAAAAAGTGTTTTTTTTTTAAATGTACACTACTGTTAAACCAGATATGAGTTGCACTGGTGTGACATTGTGCCCTGGCAGGCCCTGAAACGCACACACGTGAAGGAAACTGACTGCTATTATTTCACAGTCAAAAAAGTGTTTTTTTTTTTTTAAATGTACACTACTGTTAAACCAGATATGAGTTGCACTGGTGTGACACTGTGCCCTGGCAGGCCCTGAAACGCACACGTGTGAAGGAAACTGACTGCTATTATTTCACAGTCAAATTTCTAGTTTTTTTTTTTAAATGTACACTACTGTTACACCAGATATGAGTTGCACTGGTGTGACACTGTGCCTTGGCAGGCCCTGAAATGCACACGTGTAAAGGAAACTGACTGCTATTATTTCACAGTCAAATTTCTATTTTTTTTTTAAATGTACACTACTGTTACACCAGATATGAGTTGCACTGGTGTGACACTGTGCCCTGGCAGGACCTGAAACGCACACGCGTGAAGGAAACTGACTGCTATTATTTCACAGTCAAATTTCTAGTTTTTTTTTTAATGTACACAACTGTTACACCAGATATGAGTTCCGCTGGTGTGACATTGTGCCCTGGCAGGCCCTGAAACGCACACACGTGAAGGAAACTGACTGCTATTTTTTCACAGTCAAAAAAGTGTTTTTTTTTTAGATGTACACTACTGTTACACCAGATATGAGTTGCACTGGTGTGACATTGTGCCCTGGCAGGCCCTGAAACGCACACACGTGAAGGAAACTGACTGCTATTATTTCACAGTCAAAAAAGTGTTTGTTTTTTTTTAAATGTACACTACTGTTAAACCAGATATGAGTTGCACTGGTGTGACACTGTGCCCTGGCAGGCCCTGAAACGCACACGTGTGAAGGAAACTGACTGCTATTATTTCACAGTCAAATTTCTGTTTTTTTTTTAAATGTACACTACTGTTACACCAGATATGAGTTGCACTGGTGTGACACTGTGCCCTGGCAGGACCTGAAACGCACACGAGTGAAGGAAACTGACTGCTATTATTTCACAGTCAAATTTCTAGTTTTTTTTTTTTATGTACACAACTGTTACACCAGATATGAGTTGCACTGGTGTGACATTGTGCCCTGGCAGGCCCTGAAACGCACACACGTGAAGGAAGCTGACTGCTATTATTTCACAGTCAAAAAAGTGTTTTTTTTTTAAATGTACACTACTGTTAAACCAGATATGAGTTGCTCTGGTGTGACATTGTGCCCTGGCAGGCCCTGAAACGCACACACGTGAAGGAAACTGACTGCTATTATTTCACAGTCCAAAAAGTTTTTTTTTTTTAAATGTACACTACTGTTAAACCAGATATGAGTTGCAGTGGTGTGACATTGTGCCCTGGCAGGCCCTGAAAAGCACACACGTGAAGGAAACTGACTGCTATTATTTCACAGTCTAATTTCTAGTTTTTTTTTTAAATGTACACTACTGTTACACCAGATATGAGTTGCACTGGTGTGACACTGTGCCCTGGCAGGCGCTGAAACGCACACGTGTGAAGGAAACTGACTGCTATTATTTCGCAGTCAAATTTCTTTTTCTTTTTTTAAATGTACACCACTGTTACACTAGATATGAGTTGCACTGGTGTGACACTGTGCCCTGGCTGGCCCTGAAACGCACACGCGTGAAGGAAACTGACTGCTATTATTTCACAGTCAAATTTCTAGTTTTTTTTTTTAATGTACACAACTGTTACACCAGATATGAGTTGCACTGGTGTGACATTGTGCCCTGGCAGGCCCTGAAACGCACACACGTGAAGGAAACTGACTGCTATTATTTCACAGTCAAATTTCTGTTTTTTTTTTAAATGTACACTACTGTTACACCAGATATGAGTTGCACTGGTGTGACACTGTGCCCTGACAGGCCCTGAAACGCACACGTGTGAAGGAAACTGACTTCTATTATTTCACAGTCAAATTTCTATTTTTTTTTTAAATGTACACTACTGTTACACCAGATATGAGTTGCACTGGTGTGACACGGTGACCTGGCAGGCCCTGAAACGCACACGTGTGAAGAAAACTGACTGCTATTATTTCACAGTCAAATTTCTAGTTTTTTTTTTAAATGTACACTACTGTTACACCAGATATGAGTTGCACTGGTGTGACACTGTGCCCTGGCAGGCCCTGAAATGTACACGTGTGAAGGAAACTGACTGCTATTATTTCACAGTCAAATTTCTAGTTTTTTTTTTAAATGTACACTACTGATACACCAGATATGAGTTGCACTGGTGTGACACTGTGCCCTGGCAGGCCCTGAAACGCACACGTGTGAAGGAAACTGACTTCTATTATTTCACAGTCAAATTTCTATTTTTTTTTTAAATGTACACTACTGTTACACCAGATATGAGTTGCACTGGTGTGACACTGTGCCCTGGCAGGCCCTGAAACGCACACACGTGAAGGAAGCTGACTGCTATTATTTCACAGTCAAAAAAGTTTTTTTTTTTTAAATGTACACTACTGTTAAACCAGATATGAGTTGCACTGGTGTGACACTGTGCCCTGGCAGGCCCTGAAACGCACACGTGTGAAGGAAACTGACTGCTATTATTTCACAGTCAAATTTCTAGTTTTTTTTTTAAATGTACACTACTGTTACACCAGATATGAGTTGCACTGGTGTGACACTGTGCCCTGGCAGGCCCTGAAACGCACACACGTGATGGAAGCTGACTGCTATTATTTCACAGTCAAAAAAGTTTTTTTTTTTTAAATGTACACTACTGTTAAACCAGATATGAGTTGCTCTGGTGTGACATTGTGCCCTGGCAGGCCCTGAAACGCACACACGTGAAGGAAACTGACTGCTATTATTTCACAGTCAAAAAGTGTTTTTTTTTTAAATGTACACTACTGTTAAACCAGATATGAGTTGCAGTGGTGTGACATTGTGCCCTGGCAGGCCCTGAAAAGCACACACGTGAAGGAAACTGACTGCTATTATTTCACAGTCTAATTTCTAGTTTTTTTTTTAAATGTACACTACTGTTACACCAGATATGAGTTGCACTGGTGTGACACTGTGCCCTGGCAGGCCCTGAAACGCACACGTGTGAAGGAAACTGACTGCTATTATTTCACAGTCAAATTTCTGTTTTTTTTTTAAATGTACACTACTGTTACACCAGATATGAGTTGCACTGGTGTGACACTGTGCCCTGGTAGGCCCTGAAACGCACACGCGTTAAGGAAACTGACTGCTATTATTTCACAGTCAAATTTCTAGTATTTTTTTTAAATGTACACTACTGTTAAACCAGATATGAGTTGCACTGGTGTGACACTGTGCCCTGGCAGGCCCTGAAACGCACACGTGTGAAGGAAACTGACTGCTATTATTTCACAGTCAAATTTCTAGTTTTTTTTTTTAAATGTACACTACTGTTACACCAGATATGAGTTGCACTGGTGTGACACTGTGCCCTGGCAGGCCCTGAAATGCACACGTGTAAAGGAAACTGACTGCTATTATTTCACAGTCAAATTTCTATTTTTTTTTTAAATGTACACTACTGTTACACCAGATATGAGTTGCACTGGTGTGACACTGTGCCCTGGCAGGACCTGAAACGCACACGCGTGAAGGAAACTGACTGCTATTATTTCACAGTCAAATTTCTAGTTTTTTTTTTAATGTACACAACTGTTACACCAGATATGAGTTCCACTGGTGTGACATTGTGCCCTGGCAGGCCCTGAAACGCACACACGTGAAGGAAACTGACTGCTATTATTTCACAGTCAAAAAAGTTTTTTTTTTTTAGATGTACACTACTGTTACACCAGATATGAGTTGCACTGGTGTGACACGGTGACCTGGCAGGCCCTGAAACGCACACGTGTGAAGAAAACTGACTTCTATTATTTCACAGTCAAATTTCTATTTTTTTTTTAAATGTACACTACTGTTACACCAGATATGAGTTGCACTGGTGTGACACGGTGACCTGGCAGGCCCTGAAACGCACACGTGTGAAGAAAACTGACTGCTATTATTTCACAGTCAAATTTCTAGTTTTTTTTTTAAATGTACACTACTGTTACACCAGATATGAGTTGCACTGGTGTGACACTGTGCCCTGGCAGGCCCTGAAATGTACACGTGTGAAGGAAACTGACTGCTATTATTTCACAGTCAAATTTCTAGTTTTTTTTTTAAATGTACACTACTGATACACCAGATATGAGTTGCACTGGTGTGACACTGTGCCCTGGCAGGCCCTGAAATGCACACGTGTGAAGGAAACTGACTTCTATTATTTCACAGTCAAATTTCTATTTTTTTTTTAAATGTACACTACTGTTACACCAGATATGAGTTTCACTGGTGTGACACTGTGACCTGGCAGGCCCTGAAACGCACACGTGTGAAGGAAACTGACTGCTATTATTTCACAGTCAAATTTCTAGTTTTTTTTTTAAATGTACACTACTGTTACACCAGATATGAGTTGCACTGGTGTGACACTGTGCCCTGTCAGGCCCTGAAATGTACAAGTGTGAAGGAAACTGACTGCTATTATTTCACAGTCAAATTTCTAGTTTTTTTTTTAAATGTACACCAGATATGAGTTGCACTGGTGTGACACTGTGCCCTGGCAGGCCCTGAAACGCACACGTGTGAAGGAAACTGACTGCTAATATTTCACAGTCAAATTTCTGTTTTTTTTTTTAAATGTACACTACTGTTACACCAGATATGAGTTGCACTGGTGTGACACTGTGCCCTGGCAGGACCTGAAACGCACACGAGTGAAGGAAACTGACTGCTATTTTTTCACAGTCAAATTTCTAGTTTTTTTTTTTAATGTACACAACTGTTACACCAGATATGAGTTGCACTGGTGTGACATTGTGCCCTGGCAGGCCCTGAAACGCACACACGTGAAGGAAGCTGACTGCTATTATTTCACAGTCCAAAAAGTGTTTTTTTTTTAAATGTACACTACTGTTAAACCAGATATGAGTTGCACTGGTGTGACATTGTGCCCTGGCAGGCCCTGAAACGCACACACGTGAAGGAAACTGACTGCTATTATTTCACAGTCCAAAAAGTGTTTTTTTTTTAAATGTACACTACTGTTACACCAGATATGAGTTGCACTGGTGTGACATTGTGCCCTGGCAGGCCCTGAAACGCACACACGTGAAGGAAACTGACTGCTATTATTTCACAGTCAAATTTCTGTTTTTTTTTTAAATGTACACTACTGTTACACCAGATATGAGTTGCACTGGTGTGACACTGTGCCCTGACAGGCCCTGAAACGCACACGTGTGAAGGAAACTGACTTCTATTATTTCACAGTCAAATTTCTAGTTTTTTTTTAAATGTACACTACTGTTACACCAGATATGAGTTGCACTGGTGTGACACTGTGACCTGGCAGGCCCTGAAACGCACACGTGTGAAGAAAACTGACTGCTATTATTTCACAGTCAAATTTCTAGTTTTTTTTTTAAATGTACACTACTGTTACACCAGATATGAGTTGCACTGGTGTGACACTGTGCCCTGGCAGGCCCTGAAATGTACACGTGTGAAGGAAACTGACTGCTATTATTTCACAGTCAAATTTCTAGTTTTTTTTTTAAATGTACACTACTGATACACCAGATATGAGTTGCACTGGTGTGACACTGTGCCCTGGCAGGCCCTGAAACGCACACGTGTGAAGGAAACTGACTTCTATTATTTCACAGTCAAATTTCTATTTTTTTTTTAAATGTACACTACTGTTACACCAGATATGAGTTGCACTGGTGTGACACGGTGATCTGGCAGGCCCTGAAACGCACACGTGTGAAGAAAACTGACTGCTATTATTTCACAGTCAAATTTCTAGTTTTTTTTTTAAATGTACACTACTGTTACACCAGATATGAGTTGCACTGGTGTGACACTGTGCCCTGGCAGGCCCTGAAATGTACACGTGTGAAGGAAACTGACTGCTATTATTTCACAGTCAAATTTCTAGTTTTTTTTTTAAATGTACACTACTGATACACCAGATATGAGTTGCACTGGTGTGACACTGTGCCCTGGCAGGCCCTGAAATGCACACGTGTGAAGGAAACTGACTTCTATTATTTCACAGTCAAATTTCTATTTTTTTTTTAAATGTACACTACTGTTACACCAGATATGAGTTTCACTGGTGTGACACTGTGACCTGGCAGGCCCTGAAACGCACACGTGTGAAGGAAACTGACTGCTATTATTTCACAGTCAAATTTCTAGTTTTTTTTTTAAATGTACACTACTGTTACACCAGATATGAGTTGCACTGGTGTGACACTGTGCCCTGTCAGGCCCTGAAATGTACAAGTGTGAAGGAAACTGACTGCTATTATTTCACAGTCAAATTTCTAGTTTTTTTTTTAAATGTACACCAGATATGAGTTGCACTGGTGTGACACTGTGCCCTGGCAGGCCCTGAAACGCACACGTGTGAAGGAAACTGACTGCTAATATTTCACAGTCAAATTTCTGTTTTTTTTTTTAAATGTACACTACTGTTACACCAGATATGAGTTGCACTGGTGTGACACTGTGCCCTGGCAGGACCTGAAACGCACACGAGTGAAGGAAACTGACTGCTATTTTTTCACAGTCAAATTTCTAGTTTTTTTTTTTAATGTACACAACTGTTACACCAGATATGAGTTGCACTGGTGTGACATTGTGCCCTGGCAGGCCCTGAAACGCACACACGTGAAGGAAGCTGACTGCTATTATTTCACAGTCCAAAAAGTGTTTTTTTTTTAAATGTACACTACTGTTAAACCAGATATGAGTTGCACTGGTGTGACATTGTGCCCTGGCAGGCCCTGAAACGCACACACGTGAAGGAAACTGACTGCTATTATTTCACAGTCCAAAAAGTGTTTTTTTTTTAAATGTACACTACTGTTACACCAGATATGAGTTGCACTGGTGTGACATTGTGCCCTGGCAGGCCCTGAAACGCACACACGTGAAGGAAACTGACTGCTATTATTTCACAGTCAAATTTCTGTTTTTTTTTTAAATGTACACTACTGTTACACCAGATATGAGTTGCACTGGTGTGACACTGTGCCCTGACAGGCCCTGAAACGCACACGTGTGAAGGAAACTGACTTCTATTATTTCACAGTCAAATTTCTAGTTTTTTTTTAAATGTACACTACTGTTACACCAGATATGAGTTGCACTGGTGTGACACTGTGACCTGGCAGGCCCTGAAACGCACACGTGTGAAGAAAACTGACTGCTATTATTTCACAGTCAAATTTCTAGTTTTTTTTTTAAATGTACACTACTGTTACACCAGATATGAGTTGCACTGGTGTGACACTGTGCCCTGGCAGGCCCTGAAATGTACACGTGTGAAGGAAACTGACTGCTATTATTTCACAGTCAAATTTCTAGTTTTTTTTTTAAATGTACACTACTGATACACCAGATATGAGTTGCACTGGTGTGACACTGTGCCCTGGCAGGCCCTGAAACGCACACGTGTGAAGGAAACTGACTTCTATTATTTCACAGTCAAATTTCTATTTTTTTTTTAAATGTACACTACTGTTACACCAGATATGAGTTGCACTGGTGTGACACTGTGACCTGGCAGGCCCTGAAACGCACACGTGTGAAGGAAACTGACTGCTATTATTTCACAGTCAAATTTCTAGTTTTTTTTTAAAATGTACACTACTGTTACACCAGATATGAGTTGCACTGGTGTGACACTGTGCCCTGGCAGGCCCTGAAATGTACAAGTGTGAAGGAAACTGACTGCTATTATTTCACAGTCAAATTTCTAGTTTTTTTTTTAAAATGTACACCAGATATGAGTTGCACTGGTGTGACACTGTGCCCTGGCAGGCCCTGAAACACACACGTGTGAAGGAAACTGACTGCTAATATTTCACAGTCAAATTTCTGTTTTTTTTTTTTAAATGTACACTACTGTTACACCAGATATGAGTTGCACTGGTGTGACACTGTGCCCTGGCAGGACCTGAAACGCACACGAGTGAAGGAAACTGACTGCTATTTTTTCACAGTTAAATTTCTAGTTTTTTTTTTTAATGTACACAACTGTTACACCAGATATGAGTTGCACTGGTGTGACATTGTGCCCTGGCAGGCCCTGAAACGCACACACGTGAAGGAAGCTGACTGCTATTATTTCACAGTCAAAAAAGTGTTTTTTTTTTAAATGTACACTACTGTTAAACCAGATATGAGTTGCACTGGTGTGACATTGTGCCCTGGCAGGCCCTGAAACGCACACACGTGAAGGAAACTGACTGCTATTATTTCACAGTCCAAAAAGTTTTTTTTTTTTAAATGTACACTACTGTTACACCAGATATGAGTTGCACTGGTGTGACACTGTGCCCTGGCAGGCGCTGAAACGCACACGTGTGAAGGAAACTGACTGCTATTATTTCACAGTCAAATTTCTGTTTTTTTTTTAAATGTACACTACTGTTACACTAGATATGAGTTGCACTGGTGTGACACTGTGCCCTGGCAGGCCCTGAAACGCACACACGTGAAGGAAACTGACTGCTATTATTTCACAGTCAAAAAAGTGTTTTTTTTTTAAATGTACACTACTGTTAAACCAGATATGAGTTGCACTGGTGTGACACTGTGCCCTTGCAGGCCCTGAAACGCACACGTGTGAAGGAAACTGACTGCTATTATTTCACAGTCAAATTTCTAGTTTTTTTTTTAAATGTACACTACTGTTCAGGGCCGGACTGGCCTACCGGGATACCAGGAAAATTCCCGGTAGGCCGCCTAACGTGGGGCCGCTTTAATTCGGCCGGCCTCACCACTTTAATTTCGGCCGGCCGCACCACTTTAATTTCGGCCGGCCGCACCACTTTAATTTCGGCCGGCCGCACCACTTTAATTTCGGCCGTCCGCACCACTTTAATTTCGGCCGGCCGCAACACTTTAATTTCGGCCGGCCGCACCACTTTAATTTCGGCCGGCCGCACCACTTTAATTTCGGTCGGCCGCACCACTTTAATTTCGGCCGGCCGCACCACTATAATTTCGGCCGGCCGCGGCCCTTTAAGAAATTCGCCCAGCCACGCCAGAGCCTGCTGAGCGGAAGAGGGATAGGAAGGTGACGAAGATTCCGGTGCGGGCAGCCTGAGAGGAAGCTGCTGGACTGCAGGTTAAGGTATGTGAGTGAGTGTCAGAGTGTAAGTGTGTGCCTGAGTGGCATAGTGCAAGTGTCTGAGTGGCAGTGTGCAAGTGTCTGAGTGGCAGTGTGCAAGTGTCTGAGTGGCAGAGTGCAAGTGTCTGAGTGGCAGTGTGCAAGTGTCTGATTGGCAGAGTGCAAGTGTCTGATTGGCAGTGTCTGAGTGGCAGAGTGCAAGTGTCTGAGTGGCAGTGTGCAAGTGTCTGAGTGGCAGTGTCTGAGTGGCAGTGTGCAAGTGTCTGAGTGGCAGCGTGCAAGTGTCTGAGTGGCAGAGTGCAAGTGTCTGAGTGGCAGTGTGCAAGTGTCTGAGTGGCAGTGTGCAAGTGTCTGATTGGCAGAGTGCAAGTGTCTGAGTGGCAGCGTGCAAGTGTCTGATAGGCAGAGTGCAAGTGTCTGATTGGCAGAGTGCAAGTGTCTGATTGGCAGAGTGCAAGTGTCTGAGTGGCAGTGTGCAAGTGCCTGAGTGGCAGAGTGCAAGTGTCTGATTGGCAGAGTGCAAGTGTCTGAGTGGCAGAGTGCAAGTGTCTGAGTGGCAGAGTGCAAGTGTCTGAGTGGCAGAGTGTAAGCATATAGAGGTATTTGTGTACTATTTGATTAAAAAAGCATATGACCACAATGGCTCAGGGGCACTTCTGGGTGAGCATAATAACGAGTACAAATAATACCTTCAAGAGAAGGAAATGGAAGCATGACACTTTGGCTACTATTCGTCAGTTGCAAATTGAGTTTAATATTTTCTTCTTTACATTGTGCCTAACTCCATAATGTCTTTAATTGCTTGGGATGGGTGAGGGGCTTGTATAACGGTCTCACAGGAAAACCAAAGTTATGTATAAAGATGATGCACTTTTTTACTCACTTTTTCACCCCAATGCAACGTGCAATTAAAAACACCAATAGGCTAAAGGCACATTTATATGCAGGTGATGCTGTTACCTAGCTGCACTATGGCTCTAACTGCTCTAACTGCTCCAGTGTGTGCTAGCGAGGTAAAGTGACAGCCCATCTCACTCATCTCAGACATGCATCTCACTTTCAACCTTATTGAACAAAACGGAAGTCTTAATTGCTGAATATATGTATTTTTTATTTAATGTGTAAAATATCATAACAGTTGCCCTTTAAATTTGTCTTTGGTGCCTCCTAATTATGAATGTGTGAGTGGCAGAGTGCAGTGGCAAATTAATTGGCAAATTGACTGTATCATATTAATGGTAAAACGATACTGGCATATTAATGGCAAAATACTGGCAAATTGTCTGTGGCATATTAACGGCACAATAATGCTGGCATATAAATGGCAAAATGATACTGGCATATTAATAGGCAAATTAGCTGTGGCATATTAACTGGCAAAATGATACTGGCATATTAATAGACAAACTAACACTGGCATAGTGCTGTCAAAATTATACTGGCATATTAATGGGCAAATTGGCTGTGGCATATTAATGACAAAATAATACTGACATAAAAATAGGCAAATCGACTGTGGCATATTAATGGTAAAAAATTACTGGAATATTAATGGCAAAATAATACTGGCAAATTGGCTGTGGCATATAAATGGCAAAATAATACCGGCATATTAATGGGCAAAATAATACTGGCATATTAATAGACAAATTAACACTGACATATTAATATACATAATACCTGTGGCATATTAATGGGTAAATTTGCTGTGAAGTCTGGGTGCTGGGGTAAATTCTTGGACAAGTCATGGGTGCTGGGGTAAGTCCTGTGAGTGCAGTCTGGGTGCTGGGGTAAGTCAATATATCCACCCAGTATGTACACAAGATTATAGCTCACACAATGCCCTGATTATATATAGCCCTGCACAGGGCAATTCATGTAACCTTGTGTACATACATGTGGCTATGTGTTTCCCTGTGCATGGGGTACATATCAGGGCAGTATGTTCGCTATAACCTTGTTTACATACTGGGGGCATATATTGATATTTATAGATAACATTATCTATGATAATAATCTCTTCAAATGTGCTTTAAAATGCATGGCTTGCCCTTCTATGATCAAGAAAATAAATACGCAATTCTATGGGACTGGTATAGTGACGTAATGCTATGGGGCTGGTATACTAATATTTCCAGGGCTGGTTTTTATTTCCCAGTCCGGCCCTGCTACTGTTACACCAGATATCAGTTGCACTGGTGTGACATTGTGCCCTGGCAGGCCCTGAAACGCACACACGTGAAGGAAACTGACTGCTATTATTTCACAGTTCAAAAAGTGTTTTTTTTTTAAATGTACACTACTGTTAAACCAGATATGAGTTGCACTGGTGGGACACTGTGTCTGGCAGGCCCTGAAACGCACACGTGTGAAGGAAACTGACTGCTATTATTTCACAGTCAAATTTCTAGTTTTTTTTTTAATGTACACAACTGTTACACCAGATATGAGTTGCACTGGTGTGACATTGTGCCCTGGCAGGCCCTGAAACGCACACACGTGAAGGAAACTGACTGCTATTATTTCACAGTCAAAAAAGTGTTTTTTTTTTAAATGTACACTACTGTTAAACCAGATATGAGTTGCAGTGGTGTGACATTGTGCCCTGGCAGGCCCTGAAAAGCACACACGTGAAGGAAACTGACTGCTATTATTTCACAGTCTAATTTCTAGTTTTTTTTTTAAATGTACACTACTGTTACACCAGATATGAGTTGCACTGGTGTGACACTGTGCCCTGGCAGGCCCTGAAACGCACACGTGTGAAGGAAACTGACTGCTATTATTTCACAGTCAAATTTCTGTTTTTTTTTTAAATGTACACTACTGTTACACCAGATATGAGTTGCACTGGTGTGACACTGTGCCCTGGTAGGCCCTGAAACGCACACGCGTTAAGGAAACTGACTGCTATTATTTCACAGTCAAATTTCTAGTATTTTTTTTAAATGTACACTACTGTTAAACCAGATATGAGTTGCACTGGTGTGACACTGTGCCCTGGCAGGCCCTGAAACGCACACGTGTGAAGGAAACTGACTGCTATTATTTCACAGTCAAATTTCTAGTTTTTTTTTTTAAATGTACACTACTGTTACACCAGATATGAGTTGCACTGGTGTGACACTGTGCCCTGGCAGGCCCTGAAATGCACACGTGTAAAGGAAACTGACTGCTATTATTTCACAGTCAAATTTCTATTTTTTTTTTTAAATGTACACTACTGTTACACCAGATATGAGTTGCACTGGTGTGACACTGTGCCCTGGCAGGACCTGAAACGCACACGCGTGAAAGAAAATGACTGCTATTATTTCACAGTCAAAAAAGTGTTTTTTTTTTTAAATGTACACTACTGTTAAACCAGATATGAGTTGCACTGGTGGGACACTGTGCCCTGGCAGGCCCTGAAACGCACACGTGTGAAGGAAACTGACTGCTATTATTTCACAGTCAAATTTCTATTTTTTTTTTTTTTAAAGTACACTACTGTTACACCAGATATGAGTTGCACTGGTGTGACACTATGCCCTGGCAGGCCCTGAAATGCACACGTGTGAAGGAAACTGACTGCTATTATTTCACAGTCAAATTTCTAGTTTTTTTTTTAAATGTACACTACTGTTACACCAGATATGAGTTGCACTGGTGTGACAATGTGCCCTGGCAGGCCCTGAAACGCACACGTGTGAAGGAAACTGACTGCTATTATTTCACAGTCAAATTTCAGTTTTTTTTTTAAATGTACACTACTGTTACACCAGATATGAGTTTCACTGGTGTGACACTGTGCCCTGGTAGGCCCTGAAACGCACACGCGTGAAGGAAACTGACTGCTATTATTTCACAGTCAAATTTCTAGTATTTTTTTTAATGTACACAACTGTTACACCAGATATGAGTTGCACTGGTGTGACATTGTGCCCTGTCAGGCCCTGAAACGCACACACGTGAAGGAAACTGACTGCTATTATTTCACAGTCAAAAAAGTGTTGTTTTTTTTAAATGTACACTACTGTTAAACCAGATATGAGTTGCACTGGTGTGACATTGTGCCCTGGCAGGCCCTGAAACGCACACACGTGAAGGAAACTGACTGCTATTATTTCACAGTCAAAAAAGTGTTTTTTTTTTAAATGTACACTACTGTTAAACCAGATATGAGTTGCACTGGTGTGACATTGTGCCCTGGCAGGCCCTGAAACGCACACACGTGAAGGAAACTGACTGCTATTACTTCACAGTCCAAAAAGTGTTTTTTTTTTAAATGTACACTACTGTTACACCAGATATGAGTTGCACTGGTGTGACACTGTGCCCTGGCAGGCGCTGAAACGCACACGTGTGAAGGAAACTGACTGCTATTATTTCGCAGTCAAATTTCTTTTTTTTTTTTTAAATGTACACCACTGTTACACTAGATATGAGTTGCACTGGTGTGACACTGTGCCCTGGCTGGCCCTGAAACGCACACGCGTGAAGGAAACTGACTGCTATTATTTCACAGTCAAATTTCTAGTTTTTTTTTTTAATGTACACAACTGTTACACCAGATATGAGTTGCACTGGTGTGACATTGTGCCCTGGCAGGCCCTGAAACGCACACACGTGAAGGAAACTGACTGCTATTATTTCACAGTCAAATTTCTGTTTTTTTTTTCAAATGTACACTACTGTTACACCAGATATGAGTTGCACTGGTGTGACACTGTGCCCTGACAGGCCCTGAAACGCACACGTGTGAAGGAAACTGACTGCTATTATTTCACAGTCAAATTTCTAGTTTTTTTTTTTAATGTACACAACTGTTACACCAGATATGAGTTGCACTGGTGTGACACGGTGACCTGGCAGGCCCTGAAACGCACACGTGTGAAGAAAACTGACTGCTATTATTTCACAGTCAAATTTCTAGTTTTTTTTTTAAATGTACACTACTGTTACACCAGATATGAGTTGCACTGGTGTGACACTGTGCCCTGGCAGGCCCTGAAATGTACACGTGTGAAGGAAACTGACTGCTATTATTTCACAGTCAAATTTCTAGTTTTTTTTTTAAATGTACACTACTGATACACCAGATATGAGTTGCACTGGTGTGACACTGTGCCCTGGCAGGCCCTGAAACGCACACGTGTGAAGGAAACTGACTTCTATTATTTCACAGTCAAATTTCTAGTTTTTTTTTTAAATGTACACTACTGATACACCAGATATGAGTTGCACTGGTGTGACATTGTGCCCTGGCAGGCCCTGAAACGCACACACGTGAAGGAAGCTGACTGCTATTATTTCACAGTCCAAAAAGTGTTTTTTTTTTAAATGTACACTACTGTTAAACCAGATATGAGTTGCACTGGTGTGACATTGTGCCCTGGCAGGCCCTGAAACGCACACACGTGAAGGAAACTGACTGCTATTATTTCACAGTCCAAAAAGTGTTTTTTTTTTAAATGTACACTACTGTTACACCAGATATGAGTTGCACTGGTGTGACACTGTGCCCTGACAGGCCCTGAAACGCACACGTGTGAAGGAAACTGACTTCTATTATTTCACAGTCAAATTTCTACTTTTTTTTTAAATGTACACCACTGTTACACCAGATATGAGTTGCACTGGTGTGACACTGTGACCTGGCAGGCCCTGAAACGCACACGTGTGAAGAAAACTGACTGCTATTATTTCACAGTCAAATTTCTAGATTTTTTTTTAAATGTACACTACTGTTACACCAGATATGAGTTGCACTGGTGTGACACTGTGCCCTGGCAGGCCCTGAAATGTACACGTGTGAAGGAAACTGACTGCTATTATTTCACAGTCAAATTTCTAGTTTTTTTTTTAAATGTACACTACTGATACACCAGATATGAGTTGCACTGGTGTGACACTGTGCCCTGGCAGGGCCTGAAACGCACACGTGTGAAGGAAACTGACTTCTATTATTTCACAGTCAAATTTCTATTTTTTTTTTAAATGTACACTACTGTTACACCAGATATGAGTTGCACTGGTGTGACACTGTGACCTGGCAGGCCCTGAAAAGCACACGTGTGAAGGAAACTGACTGCTATTATTTCACAGTCAAATTTCTAGTTTTTTTTTAAAATGTACACTACTGTTACACCAGATATGAGTTGCACTGGTGTGACACTGTGCCCTGGCAGGCCCTGAAATGTACAAGTGTGAAGGAAACTGACTGCTATTATTTCACAGTCAAATTTCTAGTTTTGTTTTTTAAATGTACACCAGATATGAGTTGCACTGGTGTGACACTGTGCCCTGGCAGGCCCTGAAACGCACACGTGTGAAGGAAACTGACTGCTAATATTTCACAGTCAAATTTCTGTTTTTTTTTTTTAAATGTACACTACTGTTACTCCAGATATGAGTTGCACTGGTGTGACACTGTGCCCTGGCAGGACCTGAAACGCACACGAGTGAAGGAAACTGACTGCTATTTTTTCACAGTCAAATTTCTAGTTTTTTTTTTTAATGTACACAACTGTTACACCAGATATGAGTTGCACTGGTGTGACATTGTGCCCTGGCAGGCCCTGAAACGCACACACGTGAAGGAAGCTGACTGCTATTATTTCACAGTCAAAAAAGTGTTTTTTTTTTAAATGTACACTACTGTTAAACCAGATATGAGTTGCACTGGTGTGACATTGTGCCCTGGCAGGCCCTGAAACGCAAACACGTGAAGGAAACTGACTGCTATTATTTCACAGTCCAAAAAGTTTTTTTTTTTTAAATGTACACTACTGTTACACCAGATATGAGTTGCACTGGTGTGACACTGTGCCCTGGCAGGCGCTGAAACGCACACGTGTGAAGGAAACTGACTGCTATTATTTCACAGTCAAATTTCTGTTTTTTTTTTAAATGTACACTACTGTTACACTAGATATGAGTTGCACTGGTGTGACACTGTGCCCTGGCAGGCCCTGAAACGCACACACGTGAAGGAAACTGACTGCTATTATTTCACAGTCAAAAAAGTGTTTTTTTTTTTAAATGTACACTACTGTTAAACCAGATATGAGTTGCACTGGTGTGACACTGTGCCCTTGCAGGCCCTGAAACGCACACGTGTGAAGGAAACTGACTGCTATTATTTCACAGTCAAATTTCTAGTTTTTTTTTTAAATGTACACTACTGTTCAGGGCCGGACTGGCCTACCGGGATACCGGGAAAATTCCCGGTAGGCCGCCTAACGTGGGGCCGCTTTAATTCGGCCGGCCTCACCACTTTAATTTCGGCCGGCCGCACCACTTTAATTTCGGCCGGCCGCACCACTTTAATTTCGGCCGGCCGCAACACTTTAATTTCGGCCGGCCGCACCACTTTAATTTCGGCCGGCCGCACCACTTTAATTTCGGTCGGCCGCACCACTTTAATTTCGGCCGGCCGCACCACTTTAATTTCGGCCGGCCGCGGCCCTTTAAGAAATTCGGCCAGCCACGCCAGAGCCTGCTGAGCGGAAGAGGGATAGGAAGGTGACGAAGATTCCGGTGCGGGCAGCCTGAGAGGAAGCTGCTGGACTGCAGGTTAAGGTATGTGAGTGAGTGTCAGAGTGTAAGTGTGTGAGTGAGTGTCAAAGTGTAAGTGTGTGCCTGAGTGGCATAGTGCAAGTGTCTGAGTGGCAGTGTGCAAGTGTCTGAGTGGCAGTGTGCAAGTGTCTGAGTGGCAGAGTGCAAGTGTCTGAGTGGCAGTGTGCAAGTGTCTGATTGGCAGAGTGCAAGTGTCTGATTGGTAGTGTCTGAGTGGCAGAGTGCAAGTGTCTGAGTGGCAGTGTGCAAGTGTCTGAGTGGCAGTGTCTGAGTGGCAGTGTGCAAGTGTCTGAGTGGCAGCGTGCAAGTGTCTGAGTGGCAGCGTGCAAGTGTCTGAGTGGCAGAGTGCAAGTGTCTGAGTGGCAGTGTGCAAGTGTCTGAGTGGCAGTGTGCAAGTGTCTGATTGGCAGAGTGCAAGTATCTGAGTGGCAGCGTGCAAGTGTCTGATTGGCAGAGTGCAAGTGTCTGATTGGCAGAGTGCAAGTGTCTGATTGGCAGAGTGCAAGTGTCTGAGTGGCAGTGTGCAAGTGCCTGAGTGGCAGAGTGCAAGTGTCTGATTGGCAGAGTGCGAGTGTCTGAGTGGCAGAGTGCAAGTGTCTGAGTGGCAGAGTGCAAGTGTCTGAGTGGCAGAGTGTAGGCATATAGAGGTATTTGTGTACTATTTGATTAAAAAAGCATATGACCACAATGGCTCAGGGGCACTTCTGGGTGAGCATAATAACGAGTACAAATAATACCTTCAAGAGAAGGAAATGGAAGCATGACACTTTGGCTACTATTCGTCAGTTGCAAATTGAGTTTAATATTTTCTTCTTTACATTGTGCCTAACTCCATAATGTCTTTAATTGCTTGGGATGGGTGAGGGGCTTGTATAACGGTCTCACAGGAAAACCAAAGTTATGTATAAAGATGATGCACTTTTTTACTCACTTTTTCACCCCAATGCAACGTGCAATTAAAAACACCAATAGGCTAAAGGCACATTTATATGCAGGTGATGCTGTTACCTAGCTGCACTATGGCTCTAACTGCTCTAACTGCTCCAGTGTGTGCTAGCGAGGTAAAGTGACAGCCCATCTCACTCATCTCAGACATGCATCTCACTTTCAACCTTATTGAACAAAACGGAAGTCTTAATTGCTGAATATATGTATTTTTTATTTAATGTGTAAAATATCATAACAGTTGCCCTTTAAATTTGTCTGTGATGCCTCCTAATTATGAATGTGTGAGTGGCAGAGTGCAGTGGCAAATTAATTGGCAAATTGACTGTATCATATTAATGGTAAAACGATACTGGCATATTAATGGCAAAATACTGGCAAATTGTCTGTGGCATATTAACGGCACAATAATGCTGGCATATAAATGGCAAAATGATACTGGCATATTAATAGGCAAATTAGCTGTGGCATATTAACTGGCAAAATGATACTGGCATATTAATAGACAAACTAACACTGGCATAGTGCTGTCAAAATTATACTGGCATATTAATGGGCAAATTGGCAGTGGCATATTAATGACAAAATAATACTGACATAAAAATAGGCAAATCGACTGTGGCATATTAATGGTAAAAAATTACTGGAATATTAATGGCAAAATAATACTGGCAAATTGGCTGTGGCATATAAATGGCAAAATAATACCGGCATATTAATGGGCAAAATAATACTGGCATATTAATAGACAAATTAACACTGACATATTAATATACATAATACCTGTGGCATATTAATGGGTAAATTTGCTGTGAAGTCTGGGTGCTGGGGTAAATTCTTGGACAAGTCATGGGTGCTGGGGTAAGTCCTGTGAGTGCAGTCTGGGTGCTGGGGTAAGTCAATATATCCACCCAGTATGTACACAAGATTATAGCTCACACAATGCCCTGATTATATATAGCCCTGCACAGGGCAATTCATGTAACCTTGTGTACATACATGTGGCTATGTGTTTCCCTGTGCATGGGGTACATATCAGGGCAGTATGTTCGCTATAACCTTGTTTACATACTGGGGGCATATATTGATATTTATAGATAACATTATCTATGATAATACTCTCTTCAAATGTGCTTTAAAATGCATGGCTTGCCCTTCTATGATCAAGAAAATAAATACGCAATTCTATGGGACTGGTATAGTGACGTAATGCTATGGGGCTGGTATACTAATATTTCCAGGGCTGGTTTTTATTTCCCAGTCCGGCCCTGCTACTGTTACACCAGATATCAGTTGCACTGGTGTGACATTGTGCCCTGGCAGGCCCTGAAACGCACACACGTGAAGGAAACTGACTGCTATTATTTCACAGTTCAAAAAGTGTTTTTTTTTTAAATGTACACTACTGTTAAACCAGATATGAGTTGCACTGGTGGGACACAGTGTCTGGCAGGCCCTGAAACGCACACGTGTGAAGGAAACTGACTGCTATTATTTCACAGTCAAATTTCTAGTTTTTTTTTTTTATGTACACAACTGTTACACCAGATATGAGTTGCACTGGTGTGACATTGTGCCCTGGCAGGCCCTGAAACGCACACACGTGAAGGAAACTGACTGCTATTATTTCACAGTCAAAAAAGTGTTTTTTTTTTAAATGTACACTACTGTTAAACCAGATATGAGTTGCAGTGGTGTGACATTGTGCCCTGGCAGGCCCTGAAAAGCACACACGTGAAGGAAACTGACTGCTATTATTTCACAGTCTAATTTCTAGTTTTTTTTTTAAATGTACACTACTGTTACACCAGATATGAGTTGCACTGGTGTGACACTGTGCCCTGGCAGGCCCTGAAACGCACACGTGTGAAGGAAACTGACTGCTATTATTTCACAGTCAAATTTCTGTTTTTTTTTTAAATGTACACTACTGTTACACCAGATATGAGTTGCACTGGTGTGACACTGTGCCCTGGTAGGCCCTGAAACGCACACGCGTTAAGGAAACTGACTGCTATTATTTCACAGTCAAATTTCTAGTATTTTTTTTAAATGTACACTACTGTTAAACCAGATATGAGTTGCACTGGTGTGACACTGTGCCCTGGCAGGCCCTGAAACGCACACGTGTGAAGGAAACTGACTGCTATTATTTCACAGTCAAATTTCTAGTTTTTTTTTTTAAATGTACACTACTGTTACACCAGATATGAGTTGCACTGGTGTGACACTGTGCCCTGGCAGGCCCTGAAATGCACACGTGTAAAGGAAACTGACTGCTATTATTTCACAGTCAAATTTCTATTTTTTTTTTAAATGTACACTACTGTTACACCAGATATGAGTTGCACTGGTGTGACACTGTGCCCTGGCAGGACCTGAAACGCACACGCGTGAAGGAAACTGACTGCTATTATTTCACAGTCAAATTTCTATTTTTTTTTTTTTTTTTTTTTTAATGTACACAACTGTTACACCAGATATGAGTTCCACTGGTGTGACATTGTGCCCTGGCAGGCCCTGAAACGCACACACGTGAAGGAAACTGACTGCTATTATTTCACAGTCAAAAAAGTTTTTTTTTTTTAGATGTACACTACTGTTACACCAGATATGAGTTGCACTGGTGTGACACTTTGCCCTGGCAGGCCCTGAAACGCACACGTGTGAAGGAAACTGACTGCTATTATTTCACAGTCAAATTTCTGTTTTTTTTTTAAATGTACACTACTGTTACACCAGATATGAGTTGCACTGGTGTGACACTGTGCCCTGGCAGGACCTGAAACGCACACGCGTGAAGGAAACTGACTGCTATTATTTCACAGTCAAATTTCTAGTTTTTTTTTTTAATATACACAACTGTTACACCAGATATGAGTTGCACTGGTGTGACATTGTGCCCTGGCAGGCACTGAAACGCACACACGTGAAGGAAACTGGCTGCTATTATTTCACAGTCAAAAAAGTGTTTTTTTTTTAAATGTACACTACTGTTAAACCAGATATGAGTTGCACTGGTGTGACATTGTGCCCTGGCAGGCCCTGAAACGCACACACGTGAAGGAAACTGACTGCTATTATTTCACAGTCAAAAAAGTGTTTTTTTTTTTTTAAATGTACACTACTGTTAAACCAGATATGAGTTGCACTGGTGTGACACTGTGCCCTGGCAGGCCCTGAAACGCACACGTGTGAAGGAAACTGACTGCTATTATTTCACAGTCAAATTTCTAGTTTTTTTTTTTAAATGTACACTACTGTTACACCAGATATGAGTTGCACTGGTGTGACACTGTGCCCTGGCAGGCCCTGAAATGCACACGTGTAAAGGAAACTGATTGCTATTATTTCACAGTCAAATTTCTATTTTTTTTTTAAATGTACACTACTGTTACACCAGATATGAGTTGCACTGGTGTGACACTGTGCCCTGGCAGGACCTGAAACGCACACGCGTGAAGGAAACTGACTGCTATTATTTCACAGTCAAATTTCTAGTTTTTTTTTTAATGTACACAACTGTTACACCAGATATGAGTTCCACTGGTGTGACATTGTGCCCTGGCAGGCCCTGAAACGCACACACGTGAAGGAAACTGACTGCTATTATTTCACAGTCAAAAAAGTTTTTTTTTTTTAGATGTACACTACTGTTACACCAGATATGAGTTGCACTGGTGTGACACTTTGCCCTGGCAGGCCCTGAAACGCACACGTGTGAAGGAAACTGACTGCTATTATTTCACAGTCAAATTTCTGTTTTTTTTTTAAATGTACACTACTGTTACACCAGATATGAGTTGCACTGGTGTGACACTGTGCCCTGGCAGGACCTGAAACGCACACGCGTGAAGGAAACTGACTGCTATTATTTCACAGTCAAATTTCTAGTTTTTTTTTTTAATATACACAACTGTTACACCAGATATGAGTTGCACTGGTGTGACATTGTGCCCTGGCAGGCACTGAAACGCACACACGTGAAGGAAACTGGCTGCTATTATTTCACAGTCAAAAAAGTGTTTTTTTTTTAAATGTACACTACTGTTAAACCAGATATGAGTTGCACTGGTGTGACATTGTGCCCTGGCAGGCCCTGAAACGCACACGTGTGAAGGAAACTGACTGCTATTATTTCACTGTCAAATTTCTAGTTTTTTTTTTTAAATGTACACTACTGTTACACCAGATATGAGTTGCACTGGTGTGACACTGTGCCCTGGCAGGCCCTGAAACGCACACGTGTGAAGGAAACTGACTGCTATTATTTCACAGTCAAATTTCTGTTTTTTTTTTAAATGTACATTACTGTTACACCAGATATGAGTTGCACTGGTGTGACACTGTGCCCTGGCAGGACCTGAAACGCACACGAGTGAAGGAAACTGACTGCTATTATTTCACAGTCAAATTTCTAGTTTTTTTTTTTTATGTACACAACTGTTACACCAGATATGAGTTGCACTGGTGTGACATTGTGCCCTGGCAGGCCCTGAAACGCACACACGTGAAGGAAGCTGACTGCTATTATTTCACAGTCAAAAAAGTGTTTTTTTTTTAAATGTACACTACTGTTAAACCAGATATGAGTTGCTCTGGTGTGACATTGTGCCCTGGCAGGCCCTGAAACGCACACACGTGAAGGAAACTGACTGCTATTATTTCACAGTCCAAAAAGTGTTTTTTTTTTAAATGTACACTACTGTTAAACCAGATATGAGTTGCAGTGGTGTGACATTGTGCCCTGGCAGGCCCTGAAAAGCACACACGTGAAGGAAACTGACTGCTATTATTTCACAGTCTAATTTCTAGTTTTTTTTTTAAATGTACACTACTGTTACACCAGATATGAGTTGCACTGGTGTGACACTGTGCCCTGGCAGGCGCTGAAACGCACACGTGTGAAGGAAACTGACTGCTATTATTTCGCAGTCAAATTTCTTTTTTTTTTTTAAATGTACACCACTGTTACACTAGATATGAGTTGCACTGGTGTGACATTGTGCCCTGGCAGGCCCTGAAATGCACACGCGTGAAGGAAACTGACTGCTATTATTTCACAGTCAAATTTCTGTTTTTTTTTTAAATGTACACTACTGTTACACCAGATATGAGTTGCACTGGTGTGACACTGTGCCCTGGCAGGCCCTGAAATGCACACGTGTAAAGGAAACTGACTGCTATTATTTCACAGTCAAATTTCTATTTTTTTTTTAAATGTACACTACTGTTACACCAGATATGAGTTGCACTGGTGTGACACTGTGCCCTGGCAGGACCTGAAACGCACACGCGTGAAGGAAACTGACTGCTATTATTTCACAGTCAAATTTCTAGTTTTTTTTTTAATGTACACAACTGTTACACCAGATATGAGTTCCACTGGTGTGACATTGTGCCCTGGCAGGCCCTGAAACGCACACACGTGAAGGAAACTGACTGCTATTATTTCACAGTCAAAAAAGTTTTTTTTTTTTAGATGTACACTACTGTTACACCAGATATGAGTTGCACTGGTGTGACACGGTGACCTGGCAGGCCCTGAAACGCACACGTGTGAAGAAAACTGACTTCTATTATTTCACAGTCAAATTTCTATTTTTTTTTTAAATGTACACTACTGTTACACCAGATATGAGTTGCACTGGTGTGACACGGTGACCTGGCAGGCCCTGAAACACACACGTGTGAAGAAAACTGACTGCTATTATTTCACAGTCAAATTTCGAGTTTTTTTTTTAATGTACACAACTGTTACACCAGATATGAGTTCCACTGGTGTGACATTGTGCCCTGGCAGGCCCTGAAACGCACACACGTGAAGGAAACTGACTGCTATTATTTCACAGTCAAAAAAGTTTTTTTTTTTTAGATGTACACTACTGTTACACCAGATATGAGTTGCACTGGTGTGACACGGTGACCTGGCAGGCCCTGAAACGCACACGTGTGAAGAAAACTGACTTCTATTATTTCACAGTCAAATTTCTATTTTTTTTTTAAATGTACACTACTGTTACACCAGATATGAGTTGCACTGGTGTGACACGGTGACCTGGCAGGCCCTGAAACGCACACGTGTGAAGAAAACTGACTGCTATTATTTCACAGTCAAATTTCTAGTTTTTTTTTTAAATGTACACTACTGTTACACCAGATATGAGTTGCACTGGTGTGACACTGTGCCCTGGCAGGCCCTGAAATGTACACGTGTGAAGGAAACTGACTGCTATTATTTCACAGTCAAATTTCTAGTTTTTTTTTTAAATGTACACTACTGATACACCAGATATGAGTTGCACTGGTGTGACACTGTGCCCTGGCAGGCCCTGAAATGCACACGTGTGAAGGAAACTGACTTCTATTATTTCACAGTCAAATTTCTATTTTTTTTTTAAATGTACACTACTGTTACACCAGATATGAGTTTCACTGGTGTGACACTGTGACCTGGCAGGCCCTGAAACGCACACGTGTGAAGGAAACTGACTGCTATTATTTCACAGTCAAATTTCTAGTTTTTTTTTTAAATGTACACTACTGTTACACCAGATATGAGTTGCACTGGTGTGACACTGTGCCCTGTCAGGCCCTGAAATGTACAAGTGTGAAGGAAACTGACTGCTATTATTTCACAGTCAAATTTCTAGTTTTTTTTTTAAATGTACACCAGATATGAGTTGCACTGGTGTGACACTGTGCCCTGGCAGGCCCTGAAACGCACACGTGTGAAGGAAACTGACTGCTAATATTTCACAGTCAAATTTCTGTTTTTTTTTTTAAATGTACACTACTGTTACACCAGATATGAGTTGCACTGGTGTGACACTGTGCCCTGGCAGGACCTGAAACGCACACGAGTGAAGGAAACTGACTGCTATTTTTTCACAGTCAAATTTCTAGTTTTTTTTTTTAATGTACACAACTGTTACACCAGATATGAGTTGCACTGGTGTGACATTGTGCCCTGGCAGGCCCTGAAACGCACACACGTGAAGGAAGCTGACTGCTATTATTTCACAGTCCAAAAAGTGTTTTTTTTTTAAATGTACACTACTGTTAAACCAGATATGAGTTGCACTGGTGTGACATTGTGCCCTGGCAGGCCCTGAAACGCACACACGTGAAGGAAACTGACTGCTATTATTTCACAGTCCAAAAAGTGTTTTTTTTTTAAATGTACACTACTGTTACACCAGATATGAGTTGCACTGGTGTGACATTGTGCCCTGGCAGGCCCTGAAACGCACACACGTGAAGGAAACTGACTGCTATTACTTCACAGTCCAAAAAGTTTTTTTTTTTTAAATGTACACTACTGTTACACCAGATATGAGTTGCACTGGTGTGACACTGTGCCCTGGCAGGCGCTGAAACGCACACGTGTGAAGGAAACTGACTGCTATTATTTCGCAGTCAAATTTCTTTTTTTTTTTTTAAATGTACACCACTGTTACACTAGATATGAGTTGCACTGGTGTGACACTGTGCCCTGGCTGGCCCTGAAACGCACACGCGTGAAGGAAACTGACTGCTATTATTTCACAGTCAAATTTCTAGTTTTTTTTTTTAATGTACACAACTGTTACACCAGATATGAGTTGCACTGGTGTGACATTGTGCCCTGGCAGGCCCTGAAACGCACACACGTGAAGGAAACTGACTGCTATTATTTCACAGTCAAATTTCTGTTTTTTTTTCAAATGTACACTACTGTTACACCAGATATGAGTTGCACTGGTGTGACACTGTGCCCTGACAGGCCCTGAAACGCACACGTGTGAAGGAAACTGACTGCTATTATTTCACAGTCAAATTTCTAGTTTTTTTTTTTAATGTACACAACTGTTACACCAGATATGAGTTGCACTGGTGTGACACGGTGACCTGGCAGGCCCTGAAACGCACACGTGTGAAGAAAACTAACTGCTATTATTTCACAGTCAAATTTCTAGTTTTTTTTTTAAATGTACACTACTGTTACACCAGATATGAGTTGCACTGGTGTGACACTGTGCCCTGGCAGGCCCTGAAATGTACACGTGTGAAGGAAACTGACTGCTATTATTTCACAGTCAAATTTCTAGTTTTTTTTTTAAATGTACACTACTGATACACCAGATATGAGTTGCACTGGTGTGACACTGTGCCCTGGCAGGCCCTGAAACGCACACGTGTGAAGGAAACTGACTTCTATTATTTCACAGTCAAATTTCTAGTTTTTTTTTTAAATGTACACTACTGATACACCAGATATGAGTTGCACTGGTGTGACATTGTGCCCTGGCAGGCCCTGAAACGCACACACGTGAAGGAAGCTGACTGCTATTATTTCACAGTCCAAAAAGTGTTTTTTTTTTAAATGTACACTACTGTTAAACCAGATATGAGTTGCACTGGTGTGACATTGTGCCCTGGCAGGCCCTGAAACGCACACACGTGAAGGAAACTGACTGCTATTATTTCACAGTCCAAAAAGTGTTTTTTTTTTAAATGTACACTACTGTTACACCAGATATGAGTTGCACTGGTGTGACACTGTGCCCTGACAGGCCCTGAAACGCACACGTGTGAAGGAAACTGACTTCTATTATTTCACAGTCAAATTTCTACTTTTTTTTTAAATGTACACCACTGTTACACCAGATATGAGTTGCACTGGTGTGACACTGTGACCTGGCAGGCCCTGAAACGCACACGTGTGAAGAAAACTGACTGCTATTATTTCACAGTCAAATTTCTAGATTTTTTTTTAAATGTACACTACTGTTACACCAGATATGAGTTGCACTGGTGTGACACTGTGCCCTGGCAGGCCCTGAAATGTACACGTGTGAAGGAAACTGACTGCTATTATTTCACAGTCAAATTTCTAGTTTTTTTTTTAAATGTACACTACTGATACACCAGATATGAGTTGCACTGGTGTGACACTGTGCCCTGGCAGGGCCTGAAACGCACACGTGTGAAGGAAACTGACTTCTATTATTTCACAGTCAAATTTCTATTTTTTTTTTAAATGTACACTACTGTTACACCAGATATGAGTTGCACTGGTGTGACACTGTGACCTGGCAGGCCCTGAAAAGCACACGTGTGAAGGAAACTGACTGCTATTATTTCACAGTCAAATTTCTAGTTTTTTTTTAAAATGTACACTACTGTTACACCAGATATGAGTTGCACTGGTGTGACACTGTGCCCTGGCAGGCCCTGAAATGTACAAGTGTGAAGGAAACTGACTGCTATTATTTCACAGTCAAATTTCTAGTTTTTTTTTTAAATGTACACCAGATATGAGTTGCACTGGTGTGACACTGTGCCCTGGCAGGCCCTGAAACGCACACGTGTGAAGGAAACTGACTGCTAATATTTCACAGTCAAATTTCTGTTTTTTTTTTTTAAATGTACACTACTGTTACTCCAGATATGAGTTGCACTGGTGTGACACTGTGCCCTGGCAGGACCTGAAACGCACACGAGTGAAGGAAACTGACTGCTATTTTTTCACAGTCAAATTTCTAGTTTTTTTTTTTAATGTACACAACTGTTACACCAGATATGAGTTGCACTGGTGTGACATTGTGCCCTGGCAGGCCCTGAAACGCACACACGTGAAGGAAGCTGACTGCTATTATTTCACAGTCAAAAAAGTGTTTTTTTTTTAAATGTACACTACTGTTAAACCAGATATGAGTTGCACTGGTGTGACATTGTGCCCTGGCAGGCCCTGAAACGCAAACACGTGAAGGAAACTGACTGCTATTATTTCACAGTCCAAAAAGTTTTTTTTTTTTAAATGTACACTACTGTTACACCAGATATGAGTTGCACTGGTGTGACACTGTGCCCTGGCAGGCGCTGAAACGCACACGTGTGAAGGAAACTGACTGCTATTATTTCACAGTCAAATTTCTGTTTTTTTTTTAAATGTACACTACTGTTACACTAGATATGAGTTGCACTGGTGTGACACTGTGCCCTGGCAGGCCCTGAAACGCACACACGTGAAGGAAACTGACTGCTATTATTTCACAGTCAAAAAAGTGTTTTTTTTTTTAAATGTACACTACTGTTAAACCAGATATGAGTTGCACTGGTGTGACACTGTGCCCTTGCAGGCCCTGAAACGCACACGTGTGAAGGAAACTGACTGCTATTATTTCACAGTCAAATTTCTAGTTTTTTTTTTAAATGTACACTACTGTTCAGGGCCGGACTGGCCTACCGGGATACCGGGAAAATTCCCGGTAGGCCGCCTAACGTGGGGCCGCTTTAATTCGGCCGGCCTCACCACTTTAATTTCGGCCGGCCGCACCACTTTAATTTCGGCCGGCCGCACCACTTTAATTTCGGCCGGCCGCAACACTTTAATTTCGGCCGGCCGCACCACTTTAATTTCGGCCGGCCGCACCACTTTAATTTCGGTCGGCCGCACCACTTTAATTTCGGCCGGCCGCACCACTTTAATTTCGGCCGGCCGCGGCCCTTTAAGAAATTCGGCCAGCCACGCCAGAGCCTGCTGAGCGGAAGAGGGATAGGAAGGTGACGAAGATTCCGGTGCGGGCAGCCTGAGAGGAAGCTGCTGGACTGCAGGTTAAGGTATGTGAGTGAGTGTCAGAGTGTAAGTGTGTGAGTGAGTGTCAAAGTGTAAGTGTGTGCCTGAGTGGCATAGTGCAAGTGTCTGAGTGGCAGTGTGCAAGTGTCTGAGTGGCAGTGTGCAAGTGTCTGAGTGGCAGAGTGCAAGTGTCTGAGTGGCAGTGTGCAAGTGTCTGATTGGCAGAGTGCAAGTGTCTGATTGGTAGTGTCTGAGTGGCAGAGTGCAAGTGTCTGAGTGGCAGTGTGCAAGTGTCTGAGTGGCAGTGTCTGAGTGGCAGTGTGCAAGTGTCTGAGTGGCAGCGTGCAAGTGTCTGAGTGGCAGCGTGCAAGTGTCTGAGTGGCAGAGTGCAAGTGTCTGAGTGGCAGTGTGCAAGTGTCTGAGTGGCAGTGTGCAAGTGTCTGATTGGCAGAGTGCAAGTATCTGAGTGGCAGCGTGCAAGTGTCTGATTGGCAGAGTGCAAGTGTCTGATTGGCAGAGTGCAAGTGTCTGATTGGCAGAGTGCAAGTGTCTGAGTGGCAGTGTGCAAGTGCCTGAGTGGCAGAGTGCAAGTGTCTGATTGGCAGAGTGCGAGTGTCTGAGTGGCAGAGTGCAAGTGTCTGAGTGGCAGAGTGCAAGTGTCTGAGTGGCAGAGTGTAGGCATATAGAGGTATTTGTGTACTATTTGATTAAAAAAGCATATGACCACAATGGCTCAGGGGCACTTCTGGGTGAGCATAATAACGAGTACAAATAATACCTTCAAGAGAAGGAAATGGAAGCATGACACTTTGGCTACTATTCGTCAGTTGCAAATTGAGTTTAATATTTTCTTCTTTACATTGTGCCTAACTCCATAATGTCTTTAATTGCTTGGGATGGGTGAGGGGCTTGTATAACGGTCTCACAGGAAAACCAAAGTTATGTATAAAGATGATGCACTTTTTTACTCACTTTTTCACCCCAATGCAACGTGCAATTAAAAACACCAATAGGCTAAAGGCACATTTATATGCAGGTGATGCTGTTACCTAGCTGCACTATGGCTCTAACTGCTCTAACTGCTCCAGTGTGTGCTAGCGAGGTAAAGTGACAGCCCATCTCACTCATCTCAGACATGCATCTCACTTTCAACCTTATTGAACAAAACGGAAGTCTTAATTGCTGAATATATGTATTTTTTATTTAATGTGTAAAATATCATAACAGTTGCCCTTTAAATTTGTCTGTGATGCCTCCTAATTATGAATGTGTGAGTGGCAGAGTGCAGTGGCAAATTAATTGGCAAATTGACTGTATCATATTAATGGTAAAACGATACTGGCATATTAATGGCAAAATACTGGCAAATTGTCTGTGGCATATTAACGGCACAATAATGCTGGCATATAAATGGCAAAATGATACTGGCATATTAATAGGCAAATTAGCTGTGGCATATTAACTGGCAAAATGATACTGGCATATTAATAGACAAACTAACACTGGCATAGTGCTGTCAAAATTATACTGGCATATTAATGGGCAAATTGGCAGTGGCATATTAATGACAAAATAATACTGACATAAAAATAGGCAAATCGACTGTGGCATATTAATGGTAAAAAATTACTGGAATATTAATGGCAAAATAATACTGGCAAATTGGCTGTGGCATATAAATGGCAAAATAATACCGGCATATTAATGGGCAAAATAATACTGGCATATTAATAGACAAATTAACACTGACATATTAATATACATAATACCTGTGGCATATTAATGGGTAAATTTGCTGTGAAGTCTGGGTGCTGGGGTAAATTCTTGGACAAGTCATGGGTGCTGGGGTAAGTCCTGTGAGTGCAGTCTGGGTGCTGGGGTAAGTCAATATATCCACCCAGTATGTACACAAGATTATAGCTCACACAATGCCCTGATTATATATAGCCCTGCACAGGGCAATTCATGTAACCTTGTGTACATACATGTGGCTATGTGTTTCCCTGTGCATGGGGTACATATCAGGGCAGTATGTTCGCTATAACCTTGTTTACATACTGGGGGCATATATTGATATTTATAGATAACATTATCTATGATAATACTCTCTTCAAATGTGCTTTAAAATGCATGGCTTGCCCTTCTATGATCAAGAAAATAAATACGCAATTCTATGGGACTGGTATAGTGACGTAATGCTATGGGGCTGGTATACTAATATTTCCAGGGCTGGTTTTTATTTCCCAGTCCGGCCCTGCTACTGTTACACCAGATATCAGTTGCACTGGTGTGACATTGTGCCCTGGCAGGCCCTGAAACGCACACACGTGAAGGAAACTGACTGCTATTATTTCACAGTTCAAAAAGTGTTTTTTTTTTAAATGTACACTACTGTTAAACCAGATATGAGTTGCACTGGTGGGACACAGTGTCTGGCAGGCCCTGAAACGCACACGTGTGAAGGAAACTGACTGCTATTATTTCACAGTCAAATTTCTAGTTTTTTTTTTTTATGTACACAACTGTTACACCAGATATGAGTTGCACTGGTGTGACATTGTGCCCTGGCAGGCCCTGAAACGCACACACGTGAAGGAAACTGACTGCTATTATTTCACAGTCAAAAAAGTGTTTTTTTTTTAAATGTACACTACTGTTAAACCAGATATGAGTTGCAGTGGTGTGACATTGTGCCCTGGCAGGCCCTGAAAAGCACACACGTGAAGGAAACTGACTGCTATTATTTCACAGTCTAATTTCTAGTTTTTTTTTTAAATGTACACTACTGTTACACCAGATATGAGTTGCACTGGTGTGACACTGTGCCCTGGCAGGCCCTGAAACGCACACGTGTGAAGGAAACTGACTGCTATTATTTCACAGTCAAATTTCTGTTTTTTTTTTAAATGTACACTACTGTTACACCAGATATGAGTTGCACTGGTGTGACACTGTGCCCTGGTAGGCCCTGAAACGCACACGCGTTAAGGAAACTGACTGCTATTATTTCACAGTCAAATTTCTAGTATTTTTTTTAAATGTACACTACTGTTAAACCAGATATGAGTTGCACTGGTGTGACACTGTGCCCTGGCAGGCCCTGAAACGCACACGTGTGAAGGAAACTGACTGCTATTATTTCACAGTCAAATTTCTAGTTTTTTTTTTTAAATGTACACTACTGTTACACCAGATATGAGTTGCACTGGTGTGACACTGTGCCCTGGCAGGCCCTGAAATGCACACGTGTAAAGGAAACTGACTGCTATTATTTCACAGTCAAATTTCTATTTTTTTTTTAAATGTACACTACTGTTACACCAGATATGAGTTGCACTGGTGTGACACTGTGCCCTGGCAGGACCTGAAACGCACACGCGTGAAGGAAACTGACTGCTATTATTTCACAGTCAAATTTCTAGTTTTTTTTTTAATGTACACAACTGTTACACCAGATATGAGTTCCACTGGTGTGACATTGTGCCCTGGCAGGCCCTGAAACGCACACACGTGAAGGAAACTGACTGCTATTATTTCACAGTCAAAAAAGTTTTTTTTTTTTAGATGTACACTACTGTTACACCAGATATGAGTTGCACTGGTGTGACACTTTGCCCTGGCAGGCCCTGAAACGCACACGTGTGAAGGAAACTGACTGCTATTATTTCACAGTCAAATTTCTGTTTTTTTTTTAAATGTACACTACTGTTACACCAGATATGAGTTGCACTGGTGTGACACTGTGCCCTGGCAGGACCTGAAACGCACACGCGTGAAGGAAACTGACTGCTATTATTTCACAGTCAAATTTCTAGTTTTTTTTTTTAATATACACAACTGTTACACCAGATATGAGTTGCACTGGTGTGACATTGTGCCCTGGCAGGCACTGAAACGCACACACGTGAAGGAAACTGGCTGCTATTATTTCACAGTCAAAAAAGTGTTTTTTTTTTAAATGTACACTACTGTTAAACCAGATATGAGTTGCACTGGTGTGACATTGTGCCCTGGCAGGCACTGAAACGCACACACGTGAAGGAAACTGACTGCTATTATTTCACAGTCAAAAAAGTGTTTTTTTTTTTTTAAATGTACACTACTGTTAAACCAGATATGAGTTGCACTGGTGTGACACTGTGCCCTGGCAGGCCCTGAAACGCACACGTGTGAAGGAAACTGACTGCTATTATTTCACAGTCAAATTTCTAGTTTTTTTTTTTAAATGTACACTACTGTTACACCAGATATGAGTTGCACTGGTGTGACACTGTGCCCTGGCAGGCCCTGAAATGCACACGTGTAAAGGAAACTGATTGCTATTATTTCACAGTCAAATTTCTATTTTTTTTTTAAATGTACACTACTGTTACACCAGATATGAGTTGCACTGGTGTGACACTGTGCCCTGGCAGGACCTGAAACGCACACGCGTGAAGGAAACTGACTGCTATTATTTCACAGTCAAATTTCTAGTTTTTTTTTTAATGTACACAACTGTTACACCAGATATGAGTTCCACTGGTGTGACATTGTGCCCTGGCAGGCCCGGAAACGCACACACGTGAAGGAAACTGACTGCTATTATTTCACAGTCAAAAAAGTTTTTTTTTTTTAGATGTACACTACTGTTACACCAGATATGAGTTGCACTGGTGTGACACTTTGCCCTGGCAGGCCCTGAAACGCACACGTGTGAAGGAAACTGACTGCTATTATTTCACAGTCAAATTTCTGTTTTTTTTTTAAATGTACACTACTGTTACACCAGATATGAGTTGCACTGGTGTGACACTGTGCCCTGGCAGGACCTGAAACGCACACGCGTGAAGGAAACTGACTGCTATTATTTCACAGTCAAATTTCTAGTTTTTTTTTTTAATATACACAACTGTTACACCAGATATGAGTTGCACTGGTGTGACATTGTGCCCTGGCAGGCACTGAAACGCACACACGTGAAGGAAACTGGCTGCTATTATTTCACAGTCAAAAAAGTGTTTTTTTTTTAAATGTACACTACTGTTAAACCAGATATGAGTTGCACTGGTGTGACATTGTGCCCTGGCAGGCCCTGAAACGCACACGTGTGAAGGAAACTGACTGCTATTATTTCACTGTCAAATTTCTAGTTTTTTTTTTTAAATGTACACTACTGTTACACCAGATATGAGTTGCACTGGTGTGACACTGTGCCCTGGCAGGCCCTGAAACGCACACGTGTGAAGGAAACTGACTGCTATTATTTCACAGTCAAATTTCTGTTTTTTTTTTAAATGTACATTACTGTTACACCAGATATGAGTTGCACTGGTGTGACACTGTGCCCTGGCAGGACCTGAAACGCACACGAGTGAAGGAAACTGACTGCTATTATTTCACAGTCAAATTTCTAGTTTTTTTTTTTTATGTACACAACTGTTACACCAGATATGAGTTGCACTGGTGTGACATTGTGCCCTGGCAGGCCCTGAAACGCACACACGTGAAGGAAGCTGACTGCTATTATTTCACAGTCAAAAAAGTGTTTTTTTTTTAAATGTACACTACTGTTAAACCAGATATGAGTTGCTCTGGTGTGACATTGTGCCCTGGCAGGCCCTGAAACGCACACACGTGAAGGAAACTGACTGCTATTATTTCACAGTCCAAAAAGTGTTTTTTTTTTAAATGTACACTACTGTTAAACCAGATATGAGTTGCAGTGGTGTGACATTGTGCCCTGGCAGGCCCTGAAAAGCACACACGTGAAGGAAACTGACTGCTATTATTTCACAGTCTAATTTCTAGTTTTTTTTTTAAATGTACACTACTGTTACACCAGATATGAGTTGCACTGGTGTGACACTGTGCCCTGGCAGGCGCTGAAACGCACACGTGTGAAGGAAACTGACTGCTATTATTTCGCAGTCAAATTTCTTTTTTTTTTTTAAATGTACACCACTGTTACACTAGATATGAGTTGCACTGGTGTGACACTGTGCCCTGGCTGGCCCTGAAACGCACACGCGTGAAGGAAACTGACTGCTATTATTTCACAGTCAAATTTCTAGTTTTTTTTTTTAATGTACACAACTGTTACACCAGATATGAGTTGCACTGGTGTGACATTGTGCCCTGGCAGGCCCTGAAACGCACACACGTGAAGGAAACTGACTGCTATTATTTCACAGTCAAATTTCTGTTTTTTTTTTAAATGTACACTACTGTTACACCAGATATGAGTTGCACTGGTGTGACACTGTGCCCTGACAGGCCCTGAAACGCACACGTGTGAAGGAAACTGACTTCTATTATTTCACAGTCAAATTTCTATTTTTTTTTTAAATGTACACTACTGTTACACCAGATATGAGTTGCACTGGTGTGACACGGTGACCTGGCAGGCCCTGAAACGCACACGTGTGAAGAAAACTGACTGCTATTATTTCACAGTCAAATTTCTAGTTTTTTTTTTAAATGTACACTACTGTTACACCAGATATGAGTTGCACTGGTGTGACACTGTGCCCTGGCAGGCCCTGAAATGTACACGTGTGAAGGAAACTGACTGCTATTATTTCACAGTCAAATTTCTAGTTTTTTTTTTAAATGTACACTACTGATACACCAGATATGAGTTGCACTGGTGTGACACTGTGCCCTGGCAGGCCCTGAAACGCACACGTGTGAAGGAAACTGACTTCTATTATTTCACAGTCAAATTTCTATTTTTTTTTAAAATGTACACTACTGTTACACCAGATATGAGTTTCACTGGTGTGACACTGTGACCTGGCAGGCCCTGAAACGCACACGTGTGAAGGAAACTGACTGCTATTATTTCACAGTCAAATTTCTAGTTTTTTTTTTAAATGTACACTACTGTTACACCAGATATGAGTTGCACTGGTGTGACACTGTGCCCTGGCAGGCCCTGAAACGCACACACGTGAAGGAAGCTGACTGCTATTATTTCACAGTCAAAAAAGTGTTTTTTTTTTAAATGTACACTACTGTTAAACCAGATATGAGTTGCTCTGGTGTGACATTGTGCCCTGGCAGGCCCTGAAACGCACACACGTGAAGGAAACTGACTGCTATTATTTCACAGTCCAAAAAGTGTTTTTTTTTTAAATGTACACTACTGTTAAACCAGATATGAGTTGCAGTGGTGTGACATTGTGCCCTGGCAGGCCCTGAAAAGCACACACGTGAAGGAAACTGACTGCTATTATTTCACAGTCTAATTTCTAGTTTTTTTTTTAAATGTACACTACTGTTACACCAGATATGAGTTGCACTGGTGTGACACTGTGCCCTGGCAGGCCCTGAAACACACACGTGTGAAGGAAACTGACTGCTTTATTTCACAGTCAAATTTCTGTTTTTTTTTTAAATGTACACTACTGTTACACCAGATATGAGTTGCACTGGTGTGACACTGTGCCCTGGTAGGCCCTGAAACGCACACGCGTTAAGGAAACTGACTGCTATTATTTCACAGTCAAATTTCTAGTATTTTTTTTAAATGTACACTACTGTTAAACCAGATATGAGTTGCACTGGTGTGACACTGTGCCCTGGCAGGCCCTGAAACGCACATGTGTGAAGGAAACTGACTGCTATTATTTCACAGTCAAATTTCTAGTTTTTTTTTTTAAATGTACACTACTGTTACACCAGATATGAGTTGCACTGGTGTGACACTGTGCCCTGGCAGGCCCTGAAATGCACACGTGTAAAGGAAACTGACTGCTATTATTTCACAGTCAAATTTCTATTTTTTTTTTAAATGTACACTACTGTTACACCAGATATGAGTTGCACTGGTGTGACACTGTGCCCTGGCAGGACCTGAAACGCACACGCGTGAAGGAAACTGACTGCTATTATTTCACAGTCAAATTTCTAGTTTTTTTTTTAATGTACACTACTGTTACACCAGATATGAGTTCCACTGGTGTGACATTGTGCCCTGGCAGGCCCTGAAACGCACACACGTGAAGGAAACTGACTGCTATTATTTCACAGTCAAAAAAGTTTTTTTTTTTTAGATGTACACTACTGTTACACCAGATATGAGTTGCACTGGTGTGACACTTTGCCCTGGCAGGCCCTGAAACGCACACGTGTGAAGGAAACTGACTGCTATTATTTCACAGTCAAATTTCTGTTTTTTTTTTAAATGTACACTACTGTTACACCAGATATGAGTTGCACTGGTGTGACACTGTGCCCTGGCAGGACCTGAAACGCACACGCGTGAAGGAAACTGACTGCTATTATTTCACAGTCAAATTTCTAGTTTTTTTTTTTAATATACACAACTGTTACACCAGATATGAGTTGCACTGGTGTGACATTGTGCCCTGGCAGGCACTGAAACGCACACACGTGAAGGAAACTGGCTGCTATTATTTCACAGTCAAAAAAGTGTTTTTTTTTTAAATGTACACTACTGTTAAACCAGATATGAGTTGCACTGGTGTGACATTGTGCCCTGGCAGGCCCTGAAACGCACACACGTGAAGGAAACTGACTGCTATTATTTCACAGTCAAAAAAGTGTTTGTTTTTTTTTAAATGTACACTACTGTTAAACCAGATATGAGTTGCACTGGTGTGACACTGTGCCCTGGCAGGCCCTGAAACGCACACGTGTGAAGGAAACTGACTGCTATTATTTCACAGTCAAATTTCTAGTTTTTTTTTAAATGTACACTACTGTTACACCAGATATGAGTTGCACTGGTGGGACACTGTGCCCTGGCAGGCCCTGAAACGCACGCGCGTGAAGGAAACTGACTGCTATTATTTCACAGTCAAATTTCTAGTTACACAGTTGTGTTTTAATGTACACAACTGTTACACCAGATATGAGTTGCACTGGTGTGACATTGTGCCCTGGCAGGCCCTGAAACGCACACACGTGAAGGAAACTGACTGCTATTATTTCACAGTCAAATTTCTATTTTTTTTTTTAAATGTACACTACTGTTACACCATATATGAGTTGCACTGGTGTGACACTGTGCCCTGGCAGGCCCTGAAACGCACACGTGTGAAGGAAACTGACTGCTATTATTTCACAGTCAAATTTCTGTTTTTTTTTTAAATGTACACTACTGTTACACCAGATATGAGTTGCACTGGTGTGACACTGTGCCCTGGCAGGCCCTGAAACGCACACGCGTGAAGGAAACTGACTGCTATTATTTCACAGTCAAATTTCTAGTTTTTTTTTTAATGTACACAACTGTTACATCAGATATGAGTTGCTGTGGTGTGACATTGTGCCCTGGCAGGCCCTGAACCGCACACACGTGAAGGAAACTGACTGCTATTATTTCACAGTCAAAAAAGTTTTTTTTTTTTTAAATGTACACTACTGTTAAACCAGATATGAGTTGCACTGGTGTGACACTGTGCCCTGGCAGGCCCTGAAACGCACACGTGTGAAGGAAACTGACTGCTATTATTTCACAGTCAAATTTCTAGTTTTTTTTTAAATGTACACTACTGTTACACCAGATATGAGTTGCACTGGTGGGACACTGTGCCCTGGCAGGCCCTGAAACGCACACGTGTGAAGGAAACTGACTGCTATTATTTCACAGTCAAATTTCTAGTTTTTTTTTTAAATGTACACTACTGTTACACCAGATATCAGTTGCACTGGTGTGACACTGTGCCCTGGCAGGCCCTGAAACGCACACGTGTGAAGGAAACTGACTGCTATTATTTCACAGTCTAATTTCTATATGTTTTTTTTTAAATGTACACTACTGTTAAACCAGATATGAGTTGCACTGGTGTGACACTGTGCCCTGGCAGGCCCTGAAACGCACACGTGTGAAGGAAACTGACTGCTATTATTTCACAGTCAAATTTCTAGTTTTTTTTTAAATGTACACTACTGTTACACCAGATATGAGTTGCACTGGTGGTACACTGTGCCCTGGCAGGCCCTGAAACGCACACGCGTGAAGGAAACTGACTGCTATTATTTCACAGTCAAATTTCTAGTTACACAGTTGTGTTTTAATGTACACAACTGTTACACCAGATATGAGTTGCACTGGTGTGACATTGTGCCCTGGCAGGCCCTGAAACGCACACACGTGAAGGAAACTGACTGCTATTATTTCACAGTCAAATTTCTATTTTTTTTTTTAAATGTACACTACTGTTACACCATATATGAGTTGCACTGGTGTGACACTGTGCCCTGGCAGGCCCTGAAACGCACACGTGTGAAGGAAACTGACTGCTATTATTTCACAGTCAAATTTCTTTTTTTTTTTTAAATGTACACTACTGTTACACCAGATATGAGTTGCACTGGTGTGACACTGTGCCCTGGCAGGCCCTGAAACGCACACGCGTGAAGGAAACTGACTGCTATTATTTCACAGTCAAATTTCTAGTTTTTTTTTTAATGTACACAACTGTTACATCAGATATGAGTTGCTGTGGTGTGACATTGTGCCCTGGCAGGCCCTGAACCGCACACACGTGAAGGAAACTGACTGCTATTATTTCACAGTCAAAAAAGTTTTTTTTTTTTTAAATGTACACTACTGTTAAACCAGATATGAGTTGCACTGGTGTGACACTGTGCCCTGGCAGGCCCTGAAACGCACACGTGTGAAGGAAACTGACTGCTATTATTTCACAGTCAAATTTCTAGTTTTTTTTTAAATGTACACTACTGTTACACCAGATATGAGTTGCACTGGTGGGACACTGTGCCCTGGCAGGCCCTGAAACGCACACGTGTGAAGGAAACTGACTGCTATTATTTCACAGTCAAATTTCTAGTTTTTTTTTTAAATGTACACTACTGTTACACCAGATATCAGTTGCACTGGTGTGACACTGTGCCCTGGCAGGCCCTGAAACGCACACGTGTGAAGGAAACTGACTGCTATTATTTCACAGTCTAATTTCTATATGTTTTTTTTTAAATGTACACTACTGTTACAACAGATATGAGTTGCACTGGTGTGACACTGTGCCCTGGCAGGCGCTGAAACGCACACGTGTGAAGGAAACTGACTTCTATTATTTCACAGTCAAATTTCTAGTTTTTTTTTTTAATGTACACAACTGTTACACCAGATATGAGTTGCACTGGTGTGACATTGTGCCCTGGCAGGCCCTGAAACGCACACACGTGAAGGAAACTGAGTGCTATTATTTCACAGTCAAATTTCTATTTTTTTTTTAAATGTACACTACTGTTACACCAGATATGAGTTGCACTGGTGGGACACTGTGCCCTGGCAGGCCCTGAAACGCACACGTGTGAAGGAAACTGACTGCTATTATTTCACAGTCAAATTTCTAGTTTTTTTTTTAAATGTACACTACTGTTACACCAGATATGAGTTGCACTGGTGTGACACTGTGCCCTGGCAGGCCCTGAAACGCACACGTGTGAAGGAAACTGACTGCTATTATTTCACAGTCAAATTTCTAGTTTTTTTTTAAATGTACACTACTGTTACACCAGATATGAGTTGCACTGGTGGGACACTGTGCCCTGGCAGGCTCTGAAACGCACACGTGTGAAGGAAACTGACTGCTATTATTTCACAGTCAAATTTCTAGTTTTTTTTAATGTACACTACTGTTAAACCAGATATGAGTTGCACTGGTGTGACATTGTGCCCTGGCAGGCCCTGTGCAAGCTATTGTGACACCAGATATGAGTGGTGGCACTGGGCAAGTGGGCACAGTATACGCTGTGAGCCTGACACACACGCTGGCAGGCTGGAGACTGCAATTAGATTACACAGGAAAAAAAAAAAAAAAAGCACACTGATGTTCTAGCCCTAAAAAGGTTTTTTTGGGGGGGGTCTAGGACACTTGTTCGCCGCATCTTCATCGCTGACAGTTCAGCGCGGCAGTTAGAACGCTGAACTGTCAGCAATGAAGTATAACGTGGCCGTTTCACCGCGGCTGCAGCTATGTAAGAGCTGACAGTTCAGCGCTGAACTGTCAGCCCTTACAAATCTAAAAGTAAAACGAAAATACCCCCCCTAATAAATGATTCCCCCCCCAATAGTAACACTAAACACTAAACCCCAATACTAACACTAAAATTAACCCCAATACTAAAATTAACCCCCTAAACCCTAATACTAACCCCCGACCCCTAATACTAAAATTAACCCCCTAAACCCTTATACTAACCCTAATACTAACCCTAATATTTAACCCCCGACCCCTAATACTAAAATGAACCCCCTAAACCCTAATACTAACCCTAATACTAACCCCCGACCCCTATTACTAAAATTAACCCCTAACACTAAACACTAACCCTAATACTAACCCTAATACTAACCCCCGACCCCTAATACTAAAATTAACCCCTAACACTAAACACTAACCCTAATACTAACCCCCGACCCCTAATACTAAAATTAACCCCTAACACTAAACACTAACACTAAACACTAAACCCCAATACTAAAACTAAAATTAACCCCAATACTAAAATTAACCCCCTAAACCCTAATTCTAACCCCCTAAACCCTAATTCTAACCAAACTAAAATCGGTAAAATACTTACCTTTAGCGATGAAATGTCCCGCGATGAAATCTCCAGCGACGAGCTGTCTTGTGCTGCAGAGTCGGCGGTATAGCGGCTGCGCGGAAGCAGCCGCGATGAAGAGTCCCATCCCCTTTTGGGGGGCTGTCCTTACAGCAGAGATCAGATGAGTCCTTCAGGACTGTAGTGGACACTGAATACACTAGCCTAGCTATCGATTTCAATATTAAATCAGCAGCAGCTACACTGTCCCTCCTCCCACTAAGAATGCAGCTTCCGAATGAATCTAAAATGGATGCTATCCAGGAGGTGGGAGGGTCTGGGAGGGAGGGTCTGCTGCTGATTGGCTGGAATGTGTCTGCTGACTGTGAGGTATAGGGTCAAAGTTTACTCAATGATAACGAATAGGGGGTGGACCGAACATCGCAATTGTTCGCCCGCAGCGGCGAACGCGAACACGCTATGTTCGCCGGGAACTATTCGCTGGCGAACAATTCGGGACATCTCTAAAGGTGAGGTTTTACCATTGATTTGTAAAGAGACAAGATGAAATCCTCTTCCCGTGAATCTATACCTTGTTTTATACATGCCAATATCTTATTGGCCCTTGCAGCTGCTGACTGGCATTGGGCACTAATGCTAAGTTTGTTGTCTACAATTATTCCTAAATCATTTCATTAGTAGTTTTTCCCAGGGAAATACAATTTAAAGTATATGTTGCTTTGTTATTATTTTCCCATAATGCATAACTTTACATTTGTCTATATAGAACCACATTTGCCACTTTACTGCCCAGTCCCCCCCTCTGTCCAAATCTTCCTGCAAAGAAAAAACATCACGATTAGTCTTTATTACCTTACCTAATTTAGTGTCATCAGCACACATGAAGACATGGCTCTCAGCACAACGTGGGAGATCATTATTAAACAAATTGAAAAGAAGAGGGCCCAAAACAGACCCCTGAGGTACTTCGTCCAATTTGAGGATTTTCCATTTACAACAACCCTTTGCATTCTATCTTTTAGCCAATTTTCAATCCAAATATGTACATTTGCCCCCAAGCCTATTTCTCTAAATTTGTAGCGCAAGCTTTTGTGTGGAACTGTATCAAATGCTTTCACAAAATCGAAATAGATCACATCAACTGCCACACCTAGATCTTTATTTTTACTGACTTCTTCATAGAATGTTGTTTGTCAAGACCTGTCTTTCACAAAACCATGTTGACTTTTACTAATTATATTCTGATTCAAGATGTATTCTTGAGTGTATACCTTTAGCAATCCTTTAATAATTTCCCCACTACTGATGTCAAGCTAACTGGGCTATAATTACCCTGCAGAGATTTTGATCCCTTTTTTAAATATTCGAATGACATCCGCCTTTCGTCAGTCTGTTGGTATAGACCTGAACTGAAAGAATCATAAATAGTGGTCTGGCCAGAATTATGCTTACCTCTCTAAGGACCCTTGGCTGTATACAATCTGGCCCTGGGGCCTTGTCTATCTTAACAGAGTTTAATTGCTTAAGCACTTTTTCCTGTGTCAGCCAATCCCATGTTTCTGGGACTGTTCTGCAACTTCTGGTAGCAGGTGCTCATCCATCTGTTCTTCCTTAATGTCTGCTTTTTTTCTGTTCTCACTTACCAAATTTACCATTTGGGATAGCAAGGGCCCACCATTTTCCCTTTTTAGCTTTTTTCCATTTATATATTTATAAAACATTTTGGGGTTAGTTTTACCAATTTAGCCATTGTAATTGCCTTTTTGCAGGGTTTGTTAGCATCTTTGTACTCTATAAATGATAATGCTGATCCCTTGCTATTATAATGCAATTTTCTTGTTTTGTAATTCCTGTTTCATGTTACCGGTAAGCCACATTGGTTTTTAATTGTGTCTTTTGCATTTGTTTCCCAAAGGTATATGTTGGGATGTGTACTTTTGTAATGTGTGTTTAATTCTTAAAAAGGCTTGATAAAGGCTATTCAGCCGAAATGTCGGTGACCTCTTTTGCTCAGTGTGTCCAGGGCCGGCCTTAGGGGTGTGCGCCCTGTGCGAGCGCACAGGGCGCAACACCCCAGGGGGCACGCTCCCGTCCGAAGAAAAAAAAAAAAGCCGGTAGAGGCACTGGATTGGGGAGATCAAAAGATCCCCCCTCACCAGCCCTCTGCTCGGCAAGCTCTGCAGGATCCCTGTAGGGGGCGGAGCTAACCAGCTGAGAGGTGTAGCTCCACCAGTATCTGTTGCTTTTGTTTATTTGCTCATTTGGTGCACGATGTTGAGTATTTGAATGCATTTATTTTTCTAATAAACGTTTGTATTTTTCTAATATTATAGTTCAGTTTATTGTGTGCTCCTCCTACAATTCCAAAAGGGAATTTAATCAGGAAACCAACACCAAGGCATACAGTTTGACATCTAAGTTTATAAGTGATATAGGTCGGTAGCTTGTGACGTTCCGTTTCCGGGCTTTTATATAGGTAGTATATTGGCCATTGACATTTCGGGCAGGAAGCACCCAGCTGTCACAGAGGTATTTTTTTATTTCAATATCAGATTCCTTTGGGGTCAAGTTATATAGCTCTCCATAAAATGTATTAAAAGCTTCCCTGATTTCTTCTGGAGATCTAAAACTATTATCTCCAAGGATTATTTTTTCAATCCTGTTCTCTGTCCTCTTTTTTCTTAATTTGTTCGAAAGTAGTTTATCTGCTCAATGAATAATATTTCATTCTAAGGGAGTTCATATTTCTGTCTATCCTTTCTATAATTTAGTTTTATATGCGTTCTTTTATCCTAGTGATATCCTTATGATCTCTGGACAGCTTATATAATTGGATATACAGTTCATTCAGCGGGAGATCAGATCCCTTATTCCTTATACTCTTTAACTTAATGCATCAGCCCCGCATAACTGCTTTATACGAACATCATAGAATATCGTCCTTGATCTCTTTAGAAGCGTTTTCTTTAAAAAAAAAAAACGTCAGAGAGAGGCGTGGCTTCCGACGGAGACGGCAGCCTGAAAGACTAGCTCTCCATCGACGGAGCCTTCATTAGCCATCTACAGCGCTCACAGGTGGAAATACAGCATACCGGACGCGAGAAAATTTACCAATGGGTCCCCACTCCAAAACAAGGGGTTCCAACAAAAAAGACTTACCTTAGGTGGCCCCTATCTTCCGCAAAGGCTTGCAAGGCCTCGACGCCCTCCCCCCTTCAGAAATGGCACCAATAGTGGAACCTTCATGTCCTTCGACAAAAAAAGATCTGGAGGACGTCTTCAATCACCTGCAAAAATGTATAAAAGAGGAGATTAGTGCAGCGCTGGCGCAGACAGCAAGAGACATCAAGACCCTGAATAATCGTGTGAACGAGCACTCAGAACAACTGCAGTAGCTTTCCACGGATTGCAATCAGCTGGCTGATGACTCTATTGACCTCCATAACAGGGTTTTAACCTTAGAGGCCGCACTGGAAGATCTGGGGAACAGATCGCGTCGGAACAACGTTCAGATTAGGGGACTCACTGAAACGGTCGGACCTGAAACCTTACCAACAGTGCTCCAACAAATGTTTTTCAGGAGATCTTACCCAAGGTCCCCCCAGATAAACTTCTGTTAGACAGAGCCCACAGGGCCCTTAGACCTCCAGGCCCCTCTGGCACTCGAGATGTAATAGTACGTTTCCACTATCACTCCACTAAAGAATCGCTTATGAGGGCTTCACGCAAAGACCCGCTAAGGTATGTGGGAGTACCGGTCCAGTTGTTCCAGGACCTGGAACCGGCAACGCTATATCATAGACACCAATGGCGCCGCCTCACCGAAGCCCTAAAAAAACAAAACATTCGCTATTCATGGGGTTTTCCATTTAAAATTTATTTTGCTTACGAAGGCAACAGCAGATCCTATTCGACATATGAAGACCTCCAGGCTTTCGTAGAAACAATCACAAGAGAATCCGGAATCTGCCAAGGATAGATCCAGAAGTCCCAGACTCCGAGACTCGACAACAGGTGGCCCACCCGCCCAAGGATAGCTCATCAGCCTAATCCAGGCATGATTTGCCCAACGGGGCACCCAATATTGAAACCTCCCCATACACGTAGCTACGGGACTACTGATACGTGTTAGCAGATACTAATCTCCACCTCACACCCAAAACACCCCCAGGCATTGCAACTGACGGACCTGAAGCTTCAAAACATTCCTACAGGGCTGTACACATCAGAGCATTCTCTTGCCATTGACCCAGGTACCCCGAAGAAAACACGACAGAAAACCTGCAGAAAAGTAAAGCCCATCCTTCGACACCTCCTTTACTAGGACAGGACCGGTCACACTCCGAATATTTTGAACAGTTTCATGAAGACTGACTACAGAACGTACTATGGACAGATGGTACAAGCTCACACAGGGGTCCACCTTTTTGCCTGACCTGTGGACACTGTAACACACTCAAAATTTGAACAGGGACTGTTGCGGGACATCCTACAAACAAAACATAAATTTACCTTGCCCTCCGGACACCCTCACTGATGTGGTACCCTAATAACAGTTCACGTCGTATAACCCCCCCCCCCCCCCGGCAATACCCTAGTTACCAGATAGGACCCCAGACTGGATACAGGTGCCTTAAGAGCCTACTCTTAACTTTTCATAGAAGAAGCCATAGTGTAAAAGTTTCCAAATGCATAAACTGGGCTCCCAAACAGCTATCGCCACCCTGTGTCCAATAGAGCAAAGGCTCCAATGATCGATGTCTAGACGATTAGTAGTTTGTTAGATACCAGTTGTATTTGTAACTCCTTTAGCGGAATCATTCTGTTTATAACAGATAATTGTCATTTTTACATAACAGCACGCAATTATTTGAAGGATTGCCAAACGGTATACACTCAAGAATACATCTTGAACCAGAATATAATTAGTAAAAGTCAACATGGTTTTGTGAAAGACAGGTCTTGTCAAACAAACTTAATAACATTCTATGAAGAAGTCAGTAAAAATATAGATCTCGGTGTGGCAGTTGATGTGATCTATTTGGATTTTGCGAAAGCATTTGATACAGTTCCACACAAAAGGTTACTCTACAACTTGAGAGAAATAGTTTTGGGGGCAAATGTGTGTATGTGGATTGAAAATTGGCTAAAAGATAGAACACAAAGGGTTGTTGTAAATGGAAAATCCTCAAATTGGACAAAGGTATTAAGCGGAGTACCTCAGGGGTCTGTTTTGGGCCCTCTTCTTTTTAATTTGTTTATTAATGATCTGCCACATTGTGCTGAGAGCCATGTCTCCGTGTTTGCGGACGACACTAAATTAGGTAAGTCAATAAAGACTAATCTTGATGTATTTTCTTTACAGGAAGATTTGGACAGAGTGGGGGACTGGGCAGTAAAGTGGCAAATGAGGTTCAATATAGACAAATGTAAAGTTATCATTATGGGAAAAATAATAACAAAGCAACATATACGTTAAATGGTTTTTCCCTGGGAAAAACTACTAATGAAAAGGATTTAGGAATAATTATAGACAACAAACTTGGCAACAGTTGGCCAGTCAGCAGCTGCAAGGGCCAATAAGATATTGGCATGTATAAAACGAGGTATAGATTCACGGGAGGAGGATATCATCTTGCCTCTTTACAAATCAATGGTAAGACCTCACCTTGAATATGCAGTACAGTTCTGGGCACCAGTCCTTAAAAAGGATATTAAGGAACTAGAAAAAGTGCAAAGGAGAGCTACAAAATTAATAAGGGGTTTGGAGGATCTTAGTTATGAAGAGAGACTTAAAAAATTGAATTTATATATGTTAGAAAAAAGGCGTCTCAGAGGGGATATGATAACATTATATAAATATGTGCAGGGCCAATATAAAGAGCTCTCCAGTGACCTGTTCATTAACAGAAAGGTACAAAGAACAAGAGGTCACCCCCTCAGACTGGAAGAGCAAATATTTCATAGACACGAAGGAAGGGATTCTTTACGGTTAGGACAATAAAGTTATGGAACTCCCTGCCAAGAGAGGTAGTGCTAGCAACCACAATAGATGCATTTAAAAATGGTTTGGATGCTTTTTTAGGAAAGCAGAACATACAGGGCTATTAATAATAGAATAAGCATTAATAAAAGAGCTTATTGATCCAAGGAGAAATCTGATTGCCTCTTGGAGTCAAGAAGGAATTTTTTCCCCCAGGAGGCAAAATTCGAAATAGCTTCCTTAGGGGTTTTTTGCCTTCTTTTGGATCAAAAGCTGTAATGATAGGTAGAAGGGTTGAACTTGATGGACTTGTGTCTTTTTTCAACCTAAATTATTATGTTACTATGTTACTATGTAATTGCTCTCTCGATAAAAAATTCTGGCAACAGTGTAAGCCCAGTACCAATTTGTTTTAATTTGAAAACATATCAGATCTGCTTGTAAATATTGTATATAGGATTTTATGTTGGTAACAGCCTCCCATTTTTCCCTTCCTGAGCTGATTATTGAGATTGAGTTTCTACCTGAACCCCCTTCCCTACCTTCCTTCTCTTTTCTCTTCGCTTTCTCCTGCTGTTTCTCTCTTTTCTCTTTTCCTTCCATTCCCACCTCCCCCCCCCCCCCCCCCATTTTTTTCTCCCTCTCCTATTCAAGAGTGAGATTCGATCATGCCGCTCTCCCTTTCTTTCTTATCTGTCCACGGCCTCAATTCCCCTCAAAAAAGGAGGTCTTTACTCCGTCATCTAAAATCCATAAGATCTGACATCGCCTTTCTTCAGGAGACCCATCTCTCCTCCGCCAGACCCCCATCGTTGAGGGATCATAGCTACCCTACATGCTTCATGGCCAACGCTAACTCGAAAAAACAAGGGGTGGCGATCCTGGTAAGATGTTTTTTCCATTGTAGATATTCCTTTAGCAACCCGGAAGGGAGATTTAAATTCCTTACGGGACAGATAGGCCCACATACCATCGCTTTTTTAAACATCTACGCCCCGGCTATTCCTAATACGGATTTTTTATTTATCATCCTTCCTTTACAAGCATCCTATGGACTCCCTAATAGTGGGAGGTGACTTCAACGCCACATTATCTCCGAGTGTAGATAGATCCATATCTCACGCAAATGCACACCCCTCGGACTCTTACTTACTGCAGTTTGTAAACTCACATAATCTTCTAGACATATGGAGACTACAACACCCGGGAGAAAGGGACTATACTTTCTTTTCGCATCCACACCTTAGTTACTCGAGAATTGATATGTTTCTAACCTCACAACGCTGTCTTTCCATTGTCACTCATTCACAGATACAACCCATTTCTTGGTCAGATCACGCAGATACATCTATAAAGATCTTCCCGAGTTAACCAGGACTTCCTCCTGGAAGCTCAATGACACCCTATTGCACAACCCACACATAGAAGATACCCTGAAAACTCTTATTTCAGACTACTTTACTTTGAATAAGGACTCTGTGACAGACCCCGTTTTACTGTGGGTAGCCGACAAAGCAGTAATCAGAGGACACCTTATTGCAATTAGCTCTAAGACCAAGAAAGATAAAGGACTGCCTCTATGCGACTCCAAACCAAGCTCATTGATTTGGAATCCCAAAATAAGATACATACGTCCAAAGCCATTACGTCCAAAATTCTAGAAGTAAGGAAGGAAATTCAAAGACTTAACCTGGGTGAGACCGCTAAGTCTCTTAAATATACTAAAAGAACATACTATGAAAAATCAAACAAGGCAGACAAAATCTTGGTAACGATGCTGAAAGCCTAGGCTGCTTCCAGATTGATACCAAGCATACAAACCAGCTAAGGGACAACAACCACCTCTCCACAAGATATCTGTTTGTCTAGGGAAAGAAGAAAGAAAGGGATAGGAAAAAAAAGATTCTGTGTAATTTTCCTATATTCATATTTTCTTATATTAATTTCTCCTCCCTATCTTCAGGCCTAGTGGGGTTCTTACAGGTCTGTCTTGAGTTTCACACATACTGATGTGCGAACCTATTAAATCTAAATTTTCAGCCTTTTCTTAAATAAAACTGGTTAGGAGTTACTTGTCCTCCAATGAAATTTAAAGCACACTTCCCTCCCTCATTTCCTGTATTTTATCCCCCTTTCTAACTCCTCTCCATTTCCCTTCCACCATTATGCCGGAATCCCTCTCCAAACCTAATGTGGATCTAAACTCCCGGCATTGCTAGTGATTGATTGTGACATAGGCCATGTACATGGTGAACCCCGCATTCGATACCTCTTTGCTCTGGGTATATTTTAAGGTGTGAGTTCTCTACACTGAGAAATTAGACTAGTGGTCCAATAGTCAAGATATGGTCACGGTATTATGCCCAATTAAATTATGAGTTTTATAGACCTCATTACGTACGAATTTCCTCTAAAATTAAATTTAAAGTGTCTAAATATTATTAATCTTACAGTACGGCAATTAATGATTAAAAAAAAAACGGTCTGGATGGAGCCTTGTTCATGGTGCCATACTTGACAGTTAAATATATGTTGTGAATCTTAAAGGTAAGTGAACTTATTTTGGTGCTCCTTTTACCCTTCGCGGTCTCTATCTTTACCATTTTTACATTCCCTATATAAAGGAGCTAATCTCTCATTATTAATTATTACAGTGCCAAAAAACCTAGTGATTAACTGTAGCTCTAACCCAAACCTTGAAACTTCACTTGCAGCGATGTACATATCTTTAGAATATGTTTCTTAGACCATAAGTGATTAGTGATTCTAATGTAGGGTAAATACACCTGTGGGATCTTTATCATTACCCTTTCTTCATTACCAACACCAAAAAATTATATAGAGTGTAAAATGATTCCATTGTAGAACTTAATAATGAAATGACTCTCTGAAACAATATGAGGCTTCACTCACATTGATTTGCATAGTTCCAGGGTCTTTATGTGGGAAGGCATGGAGACCTGCTTTGAAATTGATTTACACTTAGAGGCCTTCAATTTTTACCTTTAACAAAAACCTATTATCACATTATTATTTATTATTATGCAAAAGAGGTAGAAAGGAGAGTAGAGAATAAGAGAAGAAAAAAGGGGGAAAAAAAGTGAAATTTTTCACTTACAGGAAAAGTATAGTTATAAAAAATATATCCTGGATCGGGAGTTATGTAAATCTATTTTAGTGCCGATTTGACCCTGGTTTACCCCTGGTAAGCTTTATCTTATCCATATTTCCGTTACCTATAACCAAGACCTGGTATCTCAAAAAAGATTAAATGAATGTTCATACCCTTTGAGAAAAAGGCCCAAAAGGAGATTTTATTGTTATTTTTTTTTCTTTCTTAGCATATTACCTTTTTACAAAATCATTGTTTCACACAGTTGTGTCATATGCCTGCCCTCAGTGGTGTATCTTGATTTTGTGCTGCCCTAGGCAGACAAAATCTGGACACCCCCCTACCCAAGCTGCACACCCACATTACACACCTAAGACATGCCCCATCACCTCCATTTCATGACCCCACATCACACATAACATTCAGACTCACATCAAGCTCATACTCCCATCACACACACACTCCTACTCCCATCACACTCAGTCACACACACTGACTCCCATCACACACAATGTCTCCCACCACACACACTCTGACTCCCATCACACTCAGTCACACACACTGTCTCCCATAACACACACTCTGACTCCCATCACACTCAGTCACACACACTGTCTCCCATCACACACACTCTGACTCCCATCACACTCAGTCACACACACTGACTCCCATCACACTCAGTCACACACACTGTCTCCCATCACACACACTCTGACTCCCATCACACTCAGTCACACACACTGTCTCCCATCACACACACTCTGACTCCCATCACACTCAGTCACACACACTGACTCCCATCACACTCAGTCACACACACTGTCTCCCATCACACACACTCTGACTCCCATCAGCACTTACCTTTCCCTGGTGGCTAGTGGCAGGCAGCATGGTCCCTCCATGCTGCCTGTTCGGCTCCCCGGCGATTGTGCCGACAGGTCACGTGACCGGGCGCGCGTATGACGTCAGCGCGCCCGTCACGTGACTGTCGGCACTTCCGTGTCACACTGCACGGGGAGCCGAACAGGCAGCACGGAGGTTTCTCTGTGCTGCCTGTTCGGCTCCCCGTGCAGCCTGGCAGGCAGAGCGATGGTAAGGGGGGATCTTCCGATTCCCTCTCACCTCCGTCTCTGCCTGCAAGCGCGGTCTTTTTTTATTATTTTTTTTCAGTGCTGGGGGGCGCTGCCGCCCCCCTAAATTTGCCGCCCTAGGTATCCGCCTAGGATGCCTCGCGGTAAATACAGCACTGCCTGCCCTAGTAACTCTTAGCAGGTTTTACTTTTCATTTTCTATTTCTTCTACAAGCCAGTAGAATTTCCTATTAGCATAATAGCACTAAGAAAGGGAATTCAAAGATTTATACGTGACTGAAGTGAAGGACACGCGGCTAGAAGCTGAAGACACTCAAATTGTTTAAAATATTTTTTATTAAAAATAAATAAATAATAATAATAAACACTTGTGTTATTGTGTGGATGTTGGAGTTAAACAAAGGGACACAACACTACCTTGAACTCACTGATGCTGGTCTAAAGATATTTGGTAACATTTATGCACAGAATGTGCGAGAGAGAGTGTCACTCTCAGTGAAGATCCTAGGCGGGTGCACACCGCCCAGGCGCCACTGTGCCAGGAAGGAAGGGGAGCCAACGCTGGGAGGACCCATGTTTTTTTTTAATGTCTGTGAAGTTAGAGGTGCACCATGTGACGGTGCCTCCTCGTTAGAAGAGTTTGCTGGGGAGATGAAATGATCTCCCCTCATCAGCCCTCCTTTCCCACCAACAAGCAGGAAGCCTCACGCGCTTCATTAGCGTGTGCGGAAGTGTCAAGTGGTGACCCGACTCTCAGACTCCAGTGACAGGCGGGGAGCAAGACGGGGTGAGAGACAGACTCTGGAAGCAATGTGACTGTGTACAATATCTGTGCTGGGGCAAGACTATTTCATATAGAAAGTGTTTAACTCAGACTATTTTATATTAACTGTAAGTATGCGTAAGTATGTGTGGCAGTGTAAGTGTATAAGTGGCAGAGTGTGTGTGTCAGTGTAAGTGTATGAGTGGCAGTGAGCGTGTGAGTGTGTGTGTGTGAGTGGCAGAAGGGTTCACACGTGTGTCTGAGTGAGTGGCAGGATTAGATTGTGAAAAAGATAGGTTTGCACCTGTTTGTCTGAGTGAGTGGCAGGATGGGAATTATGAGAGAGATGGGTTTTCACGTGTGTGTGTCTGAGTGAGTGGCAGGATGGGGGTGTGAGAGAGGCAGGTTTGTACATGTGTGTCTGTGTGGGCATGTCTTGAATGGACATTTACAAAGGGGAGGCGTTGGAAATTTAGCCATGCCCTCATGGGACGCCCCCCAAAAAAACCTGCACCCAGGAGTCTCTTAACCTATGATTGGCCCTGGCCACTCTGTCCCACTGTCTGTGTTACTCTCTCACACTCTTTGAGGGCTATTCACTAAAATATGAGATGAATATTTAATCTCACCGCTTTCTCTATACTTTGTGCAGGGACAAACCCGAAGAGTTTGCTATGTGGGGGTAACTCACCAGGTTTGTCCCTGCACAATGAATAGCTAAATTGATGAAAATAAATATGCATCAGAGTCACCCGTATTACCTGACACCCCCTAATATGTAGCAGAGCGACCCATATTAACTGACCCCCCTCATCTGAACCCCTCTGTAGTAACAGACTCTATTCTATGTCGCAGAGCTCACCTGCTTAACTGACCCCCATCTGTGAGCCCCACTGTATTAACTGACCCTCTTAGCCGCCCTGTATTCCCTGACCCTATTCGATGTTGCAGAGCCCCCCGTATTAACTGACCCCCTTAGCCCCCCAGTATTAACTTACCCTATTCTATGTCGCAGAGCACCCCGTATTAACATACCCTATTCTATGTAGCAGAGCCCCCGTATTAACTGACTCCCCTTGCTTTCAAATGCCCGCTGCCTATGTCTGTGCAAATGATTGCCAAGTTTGTTGGGGCATGCTCACTGCTTCCAAAACGTGCACATGCGCTCTTACCTTGTCTTCAACCCCAGCTGATCAGAGGGGGGCGGGTGTCCACCACCAGCTGATCGGAGGGGGTGTGCGACCTCTGAACATGCGCCGTCCTGACAAAGTTACAGCTGAGTGATTATCTGTAACTTTGTGCATATGCGCAGTTAGTGATTTCTACTGTGCACGTGCAGTAGAAATCACTTGAGGGTTTTCTCAGAACACCGGCAACGAGTGCAGACATTAAGCTATTGTATTTAGGTACAATGCACTATGTTCATTCTAGTTCTGTACTCCTCCAAAACTGATTGTTTTAATTTGGTATATTTTTAACCTCTATTTGCTAAAAGGACTTGCAGAATACCACATTTGGATGACAAACTAAAAAAAGCTATGAGTGAAAGAAAAAACTAAACCTTAAAGGAAAAGTCCAAGTCTGAGAGAGAAGGTTAGATCTAGGGGGAACAGGAGTGTGTATAGGTATACTACACAATACCTCTTAAGCGAATAGAAAATAGTGGATTACCAGGATAAACCTGGTATACACAAAAACACACTCCCTGACTAACACACAAAAAGAGCAAAGAAATGGTACATAGCAGAAATAGTAATACAGTGAAGCAAATAGTGACTAATGCAAATAAAATACAATAAATGTGAAAAATAATAATAATGCATATAAATAGCAAATATTGAATTAATACGCTAAAAAAGCAAATAGAACCACAAACAAATGACTAAATAATTGCCAAGCATAAAAGAAAAAATGTTAATACAAGAAAAAAATAAAAATGAAAAGGATGATGATGATGCAGCCAAAGCAAAAAACAATAAATAATCAGAATGTGCAAGGATATACAAAGTAAATGCTCAAAAAGGTAGCTTAAAACAAATGACCAAAAAACTACCGAGCATAAAAAGAAAAAAGTCCATAAAAATACAAATAAAGATAAAAATATATAAATAATGATGCAAGGAAGAAGTAGTCAGAGTGTAACGACACACAAATCTTCTTAAGGAATGTAATCTGCAAGAGAAAAAGCAAACCCAAATAGTGCATATTGTAACGAATTGTAACAAATTTTTGTTACAATACGCACTATTTGGGTTTGCTTTTGCTCTCCCAAGACATTGGGCTGCCTGGGTACAAGACTGACATGGTGCCCCTTACCATGCACAGATACACAGCCACACTTGGTCAGCCATTTAGAAGCCTCTCTGTCCCAACCCTACTATTGGTTGGTGTTTAACCCCTTAGTGACCGAGTGCTATGCTGCATTTGATGTACCTTGAAGACCAGAATTCCATTATTTTTGTCAAACTGAACTGTGAATTTCTTTCTTTGTGTTCAGTCCACCCAGACAAATTATAAATCATTTTTTAAAAGGACAGATAGGGATTTAATTTGATAATATTATTGTCATCATATGATATAATTTACTATTAAAAAATATATAAAATATTATTAAAATATGGCATAAAAAACACCTTTTGTAACTTTGACCTGATTTTTGACCTTTTAACCCCAACCCTAAATTTACCCTAACCCTAATCTACCCCCACCCCTTAATCTAACCCTTATATTCACCCGAACCCCCCTGTAACTTGATTATAACCCTCTTTAAAAAAATAATTTATTGTTTCAAATGAAAAATACAAACATCCACATATAATATACATCATAAAACCATAGTGCTCTACAAACATACTTACATAAACATACGTAAGGTGCAGTATACAATGTCTTACAAGAGTGTTAACTGTACTTTATAAGTTAAAGTGCAATCAGCTAAACCCAAACAAACTAGGAATCAACATGACATTTAGTTCTTGTTAAATTTGTATAAAGTACAATATACATTAACCGGTCGAAGAGTGTGTCATCAAAAGATGAATATATTGGGACAGCTTCAAACTTTACATTCTGAAGAGAATCATTACCCGATCCTACTTAATAAAATTATTTGGAATATCAACTAACAGTCAGTGAATCACAGCTGTGTTACGTTCTATATCAGAACGTTTCAACCGTAGCTATTAGGGAACTCTATACTATGCTGATTCTTTAACAGCTGTAGTGTGGGTGTGCCATGTTGATTACTATACAGTGTGTGAGTTCCAGCCAGCAGGTGTTACAAATATATTTTCATAGTTATTAAGACACAGACATGCAAAACTGCACCTACATAACATTCATTCAAAGGTATACGTGTTGCAAAATTTTATCCAAAATTGGACGGTAATCTTTTTATTAGGATTCTGTATCTGTTCTGTTACCCGATGACTTGGCTAGATATGCAGTATTTTAAAACTAGATAAACCTTATGTTGCCATTCAGGGAATCGGTAATAGGCGTATTGTGTTATTCCTATAACAATCTCTTAATTATAAGTTTATGATAATTTGCAGACAGTAAGTATACATTCTTAAAAACAAATACCATAAGTGTGCAGAAAACAAGAGAGGCAGATAAACAATCATACGCAGATCAATGTAAGGGTGTGGGGAGCGCGAGGATGGGCGGAGGTGGGCCAGAAGACATATAGAGCCACAACATGCCCGGCTTTAAATCACTTTCTCTTAGAGGTCTATTCTTCCCCTTTTCTAATCTTCCCTAAATTTTCCTTTTTTCCTTTTTTTCTTTCCTCCTTTCTTTCTTTTTTTTTCCCCTTCCCTGCCTTCTTCTCTTTACTTTTCTCTCTTTCTTTCTTTCCCCTTCTTTTTAACTATTGTTAATCTATTTAAATTAATAGAGTTATTATGAGGTGCCAATATCTGAAGAATAGGGTTCCAAATTTTATAGTATTGAGGGAGACACATATTATCTAAGTAAAACAGCTTTTCCATCCTACATTGATAATAACGTTGAGATCGTATCTCTATATCAGATGGAACAACAGTTTTCCTCCAATTTCTTGAGATACACATCTTGGTTGCCATTAGGACATGTATTGCTAGTTTTTTTTTTGAAGGTTTATTCAAATTTGGGAATTTGAGATGGAACAAGAATTTATCCACACTTAAGGTACCCAAATCTAGATGAAGATCTGCAAAGATTTTAACTAAATTAGCATGTACATCGTCAAGTTTTTCGCAGTCCCACCAAATATGTTTAATATTACCAATTTCTTTATTACATCTCCAACAAAATGGGGATGTATTCTCTTGATATTTAGCGAGTATTGATGGGACCCAATACCATCTATGTAATACCTTCATGTATAATTCTTGAAGGGCTATACAGTAAATTGACTTTTTCATCAGATCAATTGTTCTGTGCCATGTTTGCGTTTGAAATGTTCTCTTTAGATCTAAAAAGTTAGTTTTAATTGGACCAAGATATAAAAATACATTTTTTTTTTACCGGATTTTTAATTTTTAACCTGTCAAATTTTTGTTTATCTAACCAGAAAAGGTGAAAGGGATCTATATTTCCACATATTTCCCTTTCGTGTTGGTACCAACCTTTATTTCTTGATTTCTTATTGCCCCATAGTAGAAAGTGAGAAAACATTATGGAGTCATGGATATGGTATATATTGGGGAAGGACAGTCCACCCTGAGACATGGTTTTTGACATAATATGAAATTGAATTCTGGGTTTCTTGTTCTCCCAAACATATGCAACAAACAATTTATGAAACATAGACAGGAGCTTTCTTGATACTCTCAATGGAATGGTACGTAACAAATATTCCAGCTTAGGAAGCAGGTATGCCTTAACCAAGTTAATTCTGCCCATCCAACAGATAAACATTTTCTTCCATTTCTTAATCCTATCTTCAAATTCTTTATACAATTTAAGGTAATTGTGTTTCACTATACTTTCTATACTGAATTTAATGTCAATACCCAAATATTTAATTGTCTCATTTGACCAATTTAAACGATAGGTTTGTTTAAGAGACATTTCCTGGTCCTGAGATAAATTTTTGTAAATAGTTTGTGTCTTAGAGAGATTAGCAAAAACGAAGGTCCGGTCCCTGTGACTTAAGAATTTGAGAGAACTGAAGAAATCCTTTGTAATGCCAAGGAGCTTTACCGCTGTCCCAGCGCTTCCGTCGGGCAAACAACAACAAAGAAGAAAACGGAGTTTAAAGGTGAGTAGCAGAGGCTCCGGAAGAGGCAAAAAATGACCAGACACGGGATATGCTGCAAAACGTAGTTTACTAGAACATGAAGCAGCTAAGGCAATGCAGTGCTCCTACCCGGTGAGAAAAATAACAGGCCTACGCGTTTTGCGCCAAAACAGGGCGCTTTCTCAAGGCAAATTCGTCTATACAACGCAATACTTCTGGCAGTGAATATTCCGGGTGTGAAAGAGTTAGTATAACGTCGTCGGAGTAGAGCGTTATTTTTTGTTGGTGATCTCCAAAGTCAATGCCGAAATTGGAATGTGTTTGCCTGATCTATGCGGCTAAAGGTTCCATGGTAAGGTTGTATAGGAGGGGTGCCAGTGGGCAGCGTTTTTAATTGGGTACCATCTCGAGTTCAATCCATTGCCATGGATTTTGGCCATGGGTTCCGAATACATAGAGAGAATCATAGTTTTAAGCCATCCCTCCATACCGAAGGCAGACAACACCCTAGACATGTATCTCCAGTTGACTCTGTCAAATGCTTTTTCGGCATCGACAGAGACAAAGATACAAGGTGTATTTGTGTTATTCGCTATATTTATTAAATTTAATAATTTCCGAACGTTATCTCCCCCTGATCTTGTTGTTATGAAGCCTGACTGATCTTGATGGATAAAGTCAGCTACAACCGTTTTTAGCCTATTGGCCAATAGTTTAGAAAGAATTTTAATGTCAATGTTTATTAATGAAATTGGGCGGTAGTTGGTTACATGGTTTGGATCTTTGTCTGGCTTCGGTATAGGAGAGATTATTGCCTTCAACATTTCTGACGGAATTGTTCCAGTGTTGCCAATTGCTTCATATAGCAAACATAAAAGGAAGGTTATCTCAGGTTCAAATGACTTATAAAATAGGGATGTATATCCGTTTGGGCCTGGAGCTTTACCGTTTTCAAGATTAAGGATAACCTTTTTTATTTCTTTGTTACTAATAGGTTTGTTTAAGTTTGCTAGTTTTTCTTTAGATATTTGGGAGAGATTATTTTTTTCTAAAAAGGAATCTAGGTCAGACAGGGGATATCTTCCTTCTCTAAGATTATATAGTGATTCATAGTATTTGGTGAATGACTCGCCTATCTCTTGTGGGGACAGATGGATTTTATTTGCTTCCAAAATTTTCTTTATCTTTTGTTTTTTACTATTGTATTTAATTTTACTTGTGAGGAGTTTACCAACTTTGTCCCCGCTATCTCTGTTGTGAGGCGTTTACCAACTTTGTCCCCTGCCATCTCTGTTTTGAAGAAACTTTTTACTTGTGAGGAGTTTACCAACTTTGTCCCCGCTATCTCTGTTGTGAGGCGTTTACCAACTTTGTCCCCTACCATCTCTGTTTTGAAGAAAGAATCATACTGCTGACCTGTTCTTCTAATCTCTTTATAATCATCTCCTGTACATTCTTGTTTTGTTTAAAGTTTTCAGTGGAGGGATTATGCTTGTTAATATAATCTAGGTTCACTAGCTTGATATATAGATCCGACAAAGGAGCCCCTTTTTCTTTTTTCTTTCTAGCATCCAGTTGTATTAGGTATCCACGTATAACGCATTTGAATGAGGCCCACAATATCTGTGCGGAAACTTGGCCATTATTATTGAAAGGAACGGCCGGTCTCTGTTCCTTGATCAGTTACTTCTAAGGCCGTTGATGTGTGGCAGGTTAGCAGATATCTGGAGAGCTGTGAAGGCGGAAAACAAAATACACAAGGCAAGTGTTTCTTTATTCTCAGCTCTGAATATAGTTTATTAAACATTGGTATTTATACACAAATCTAGGCGTTGTCCTGTGCATTGATTGGTTATAGGTTTTGCACAAACATAGCATCAAGTACATGAGAAACGGCATATACATGTCACAAGGGGGGGTGGACAATGGATACATATATTGTCACTAGGCAGAAAAGCTAAAATAAAACTCAATATAGTCAGTCAGCAGACAAGACAGTTGAAACTTGCTACAACATTAGTTCCTCTTTTTGTAGTCTAAGACATTCTTAAATAAACCATTATGTCTCATCTGACTTCCTCAGGGACTGTGACCTTTATCTGAACTTGGTCAAGCAAGGGGGGCTTCTCAACATCAATTTAACCCTTTCAGTTCCACTCTTTTGTTCACTTGCTGAACAATCTTAATATTGCTGTTGAGAAGCTCTAGCATAAGTAATGTAATATTTCGTGTGGTATTGGAGTTTTGGAGCTGGTTTAACAACTTAAGCAATAATGCATTTATCACACCTCACAATTATATAAAAAAACACCGATTATTGCTATTATTAAAACAAAACAATTATCTCCTAACCACAAGCATATTTCGAATATCTGATCAAAACCTGATATTTGTGTCTACATCTCTTATATTATTTAAATACCACTGGATAAGATTGGAGTGGTCTGATCCATTAAAACAACATATTGAATCAAAAATCTTCACATCCATATTTAAGCTTTACTAACCGACTATGGCTTTCCTGTTTTACCGGACTGCCTCAGGACAATACTGACATCTAACATTAACTTTAACTTTAATAACCTTTGAGATTAGGTATAGACCTCTGACGACTGAGCAGACCTTGTTTTCGCTCTGCAGAGATATTGGACCTGTGAAAATTCACAGTATCTCTCTCTTAAATATGGAAGGCCTGCCATAACTATCTAAATATGTTACATAATGGCATGACCAACAAAAACACATGATGGACACAAAACTAAATGAATTATCTATTGTTGATTGCTCCTCTTACCCTGCCTAATAAAACCCTTCTCTACAACCAATAGATCTATGTAAAAATCAAACATATTATTCCGGAGTTTGCAATTCCCAAGGACTGAGTCATTTGCAGAATACTTTAAAATAACTTGAAGCAAAACTGACATCATGCATTCAGAACACACAACATGGCATGCATTCAGAACACAAAAAACAGTCAGATGAAATGGCAGCAGACAAAACAATATGGTGTCCCATCCACGACGTGACTCCAGAGGCCCCTACAGTCCATATAATATTCATACTGTTCTCCCCTTTTATTCTTAGAAATTGACATTGTCTGTTTTTAAGGATAACCATCAGGAGTTGCCTGGTCAACATAATCATTGTATCCAAGATCATAAGGCACACTTCCTCGATTTCACACATTGGTTGGTCATCCAGCTTAGTTGCACTGTAAGCTTCCATAATGGGGAATATCTGAGCAGTGTCTTCCAGTCTTCTCGTAGGGGCATGATGTCAGTGGTCAGGATGCACTTGAGGATGAGACCCTTGAAACAAACAACATAAACAATTAGCAACACTGATCTCACACATGCTAAACCACTTACAAGTTTCGCTCCAAGTGATCCTAGCCAATTTCCCAGTCCCAGGGGATCTCACGGATTACTTGTGGACACTTTTTAACCTATTCCTTAAATCCATAATCCTTCTTGATTAGTCTCTCTTACAAAAACAAACTAACCTATTTAAAATATCAGATACATTTCCTGAGATTTTATATATTGTCTACATAAAATTCCACAAACATATTATCAAAATACAGTTTCTTATGGGTCGACTCATTGTGTTTGGTAGAGTCAGTCTGCAAAAATTCACTATACTCTAAACATACCTGTAATATCACAATTAAACAAATCTCTACTACAAAAATTACAAGCCTTCAATAACAATTGTATACATTTGTACATATGAAAATATACTTCCCAACAATTATGATCTTTTGTATACTGTTGTATCTGTTGCAGACTCCTGGGTGTATTCTTTGCGAGTTATCCTAGGTTGACGACTCAGCTTATGTTGGCTAGTGGTCAGGGATTATTATGCCCATCAAAACATTAAATTGCTGCTCCTTTGTTGGCCTGTTTGTCAGTACAGGAATGTGATTTATGCAAATAACATGGATCCAGGAGTTAATTTGAACAATTTTCACAACACTATTCCAGTAGACTTTGTTAGGATCCTTTCTTTACTTGTATTGTAAGTATTTCTTCTTTTAAAATAAACTTTTTCTTTCTTTAGAAATAATCTTTTATCAGCAATAGATTCGTTGGTGCACTGTGAACTTGTCTTTTGTTGGCTGTACAGCTTTAATCTATATGGAAATAAAACTCAAAATATTCCAATTAGTAACATGCAATATTTCATTAAACATTTTGGCTTATTTGCTTTACATTAAAATATCATTAAAAATATTATGACTCTTAACTCATGTCTCAAAATAACTAGACCACTCTTTTGTTCTTAAAAATGTTATTATTATTTTTATGAATCTCCTGACTGAGCATGATGAGTGTAATATACAACTGATAATAATAATCACTCACTGTTAATAATCATTAGCTCTTCATTAGTGATTAAGACCTCTTACTGGAACTGCATCAGTAATAATCTAGATTTGCTGGTCCTTATTAGTAAACTCTGAAACAACATCTACATAGACTGGAGCTACTTCAATAAAACTAACAGGCGTGGCCTGTCAAAAAAAAATATTTTATAAAAATTCACAATTGCTACATATACTTCATCAAAATTATTGACAACAAAATATATCTCTTGACCATTATCAATATACTATCAACATGACCACTGCACAGAACACAACTTTGGCCCATTCCCCCTCCCTTCACACACACACAAAAAAAATTTAAAAAAATTACTTTTGCAGCCACTGCTACAACTCTCTTATCTGCAATTAGACAAACAGATAGAAGGGGAAATGAAGGGGGGGTTTCTGGGGGGACTTTTTCTCTCATTCATATACAACAAAAACTATCTGAATTTATATAATTAACTCTTTCACCTCCAACAACATACAAAAACCTTTTATCTTTATCAATTGCTATTTTCATGGCCCACAAAGCCTTCAACAGCTTAACACAAAAATCCCCCACTTCTCAACATTTTACGAATAAACGTTACTCAAGTCTTTTTCTAGTATCAACTCTGAAATCCTACTTAAATCTAAAATATATCAGTACCTACAAATGCCTTAAAAATAATCAATACATCTTTCCTTATCTATTTTATCTAAAGTGTTGGAAAATGTGATATCTTATATTGGAAAAAACCAAAATCCATCTTCAACATACACTAAAAATTCAAATACAAAAATCCTTCCAACCTACATAAAAAATATATACTGGTCAAGATACCCAAATACAAAAAGGAAAAAATATACCCTAAACAAATAAACATTTCTAATAGGTAACATGTAAAACCTGTTAAATGTTTAGAGTTTTTAAACAAATATTAGATTTCTTTTTACCCTCATAATTTTACATGATGCCACTGAATATATAGATTGAATCAAAATAAACCTTAATAAAAATCAAATAATGGCATTTATGAAATTTTACAGCTGTTATACTATCCACTGGATTGATCACGTATATATAACAAGATGTCCAAGAGAGACCTTGAGTAATATATGACTCTTACTGTTTTACACACACATATTTTTATTTTTATTACTTAAAAATACAGTTACGCAAGCGCAGTAGCTAATTAATTCTAAAACTATGCATATCACTAATAAAATTATTGACTTTGCCAAAATAAAATAACTTTGCTTACCCAAACTAACACAACTACAGTGACTATTGTTAATTTCCTGCTAAAACTAATTTATTATAAAACTTCTTGTCACACTGATGAATATAACCCAGAAGACCTTCACTCATGAATCATTCAAAATTATACTAAAAGGCTGAAAATGCCGTATTTTTATTTTTTTTTTGTGAGCGCTCTTTGAGTGATGCATAAGATACATCTTCTGTACTCCACTAAATATAAAACACTACCTTTTGTTACATCTCTATAAAACACGACTGCTACTTTGGGGCTGTTGACACGAAACTAGGACATGTCTCTACTCTTGTGGTAAAATATTAGAGACTTTTACTGTAACACTATTGCCCATTTGCGCAGACATCACTTATAAAAATACAATTATATCTTAAAAAATATCAGTTACAAAAATTACTTATGCAAACATTTAAACAATAATGACAATTCTCCTAATGATAACATTAAACATAATATGCCACAGCTTCTATGGTCTTATCAACTTGCACAGCTACCATATCCAAAACACCAAGATACAGTGTACTTGGGAGTTACAGACACGAGACTCTAATCTTCAATATGTTTTACAGAAGGATCTGTATCCTCTGTTACATAACTTCAGTTCAGAACTATTATCTTCTTACTTGTACATGTGTCCCAGCCAAACTAAAAATACTTAACACTTATAATTCTGTTTAACAATGCAATGTTATAATATTCTTATACTGTATACATAAAATTTCTACTATATACATAAAACACTGTGTACTGCAGGGAGACAAATCAAACATACCTTATGGCCACAGACAAAGCAGTTAATTCCTTATCTGACAATGTGCATGTCGCTCTACTGTGTGGGCTCTGATCAAACAGGAAGTGCTGGATACAGCGACTCTGTCTTAGCTTTCTGTGGGACAGGACTCTTAGGGTATTTAGATTTACCCTTGTTAATTTTCTCTTCCTTTGGGTTTAATTATTATGACATTATTATACCTGAACTACATACTGTGGTCACATAAATTTGAGTGTAATAATGGGGGTTCCATACAAAGGGACATTATTCCTTTTGCCTGATATAAAACTTGTAGTGGCTAAATCACTTAACTTTTGTCCCATTATGAACAGATAATTTTATGCAGTTCACACAACTTAATATACAATTCTTATCTTATACTTTAACATATGTACAAATAACCTTTGACACACCAACGACAGTTTAGAAAGTAACACTTCCTAATTACAAATTGCTTGTATATATTTATCTACATATATACATATATATCTCTTAGTAGGTTTTGTTAAACTGTGCCGCGACCCAGTGTCACGCACTTCAGCGATTTCCCAGTGAAATCTTAATATCTATATCTATTATTAGCACTTCAGCGATTTCCCAGTGAAATCTTAATATCTATATCTATATTTGTGTACCAGAAACACAATATTTTCTCGTCCCAGTGACAAGTACCATAGATCAATAGATTATTTTAAATTGTGTACCAGAAACACAATATTATCTCGTCCCAGTGACAAGTGTTTAACAACAACCCACGGCTTTACTTAAGCCACTAAATTTTTAGGTACGGGATTCGGAGAGACAAGGGAGCACAGCATAGAAGTATAAAATACAACCATGCACAACTTGTACTCACCCTGTATGTCCGAATCCCACTTCTGACACCAAATTGAAAGGAACGGCCGGTCTCTGTTCCTTGATCAGTTACTTCTAAGGCCGTTGATGTGTGGCAGGTTAGCAGATATCTGGAGAGCTGTGAAGGCGGAAAACAAAATACACAAGGCACGTGTTTCTTTATTCTCAGCTCTGAATATAGTTTATTAAACATTGGTATTTATACACAAATCTAGGCGTTGTCCTGTGCATTGATTGGTTATAGGTTTTGCACAAACATAGCATCAAGTACATGAGAAACGGCATATACATGTCACAAGGGGGGGTGGACAATGGATACATATATTGTCACTAGGCAGAAAAGCTAAAATAAAACTCAATATAGTCAGTCAGCAGACAAGACAGTTGAAACTTGCTACAACATTAGTTCCTCTTTTTGTAGTCTAAGACATTCTTAAATAAACCATTATGTCTCATCTGACTTCCTCAGGGACTGTGACCTTTATCTGAACTTGGTCAAGCAAGGGGGGCTTCTCAACATCAATTTAACCCTTTCAATTATTAATAGCAATATAGTCTTTGATTAAGTCATTGAGAGTTTTTTTTATCTTCCTCTTTCAACAACAGTGTTTCGTTCAATCTCCAATTAGGTTTTATATTATATTCGGGGTTATTTTTAATTACAAGACTGATAGGTGCGTGGTCGGACCAAGTTATCTGTCCGATCTCAGAATTAGTTATCTTTCTTAAACCAGATGGATTGGTCAGTAAAAAATCAATGCGAGAGTACATTCGGTGGACTCTCGAAAAGAAAGTATAGTCCCTATCTCTCGAATGGTTTACACGCCAAATATCAAAAAGATCATATTTAATCAAAATATCTTGGAAGATTTTACATTTAGATTTAATATAACTTGGGGTATCTTTTGTTCTCATATTATTTCTATCTATCTTAACATCCACTATGGTGTTCATATCCCCTCCCTTTATTAATACACCTTTTTTAACTTGGTCCACTCTGCCAAAGAGTTTCCCATAAAACGATTTTGTAAATATATTTGGCGCGTAAATATTCACCAGTGTGTAAATAAAATCATTCAACTTGCATATTACTATTATATATCTACCCATTTTGTCTCTCTCCTCCATTACCAATTCGAATTTAACCCTAGAGGCAATTATTATTGCTGTTCCCCTTTTCTTTTCCTCAGCCATGTTAGCAGCAAAAATTACAGGAAATTTGGAGAATCTCCAGAGACTTTCTGTGGAACCTTTCCAATGTGTCTCTTGGAAATAACATATGTCTATATTTCCTCCCAGCAGCATTTTTTCTACAATAGTCCTCTTTTCATTGGAGAATTCAATCCTTGGACATTAATGGAAATTAACTTCAAAGACATGCAATAAAATCAAGTCCACTGGTCCACTCAACCCATCCTCCCGTTACCCCTGTGTCCCTATCTCTGGCTCTGCACACCCCTACAAACACTTCATCACTTATCACATCACAATACATTATCATCATCATACTACACCTATGAAGAAAAAAACTTTTCCCAGGTGCTTTCCTGTCTATCAGGTTGCAATCGTTGGTGGCTTCACCATAGTTGCTATTAGTTATGTTTTTAAAAAGAAAAAAGTGAGATGTTTTGTCACCCCGTTACTATTAACTATATCTCATCAGAAAGTTCTTCAAACCCGTGTCTTGTAAAATATTTGGTTTCCAGTGGTTCTATCGCTAATATCCGTATCTTGAAAATTTTAACAAGCTAATCTATCCCTCCATCATTTGTGGTCTCTTAAATTTACACTATCCCATATCCAGTGAATTTTGGGATATATACTTCAAATTTTCTAGCTCCTATTTTGTGTATTAAACTCAGTGAGTGATTTTATTAAACACTATATACATTATCAATTTATGTGATTTGAGTTAAATTTAGTGCCATTGTTTTCTAAAATTCTTTATACTAAATTAACTTTTGCTTCCTTACTTTTTGTTTTTGTTTTCTTTAAAGATAGTGCTATATATATATACATATTAAAACAAATCACTAGTGTACCTTTATTTAGTGTAGCCCTGTGTGTAAATTATCTCAAATTATAGTCATTACTATATTTTTCCCTTTCCCCTTTTTTCCCCCTCTCATTTCCTTCCCTTTTCCCTGTGTGCTTGTAGGTTTAAGTGGTTCGGTGATTACATTTTTCTCATCATTTTTTTTTTTTTTTTGGAGAGCGTGTTACACTTGCTGAGGTGGGTAAGCTGCTATAAACCTAACTGTACTAAGCATAAAAATGATAACAAATGTATTTCTAGTTATTAAGCTTATTAAGCTCCTTTTTTGTCAGCCAAACTATGAAATAATTTATCCCAATATTCACATTTCCTAATCACGGAAACATTTAACATTTTCTTGAGATATTTTCGATGTCATTGACCTTATAAAAATTAACAATTAGCTACCAACTCTACTTTTCAATAGCAATCATAAATCAGGTTACTTCTATAAAAATCGCTGTCATCTAAAGGAAGGTTTCTCTCTGAGTTTCAGAACTGTTACACTATGTCCAAGTTTCTGAATTTAGGTAGATCCTCTTTTGGGTCTGTAACTACTATTGTTTCACCTTTAAAGAAGACTAACAATTTGGTAGGAGAACCCCATATGTACTGAATGTCTTTAGCTCTTAATTGTTGTTATTAGACATGTGCATTCGTTTTCGGACGAATGCATTTTCGGACAAAAATAGCATTTTCGTCCATTCGTCCGAAAAACGAATAACGAAAATTTTAACTAACAAAATCCGAATGAACGAATGGTTAATAAACGAAAATCATTCGTTCATTCGTCCATTCGTCCATTCGTGCTATTGGCATTCTAAACCGAAATAGAGTCGGTTTATACAATACCAATAGCATTGTACTACATTCCATAAACCGACATGAATGACTTTCGGTTTATGGAATGCATGTAATGCTATTGGCTTCCTATAAACCGAAATTGAGTTCCCATTCATACGAATAGGTCAATTGACCTATTCGTATGAATGGGGACTTTTTCGGTTTATAGAAAGCCAATAGCATTGCATGTATTCTATAAGCCGAAAGTCTTTAAAACAAACGACGTTCGGTTTATAGAATACATGTAATGCTATTCGGTTTATAGAATAGCCATAGGATTACATGTATTACATAAGCCGAAAGTCTATAAACCGAAAGTCGTTCGGTTTATAGGCTGTCGGCATTTAACTATACAGAGACAGAGTCTCCATTCATAAAATTATGAATGGAGACTTTGTCTCCGTGTAGTAAAATGCCGAAAGCCTATAAACCGAACGATCGGTTTATAGACTTTCGGCTTATGTAATACATGTAATCCTATGGCTATTCTATAAACAGAAATTCCGGTTTATAGAATAGCAATAGGAATACATGTATTCCATAAGCCGACAGCCTATAAACCGAACGTTCGGTTTATAGGCTGTGGGCATTTTACTACACAGAGACAAAGTCTCCATTCATAATTTTATGAATGGAGACTCTGTCTCCATATAGTTAAATGCCGGCTTTTAACTATACGGAGACAAAGTCTCCATTCATAATTTTATGAATGGAGACTCTGTCTCCGTATAGTTAAATGCCCACAGCCTATAAACCGAATGTTCGGTTTATAGGCTGTCGGCTTTTAACTATACGGAGACAAAAGTCTCCATTTATAATTTTATGAATGGAGACTCTGTCTCCGGATAGTTAAATGCCCACAGCCTATAAACCGAACGTTTCGGTTTATAGGCTGTGGGCATTTAACCTCCATGCTGCCCGACACTTCCGTCTATTATGTATAGTGCCTACATCCTCTATTATGTATAGAGTCTCCATTGATAAAATTATAAATGGAGACTCTGTCTCCGTATAGTTAAATGCCAACAGCCTATAAACCGAACGTTCGGTTTATAGGCTGTGGGCATTTAACTATACGGAGACAGAGTCTCCATTCATATGAATGGAGACTTTGTCTCCGTATAGTTAAAAGCCGACAGCCTATAAACCGAACATTCGGTTTATAGGCTGTGGGCATTTAACTATACAGAGACAGAGTCTCCATTCATAAAATTATAAATGGAGACTTTGTCTCCGTATAGTTAAAAGCCGGCATTTAACTATACGGAGACAGAGTCTCCATTCATAAAATTATGAATGGAGACTTTGTCTCCATATAGTTAAAAGCCGACAGCCTATAAACCGAACATTCGGTTTATAGGCTGTGGGCATTTAACTATACGGAGACAGAGTCTCCATTCATAAAATTATAAATGGAGACTTTGTCTCCGTATAGTTAAAAGCCGGCATTTAACTATACGGAGACAGAGTCTCCATTCATAAAATTATCGGCTTATGTAATACATGTAAACCTATGGCTATTCTATAAACCGAAAGTCGTTCGGTTTATAGAATAGCAATAGGATTACATGTATTCCATAAGCCGAAAGTCTATAAACCGAAAGTCGTTCGGTTTATAGACTTTCGGCTTATAGAATACAAGTAATACTATTGCCTTTCTATGAACCGAACGAGAGCCCCATTCATAAGAATTTCTTATGAATGGGGCTCTCGTTCGGTTTATAGAAACCCAATAGTATTACATTGTATTCCATAAAACGAACGAATAAAACAAAACGAAACGAAAATAATGAACGAATTTCGTCTGAAACGAATGCACTAATGAACGAAATTCGTTTTAGACGAAATAAATAACATTTTCGTCCGAATGGACGAAAACGAAACGAAAATTTTAGTTTTGCACATGTCTAGTTGTTATCTCTCTGAAATTGTTGCGGTTCATTCTGGTGACATATGATAGGTCAGGAAAAACGAGTAGTGATTCAAATTTCCCTTTTTTGTTATCTGGTTTGACACGCAACTGACGAAGGAATTCATCCTTAATGGAACAGTTTAGGAATCTTACGATTACCTCCCGAGGCATGGGGTTTATTGATTTGCTCGATCGCAGTACTCTATGTATTCGTTCAAAAGGGGTGTTTCCTGAGTGTTATTGGGTCCACAAATTGTGACACAAATTCGTACATATAATCTGTAAGACTAGCATCCTTAATTCTGAGGTTGTTCCTTCTAGATCTATCTTCAAGTTCTGTTAGTTTATTGTTACAATTTTTAATCTGGTCTTTCAAGCTAGAGTTCTGGGCTCGTAAATTAGCCATCTCTTCTAATATATTTTTGATTGTTTCATCTTGGTTTGATATTTTCGATGTTAAGGCTGCGATCTCCCTAGTTAGATCTGAGATGTTATGTTTAAAATCATTTTTTAATTTTTCGTATAACTCGTCCAATGCTGTGGTCAAGCTTAGATTAGTTACTGTTTCAGCCATGAGTGGTTTTCTGGACCTCTCTTGCGAAGGGGGTAGTTTCTGTCGTTGTTGGAGATAGGGATCTTCTTTGCAATGAGGGTTTGTTAAGGTCAGCTTTAGGGGAATAGAAAGTATTAATGGGTTTGTTCTTGTCTGCAGAGGATGGTTTTTTGGTAGCCATTCCTCACTTTTTTTTTCCCCCCCAAAATCAAAATCTTTCAGATTGTTTCTAGGGAGCCTTGGTTATTGTACTAAGATAGAACGAGGATATAATACAGTATATCTACACAGAAAACAGCGTAAAATAAAAAATGTCCATACAAGGAAAAATAAAAAATAAAAAGGATGATGATGATGCAGCCAAAGCAAAAAATAATAAATAATCAGAATAATCACAAATGACCAAATAACTGCCAAGCATAAAAAGAAAAATGTCCATAAAACTACAAATACAATTATATAAATAATGATGCAGCCAGGAAGAAGTAGTCAGAGTGTAACGACACACAAATCTTCTTAAGGAATGTAATCTGCAAGAGAAAAAGCAAACCCAAATAGTGTGTATTGTAACGAATTGTAACGAATTTTCATTACAATACGCACTATTTGGGTTTGCTTTTGCTCTCCCAAGACATTGGGCTGCCTGGGTACAAGACTGACATGGTGCCCCTTACCATGCACAAATACCCAGCCACACTTGGTCAGCCAATTAGAAGCCTCTCTGTCCCAACCCTACTATTGATTGGTTTTTAACCCCTTAGTGACCGAGTGATATGTTGCATTTGATGTACCTTGAAGACCAGAATTCCATTATTTTTGTCATATGTTTACTGAACTGTGAATTTCTTTCTTTGTGTTCAGTCCACCCAGACAAATTATAAATCATTTTTTAAAAGGACAGATAGGGATTTCATTTGATAATATTATTGTCATCATATGATTTAATTTACTATTAAAAAAATATAAAATATGATTAAAATATGCCATAAAAAACACCTTTTCTAACTTTGACCTGATTTTTTTTTAAACAATTACAAATAGCAAAAAAGACCCTGTCTATATATTTCTAATATTTGTCCTGCGTTTAGAAATACCAATGTTTCCATGTTTGTCTATGTTTTATTTCAACTAATAGGGCAATAAACCATATTAGTGTTTTTTTTTTTTTGTTTTCTAACCAACAGCGACCTTTTAACCCCAACCCTAAATTTACCCTAACCCTAATCGACCCCCACCCCTTAATCTAACCCTTATATTCACCCGAACCCCGCTGTAACTTGATTATAACCCTAATTATCACCCTAACCCTAGATCTAGGTTTAGTAGATCAAGGGTTAGCTTTTTCCATTTATTTATTTATTTAATTTGTTTATTTAATATATTTTCTCTTTCTAACTATAATATTGCTAACTGCCTCTAGGGGTAGTCAAGCAATGATTTCAGAGCGACGGAAGAGATTTTTTTTCTCTCTCTTCCGTCGCTCTCTGCTGGGCACGCTGTATTGGAGGAGCAGCCTCTGAGAGTAGCTGCAGGCATGTAGCATTGTGCTAAGGAGTGCAACGGTACATGAAAAATGAGGACGTATATATACGTCCTCATGGTCTTCAAGGACCATGCTTTTCAGGACGTATATGGGTTAAGGGGTTACGCCAGGAAGTGTCTGGAAATCATTTTGAAGAATACCAGCTCTGTTCATTGTGCCAGGAGCGTGTGTTATTTTTTTTAATAAAACAAACAGTTGGACTTGAAAAGCATTTTTTTCCTTCCGCCATGAAATTAATGTGAGTGAATTTCATGTTGCTCCCATTCATCTCTGCAACCTTCACCTCTCTCATCTCGATCTTTGCAAAATGCTTAGTCTAGACTTCATACTTGACAACATTTGAAAACAATTTCCAGGGACATTTTTGCAGCTCAGCTTCCAATTACTTACTTTAAGTTTGACCACACCTACTGTCCAAAGCTCCACCCACTCCACATAATTAGCATAATGTAACCCCACCCTCTTGTCACAATGTAGATTATATCATCAAGTTCCCACCAACATTATCATGCATCCTTGGTATACAACAGATACATTCACAGCACATCAGGCAGGTGCATTTTATCCCTTTTACATGAAATATAGTATGACCTTGTGCAGATGTGCTTCAGTCAGAGAGCTGTGTCTACACCATAAAACACACATTAGTATAAACCTACCTCTTCTGCTGGAAGGCCATTCCATGTATCCACTACCCTATCAGAAAAGTTTCTTTAGTGCTTGGCCTTATCTTATATTTGGGTTAGCCTTATGCCTATCCCATTAATGCTTAAACTCCTTTACTGTATTAACCTCTGCCACTTTTGCTGGATGACTATTCCATGCATCCACCACCCTCAAACAAATATTAAGTTTCTGACCACAAATAAATCAGTAAAATATTATGTATATTATTAATTATATTATTATAATATGTCCAGCCTTTTCAAAAGCTTGAGGTGGACCCCAAATAAATGTATATAACTAGTTGCATTTATACTTATGTGAACTTTTTAATAATTTATTCAACTATTTCATATGTAATAAAAATGTTATTGAAAAATTGTTAATTTCTTATTTTTATTCTGTTTTTTTCTGCACCCACATTGCATCTAAAGTACTTAACACAGCACCATATAGTACCCAAAGCACCCACACGTTTTGGCATGCCAAAGTGTCAATTTTTCCTCCAGAACATACCACAGTGCCCCTTTGTCCAACTGAACTGCCCCTGCAGAGCATGCCATGGTGTCACTTTTCCCCATAGTACATGTTATTTTGCCCCACAGTACATGCCAGAGTATTACTTTGGCCCCAGCTAATTTGACCATTAATATGTCACAGCCACTTTTCCCATTATGCCACTATTAGCCTGCCAATTAATATTCCACAGCCATTTTCCCCATTAATATTGCACTATTAGCCTTTCCATAAATATACCACAGCCAGATTGCCAATTAATATGCCACAGACAATTTGCCATTAATATGCCACTATTAGACTGCCCATTAATATGCCAGACAATTTGCTCATTAATATGCCACAGACAATATGCCCATTAATATGGCACAGACATTTTGACCATTAATGCGCCACCACCCTGGTTAAAAAGATTGGCTAAAAGATAGAACACAAAGGGTTGTTGTAAATGGAAAATCCTCAAATTGGACAAGGGTATTAAGCGGAGTACCTCAGGGGTCTGTTTTGGGCCCTCTTCTTTTTAATTTGTTTATTAATGATCTGCCACATTGTGCTGAGAGCCATGTCTCCGTGTTTGCGGACGACACTAAATTAGGTAAGGCAATAAAGACTAATCTTGATGTTTTTTCTTTACAGGAAGATTTGGACAGAGTGGGGGACTGGGCAGTAAAGTGGCAAATGAGGTTCAATATAGACAAATGTAAAGTTATGCATTATGGGAAAAATAATAACAAAGCAACATATACGTTAAATGGTTTTTCCCTGGGAAAAACTACTAATGAAAAGGATTTAGGAATAATTATAGACAACAAACTTGGCAACAGTGCCCAATGCCAGTCAGCAGCTGCAAGGGCCAATAAGATATTGGCATGTATAAAACGAGGTATAGATTCACGGGAGGAGGATATCATCTTGCCTCTTTACAAATCAATGGTAAGACCTCACCTTGAATATGCAGTACAGTTCTGGGCACCAGTCCTTAAAAAGGATATTAAGGAACTAGAAAAAGTGCAAAGGAGAGCTACAAAATTAATAAGGGGTTTGGAGGATCTTAGTTATGAAGAGAGACTTAAAAAATTGAATTTATATACGTTAGAAAAAAGGCGTCTCAGAGGGGATATGATAACATTATATAAATATGTGCAGGGCCAATTTGAAGAGCTCTCCAGTGACCTGTTCAATAACAGAAAGGTACAAAGAATAAGAGGTCACCCCCTCAGACTGGAAGAGCAAAGATTTCATAGACAGCAAAGGAAGGGATTCTTTACGGTTAGGACAATAAAGTTATGGAACTCCCTGCCAAGAGAGGTAGTGCTAGCAACCACAATAGATGCATTTAAAAATGGTTTGGATGTTTTTTTAGGAAAGCAGAACATACAGGGCTATTAATAATAGAATAAGCATTAATAAAAGAGCTTATTGATCCAAGGAGAAATCTGATTGCCTCTTGGAGTCAAGAAGGAATTTTTTCCCCCAGTAGGCAAAATTCAAAATAGCTTCCTTAGGGGTTTTTTGCCTTCTTTTGGATCAAAAGCTGTAATGATAGGTAGAAGGGTTGAACTTGATGGACTTGTGTCTTTTTTCAACCTAAATTACTATGTTACTATGTTACCCTCCTCCCCCCTTCACCAGTACTCACCTGTCCGTCTCCTTCGTATTTTATTTTGCCATTAATATACCAGAGTGATACATTGCTGTATACCAGAGACTTGCAGATTGAGACCTCGTTCAAATTGGTCCCTTTCAACTTGGTTTTATATTCTCCTGTAAGATTCCGCTTAAGCCTAACTGTTACAGGTAACAGGTATCTGGAGCTCAATTTCTCCCTGTTTAGACTGTGTATTTACACCTACATACTCAATGCAGCTTGTTCACACATATATATCACACCTTAATACACAACCATACATATATACAGAGGCGTCACTAGGGTTGGTGTCACCCGTTGCAGTAACTAATGGTGTCACCCACTTGGATTTCCTCCAATACCATGCCAAACAGATTCCTTAGTAATGCCAGTCAGATGGCCCATTAAATATGTCACTTACAGGAGCCTCACAAATTATGTCACACAGAGGAGCCCATTAACTATGCCACACACAGGAGCCCCAAAACTATGACACACACAAGAGCCCCATAAATTATGCCACACCAGAGCCCCATTATTTATGTCTCACCTCAGAGCCAAATTAATTATGCCACACACAGGCGCCCCTTATTTATGCCACACACAAGCGCCCCATAGTTATGCCACACACAAGCTCCCAATAATTATACCACACAAAAGAACCCCTTAATTATGCCACACATGGGCCCCAATAAATATGCCACACATGAGACCACCATTAATTATGCGACACACAGGAGTCCCACAAGGTGTCAATTGTACAATTCTGAAACAATACATATCTAAACGCACAAACATCTCTCTGTCTCTCTATAACTAGTTGCATTTTTACTTATTTTTATTTTTTTGTGTGCTTCTAAGAGCTATTAACCCCTTCCTTGCCATCAATCACTGCTTACGCAATGATATTGACACAAGGCAATTTTTATCTGTCTGCATTTTTTTTTTACACACCCGCTAGGGGGTTACACGTAAACTAAAAATATTTTTGATTTTTTTTTAAACTGTCTGAGCGCATAGTGATCAGTAACAGCAAAATTAGTGGCAAAGGCGGTTTGGTGATTGCTCAGATGAGCATCACCATTCGCCTGGTCAGATCAATATTTGTGAACATTGATCCGACCAATTTTGATCTGCCTCCCTCTCCTCACTTACATTTTTGTGAGGGAAAGAGACAGATCAGTATTAGTGATATAAAATAAAATTTTATGAAATTTGCAGGTTTTATGAAAGCCATTCCCTGTGTATTAACCCCTTCCCTGCCATTCATCACTGTATAAGCAGTAATCTTGCACAGTAACAGTATTTTTAGCTGTCTGCACTTTTTTATGGATTCATTTCTTTGTACTGTAATGTATTACAGTACAAGATAGGCTCTTATAAGAGCTATTAACCCCTTCTTTGCTGTAGATCACCGCTTAGGCACTGATTCTGTGGTTCGATTTTGACCGTGGTAAGCTTTATGATACATCATCTAGTGATGCATCAGTGGCTGTTGAGCCCTTGCCACAAGGAGTCATGGTGTCTACTTTTAAAATATATATGGTTTGGTGGGGGTAAATTACATTGCCTGACTTCAAAGATATATCCCATATAGGACATGGACACAAGTTGACTACATGTCAAAATTCCAAGTTGGAACACTGAGATGGGCACCTCACAAATGTTGCCTTTTACCCCCCAAACAACCAAACAAACCTATACATGGATGGTATCGCTATACTCGGGAGATGTTGCGGAACACATATTGGGGAATATACCAGAATCTGTGAATTAATGCCTGAAGTACAATGTATGTCTAAATATTTACTACCACAAACTTTGACAAAGGCTGGTGGTAGAATTCGTACATATACAGTATTAAAATACCACCATTTGAAATAACTTAGGATGTCTATTTTCCAAAAATATATGGGTTTGATGGGGTAAAATACATTGGCCGGCTTCAAAAATGTTTCAAATGGAATATGGGCGCAGGCTGACTACATGTCAAAATTCCAAGTTGAAAATGAGCCCATCCTAAATGTTGCCTTTTAGCCCCAAAACAAACCAACAAACCTATGCATGGGTGGTATCCCTGTACTCAGGAGATGTTACTGAACACATATTGAGGTGCTGGTTGGCAGTGGCAAATAATAGAATCTGAAGATTCATGCCTGAAGTACAATGTGTGTAAACAAAATGACATCCCAACCCTTTGACATAGGTTGGTGGTAGAATTAGTACATGGAAAGTGTTAGAATACCACAATTTTAAATACCCTAGCATGTCTAGTTTTCTAAAATATATGGTTTGATGGGGTAAAATACGTTGACAGGCTTTAAAAGTGTCCCAAATGGAACATGGTCGCAGGCTGACTACATGCCAAAATTCCAAGTTGAAAATGCGCACCCCCCAAATGTGGCCTTTTAGCCCCCAAACAACCCACAAAACCTATGCATGCATGGTATCCCTGTACTCAGGAGTTGTTGCTGACATATTGAGGTGTTGTTTGGCATTGACACATAACAGGATCTGTGAATTCATGCCTGAAATACAATGTATGTGAAAAAATTTACTACCCAAAACGTTGACATAGGCTGGTGGTAGAATAAGTGCATGGAAAGTGTTAAAATACTACCATTTGAAATACCCTAGGGTGTCTAGTTTTCTGAAATATATGGTTTTGTGGGATAAAATACATTGTCTGGCTTCAAAAATGTGCCAAATGGGACATGGGTGCAAGTTTTCTGCATGTCAAAATTCCAAGTTGGAAAAACAAAAAGTGCACCTCTCAAATGTGGCCTTTTAACCCCCAAATAACCTAACCAATCTATGCACGGGTGGTATCCCTATAATTGGGAGATGTTGCTGATCACATATAGAGGTGTTATTTGGCAATACCCCTTCACATTTTCAAGGAAATGTTTACCTAAATTGCAATCTATGTGAAAAATTAAAAAAAAAAACATTTTTGCTGCAAACTTTGGCAAAAGTTGGGGGTAAAATGAATACATGAAAAGTGTCAATCTACCACAAGTTAGATGCCCTGAGTTGTCTAGTTTTGAAAAATATGTACATGTGGGGGGTCATTCATGGATTTAGTACAGATATCAGTGTCACTATTGCTAATTTTGAAAAAAATAATTTTGAAATAGCTTTGCACTACTGATAGCTCTTGCTCTATAACTTGAATAAAAAAGCACAAAAACATAAAACATGGGCTATTTCTGAACTCAAGACAAATATTAGAAACTATTTCGTTTTTTTATGTGTTACTATTTATGTGTTTTTGTTATCTTTTGTAGATGAGTATAAGATTTTTCAAATAAAAGTTTTTTAAATGTTTTGCCATAATTTCTTATTTTTTTTATATAAAATTATATGTTATTATCAGAATAATGATATCAAAAGAAAACCCTTCTTTTGCCGATAAAAACAATATATAGTTTGTGTGGGTACACTAAATGAGAAAGAAATAAATAACAGCAAAACACAAATACCGCAGAAATGTTAAAACAGGCCATACCAAGCGTCGGACAAGCCCAAAAAGTCATATCACTAAGTGGGTTAAAATATGCAATTTTTAAACATAATTTACCTGTCTAGGTGGCTGCCATTGGGATTTTGTGATTGTGTGTGACAGCAGGAGGAAGATCTGCTCCTTCCAGCACCTCCTCCTCCTATACACTTCAAGGAGAGTGGAGGAGGCGCTGTGTAGAGCAGACCTTCCTCCACTATCGTTACTCCTCCTACTTCACCACCATAATTGATTTAACTGTTACAGGGGCGGGGTCACGTGAATGCATACTACACGTGACTCTCACCCCTGCTTTGAAGGTGCACATTAGTATAGACTCCTTCTCCAGACCAGAGCGAACAAGCACTGCCTTTATTCATACAATGGGTGAAAGTAGGACGAGCAAAACCAGTAGTGCCACAGAAATAAAATGTATATATGATAACACAAAAAGTAGTAATAATTCGGGTGTCCACTGAGAACCAGCAACTAAAACAAAAAACGACAGACAGCTTCAATACTGCATGACAGAAATATTAAAAAGAGTGATTTTTTTTTTTTTTTAAATCATATTATTATCAAAAGTAGAAATGACATACATATGTACGGTATTGGACATAATTATCATGCCAGTGTTTAAGTAAAGTATTGTAGCCTTTTACCAGTAATACAATTTTTTTTTTTTAACGATAACAGTTTTGTGAGTGTGTGCGTGTGTGGGCACTGGACTAACCCTCACCCCCTGTTCTTTGTTGCAGCTCATCACGGAGCCGGCCCCCGGTCAGATTCCGGCCTTAAGATGCAACTGACTCTGGAAGTCAAGGCTGTATTGCTCGCACTACACAACGAAGGTCTGTCATCCCGGCAGATTGCTGACAGGATTCAAACACACCGGTCCACGGTGAGTCGCTGGCAGAAGAGGTACGCTCAGACGGGCAATCTGCCAGGTTTAGACCATCGTGAGACAGGTTAGTTTTACTGAATGATGTGTTGTAGCAATAGTAATCCTGCTCAGTACGAGAGGAACCGCAGGTTCAGACATTTGGTGTATGTGCTTGGCTGAGGAGCCAATGGGGCGAAGCTACCATCTGTGGGATTATGACTGAACGCCTCTAAGTCAGAATCCCCCCTAAACGTGACGATACCGCAGCGCCGCGGAACCTCGGTTGGCATGGGATAGCCGGCCGCAAGGCCGGTGGGCAGAGCCGCTCGCCTCACGACCGGAGCGCAGACAGAAGGTGGCTGCCTCTCTACCGGAGCACACCACACGTTCGTGGGGAACCCGGTGCTAAATCTCTTCTCCTCTTTCTGCGAAGGGGGACTTGGCCCGGGATGCTTCTTGGCGGGGGTCGCGGGCACCAAGGGGCTCGTGGACCAGCGGAGGGGTGTGTGGGGAAGGAGGAGGGGGGGCTTAACCATCCATTCCCGGGCTTAAGTGTCGGATAGCAGGGGGGCAGTGAACCGTGAAGGACTTGGCCCGGGACACTTCCTGCCGGGTGCCGCCGGGCACCAAGGGTCTTGCAGACCAGCAGAGGGGGTTGTGGGGAAGGAGGAGGGGGACTTAAGCCTCCATTCTTTCTGGCAGACATGCTTTAGATTTCGATTTATGTTCTTCCAAAGCTAAAATCAAAGATTCCATCTAGTGCTATTTTATGGCTCAGTTGTATTTTAAATTTGTATGTATTTTATGTTATTTGTAGTTATTTCCCTATCCACATTTGTTTGCAGGGCACTTGTCCTACTCTTACCCCCATTTTACTCCCTTTTGCAGCCCTCTAGCCCTTTCCAGGACTTTTTTAGAGGCATTTTAGTGCCCAAAAGTAACAGATGGAGCAATCAAAGGAACCATAACTGATTTAATGAGCCATTCACAGTTTCACTGTACCGGCCGTGTGTACTTACATGTGCATGGCTTATTCTTTGAGACAAGCATATGCTACTGGCAGGATCAACCAGGTAGCCCTTCGGGGGGTTTCCGCCACCTGCCGAGACAGTCAACAGAAAGAACGCCCTGGGGGGGTGTCAGGTGGCTGCGCCCCGGAGAGCTGCCCGCGGAAACGTGAGGAGTGGTCCGGAGGGGACAGCCGGGGCTGGGTCCCTCCGCCTGGCGGTGCTGGCAGGAAAACGATAGCGCTCCGCGACGGGGAGGTTGAGGGGGGCGGCAGTCAGACGCGCGTCTTCGGAAATCTCCCGGCACACGGCTTCGGGCCTCTGCGCCAGCAGGGCCTCGCATACTCAGGGCTGCCGGGGTGCGGGGAAGGGAAGGCCGCGTGGGGCCTCATCTGCCGTTCCTGGGTTTGGGGACCCAGGGACCACTCCAGTGGCCGGGGAGGAGGCCACCTTTGCCTGTCTCAGAGGAACACCAGGGACCTCCTGAGCAAAGGTCGCCTTCCCGGCACGGACGTGGGGTACCAGATCGATCGGAGGAGCGAGAGGTAGAGGCAACTTGGGGGAGATATTTTTATAATTGTTCTTTTTTGTTGCCCCCCCCCCAAAAAAAAAAATCCACTTTCCACCATCGGGGGGTGCCGCCGGTTCATCCCAGACCCCTGCACAGGTCATGGGGACCCGTGGCACAGATATCCCAATTTGGCCACTGGGCGGGCGCCGTGTGTCCGGGGGACCTCGGCCCCGTCACCCCGGAACTCTTTCCTAGGCACAGACTTCCAGAACTCACCCCTGGCAGATTCCAGAGATGGGACTTAGTCTCTGGCAGCTCGAGAGAAAAGCTCCATAGCCTTTAGGGGACCGGATGGCCAAGCAAGGCCCAGGCAGAGTTCCAGAACGATAGCAGCTTGGTGCTGCTAGCCAGACCAAGTCCCCCACAAGGGAACAGACCACCCGATGAGGTCCAGGCAGAGTTCCAGAACGATAGCAGCTTGGTGCCGCTCGCCGGACCAAGTCCCCCACAAGGGAACAGACCGCCCAACGAGGTCCAGGCAGAGTTCCAGAACGATAGCAGCTTGGTACCGCTCACCGGACTAAGTCCCCCCGTGGTTCAGTACCACCCCTGCGGCTCCCCCCGGAGGACCGGACACCGCTTTAATACCCGTCAATAGCCTGGCGCATTTTCCATGGCCACTACTGTATATATAGTGCTACATACTGACAATGTTAAGTATTATCCAGAATTTTAAAACATCAAGCGTAACCATGATTTCATAATTACCCATCTGTTTTTCACAACATACAGTTTTTACCTCCTTTGATCATTTAGACCTGGTTCGGATTGGCTCCGGGGCCTCGAAGGTGGGTGGGTTGCCATTTAATTTAATCTTAGCACAAGGGGCTTATTCTGTCTAATTCACGTTCTGGATTTTTTTAATCCATTCGTAGCAATACCGGGCTTTGTTTTTATTTCCGTCAAATTGGTAGTTTATTCCTCTTTCCATCTGGCATTAGTGTATTAATTGTAGTTTAATCATCTCCCACTTTATTGGGTCAAAGGATTTCCAATTCTTCGCTATCAATAGTTTAGTTGCTGTCAATATGTGTATCAAGAAAGGTATATTCTGTCTGTAGGTGTCTGGGAGGTTCATATGTAATAATGCACATTCTGGGGTTAGTTCCCATTCCTTTCTGCAGATTTTTACTACCATCTGAGATAGATTGTCCCAGAGTAATTTAATTCCCAACAAATGTGCAGAATATCTCCCCTATGTCTCCCGCATCTCCAACACATCCATGAAGATCCTGAGTACATTTTGGCTATCCTGATAGGTGTCTGATACCATCTGTTCATCGCCTTATATTGGTTCCCATTTAAATTCAAACAGTGAATATTTAAGTATGTTAAATTTAATGCGTTGTTCCAATCAGTAATCTCTATCTTGATCTGTAAGTCTTTCTCCCATTTTTTCAAGGCAGGTGGTTGGTTGTTAACTGTACTGAGTCTTATTAAGTCTAATGTTTTTGAGATTAGATGTTTATAGTCCTTTTTTTCCAATAACTGGGTAATTAGTTTTTTTTTATGTTGCTGGGTTGATTACACACCAGGTCTTGTATCAGGAAACTCTTGACTCTCAGGTATCTGAAACATTCGTTATTTGCTAAGCCATATTGTTCTTGTAGATTTAAAAATGTCTTGATCTGCAAGTCTTGGATCAGGTCTCCGATCCTGCCTATACCCTTACTTTTTCATGTTTCTAATACAATATTTTCCATATTATTTTTAATCAATGTTATTTGGAGGCAAGAAATAACTTTTTCTCCCATTTTTTAGAATTTGGGAAAGGGCACTATTGGGAGGTATATCCTTCAATCTGTATAAGTTTTTTTTTGTTAACCAGAAGAGGGAGAGTAGATCCTTGACTCCTGCAGTTTTTTGCAGCTCCATATCGTACCAATCCTCCTGTCCGGCATCTGGTTTTGGGATATTTTTCCCTGTGAGATCAAGGCTGCAGAAGCATAATCTTTAATATCCGGTACTCCTAAACCTCCTTCTTATTTTTTCTCAGATAATAATTTTAGACTTAGTCTCGGTTTCTTGGCAGCCCATATGAATCTGTTAAATATTGATTGAATCAATGCAAGCCAGCTTAACGGTACTCTATAAGGTTTCATTCTGAATAAGTATATATATTTGGGTAGGATATATGATTTTATTGTTGTAATCCTCCCCCACCATGATACACTTAAGCCCTTCCATTTTTTAAATAAAAGATTTGTTTATTTTATCAGAGGGAGGAGGTTGATCTCCATCCAAGAGGAGGGGTCTGTATTAATTCGAATACCCAAATATGTAAAATGATCCCTGGCCCAGCCAAATCCGGACTTCTCTATCTCTTCTTTTTCCTTAGGTCTTATGTTTGCGTCCAAAACCAGGGTTTTACTGAGATTTAGTTTGTAGTTAGAGAGGCAGCTATATTTTTTTATGATTGACATAAGTGCCTTAAGTGATTCCTTTGGCTTTTCGATGGTGATTAAGATGTCATCTGCGTACAACCTAATTTTTTGATTCCCTCGTCCTCCACATCCCACCACCTCCTGGCAGGATCTTATGTCTCTCGCCAGTGGCTCCAATGTGAGGACATAGAGAAGGGGGGAATGAGGCGAGTGCAATTAGACAAGTCAAACCACTATGACTTTACTCCTGAGCCGACAACTCTTCCCCTTGGTTTGAGTATAGGGCCATTATTGCCTGATGTATCCTTCCCGTCAGTCCCAAGGCCTTCAACATCCTGATCATATACCACCAGCTGACCCTGTCAAACGCCTTCTCTGCGTCCAATGACAGGGGGGTTCCCCTGCTGTTCACCTCCTCCATCATATCCGCCACACCTCTTATATGATTAACCGATGATCTACAAGGGACGAACCCGACCTGATTATGGTGAAGAAGCACTGGAATCACGCCTTTTAATCTTCCGGCCAGAATGGCTGAAAATATTTTTGCATCTAGATTTCATAATGATATAGATCGATAATTCATTATCTCCTCTGGGACTTTCCCCGGTTTTAGGATTGGTACGATATTGCCTTTTAGGATCTCATCTGGTATAGTTCCTCTCTCTATAAATTAATTAAATAAGTTAAAAATTTCTGATGCACCGAATCATCACCATGCGAGAGGAGCATAAGCAGTCCTGTGTCAGGGCATTTACCAGGTCAGGTAGGAGTTTTAGTGCAGGGAGTGTGAGATAGCCAGCCAATCGGACGAATGGGAAAGAGGAGTAAATGAAAAGAAAGTACTTGTCATAACGGTGACGGAGGGTCATTAGACGCTACGAAGATGGGACGGTATATAAGAAGAAGGATGATAACACATGGGGACACTTGAAAAAGCCTCACTGAAGAGGCAAAACGTGTTGTGCGAGATGAGGAGTGACTATTTATGGAAGCACTTTGCACCTTATGCAAGAACATTTTTTTAAGAATCTACTGATTTTAAGTGTAAGATTTTATTATGTTTTAGCTGTTCTTTATTAAAAGTCTATTCTTACATCCCTGCCTTCTCTTACCCTGTGTTATACCTCTGGAGCTACCTTGAATTAAAGATACTGGGTATCTGTTTACCTGTTGTGGGATTCCAGACACTATTATCCCTGAACAGATTACTGCTCAAGTACATGTGAGGGAACACTTTATACACTTTTTAGTGTATTTGTGTATTGTGTTCTGATATACTTCAATATATATTTTTTGTATGAGTATTTTTCCCTTTATACAACACTTACAAGAGACTACCTCATTGAAAAGGGTAATTGTCAGTGTGCTAAGTGTTGGGTTAAGCACACTAGGTCACTTTATTTTGTTTTTATGCACTGTTTTTTGCTAGAAGTGGAACACTAGCTGTGCCTTTGTGCTGCTCACTCCGTCACATATAGGCCCTTTATGTCCTTTTTTTTTTTTGTTTAAAAGCATGTGTCAGGAGGTCAGGGTAGAACCCTGACATTACCCCTTAAAGGAGAAGCCTCTGGACGTGAACCAATCAGATACTTTAGAACAGAATCTGGCAAGACATATACAGCCTCCCTGAAGGGAAAAAGAAATAACAAAACATTATAAAACACAGGCACAGGAAAAACAATAATACAACCACCCCTGCAAACCATTAATGGCTGCTGAGAACAGGGCATGGCTAAAGGCTGAAGCAAAAACCGACTAATAATAAGAGTGATGTATCTTAGCATTATCACATTCACATAGCATTTGTTCAAACATCTGCAGGTCTTGCTTTGTTACAATAGTCCCATTGGAGGTCACTTTTTACCTGGATAATTCACACAGGAATGAAGAGTCAAAGAAAGTAGACCAGGCCCAGATTCTGAGTTGAATAAGCGATGAAATTTAATACAAACGTACGTAGGGTGGCGTCTGCACAGACTGCTTTGCCACTCCCAATTTTACACACATATTTATAGTAAAACAATACAGCATTATTTCATGATTCTAAGAAAATTAATGCATATGATTGGTTATAATTTGTCGCAGTGCTACGTATTATCTTTATAAAACCACATTGTACCGGCTAGACTAACTGGAAAACTTTCAGTTAAAACATACCTTTTTTTAGAACCATCTGACCATTGCTCCATTCTGTGTCTGTCAGCTAAAGTTAAAGGAAGCTTAATTACTTATGTAATCTTTCAACACTAAGAGCAATAACTACAGAAAAATACATCTTTCCTCTTAACATAAATCTCTCACTCTCGTTGGGTATTACAGAGGACAAACATGGAAGAAGGCAAACAAAATGGAGTTGGTAGGACAAAATGGCCACCAAGATAGAAAATGGCTTCTGGGGAAATTTCATCATCCACAGAGGCCTTGACACAATCTGGTGGCAGATCATCATCTATACTGCTGTAGGGTTCCATGGGACCAGAGCCATTTATTGTATTGAGAGATATAGTTCTGGAATTACTGTAGGGTGATTCAGCTAGACAGACAGGCAGGCATACATTTCTCTAGACATGAAATTAGTCCATTTTTCTTTTTTACCACTTTCTCACCAGAGAACCAGACAGTAGTACCAATGACAAGAGGTTGCGCAGAGGAGCTAGCAGTGCTATTAGAAGCAATATGGCTTTTTTCTGGAACAGATTTAGATTGCTTAGACAGGATATTGCCCTGGGTTAGCTTTTGTTTATCCAAATAACTCTGGTATTGGAAGAGGTTCTCTCTTCCTATAATTTTCCCAACAGATGCTTGGACAAGACCTGGGCCACCTAAAGAGTGTCTTGCGCTCTGTAATTTCTGGATTTACCCTTTTGTCTGTCAGGAGTGATAGGAGTTGTAGTCCTGACAGAACATACATGTTCAGGAAGTGGTTCCATAGTTATCTCCTCATCACTGAAGTCTGAGGCATCAAAATAATTATACTCCATATCAGACTACTCATCATCAGTTGCAGGTGTAAGTGCCTGATTAGCAGAAACAGCTTCAGGAACCTAAAGTTTCTCAGGTGTTTTACATATACTCTTCCCAGGAACACTGCATGTAGGAATTGTATGGACCCTGGTATATTGGGAAAATCCTGGCATATTAATTGGCATAACCCTGGCATATTAATTGGAAAAATCCCGTCATATTAATTGGCATAACCCTGTCATATTAATTGGCAAAATCCTGGCATATTAATTGGCATAACCCTGTCATATTAATTTGCAAAATCCTGGCATAATAATTGGCATAACCCTGTCATATTAATTGGCAAAATCCTGACATATGGAGGGCAAAATCCTGGCATATTAATTGGCAAAATCCTGGCATAATAAATGGCTATTAAACGCTATTGAGGGGCAAAATCCTGGCATATTGAGGGGCTAAATCCTGGCATATTGAGGGGCAAAATATTGGCTTATTGGCAAAAGAATGGCATACTGAGGGGCAGAATACTGGCATATTACATGGCAGAAGATTGGCATATTGAATGGCTAAATACTGGCATACTGAGTAGCAAAATACTGACTTATTGAGTGGCAAAATATTACTGGCATATTGACCAACTGCTCACAACCACCCTTCATATTTCATTAGACCGGGATAACATGCTTGTGAGGGTAGGTGGGGCGGGTGGGAGATATTGTCGGAGAGGTAGGGGGAGTTTGTGAGAGAGAGAGTGAGAGTGACAGTCTGTGAGAGAGTGAGTAAAAGTCTGTATGTGAGCAAGAGAGACAGTCTGTGTGTGAGAAACTGCTTGTCTTTGTGTGTGAGACAGCATGTGTGTGTGTGTGCGCGAGAAAGCTTGTTTGAGAGTGTGAGAGACAGCTTGTGTGTGTATATGATATATATATATATATATATATATATATATATATATATATATATATATATATATATATAAATATATATATATATACACACACACATGCTTCTCACTGGGACGATATACAAATAATATATATAATTTCAGTTATAATCCGCCCCTTTGTGGCTCCACCCCTCATGGCCCCTCCCTCTTGTAGCTCTGCCCACACATGGCGGGTATTTTTTGGAGGAAAAGGTGGCAACCCTATTTGCAATAAAAAAAGCATACAGAGAAAATATAGTGTAATGGACCAAAAGTAGGAGTGAGAAAGGACACCTAACACGTTTCGCGTGTTGCCACGCTTAATCATAGGTGTTACACAGGTGGACCCAAATTCCTAATATACACATGTTAAACCAATGCAAAAGGAGAAATAAATAAGTGCAGGTGTGAACGTGTATGAGTTAACTGTGAAGAGACCAAAAAGATAAAACATGAGGGAAAGTGAAATTAATGAATAGAAAAAGTGTAGAAGTGAATGAATGTGTGTATGTAGTGAGTGATGATGTGTGTGTAATGGGGTTTTGCACAGGTCCACCTATACCCCTGTGGTCCTTTTCCCCAGTTACCTTCTTGCGCTCTGCAGAGCGATCCTGAGTCTCTGCTACCTGGGAGTTGGGGTACATGACGGCGGCAGTGCCTCCACCCAGTGGGGCAACCAGGGTATGGATGTGGGGTCCCACTGGGAACATATCTACACAAGAAATACAACTGACACAGAGCTAACTTAAATATAACTTTGTAATGCACAGTAAAAGCACTATGCAAATACATAACAAAGAAATAAACATAACACAGTAAAATATTCAGAAGTGCAATTACCCATTTAAAGCAACCCACAATAAATACTGCAGCCCACTCCAGGCTCCACCCCACAAGCAGTCTGGTACCGTTAGTTGGTGCACATAGTTGGGGCCCTTACATATTGTAATACACAATATGGCTGTAGTTAAAATTAAACTGGCATGAAAAATAGAAGAGCAAGGACTTTTAGCTGTGTGCTGACTTTCAGGGTGCCCTGTGTGAGACAGGGGGAGAGGGTTTCAGCTTGGTGCCCTGTGTGAGACAGGGGGAGAGGGTTTCAGCTCACCACTGCACCACAGGCTGCAATCACCTCACTTCACCTGCTATCTCCTCACTGTGACAGCAGGCTTTGCCACACACGGCTCTGTATGCAGGTCTGCTGACTTCCACATGCAGGAATATTCCTCCAGGATGCTGCTGTAATCCTTCCCTGCATTAGATCAGTCAGGCCTCAGTTCCTAGATCCCAACAACTGCTTAACAGTGTCTTTCTCCTTCTCTCTCCAGATCTGAACTAACTTGTTTCTTAAAATGGAGTCAGGGTCTTTGTTTTTAGTCTTGTTCTCTAAACGATGGTAAAAAAATAAAAAAAATATATAACATGTACATATACATATATATATATATATATATATATATATATATATATATATATATACATACATATATATATATATATATATATATATATATATATGGCAACTTAGGTGTAGTAGCTGTAGTAATTATGCTGTAGCCAGATGGTGTTAGGAGACAATGAAAAACTTCCCCTGGCTGGTTGAGCCTTCCAGATTCAGTTTCCCAGTTCCTGAACAGGGTGAAAATTCCAATGAGCTTTAGCAGAGGATCAGGAACAGAAGAACCAGCTGTCAGAAGTCAGGCATCACACTTCAGAACCCTGACAGGGGATGGGACACTTCATCGCGGCTGCTTCCGCGCAGCCGCTTCACCGCTGAGTCTACAGCACAAGACAGATCGTCGCTGGAGATTTCATCGCGGGACATTTCATCGCTAAAGGTAAGTATTTTACCGATTTTAGTTGGTTTAGAATTAGGGTTTAGGGGGTTAGAATTAGGTTTCGTGTTTAGTGTTAGGGGTTAATTTTACTATTAGGGGTCGGGGTTAGTATTAGGGTTTAGGGGGTTAACTTTAGTATTAGGGGTCGGGGGTTAGTATTAGGGTTAGTATTGGGGTTTAGAGGGTTAGTATTAGGGTTAGTATTAGGGTTAGTATTGGGGTTTAGGGGGTTAACTTTAGTATTAGGGGTCGGGGGTTAGTATTAGGGTTAGTATTGGGGTTTAGGGGGTTAACTTTAGTATTAGGGGTCGGGGGTAGTATTAGGGTTAGTATTAGGGGTCGGGGGTTAGTATTAGGGTTTAGGGGGTTAATTTTAGTATTGGGGTTAATTTTAGTGTCAGTATTGGGGTTTAGTGTTACTATTGGGGGGGGAATCATTTATTAGGGGGGTTATTTTACTTTTACTTTTAGATTTGTAAGAGCTGACAGTTCAGCGCTGAACTGTCAGCTCTTACATAGCTGCAGCCGCGGTGAAACGGCCACGTTATACTTCATTGCTGACAGTTCAGCGTTCTAACTGCCGCGCTGAACTGTCAGCGATGAAAATGCGGCGAAGAAGTGTCCTAGACCCCCCTGACACACTGTCAGTGCTCTGTGAGCATTTAGCACACACAGCTGATATTGCTTCTTCAGAAGGAACTTCACCTCACACCGGTGTGATCACCTCCCTCATCCCACTGCAATTGCCTCTCCATGCCACATTGTGGCAAAATACAGGAGCACGCGGGTGCCCCTTGTAAAAATGCACCCTAGGCCAGCACCTGCTTCGCCTATAGGTATTGAAGACCGTGTGTGTGTGACTGTCTCTCTTTTTGTGTGTGTGTGATAGTCTCTGTGTGTGTGAGACTGTCTCTCATTCTGTGTGTGTGTGCGTGATTGTGTCTGTCTGTGTGTGTGTTTGTCTGTCTAAGGAGACCTGCCAGGTTATTTGGATCCCGAGTAGGTTACATCCTAAAGGGACAACTAATTCAGCTTTTGCCCCTTCTCACTGAGAGGGATCCCACGTCTTCGTTTTTTTGTCTAAATGAGTTATTAGGGTATGGCCAAACGTGGGTCCCTAGCTCGCTACACCTAGAGGGATACCAGCCATATCACACTGATGAGGCCAATGAAGGCCGAAACGTACATCGGTGGTTACTATATTCTTCGTGCAGAGGAGACCTGCAGGCTATTTGGATCTGGACTGCCCTTATGGGTGGGACTAGTTTGATATGCTAATGGAAAGGTTTCCTCTGTAATGGTGCATGCAAGCAATAAACGGTGGTTAATCTCCCGAGTAGGTTACATCCTAAAGGGCTGACTAATTCAGTTTTAACCTGTTCTCGCCGAGAGGGATCACACGTCTTCATTTTTTTGTCTCAATGAGTTATTAGGGTTTGCCCAGACATGGATCCCTAGCTCGCTGCACCTAGAGGGATACCAGCCATACCACACTGACGAGGCCGATGAAGGCCAAAACGTACATCTGTGGTTGCTGTATTCTTTGTGCAGAGGAGACCTGCCAGGCTATTTGGATCTGGACTGCCATAACGGGTGGGACCAGTCTGATATACTTATTTAGAGGTTTCGTCTGTAATGGTGCAAGCACACTAAAAACAGTGATTCCTCTCCCGAGTAGGTTACATCCTATAAGGCCCAGCAATTTCAGCTTTTGCCCGTTCTCGCTGAGAGGGATCTTCGTTTTTTTTAAGCCAATCTGCAGCAATAAATGCAAAACCTTTTTTGTATATGATGCCAATCTGCAGCAGCGAATGCATACGTTTTGTATGTGAAGGCAACCGTAACATTAAATCCTTTGAATGTGACGTCAACCTGCAGCAGTAAATGCATAACCTTTGTATGTAAAGCCAATCTTCAGCTGTAAATCCATAACTTATGAATACAAACCATTTTGCGGCAGTAAATGCATACCATTTGTATACTATTTGTATATGATGCCAATCTTCAGCAGTAAATGCATAACTGTATGTGAAGGCAAACTGTAACAATAAATGCATAACCTTTGTATATGAAGACTATCTGCAACAGTACATGCATAACCTTTGTATGTGAAGCCACTTGCCAGTGGTAAATGAATAATCTTCGTATGTGAAGTAATTCTGCAGTACTTCATGCATAATCTTTGTAAGTGAAGTCAATCAGCAGCGGTGAAGCCAATCTGCAGGAGTAAGTAAATAATCTTTGTATATGAAGCCAATCAGCAGAAATTGCATAATCATTTTGCTGACCTGGGTGAGATTATTATTCAGCAGCTTGCTTGTGTAGCCTTTACACTGTGAGAATGTCATCACACTGGGTTTAGTCTCTGAGAAGATAGTGCCCCAGAAAGAGGCAAGCTCTGCATGAAAACTGGACACTCGAGGTTCCAGAGACTGCTTCAGCGGACTTATATAACAGGTTTGCCCGAACTAGTCTAAGCCAGCTAAATTCCACTACTAAGGGAATGCTAGCATCATGTAACGGGCTTCATGGCTGGTATGAACTGGAGTCCAGATGCAGGGGTAGTGGGTGATTCAAAGCCCTGCGCAGGGTGAGCACACTCTACCAGGGATGGAGCCCCTGGCTTTGAGCACCCACCAGCATAGGCTTTGTTAGATTTCCCATGAGTCATAGCGAGGCAGAGGGGTATTTGGCGTCTAGGATACAGAATGGTCAGAAAACAAGCTGTGGTCAACGGACTGGAGAATAGCTGGATAGTCAAAGGACTGGAGAGTAGCAGGATGGTCAGGAACAAGCCGGTTTCAGGAACAATACAGGCAAATTCAAAAATATAAGCCAGCTAACAAAATGACCAACTCTGATTGCTGGGAGGATGGGGTTTATATAGCTCCAGGTCTCATAATTGCAACAACTAGCACCTGAGTAGTAGGCAAGTGAGAGAGGGAAAAGACAAAGACTAACACTACTGCTAACATGCAGGTGGCGTCTGGAACAAGAGCATGCAGCAGCAAACACGGAAGTTAGAGTTTGGATCCTGGCTGATCGTGACACCTCATGGCAGTGCTTATTTATCTGATGCAGTCTTGTTCATCACTCACTGACCTGAGAGGACTGCCCAGGGTTCTCTACTCTCTCCGGTCACATGTATACACTAGCTCCTTGAGAAGCCTAAACTAGCAACAACAATTGTTATCCTAGGAATTTTTCAAACTAGATTGGAACTTCCACTAATCTAAGCCTGTTGAACTATAATAACTATATCAGAAGTAATCCTGGCAAACCTTTACCAAAGAAAAAAGATAGATGTTTGCTTCACATGCAGTCTTTCCATTGCAGTTAACATCCACCAAGAAGTTTACTGGCAGGCTGGTAAAACTATTTGTCTTTAAGTCAATGTTATGTGGAGTGCGGTATCTTGTCTTGCTTTCAGGATCTCTCTAAACAAAGTAAACAGGCTTAGGTGGGAGGGCTAAGAAGCTTTCCCTCCCACTTTTGTGTTTAAAGGAAGTGATACATAAATACACTGGAAACCAGGATGTGATGTAAAACACATAGTCTCAATTAAGGTTTTATAAGCTATAGCCAAGCAGAGAATCATTCAGTTTCTTTTCTTCCTTGGTGGAGGTGGTAAGCGTGAACTTGTAGCAGTGATCCATTACTACATGTGGAGGCCTAACCCATAGTTGCCAACATTTGAAAAAAATTTCCAGGGACACTTTGCAGCTTTTCTTCCAATTGACCACACCTCCTTTCAAAAGCTCCACCCACTGAATATAATTAGCATAATGTAACTCCACCTACTTGTCACAGTATAGATTATATCACCAAGTTCCCACCAACATTACCAAGCATCCTTGGTATACAACAGATACATTCACAGCACAACATCTACATCAGGCCTTTTATCACTTTTACATGAAATATAGTAAGACCTGGGGAAAGGAGAGTGAAACCGGCGCACAATGCATGGACACTTTTAAACAATAAATTATATGTGACACTCTAAGTGTAGCTGTGCAAATGTGCAAATAAAAATAAATATTCAAAAATGCAAAATGTGCAGAAAAAAGGGCAAAATCTCCAAAAAAAATTTGTGCAAATAAGCAATAAATAATGTTATCAAATGGCACAATAAATAACAGTTGATAATATATAGTGACCTTACAGCAATTAGTAAAAAACAAACCAGAACCCTGGGAAATTATGCAAATTAATTGTACAGGACATGTATGGGCGAGGGGGAGGCAAGAGATGACTGACGGGGGCTGGGGGGAGGGGATTCAGGGGGGAATTGATAAAAGCCATGGAGCCTCTCTCCCCAGCAGCCATTTTAATCTGTAAACGCACCTGGTAGCAATTTTGCTGCTCTGGTGTTTCATTTCACGGCCCAGGCATGGAGATTGAGGCACTGCTCGCTGCCCTGAGGGCTGAGGCCCTTACAGATGGTGGCAAACGGTTGAGGCAGCAGTTTGCAGCGCTGCAGGCTGCTACACCCGCGGTGGCATCGCCTCCCGCGGGTCCTCGTGGCGGGGAGCGGCGGGTGTCCCGCCCGCCCGCTCGACTGAGCCCGGATGCCGGCTCCATCCAGCCTCACCGGAGCAGGAGTGGAGCTGGGCGAATAAGCGGCCTTCGCCCGTCGGCCGCGCGGCCCGCTGCTTCCGGCGGCGGGCCTGCTATTGCAGCCAAGCGACCATCCCCGGTGGCTGGTGGGAGCGGGGATCGCAGGCCGTGCCCCTCCCCTCGGGGTTTGGAGCGCGATGGACGGAGGACATCCAGGGCTGTGACCAGGTCCGGTACAGCCCTGCTACCTTCCCCCCCGCGTCCGGATGCGGGGCCTAGCAGGAGGAGGAGCGCTGATCGGCAGGCCAGGGTGGTGAGTAGGCCTCAGGGCCTAAAACGGGGGTCCCTTCGATTACCCTCCCGGGCGGGGGGCAGCTGGGAGGCTGTGGGCAGCTGCAGTGGGTCTTCTGGGGATGAGGATCCAGCCCTGGGTCTCCTACTGCCCCCTACCCCGTCCCCTACTCCTACCCCTGTCACTACTTACCAGGTTTCTTTGGCTGGGCTTCTCTCTCCTCCTGATCTGGCATTGTATTCACCTGGCTCTCCTTCACAGGCTCCAGCTACTAGTGCTGTGCCACTCTACGTCCCCCATCCTGCTTCCCAGGTTGCGGGTGATTCAGCGGCCTCCCGGGCCTCCACGCCGGCTCTGGGTGCGGTACAAGGAGACACTGGTGAGTCCACGGGGCAACCTGCGGCGGGGTTTTCGGGGGTGGGCGGGGTGGGGTCTGCCGTTACTCCTGCTAGTCAGCCATGGGTGGATTTGTTACATTGCCTGCGGGGGGCGATCGAGCAAGTGAGCCGGGTGGCGGGGTCTTCTGGTAGTGCGGCCCTTCAGGGCATCGATAGTACGCTGGGCGCGTGTCGGGTTCCCCGGGGGGTTCACCGGGGGTGGTTTCAGGTTTGCCGGGGACCGCGGGGGTCCCACAGTCCCCCTCATTACTGCCCCCTTTGTTGCTGCCGGCGGCCACTGCTGCGGCACTCCCTGCGGTTCCCTTGTCAATGCCTGGTACATCAGCGGCACCGAGTACGTCGGCGTCACTGGTTGGGGCGGCTGATTTGACACACCCAGTTGCGCCAATGGCGCATGGGGCCGAGTATTTATGTTGGTCGGGCCCCTTAGGCCTTCATCTTAAGCCGGAGGTGAGGGAGCGCATTTGGAAGGGCGAGTACGTGGAAATCTATTCGCTCCTTCCCATGGAGGACGTTCCTCCTCCTGAGAAGGAGTTGAAGGATGCCGAGAAGGAGAAGTACCGTTATCGCAAAATCCCAAAGAATTATGGGAATTGGATTCGGGCTTTCTCCATCTTGGCCAGCGTCATTGGGGAGAAATCCCCTGAAAAATGTTGCTCCTTGTTTTGTTACCAGGATCAAATCTGGAATGCGTGCAGGATTTATGGGGGTCTCAGATGGTGGCACTATGATGAGCAATTCCGGCAACGGATTGCTTTACGGCCTACCTTGGGTTGAAATCAAATGGATGTGGGGCTGTGGCTGGCCATTATGACCTGGCCTGCCTCTCATCAGGGGGGTTTGACGTCCTTTCTTGGGGGGGTCGGGGGACTGGGTTCGCCCTCTTCCTCGGCCACGACCCAACGACGACCGGGAGGGAGCTGGCAATTTAATGAGGGTCAGTGCAAGTTTGGCGCCGGTTGTCGCTTTAAACATGAGTGTTCCGGTTGCGGGGGTAGCCACCCTGCCACCCGGTGCTTCAAGCGTCAGAGAGGTGGGGACAAGTCTGACATGGGCTGAAAGGGGGATGACGCCGGTGGACGTCGGGGCACTGCGCCCATGGCTAAGCCGGTATAGGAATCGCAGGGCGGCGGACATTTTGTTGCAAGGGTTTGAGTTTGGTTTTAGGATCCCCTTTCAGGATCGGGAGGTTTGTTTGCAGTTGCGTAATTTGCGTTCGGTGGCCGAGCACCCTGAGGTGGTGCGGGATAAGTTGGCTAAGGAAGTGGCTCTGGGCAGTATGGCGGGTCTTTTTGTTTCGCCCCCGTTGGCCGCTTTACGGGTTTCTCCCCTGGGGGTGGTTCCCAAAAAGGAACCGGGAAAGTTCCGGCTGATCCAGCATCTGTCTTACCCCTATGGGGAGTCAGTTAACGACGACATTGATGCGGAATTGTGCCGGGTATCATATGCGTCCTTTGATTCGGCAGTTAGGATGGTGAGGGCGGCATGGGCTGGTGCTTTGATGGCAAAAACCGATGTGGAGTCGGCCTTCCGGCTTCTTCCGGTTCATCCAGACTGTCATCACCTCCTCGGGTGCCATTTTGAAGGGAAGTTTTACGTTGACTTGTGCCTTCCCATGGGTTGTTCCATTTCCTGTTTTTATTTTGAGTGCTTTAGCAAATTTTTGGATTGGGTAATCAGGGAGGAGTCCGGGTGCAGCTCAGTGATGCATTACCTGGATGACTTCCTGCTGGTGGGTCCCTCGGGTTTGCAAGTTTGTGGCTATTTGTTGAGGACGGCCCAGGTGGTTCTGGCTTCGTTTGGGGTCCCATTGGCAGCGGACAAAACGGAGGGTCCGACTACCTGTATTTCCTTCCTGGGCATTGAGATTGACTCCCTGGCCGGCGAATGCCGGCTTCCTCAGGATAAATTGTTGGGCCTTAGGGCGGACATTTCCAAGGCTTGCGGCTTGAGAAAAATTCAGCTCCGGGCGTTGCAATCTTTATTGGGGAAGCTCAAATTTGCCTGTAAGATTATGCCAATGGGCAGGGTGTTTAGCAGACGTCTGGCAGGGGCTACGGCGGGGGTGTGCCGGCCGCACCATTATGTCAGGCTAACTCGGCCCCTACGGGACGATCTGGCGGTGTGGGATGACTTTTTGAGCAGGTACAATGGACGGTCGTTGTGGCAGGCTCCGGAGGTGTCCAACGCAGATCTCCATCTGTACACGAATGCCTCGGGATCCGTGGGCTACGGGGCAATTTTGGGGTCCCAGTGGTGAAAGGAACGGCCGGTCTCTGCTCCTTGATCAGTTACTTCTAAGGTCGTTGATGTGTGGCAGGTTAGCAGATATCTGGAGAGCTGTGAAGGCGGAAAACAAATACACAAAGGGCACGTGTTTCTTTATCCTCAGCTCTGAATGTAGTTTATTACACATTGGTATTTATACACAAATCTAGGCGTTGTCTTTATACATATTTGCAACATGACCTCTCCCCTTCTACAACATACAAAAACCTTTTATCTTTATCAATTGCTATTTCCATGGCCCACAAAGCCTTCAACAGCTTAACACAAAAATCCCCCACTTCTCAACATTTTACGAATAAACGTTACTCAAGTCTTTTTCTAGTATCAACTCTGAAATCCTACTTAAATCTAAAATATATCAGTACCTACAAATGCCTTAAAAATAATCAATACATCTTTCCTTATCTATTTTATCTAAAGTGTTGGAAAATGTGATATCTTATATTGGGAAAAACCAAAATCCATCTTCAACATACACTAAAAATTCAAATACAAAAATCCTTCCAACCTACATAAAAAATATATACTGGTCAAGATACCCAAATACAAAAAGGAAAAAATATACCCTAAACAAATAAACATTTCTAATAGGTAACATGTAAAACCTGTTAAATATTTAGAGTTTTTAAACAAATATTAGATTTCTTTTTACCCTCATAATTTTACATGATGCTACTGAATATATAGATTGAATCAAAATAAACCTTAATAAAAATCAAATAATGGCATTTATGAAATTTTACAGCTGTTATACTATCCACTGGATTGATCACGTATATATAACATGATGTCCAAGAGAGACCTTGAATAATATATGACTCTTACTGTTTTACACACACATATTTTTATTTTTATTACTTAAAAATACAGTTACGCAAGCGCAGTAGCTAATTAATTCTAAAACTATGCATATCACTAATAAAATTATTGACTTTGCCAAAATAAAATAACTCTGCTTATCCAAAATAACACAACTACAGTGACTATTGTTAATTTCCTGCTAAAACTAATTTATTATAAAACTTCTTGTCACACTGATGAATATAACCCAGAAGACCTTCACTCATGAATCATTCAAAATTATACTAAAAGGCTGAAAATGCCGTATTTTTTTTTTTTTTGTGAGCGCTCTTTGAGTGATCCATAAGATACGTCTTCTGTACTCCACTAAATATAAAACACTACCTTTTGTTACATCTCTATAAAACACGACTGCTACTTTGGGGCTGTTGACACAAAACTAGGACATGTCTCTACTCTTGTGGTAAAATATTAGAGACTTTTACTGTAACACTATTAACCATTTGTGCAGACATCACTTATAAAAATACAATTATATCTTAAAAATAGCAGTTGCAAAAATTACTTATGCAAATATTTAAACAATAATGACAATTCTCCTAATGACAACATTAAACATAATTATGCCACAGCTTCTATGGTCTTATCAACTTGCACAGCTAACATATCCAAAACACCAAGATACGTGTACTTGGGAGTCACAGACATGAGACTCTAATCTTCAATATGTTTTACAGAAGGATCTGTATCCTCTGTTACACAACTTCAGTTCAGAACTATTATCTTCTTACTTGTAAATGTGTCCCAGACACACTAGAAATACTTAACACTTATAATTCTGTTTAACAATGCAATATTATAATACTCTGATACTTTATACATAAAATATCTACTATACCCATAAAACACTGTGTACTGCAGGGAGACAAATTAAACATACCTTATGGCCACAGACAAAGCAGCTAATTCCTTATCTGACAATGTGCATTGTGTGCTCTACTGTGTGGGCTCTGAGCAAACAGGAAGTGCTGGATACAGCGACTCTGTCTTAGCTTTCTGTGGGACAGGACTCTTAGAATATTTAGATTTACCCTTGTTAATTTTCTCTCCCTTTGGGTTTAATTATTATGACATGATCATACCTGAACTACATACTACGGTCACATAAATTTGAGTGTAATAATGGGGATTCCATACAAAGGGACATCATTCCTTTTGCCTGATATAAAACTTGTAGTTGCTAAATCATTTAACTTTTGTCCCATTATGAACAGATAATTTTATGCAGTTCACACAACTTAATACACAATTTATTTTTTTTATTTTTTTTATCTTATACTTTAACGATTTTTACCAAGAATTTTGACACTTATCATGCAATTCTTATCTTATACTTTAAAATTTTCAACAATTTTGACAGGAATAATCTTATACTTTAAATGAGCTTTCAACAATGTTCACAGAAATAATCTTATACTTTAACTTATATAATAATCGTAATCTTTAGCACACCAACAGCAGTTTAGAAAGTAACACTTCCTAATTACAAATTGCTTGTATATATTTATCTACATATATACATATATATCTCTTAGTAGGTTTTGTTAAACTGTGCCGCGACCCAGTGTCACGCACTTCAGCGATTTCCCAGTGAAATCTTAATATCTATATCGATTATTTGTGCTTCAGCGATTTCCCAGTGAAATCTTAATATCTATATCTATATTTGTGTACCAGAAACACAATATTTTCTCGTCCCAGTGACAAGTACCATAGATCAATAGATTATTTTAAATTGTGTACCAGAAACACAATATTATCTCGTCCCAGTGACAAGTGTTTAACAACAACCCACGGCTTTACTTAAGCCACCAAATTTTTAGGTACGGGATTCGGAGAGACAAGGGAGCACAGCATAGAAGTATAAAATACAACCATGCACAACTTGTACTCACCCTGTATGTCCGAATCCCACTTCTGACACCAAATTGAAAGGAACGGCAGGTCTCTGCTCCTTGATCAGTTACTTCTAAGGTCGTTGATGTGTGGCAGGTTAGCAGATATCTGGAGAGCTGTGAAGGCGGAAAACAAATACACAAAGGGCACGTGTTTCTTTATCCTCAGCTCTGAATGTAGTTTATTACACATTGGTATTTATACACAAATCTAGGCGTTGTCCTGTGCATTGATTGGTTATAGGTTTTGCACAAACATAGCATCAAGTACATGAGAGGCGGCGTATACATGTCACAAGGGGGGGTGGACAATGGATACATATATTGTCACTAGGCAGAAAAGCTAAAATAAAACTCAATATAGTCAGTCAGCAGACAAGACAGTTGAAACTTGCTACAACATTAGTTCCTCTTTTTGTAGTCTAAGACATTCTTAAATAAACCATTATGTCTTATCTGACTTCCTCAGGGACTGTGACCTTTATCTGAACTTGGTCAAGCAAGGGGGGCTTCTCAACATCAATTTAACCCTTTCAAGTGGTCTGCCGAGACCTGGCCCCCGTTCTGGGGTTCGGGGGGCCTGACAAAGAATTTAGCTTTTTTGGAGCTATTTCCTATTCTGGTGTCAGTGGTCCTTTGGGGAACTACGTTGCGTGATCGCAGGGTGGTCTTCCACTGTGACAACATGGGAGTGGTGCTGGCGGTGAATAACCTGACGGCTTCTTCCCCGCCGGTAGTTCGGCTGTTGCGGCTTCTGGTCCTTAACTGCCTTGATTTTAATGTGACCTTTCGTGCTGTTCATATCCCTGGGGTGCATAACGTAATTGCGGATGCACTTTCTCGTTCACGGTGGGCAACGTTCCGGGCGGCAGCACCATGGGCGGACCCGTCAACGCTGTGGGACCTTGGGTTGGGCGAATAGCACAGTGGGTTAGCCAGTCTGTCGCTGGATCCACATGGAAGCGTTACGGTAAAGTTTGGGGGGAATGGTTGGATCTGGAGTCGGCTCGTGGGGGTTTCAGGGATGATGGGTCTCGCTTGGAAGGTTTACTGTGGTTGTTGTGGCATTGGGACGCGGCTGGCGTGTCGCCCGCGGCAGTAACGGGACGGATGTCAGGCCTTAGTTTCTGGTTCAGAGCTTCTGGGCTACGGGACGTGACTAAGGAGTTTTTAGTGCGTCAGGCGTTGAAGGGTTGGAGGAGGGGCGTTCATTCCGTGGATTACCGTAAACAGGTGTCCGGGGCTTTGTTGCTGGGCCTGTGCCACATACTGCCGGTGGTTTGCCACTCGCCTTTTGAGGTGGATCTGTTTCGGTTAGCTTTTTCCATGGCATTTTTTGGGGCTTTGCGTATTGGGGAATTGGTTAGCCAGGAAAAAACGAAACCAGGGGGTATACTGGCAGCTGATATGGTGCGGGAACCAGGTCTGGTGAGGTTTTTGATCAGGCGCTCAAAAACGGATATGCTTGGGGTTGGGAAGTGGGTCTCCCTGCGGGAAGTCCCCGGTTCTATGGTATGCCCGGTGGCTTGTTTTGACCGGTACGGTTTGGTCCGACCGGCCGGTTCTAATTCATTGCTGGTGCACGCTGATGCCTGATGACTCCTAGATCCCAGTTTATCAGGGTCTTCCGTATGGCAGTTGAGGCCCTGGGCCTTCCAAGCCGGGAGTTTGGGGGTCACTCGTTCAGGATTGGCGCTGCGTCTGAGCCATATGCTGAGCGGGCTATTAGGCAGATTGGGCGGTGGGAATCCCGCAGGTTTCTATCTTATGTCCGTCCGGCTGGTCTGATCTCGGTTTCCTCTGCTTTGAATTCACAGATGTTGCGCCTAGGAGGGTGTGGCTTATAGGCCACTCGTACATATTCTGGGCACGGAGTCGGGCTGCCGTGCGACCTGGGGGAGAGTGCCTGGGCTTTCTGGGAGCCGTGGCGGACGTTCGGTGGTTCGGGTTCCGGGGTATGCGGTGGGTACGTTTGTTACCCGAGGTGGTTCAGCTGTCTCGGCTGTTGGGGCCCCCTGATATTTTACTTATTCATTTGGGGGGCAATGATCTGGGTTCGGTCCCTGTGTGGACCCTGGGTGATACTATTAAAAGGGACCTGGCGAGGCTGCTGGTGCTCTTTCCTGGCGTGTCGCTAGTGTGGTCGGAGGTGGTGCCACGTAATTATTGGAGGTGTGCACACAATCAGAGGGCGCTGGAACGGAGCCGGGTAAAATTGAATAAACGAGTGTCTCGTTTTGTATTGAGTGTGGGGGGCGTGACTATACGCCATAGGGTTTTTGAGTCCGATGCGGCCAGGTATTTCAGGAGTGATGGAGTTCACTTAACTGAGGTGGGCCTTGATCTGTTTAACTTGGCGTTGCAGGATGGTTTGGAACAGGCCATGGCGGTGGTGGTGGGTAGTCCCCGCTGATTTAAGGTGTTATACGAGCGGGTCTGTGACGGGGGTTGGCTGTCCTTGCCAGTAGGGGATATGTTTTGGAAAATTAAGTTGGAGTTATTATAAGGAGAATGGTGCTCGGGTCCTCCCCTAACCTTAAAAGCAACATGGAAGTTGTTTGTATTGGACGTGTCCACTGAGCTAAGTGAGTCGGCTAGTGGTAAGCATTGTGGGAGAGATGGGACCAGGTGGAGTTATGGTATCTCAAGGGACGAGGAGGGGAGGCGAGCTTCTGGATTCTGGATTTGGTTGGAAAAAAGTTGCACTATGTAAATATATGGGTTGAAGTTTAAAATGGTTTTACTGGCAAGGGCTTAGTCAATTTGTCAGGCTGTATTCTGTTTTATACATATAAGTATTAAAGGATGGTGGTGGTTTATACAGCCTGATATGTGTTTAATAAAGAAGTGCTGTGGCCTTGTTGTACCATCACAAGTCTTGTGTCTATTTATTGGGGGGAACATGGGCTGGTATGGTTATGGGGGATTGTGGGGTTATGGTATGTCTCAGAAATCGGGCATCTATCCCCTCTGCATACATACAAGAACCCTGGGAAATTATGCAAATTAATTGTACAGGACATGTATGGGCGAGGGGGAGGCAAGAGATGACTGACGGGGGCTGGGGGGAGGGGCTTCAGGGGGGAGTTGATAAAAGCCATGGAGCCTCTCTCCCCAGCAGCCATTTTAATCTGTAAACGCACCTGGTAGCAATTTTCCCACCCTCCCTCCCTCTGTTTATGTGTTTTTTATGTATTAACTTTCTTTGTTGCAGCAGGCGGGGGTTGGCTGTCCTTGCCAGTAGGGGATATGTTTTGGAAAATGAAGTTGGAGTTATTATAAGGAGAATGGTGCTCGGGTCCTCCCCTAACCTTAAAAGCAACATGGAAGTTGTTTGTATTGGACGTGCCCACTGAGCTAAGTGAGTCGGCTAGTGGTAAGCATTGTGGGAGAGATGGGCCAGGTGGAGTTATGGCATCTCAAGGGACGAGGAGGGGAGGCGAGCTTCTGGATTCTGGATTTGGTTGGAAAAAAGTTGCACTATGTAAATATATGGGTTGAAGTTTAAAATGGTTTTACTGGCAAGGGCTTAGTCAATTTGTCAGGCTGTATTCTGTTTTATACATATAAGTATTAAAGGATGGTGGTGGTTTATACAGCCTGATATGTGTTTAATAAAGAAGTGCTGTGGCCTTGTTGTACCATCACAAGTCTCGTGTCTATTTATTGGGGGGAACATGGGCTGGTATGGTTATGGGGGATTGTGGGGTTATGGTATGTCTCAGGAATCGGGCATCTATCCCCTCTGCATACATACAAGTATAAATGGTGCAAATTCTGTGATAATTGGTCTTAGACCAGGTGAGTGAATACTGTGCTTAGGAATACAATGTGCTGTTAATACAGCTAAAAAACTGGTGTGCAAAAACTTTTTGTGCAAATAAGCAATAAATAATGTTATCAAATGGCACAATAAATAACAGTTGATAATATATAGTGACCTTACAGCAATTAGTAAAAAACAAACCAGTATAAATGGTGCAAATTCTGTGATAATTGGTCTTAGACCAGGTGAGTGAATGCTGTACTTAGGAATACAATGTGCTGTTAATACAGCTAGAAAACTGGTGTAAATGACCCCAAAAACATGAAATACCAAACATATACAAACTCATATTACGGTCCTAAATACTGCATAATTGGTGTTAGATCTGAAAAGATATAAAAACAGTAAAAAACGATGGTGCAGTACAAAATACACTTGGAATAAGTCCAAGATCTCTGATTAAAATGCACTCACAAGTGGAGCTCCTGATAGTCAAGGAGCATGAAACAACAGCCTATGGTATTAGTGGAGCAATATACTTGCCGTCCCCCCGATCAGGATCCTTAAATCCAAAAACTTCTGGGTGAAAAAGGCGATGTGGCTCCAGTTGTAGTGAAACAGATGAATTTTTTTTGATACAATTAAAAAGTCTCCATAGGGATCCTCAGACCGAGGTAGCACACGAATCTCCACAAAAGGGAGTAAAAGGAAAGTATCTGCAGCCTTCTTTTAAGATCCGGCGTTTCAGCTGCAGCAAAGTCTCCTATCAGCACACCTTGCGCTATGGGGCTGTGGGACTTCCTGGTATATCAGCTGTGATGGTGGCTGTGAAGAGCCGAAAATGAAACAAAACAAATCCCAACGCGTTTCGTCCAATCAGAACGGGACTTCCTCAGGGGCTGTTGGACTGTCTGAATTGGCAGTCTTTTATATGCAATGTTCAATGCAAGGAGAAAAAACAATTATGGTGATAACGATGTTGTTGATTGAAACATGGTATAATTTTCCATACCTCTTAATAAAGAAAGATAATGCACATGAATACATACAATAAACGGTTACATGACTTATTACTCTTCCGATATTTAATGTGGTGGATGCCTAAACCTTTTAGTATGTGGAGATAAATCAGCAAATAAGATATAAAAAAAGAGTAAGATATAAAAACATATAGATGTTTTAAAATGTATATAAATATATATAAAAAAAATGTATAAGAAATATATATGTACATACCACCAGATATAAAAAAGTATATATGTGGAATGATTAATATACATGGATGTGTATGAAAAGAGATAAAAAGAGATAAAATTACCCTATTATGGGAAAATATAAAAGCTATAAAAACTGGTGCAGATGCAGTCAGAGAGCTGTGTGTACACCATAAAACATACATTAATTAATGAACCTACCACTTTGCTGGAAGGCCATTCCATGTATCCACTACCTTCTCAGTAAAGTAATACTGCTTGGCCTTATCTTATATCTAGGATAGCCTTTTACCTATCCCATGCATCCTTAAACTCCTTCACTGTATTAACCTCTACCACTTCTACTGGAAGACTATTCCATGCATCCACCACCCTCTCAGTAAAGTAATACTTCCATTAGTCCCTGGCCTTATCTTATATCTAGGATAGCCTTATACCTAACCAATGTATGCTTAAACTCCTCCTCTACCACATTAAACAATAAAATATTAAATATTTCCAGCCTTTTGAAAAGCTTGAGGTGGACCCCAAATATATGTATATAACTAGTTGTATTTATACTTTTATGAACTTTTTAATATTGTATTCAACTATTTTTGTATGTAATAACAATGTTATTTATCCCTTCCTTTGCACCCACATTGCACCTAAAGAACTGAACACTGCACCATACAGCACCCACAGCACTTTGCACCCACATGTTTTGGCATGCCACAGTGTCAATTTGCCCACCAGAACATACCACAGTGTAACTTTGCCTCATAGTACATGTTATTTTGCCCCACAGAACATGCCACAGCATTACCATGGCCAGAGTCAATTTTCCCATTAATATGCCACTATTAGCCTGGCCATTAATATGCCACAGCCTGATTGCCTAGTAATGTGCCACAGTCTAATTGCCCAGTAATATGCCACAGTCTAATTGCCCAGTAATATGCCACAGTTTAATTGCCCAGAAAGATGCCCAGCCTGATTCCCTAGTAATATGCCAGTCTCATTGCCCAGTAATATGCCCAGCCTGATCCCCCAGTAATATGCCAGCCTCATTGCCCAGTAATATGCCCAGCCTGATGCCCCAGTAATATGCCAGTTTAATCTCCCAGTAATATGCCCAGCCTGATGCCCCAGTAATATGCCAGCCTCATTGCCCAGTAATATGCCCAGCCTGATGCCCCAGTAATATGCCACAGTTTAATCGCCCAGTAATATGCCCAACCTGATGCCCCAGTAATATGCCAGTCTAATTGCCCAGTAATATGCCACAGTCTAATTGCCCAGTAATATGCCACAGTTTAATTGCCCAGAAAGATGCCCAGCCTGATTCCCTAGTAATATGCAAGTCTAATTGCCCAGTAATATGCCCAGCCTGACCCCCTGATTTTTGTAGGATAACAACAGAAAACAAAGAATAAGTGCACTTGAGTATAACAATGACTGGGTGAGGCCGGTATAAATGTCTATTCTGCACAAGGTACAGAGAAGTCTGGTGGGATCCATGCCTGGTTCATCTTAATAAACGTGAGCTTGTCCACGTTGGCTGTGGACAGGCGGCTGCGCTTGTCTGTGATAACGCCCCCAGCCGTGCTAAACACACGTTCAGACAATACACTGGCTGCAGGGCAGGCCAGCACCTCCAAGGCATAAAGGGCAAGCTCAGGCCATGTGCCCAATTTGGAGACCCAGAAGTTGAATGGGGCAGACCCATCAGTCAGTACGTGTAGGCCTGTGCATACGTACTGTTCCACCATGTTGCTGAAATGCTGCCTCCTGCTAAGACGTTGCATATCAGATGGTGTTGCTGCTTGTTGTGGCGTGCTGACAAAGCTTTTCCATATTTCAGCCATGCTAACCATTCCTTCTTAGGTGCTGGCAGTGCCCCAGCTGCGTTGGCGACCTCTTCCTCTGCCTTCGCCTTGTGCTTCCATTGAGCCCCCGGTGTCATTTTGGAATGCCCTCAGCAGCACGTCTACCAGCGTGCGCTGGTAGTCGCGCATCTTACGATCATGCTCCAGTGATGGAATTAAGGACGGCTTGTTGTCCTTGTAACGGGGATCCAGCAGGGTGGCCACCCAGAAATCAGCACAAGTTAGAATGTGGGCAACTTGGCAGTCGTTGCGCAGGCTCTGCAGCATGTAGTCGCTCATGTGTGCCAAGCTGCCCAGAGGCAAGGACAAGCTGTTCTCTGTGGGAGGTGTATCATCTGTGTCCTCCGTATTCCCCCAGCCACGCTCCAGTGATGCCCACGAGCTGCGTTGGGTGCCACCCTGCTGTGAACACGGTTCCTTCTCATCATCATCATCATCATCCTCATCCTCCTACAAAACTGTGCCCTGGCTTGACAGTTGTGTACCTGGCCTATGCTGGTGCAGGAACCCACCTTCCAAGCCACTTGTTAATGACTGGCCTGATAACCGTGAAAATGAACCCTGTTCTTCCTCCTCCTCTTCCTCCTGTGCCACATCCTCTTCCATCATCGCCCTAAGCGTTTTTTCAAGGAGACATACAAGTGGGATAGTAAGGCTGAGAACGGCGTCATTGGCACTGGCCATGTTGGTGGAGTACTCGAAAGAGTGCAAAATGGCACACAGGTCTCGCATGGAGGCCCACTCATTGGTGGTGAAGTGGTGCTGTTCCGCAGAGCGACTGACCCGTGCGTGCTGCACCTGATACTCCACTCTCACCTGCTGCTGCTCGCACAATCTCTCCAGCATGTGCAAGGTGGAGTTCCACCTTGTGGGCACGTCGCATATGAGGCGGTGAGCGTGAAGGCCTAAGTTACGCTGCAGCGCAGACAGGCGAGCAGCAGCAGGGTGAGAACGGCTAAAGTGGACACAGACGGCCCGCACTTTCTGCAGCAGCTCTGATATATCTGGGTAGTCTTTCAGGAATTTCTGCACCACCAAATTCAGCACATGCGCCAGGCAAGTGATGTGCGTCAAACCGGCTAGGCCCACAGCTGCTACGAGATTTCGCCCATTATCGCACACTACCAGGCCGGGCTTGAGGCTCAGTGGCAAGAACCACTCATTGATCTGTTGTTCCATGCCCGTCCACAGCTCCTGCGCGCTGTGGGGTTTTCCACTCAAAACATATGAGTTTTAAACGAGCCTGCTGTCGTTTACCCCTGGCTGTGCTGAAGTTGGTGGTGAAGCTGTTACGCTGACCGGATGAAGAGGTGGAAGAGGAGGTGGTAGAAGCTGAGTAGGAGGAGGAGGCAACAGGAGACAAAGAGAAATGCCCTGCAATCCTCTGTGGCAAAAGGACATGCGCCAAACTGCTATCTGCCTCAGTCCCAGCCGACACTACATTTGCCCAGTGTGCAGTTAGGGAGATATAGCGTCCCTGCCCTTGCTTACTGGTCCACGTATGTGTGGTTATGTGGACCTTGCCACAGATGGCGTTGCCCAGTGCACACCTGATTTTGTCCTCCAATTGCTTGTGCAGGGAAGGGAAGGCTCACTGGGAAAAGTAGTAGCGCTGGGAACCACGTACTGTGGGACAGCCACCACCATCAGGTTTTTAAAACTGCCCGTCTCCAACAGACAGAATGACAGCATTTAAAAGGCCAGGAATTTGGAAATGCTGGTGTTAAGACCTGCAGTGACTATGGTACTGCTGTCTTATATTCCTTTCCCACTAGCCAAGCATGAGTGATTATAGCTGCAGCCAGGAGTAGAGGAATACTGTAGATGAACGCAGTTTCCAAGACGTTTCTCCCCAGCAAATCGAATATCCCCAAAACATGAGCCCAGACTTCATGAAGGGTGAAACAGGAATAACGTTTTTTTATTCAAAAAACAACTGGCTTTTATGAGGAATCCTCCTGCAAGAGGAATAACGTTTTTTATTCAAAACACACTGGCTTTTACGAGGAATCCTCCTGAAAGCAATACTGTAGGCAAAAAGCCCGAACACAGAAGAACAGACCGAATAAAGTCTATTTTCTTCACAAAACTCTGCTGGGTTGGCTAAGGGATGTCCGGGTGGCATAGTTATATATCCAAGTCGGTTTGGCGGGAAAGCCCATCCGCATTGCCGTTCTGCTTGCCCGAGCGGTATTACAGTGTAAAATTATAGGGCTGCAAAGCCAGCGCAGCAACCGGGGATTGTCTCCAGAAATTCGGTTGAGCCAAATGAGGGGATTGTGGTCAGTGAGTAGGGTAAAAGCACGGCCATAAAGGTACGGTTGGAGTTTCTTTAAGGCCCATACTAGAGCCAGGCATTCTTTTTCCACGGTGGCATAGCTGACCTCTTCGATTATGGGTAGGGACCGTAACTTGGCTTTAGGGTGATCCCCCCGTTTCCCTATCCTTTGACATGTATCACATGTCCTGCAGTACATCTGCAAATCTTTTGATATCCCTGGCCAGAAGAACGTCTGGGTAAGGCGGTCCTTGGTTTTCTTGATACCCAGATGTACGGCTAGTGGGATATCATGGCTGAGCTTTAAGAGTTCTGCTCTGTATTTGCGGGGTACGACCAGCTGTCTTTTTCTAACTTGGGCTGCCCCCTGTCCCACTTCCCTGGTGACCCTATATAACAATCCCTTGTTGCAGTGGAAATTCTCGTGGGCATTACCTTCCTTAGGGGCACCTATTGCCTTCCTGTAACCTGCTAAGGTGGGATCTGACTGCTGGGCTTGGCCAAAGTCTTGGGGGGTGCCCCAGAAAGGGACGGGGATAGGGCATACTAATGGGATTTCAGTCCCTACCTGAGGTTCCTCGGAGTGTGTCGGTACAGCTCGGCGGGCTTGGGCCCTGGTAGTCATGGGGCAGGTGCCCGCTGGATCTGGGGGGAGCAGCTGCGAAGTTAGGCACCCCAAGTCGTTCCCCAACAATACTTCTGCAGGTAGGCCAGACATAATGCCTACTTCCATCTGCTTGGCTCCGGTGCCCCAATTTAACTGTACTCGAGCTGTGGGTAACTTGTGGATGGCGCCTCCTGCCACTCTGACTGCAACCGTCCTCTTGGTGCGCTCCTTTGCAGATACGGTGTGAGGCTGCACCAAAGTAAGGGTGGCCCCAGAGTCTCGTAAGGCCTCAGCCTCTTTTCCATCTATGGTGACCCATTGTCTGTGGTGCATCCGGTTGTCCCCCTCGGCTTGGGCTAGGTTCACCTCATGTAGTACGGCCCATTGCTCCGAATCCAGGTTGTGATCTTCCAGCGGCTCATGTTGATAGTGGTGAGCGGCGGCCCTCGGTGGTGGTGGCCACTCCCAGTTGCCTCTGCTCCGCAGAGGGCAATGTATTTTGTAGTGCCCTGGCTGATTGCACTGGTGACATACCAATGGTGGTCTCCTGTTAAAATTAGGTTGAGTCGTGGGTGGTACCGCGCTTGGTCTGGGGTTGGTCACAGGACCTGGCGTTGGAGCGCTGTACCTTACCAGGGGACTGTTTCCACTAGCCTCTCCTTTTCTTCCCTCGTGATGCTCGTCTGCCAGCTTGGCCGCTTCCTCGACTGTGGACGGCTTTCTGTCTCTGACCCAGTCCCTGGTGTCTGCCGGTGTGAGGTCATAAAATTGTTCTAGCAAGAGGAGTTGCAGCACCTCCTCTAGCATTGTGGCCTGGCAGCCTTGTATCCAGTTTTGGGCTGCCCGATACATCCTAAAGGCCCATTCGGTGTAGGAGTCTCGGCCCCCTTTCCGTAATGCCCGAAACTTTTCGTTGTAAGTCTCTGCGGTCACGGCATGCCTGGCTAGCAGAATGTCCTTTACCCTGGCTTAGTTGTGTATGGCGGGGTCAGGAACTGACAGTACGCCTCAGCTGCTCGGCCTGTGAGTTTGCTGCTTAAAATAGCGGGCCATTGCTATGATTCCAGACCCTCCAAAGAGCATTGACGCTCGAAATCCTGTAAATATGCGTCATTTTTCATCTCTCCATCCGAAAAACTTTTAAAAGCAGCATAATTAATCTTTCCCTCGCTGCACTCCATTTAAAGATCCATCTAAGGAAGCAGTGTCTCCTTGGTTTAAGCTTGCCTGTTGTGCTTTGCGTTCTGCATTACTTATGACAGGACTTGCGTCACCATCTCAGGTGTGGGATTTGGCCCATATAGGTTTAGCCTCCACATCACCTGCTGTTGAAATTATGCTTCCTCCTGGCTGACATTGGCCATGCTGCTGGTTTGGTCGCCCTCCGTTAGTTCTGCTATGAGGGTAGCTTTCTTTTTGTTGCTTGTCACCTGACCTCGGGCTTCCAGCAGATCCTTTAGCGTAGTCCTTTTTAGTTTCTCTTACTGCTGGGCCATTCACCAGTTGTCTTTATGCGTCCCAATCCCGTCGCTTGCCACCAGTTGTTAAGACCTGCAGTGACTATGGTACTGCTGTCTTATATTCCTTTCCCACTAGCCAAGCATGAGTGATTATAGCTGCAGCCAGGAGTAGAGGAATACTGTAGATGAACGCAGTTTCCAAGACGTTTCTCCCCAGCAAATCGAATATCCCCCAAACATGAGCCCAGACTTCATGAAGGGTGAAACAGGAATAACGTTTTTTTATTCAAAAAACAACTGGCTTTTATGAGGAATCCTCCTGCAAAGAGGAATATCGGTTTTTATTCAAAATACACTGGCTTTTATGAGGAATCCTCCTGAAAGCAATACTGTAGGCAAAAAGCCCGAGCACAGAAGAAAAGACCGAATAAAGTCTATTTTCTTCACAGCTGGCATTCAGGGCCAGTGTTCGGGGGTGGGTAGGGCCATACTTCCTGTTTCTCTCCAGTGTTTGGGAGATGGACAACTGAACGCTTCCATGGGACAGTGCGGAGACGCTTGGGGACGGTGGCAGACGTTGTGGCGTTGCTGCCACTTCCTCTATTTGCTCGGTGGCAGGTGCCACTGTGACTCCAGAGCTGGAGGAAGAGGCCAAGACAGCAGCAGAAGAGGAAGCCGAAGGAGCCTGAGACCTTTCTTAGGTTTTGAGATGTTTACTCCACTGCAGGTCGTGCATTGCATGTAGATTCCTGGTCATGCAGGTTGTGCTCAGGTTTAGCAAGTTTATGCCTCGCTTCAGTTTCTGATTGCACAGCTTGCAAACCACTCGTGTCTTGTTGTCAGCAAATTGTCTAAAGAACTGCGACGCAAGGGAACTCCTTGTAGCTGGCTTTGGTGTACAGCTTTGGTGTATAGCACCCACTACAATAATCACTGTAATTTGAATAATCACTGTAGTTTGAATAATCGCTGTAGTTTGCAGATTCAACAGCAGAATTTATTTTTTATTTATTTTGTATTCTTTTTTTTTAATTTTTTTAATTTTTTTTTTAACACTCAGATATTGAGGCATTTGTATTTAAGTATATGTCATCTCAATTCTTTACGCCTTCAAATAATCCTTGTGTATTTCCTTATTGTATTGTAATCTACTTTATTATTGTTATTATTTTTTTCCTTTTTTTTTTCTTTCTATCTTAAAAAAAACCATAGAGACTCTTAGCTTTATAAACATTATATCGGCCAGAATTTCTTTTAAATATGTCCCTCACAGCTGCAGCATCCTCTCCCTACACTAAGAAGAGCTCATGTGATGTGCGTGTATGTGACTCCAGCTTACATATAGAGGCTGGGTCACATGCTGCACTGGCCAATCACAGCCATGCCATTAGTAGGCATTGCTGTGATGGCTTCTAAGGGCAAATAAGTCAAACGCTTGTTGATTGGCTGCCCGGCAGCTTTTCAAAATGCGCCATTAAATCGCCAAACCCCGAACTCCAACATGAACACACAGTGGAATGTCCGTGTTCGGGTCTGGGGTCCAAAAACCGTAATGTTCGGTACGAACCCGAACAGTGCGGTTCGGGTTCGCTCAACACTAGTTATTAACTGCCAATATTCATAATTCCGGCAGAATCCTGCCGACTACGCCATTTGTTGTGGTTCATGGTTTTGGATGAATTAATATGGTGCAATAATTTCACTATAACTGCTGTGTTAAACTTAAACACTAATATAGTTATTAAAATCACATGCAATTGAATAATACCCCAAAGCCAACCAATTTATATTAGGAATTCTGGCAGAATTATATCCCAAGCAGATAATTCCCAAATTGACAAATCACTCAAACACACTGCCGCTGCTTAGATAATAATAATTTAATAAAACAAGTTTATCAACAATGCTAACTAAACAATTACTTTAACAATATACATGTTATATGCTAAGCTAAGCAACTAGCAAATTGGTTTATCTGAGTGAAGTCTAAACTACAGTATAAAAATATAAAGAAATTGATACAGTAAGTTTATACTTATTCCCCAGCCTCTAAATCAATCGGTTCCTGATGGTTCTGTAGGAAGTTACTGGGTCTAATACCTCACATTGCCTTACACTTAGCTCCTCCTAGAGTCACACATTCAAGCCCCCAAACTGAACTAGTTACTGTGGAGGACACAAACACATCCTTTGTTTGAAAGTAACCTTTCCACTGCTGGTAACTGTCATTTTAAAGAAAGGGAATGCCTGAATATAAAAGTGAATTCGATGGTGATAAAAGCACAAAATATCATATTACAACAACTTCACATACTGATTGTGAAGTACAGAGAATGACTGCAAGGGAAAGGGGGAAAAAACAAACCCATTTCCTGTTATTTTTTAAAATTTAATATGCAACATATCAAAACAAATTTATACACTTATATTAATATTAATTTAATCACACTTTTGGGTTTACATCTACACCACTAAAATTTGACTGTTTCTATCTGTTTGATTTCAACAAAATTATATCCATAAGCTTCTATATCCGAATTTCCCAACCACAAATTTAAACAGCTCAGTAGCATAGGTAAGGGATAAAATCTGAAAATTTTGACTATTTCAAGTGTATTCTCCAACCTTATACTATTGAAGTGAGGCCATTTTCGTCCATTGCTGCATTCATTTTACCATTCAATTAATATGAATGAACATTTCACCTATGTTCATTCAATACATAGTATAAGGTTGGGGAATTCAGATGAAATTCGAATGAATTTCGAATTAAATTTGCATTAATTAGACTCTTTGAACCGAATTCTCCAATAGATGAATTATTTTTCATTCGTACTAATGAATATAACTAGTGTTGAGCGGCTCAGGTTCGTACCGAACTTTACGGTTTTGGGACCCTAGACCCGAACACGGACATTTCACTGTATGTCCGTGTTGGAGTTCTGGGTTCGGCGATTTAATGGCACATTTTGAAAGGCTGCAGGGCAGCCAATCAACAAGCGTTTGACTCGTTTGCCCTTAGAAGCCATCACAGCCATGCCTACTACAGGAGAGGATGATGCAGCTGTGAGTGACAGATTAGTACAGAATTCTGGTGTTGAATCTGAAAACTACACTATTATTCAAACTACAGTGATTATTTTAGTGGGTGCTATACTACATTTTTGTACTCTGCCCTGAGCCCAGTGCCACAGAGTGCACTTGCAACTGCATGTGTGTCAGGCACATGATTTTAATCCTGTTCTGTTAGCTCAGGCATCTAGGCATTTTTAAATACTGCAATTTGTTGGTGTTAAATATTACATTTGCTTCCTGCACTTCATATCTGAGAGTCAAATAGAACTTGCAGCCTATGGCCATCTGTCTTTCACCTCACCCCCTTGCAAATCAGCCAAGCAGTCTGAGCCACAAGTCATGCAGCAGTCTCTTTTGCTTTTTGATCACTCTGCTGGCGTGGTCATCAAACCTAGCCTTGCCCCAGAAGTGGAAGAGATTGAGTGCACTGATGCACAATCACTTATGTGTCAGGATGTGGACATGCGAGGACCACTGCAGCACATCTCTGATAATGACAAAACACAGGTGCCAACTGCTGTTGCTTTCGGCAGTGTGCAGACCAGCAAGGAGGGCAGGGTTGAGGAGTGGGTGGAAGATGATGTGGAGGATGATGAGGTTCTAGACCCCACATGGAATCAAGGTTATGCGTGTGACGTGTCCAGTTTGGAGGAAGAGGCGGTGGTCGCAAAGAGGCACCAGCGCTGCATAAGAGGGAGCAGGGTGCAAAACCATAGCGGCCATCCCCTAGACAGTACGCCTGCTACTGCCCACCGCACCCAAAGGCGTATAGCCTTTAAAAAATTTAAAAAATTAAAAAAAAAGAATACAAAATAAATAAAAAATAAATTCTGGTGTTGAATCTGCAAACTACAGCGATTATTCAAACTACAGTGATTATTCAAATTACAGTGATTATTGTAGTGGGTGCTATACTACATATTTGTACCCTGCACTGAGCCCAGTACCACAGAGAGTGCAGTGCACTTGCAACTGCATGTGTGCCAGGCACATGACTTTAATCTTGCTCTGTTAGCTCAGTGGGCAACATCTAGGCATTTTTAAATACTGCAATTTGTTGGTGTTAAATATTACATTTGCGTCCTGCACTTCATACCTGAGAGTCAAATAGAACAGTCCAATACTGTGCTTACAGCGCACTTTGAAAAATTCTAATTGTTTTGGGTGCTAAATAGTACATTTGCGTCTTGCAGTGCACTTCATATCTGAGAGTCAAATAGAACAGTCCAATTGCGTGTTTGGAGATATATCCTAGTGCTTAATCTATAACTGGGCTGCACCCGCCTGTGTGCTTCTCTGTGATCACACGACAAACAAGGACAAAAATATATACAAAGAAAGTGGAGGGTTCGCTCAATAACCCCCACCCAAAGAAATGGCAATAGGAAATACTGATATTTGCCTTAAATAGAGGTTGCTCTTGAACAGAACAGATGGTCACGAATATCAGATGGGCATATGCAAAAAAAGAAACAAAGCAAAAAAGCATAGAGTAGTACAGCCACAATACACTAGACAAAGTAGTAGGTGTGGACAATTGCACTCACAAACTTGCATGAATGTAGGGCTCATCTATTGCAGATGTCTATTTCTTTGTTCCTCAATCATCCAGAGATGTATGTAGGAGAAAATGCAGAAGCTGGAATAAGTGAATCAGTATGCAAAATTTTAATAGAAAACAAATGGTAGCTTACATATAATTCACCAAACAGCAGGCTCAGCAGTGTACATCTGATGATCTGTGCAGAAACAATGAAATAACAATAAAATAATAAAAGTCCTTAAAATCCAAGAATAATGCCAAAAGTGGCTGGTGTACACCAAATTCCTGGCCTTTGAAATGCTGTCATTCCGTCTGTTGGAGACGGACAGTATTAAAAACCCGATGGCGGTGGCTGTCCCACAGTACGTGGTTCCCAGCCGCCACTACTTTTCCCGGCGAGCCATCCCTTCCCTGCACAAGCAATTGGCGGACAAAATCAGGTGTGCACTGCGCAACGCCATCTGTGGCAAGGTCCACATAACCACAGATACGTGGACCAGTAAGCTCGGGCAGGGACGCTATATCTCCCTATATCTCCCTAACTGCACACTGGGCAAATTTAGTGTCGGCTGGGCCTGAGGCAGATAGCAGTTTGGCGCATGTCCTTTCGCCACTGTGGATTGCAGGGCATTTCTCTTTGCCTCCTGTTGCCTCCTCTTCCTACTCAGCTTCTTCCTTCTCCTCTACCACCTCCTCATCTGGTCAGCGTAACACCTTCATGATGATGAGGAGGAACCGTGTTCACAGCAGGGTGGCACCCAACGCACCCAACGCAGCTAGTGGGCATCACTGGAGCGTGGCTGGGGGGATACGGAGGACACAGATGATACACCTCCCACAGAGAACAGTTTGTCCTTGCCTCTGGGCAGCTTGGCACACATGAGCGACTACATGCTGCAGTGCCTGCGCAACGAATGCCAAGTTGCCCACATTCTAACTTGTGCTGATTACTGGGTGGCCTCCCTGCTGGATCCCCTTTACAAGGACAACAAGCCGTCCTTAATTCCATCACTGGAGCGTGATCGTAAGATGCGCTACTACAAGCGCACGCTGGTAGACGCGCTGCTGAGGGCATTCCAAAATGACACCGGGGGCTCAATGGAAGCACAAGGCGAAGGCAGAGGAAGAATCTCGATTAAGTGCTTCTGAAAGCACGAAACGCGTAAGGCGTCTCTTTTTTCACTGTGTCCTGTCCAGTTTCTTTTTTGTACTAGCCTTTTTTACTATTTAATAAAATGCCTTATTTTTGGCATTCCTGTCTACTGTGAGCTCCCTCCGCAAACCGTTTGTTGCTTCTAATCTGATGATTTATTCACAACTAGAGCTAACCGAAGTTACTAAACTTTATAAGCAGACACTGGATGATAGTATTAGTGAATGGTAGTTGCGTGTATGGGATACTGGGGCAGATAAGATCATTTTTAATGCTGATGAAGTGTCACACCCACCTGGAAAGTCGTGGAGTGGATGAAACCCAATTTGCAGCAGAACAGCACTCCCTTACTATCACGACCCTTAGGAGCACCTGGAAGTGGAGACAGGGTCCCAAAGGGTCTGTGGTGGCGTGAAGGCCTTAATAAAAATAAGAAATTTCCAGAAGGCAGCAGCAGGAAAAGCAAATGAAAATGCAGTCTTGCAGCAGACAGAAGTAAACGATAAATCTGGAACTAGGTCAGGAAACAGGCTGCACAAACCTGACAAGGGAGCGGCTCGTCATGACATGAGGTGACGTACGCCACGCCCCCCCCGTTGAAGCTGAGTGAGTGGAGTTTGCTGATGGCGCCTGGGACCTAGCTGAGCGTTGAACACGGAGCACGATCAAAGGAGCCCACAACCTGAAAAACTCTTCCACTGCAAAACCATTAAGAAAGGATCACCTCTCCATTCCCCAACGGAATTGCATGAAGTTTGGATCTCTTAAGCAGCCCCGCGGTTCATCCGATCCCAGAGCTCAAAGGGAAACTGAAACCATCCCTAACCCAGGAAGCAGGACAAGACGCAGGTGAAAGCTCATCTGCTACTTAAAAACAAACTGTGAGTAAGCCTAGGTGGGCTATAAACTGCTACAATTTCTATAAAAAAAAGGGGGGAAAAAAAGAAAAAAAAAAAAGAAAACAAACAACTAAGTTATTATAACTCAGTTTATTCCCTTGGCTCACTGTAACCTCCCGAAGCAAAAAGATAAAAAGGGATGGATCACTAATAGTAAATGAGAAAACAGGATATCTAAATACATTTACTAACACCAAATAAGTGGCAAAGGGGACCAGAAGGGAGGAAAGGGAAGTTAAGTGTTAATGAAAAATAATGGATAACACGTGAAGTACACAAAGCCCAGTAAGAAGCTCGGAGAACAATTAAGGCTGTAAGTCACGGGGGATTGCTATAAGAAGATAAAGTCTATAACGGTTAACCTGCCCCTCTCCTCCGGAGGAATTTTGTGTTTTTGGTGAAGACTGAGTTGGATGGAAATAATCAAATCAGTACCTAAGCTGACTCTTGAATTCAACTTTTCTCCTCGGCTAAGTGTGAAACTACTGCTCACATTATCCTCAACAGGACGAACATTGTGAAGTACCCCATTGAAATCATTTGCAGGGGCACCAAGTGAGGTACATGGGAACCATCCAATTCTGGGCTAATTTATGCTAATCATATACACACTGAAGAAAGTCGGACAAACTATTAGCCCCCAAGAAACCCCTTCGCTGAACTTAAAGGAGAAGAGGGAGAGAAGGAGGAGATGAGAGGAAGAGGGAAATAAATAAGGAATAGGAAGGAGGGAAACAAGGAGAAATACCACAACCGAGGAATTTATCAATTAACTGTCACTACCGCTATTTGGGAAAACTTTATTCATTTTAAGTCTCCAGGGGCCGCTCAACCGATAAAGGAAAGGTCCATCTATCCTGTACTAGTAAAAGAAACAACAATGGGCCCAAAGAAAGAACACAGAGATGGCAAAGAGAAAGACAAATAAAGGATCCCGAGTTCGGAAAAAAACAAATCAATTAGCACCTACTATTCTCCTAGGTAACAAGAAAATACAGGGCCACTGTCAAGGAGATCACTGTCCGGAAACCCGAAAGAATCTGCACAAATAATGAGCCTAAATGAGACACAAGAGGAGACACAAATCTGCTCTTAAGAATCAATAGCAGCAATGATGGATGAGCTATATACTAAAATAAAAAAAAGACTTAGAAACCAACGAAAAAAGTTTCAAATCAGAATTAATAGCATTGGCTAGCAATTTGACTCTCCAAAGTAATATTCTGGTCAATATCCAGGAAGAACTGAAAACGGTCCAAGAGGAAAACCAGCACCTCCGAACAAAAATAACAGCACTAGAGGAAAAGCTTACGGATTTAGAAGATAGATCACGAAGAAAAAATATCCGAATACGGGGAAGCATAGCGCAGGAAAATTTGGAGGAATACCTTCAGGAGCTCTTTAAAACATTGGTGCCGAATCAACCATCTGGATCATACCTCATGGAAAGGTTCCTGTGGGGAACGTACCGTGGTTCTGAAGTGGAGCCCCAATTTGCAGAAGCGACAGCCCTTGCCAATACTGGAGAATATGGTAAGCTGCAGCAGTGATATCGGGCACGAGTGCCAACAGAAGAATCGTCAGGAGAAAGCCAGGTCGGGGAGCCAGAAGGTAGAGGAATCGGTAAACAGGCCAGGGTTGGGTTTCCAGAAAACAGCATAAACCAGGGATGAAGACAAATCACGGGAACCAGAAAGCAGGAGAATCCAAATAGAGAAGCCGGGTCAAAAACAGGTACAGGTCAGGTAGAGTAAACGCCAGGGAACAAATGAACACAGGAACTAGCTTGATAATACTCAAGCAATTTGTTAGAATGCGCGCCTCGGTTTTAAAGGGCTATAGCCCCGCCCCCATGACGTGTGATACGTGCGCCATGCTGCCCGTTTCCATAGCGACGCTTGGGACAGAAAAGCTACTGAATTGTTGCACGCGCGCGTGAGTTGGCAAAGGGAGGGGGAGAGAGAATTGCGAATCTGATTTGACACTGAATTTAAATTACGCACAGTTATAGAAAAGGAATATATAAGCACGCACACGAGTAGAAGCAAGCTATGTAAATCCACAAAAAGATTAGATAATAAACACAATTATTAAATTGGAATGAAAATCGGAATAGGGGGGACGAGGGATTCAGGGGGTGGGAGGGGGGTAGGAGAGGGGAGAGGAAGGGAAATGAGAGGATAACATTGAAGGCGTAGAGGGGAGGGAGGACAAGAAGGAAATGGGAATTGAAGGTAGAGAGGGAGAGCGGGGAAAAGAAAAGAAAAGATAATACAAAAACACAATAAATAATTAAGTATGCATGCCCACTATTGCTGTTCTATAAGCCGAAAGTCTATAAACCGAACGACCTTCGGTTTATAGACTTTCGGCTTATGGAACAGCAATAGCATTTGAGTATAGCAGTGCAGTGAACTGTTGTGCTCTTTTTGTCAGTTGATTTAATTGTTCATTTATTGTGTTTTTTGGCTTTGTATAAACCAAACTAGAGTCCCCATTCATAAGAAATTAGTTTTTACTGTAGTACAGTTTCTTTGTGCTTTGTTTTTCCACAGTAAACAGTGTAGTTAACTGTTGTACTGTTGTGAGTATAGCAGTGCAGTGAACTGTTGTGCTCTTTTTGTCAGTTGATTTAATTTTTCATTTATTGTGTTTTTTAACAGCAAGCAGTGAAACTAACTGCTGTTTATTGGTTTTAATTTATTTACGTGACTGTGTGACTGTACTAAGTTAAGCTTCAAGGTAGCTGTGGTACATTTATTTAGACTTTGTTTAGTAGCCAAACTAACTTATCCAAGTTAAAATAATAGCATATCATTTTGTTCATAACTTAAAATTTCCAAAATATAAGTGACTTTGTAATAGTATAGCTTGTGTTTCTGTTTGCAGTAAGCGTGCAGGGAGCACTTGTTGGCAGACTGCACATGGTACACAGTTTTGTATTGTTTTTCAGGAAGTACTGAAGTGAGCAAATCGGCCTCTGTGTAGTCTGTCTTTTTTTTCTGAAGTATATATTCAATTTTTTTGGGGGTATTTGTTTTATTTTTGCTATTAATAAAGTAAAATATCTTTGTATTACACTCTTACACAATACATATTTCCTTAAATTTTACCCCTTTATAAAAAGCAAATACTAATCATCTAAATGGATCCTCCTAAGTACTTCGGTACTAGGAAAGTTAAGGCTCCATCCACCACCAACACCACCACCAGTACTAGAAGTGTTTGTAGTACACAGCCTTTGAGTGAGCTTAGTCGGGCAAGTACTTCTGCCGCTATGTCTGAGTCAACAACTAGGATGCCAAGCTTTCTGTCCCAGCCATTGGGGCAAGATTCAGCAAAAGGAAAGACACCAATAGCAGGCACTAGTGGTGCAAGGCCCAGCAGCACAAAAGTTTTCTATGGAAAATGGAAAACTGCAGGTCTTAAAGCTAGCACTTAGCCTAGTATACCAAAAAAAAAAAGGACTATTAGTACTTGTAGTAACATATTAAGTAAGAAGAGGTGTGTTATGCCCCCAGCTTTTTCTTCTGCCACAAGAAGCACCCTCTCTTCATTTTCTGTCGCAGATGGGGATATGTTAGGTGCCAAACATAGCATGTTGAGCAGCAGCAGTAATTTGAGGGGTGTTTCCAAGCAACCTTCTTGTGCACGGAGGCTGTTTTCACATCCCCCTCCCAAGACCACCACAGCTTCAACCACTAGTGGTATGGCTGCTTCAACCACTGACAGTGGAACATCTGCCCCTCTTGCTACCACCACCTCTAAAAAACAACCCAGAAAGAGAGCAGAGGAGACTCTAGAGAATGACACAACAACAACAACAACAAGTGCTACTCATCTAGAGTTAGAAGAAGCTGCAATATCTGTTCTTCCTGCAGGGGATATTAGTCTTAGCGCCAACCTTGCAGAAATTGCATCTAGTTTAGCTAATGAAGAGCTTAACTATGAGGATGAGGATGAGATAGTATGGGAGAGTCAGACTCATTATTCCTCAGGGAGCAGTGCATGCTTTTCACTAGCTAGTAGTGCACGTTTTTCCCCTTCCTCTCCACTTTCTCCAACTGTTGCACCTGTTACTGCTACTTCCACCCTCAGGAGGACTTCACCACCACAGCCGATTGCATCTATATTTTTTAGTGGTAGAACTACCAATCCCACTGTTAGTTCCCACCGTTCTACAACTCCTGCTCCCAGTGGCACAGTTACTACCACAAGCACTGGTACCAGTAGCCACAGTTGTAGTGCACAGTCCAATATGCCAGCTCCCACTTCTAACGCTACTGCTGCTGTATCCCAAAGGGTCCCATCCAATGTTTCACGTCGCAGCAAAGTATGGGACCACTTTGAAATTGTTAGAGAGGGTTTTTTTGCAAAGTGCAAGCACTGCGGGAAGGAAGTTAGCAGGGGGAAGGTGTTGGTTCATCTCACCAGTGTCGGAAAGAACCATCACCTCCGCAGTCAACACAGGGCTGTGCTATTGAGGGAAGAGGCAGAAAGTGGTAGGGCAGGCAACGGAGCTGCTACAACTTCCACAAGCACCATCAGCTCTGTAGAAGTTATAGCTATGAGTGGCAGGGGGGTTGTTGAAGAGCAAAGAACTATTGCCAGCCAACAAACAAGGCCAGTTACAGCCACCCAGCCCACCCTGGAACAATTCGGGGGATTTCATTCCAGGGCTGTGTCCAAACAGCAGGCCAATAAAATAACACAACTTATTGGCCAGTTGATAGCTGTTGGGGGTGCTTCATTTAACATGATAGATGGGGAAACTTTCAAACAGTTGATGGCAGCAGTGTCCCCACAGTACCATCTTCCCTCACGTTCCACTTTCAGCAGGAGGATAATCCCCTCACTATATCAGTCCTGTGTTGGAGTAGTGTAAGAGGAGCTTTCTAAGGCAGCTGGTCAGTCTATCCATTTCACTACAGACTTGTGGAGTGCACCTAGTGGGCAGCATGACTTTCTGTCCTTGACAGCACACTGGTGGCAGCCTGGTGTGTCTCATGAAGCTACTACTTTGCTAGCACCAGGGTCTAGCAGAATGGGAGGAAGTGCATCAGTAGATCAGCAGGGCTACAGATCTTTCCTTCTCCATGCTGAGGTTATGGATGAAAATCACACTTCAGAAAATATTCTGCATGCTATAAAAAGGATGGTGTCACATTGGGTAGGAGCAGAGGCAGGCACCAATGTAGAAGTGGGGTTTGTGGTCACTGACAGAGCTGCAAATATGTTGAAAGCTCTGCGTGACGGTAATATTGTTGGTGTGCGCTGTGCAGCACACATACTCCATCTTGTGGTAAAATCATCAATACCAGATGGAAGTAATAGAATAGCTAGAGTAATTGATCACTGCAGGAGGATTGCTGGGCACTTCCACTGTAGTGTAAAAGCTAGTCATCTATTGAGGCAGGAGCAAGAGAAGGCAGGTCTTCCCACACACTGTCTACAACAAGATGTGGTTTCCACAAGAGGTGGAACTCTACTTTGGAGATGCTTGAAATGATTTTGGAACAGAAGAGGGCAATCCATAGTCTGTCATCAGACCAGTTTATTGGCATTGCATCTCCACTGGGTAGAGAATTTTGGACAGTGAACAGTTAGTCAGTGGCAGTCCTTAAACCATTCAGGGATGCCACTGAACACTTAAGTATGAGCACTGCCAGTCTGGGACAGGTAATCCCACTGTTCAGCCATCTAGGGAGCAAGATGGATGTTTTCCTTGAAAACCGTAAAGTTTTTCAAGGTAGCCTCCATTCTGATGTTGCAGCTCTAGTTAGGAAGCTGAAAGAAAACCTTAAACTTCGGCTACGTGACCAAATGGATAATTATCCTGAACTGATGCTAGCATGCATGTGTGATCCACGGATTAAGGGCAAGCTTGCACTCAGGTACAATATTCTGACAAGTTCTAGGGATAATCTCATCCAAAGGGTGTTGGACTGGCAGCGGAAGAGTGGCATGCTGTCTGGGAGAGAACTGCAGCACGACATTGACATGTCTGCACCTCTAAGCAGTAGTGCTGGCAGTGACACTAGCACCAGAACACAGCTGAGTGGAGCAGATTCATTTTGGGAAGAGGCACTTGAGAATCTAGTTGGCCCCACTGAGACACCTAGCAGTCGTAAGGAGAGTAGTGCCTCAGAAATGGTAAAACTTTACCTTTGTGAACCACCTTTGCCTCGTAATGTTGACCCTCTTAGTTTTTGGGATCAGAAGAAGATTGTGTGGCCTGCACTCTCACTGGTTGCGCAGAAACTGCTATCGTCTCCGGCAACCTCATTCCAAAGTGAGCGCGTGTTTCTATAACTGGTAACATACTCAATCCACAACGCTCTCGCATGTCACCTCATCTGATGGAGCAGATGGCATTTCTTACATTTTATCTGCCAAAATTGGGCTACCCTGCACTTAAGTTTGAGGGATGATATGTTGATTAATATAGCTTGACATATAGTGGAGTTACAGAGAAAGGGAAAGTGTTCTTTCTAGTTAAAAAACGTATTTATTGCCTTCCATTTTTACTCTAATCCACCAAAAATCAGCTTCAAACAAATAGTACTAGTTGGTATCTCCCCTCTGGCTGTGTCAGTCCTCGTTGTGGCAAACCCTGCTAGCTAAAGCTAGGGCATTGTGTTCAAACTCTGGAAGCCCGCTCCCCTCAATTGGGACTGAAGGAGTTTGGATGCTTTGCTCTGGGGATGAAACAGGTGTGTGGGTCGTCAATTGAACTATCACTGTACTTTACCATTTCATTCCTGTTCTTCTGCTGGTGGTGGCAGCTACAAAATTCTCTTTCCGTGGTTACACCTCTTTTCCCCATAAATCTTTTGCCCAAAAAACAAATAGTATAGATTTCTCCCCTCTGGCTGTGTCTGTTTGCGTTGTGGCAACGCCTGCTACCTCCGCCAGCGCTGCCAGTTAAAGCTAGGGCATTGTGTTTGAACTCTGAAAGTCCAGTCCACTCATCTGGGACTGAAGGTGTTTGGATGCTTTGCTCTGGGGATGAAAAAGGGTGTGTGGCTCGTCAATTGTCCACTCACTTCCCTTTAACATTTCATTCCTTTCCCTTATCCACTCAAGGTAGCCCAAAAGTGTTAATGGTAGTTTCTCCCCTCTGGCTGTGTCTATTTGCGGTGTGGCAATGCCTGCTACCTCCGCCAGTGCTGCCAGTTAAAGCTAGGGCATTGTGTTTGAACTCTGAAAGTCCGCTCCACTCGTCTGGGACTGAAGGTGTTTGGATGCTTTGCTCTGGGGATGAAACAGGTGTGTGGGTCGTCAATTGTCCAATCACTTCCCTTTAACATTTCATTCCTTTCCCCTATCCAGCCAAGATAGCCCAAAAGTGTTAATGGTAGTTTCTCCCCTCTGGCTGTGTCTGTTTGTGGTGTGGCAACACCTGCTACCTCCACCAGCGCTGCCAGTTAAAGCTAGGGCATTGTGTTTGAACATTGAAAGTCTGCTCCACTCGTCTGGGAATGAAGGTGTTTGGATGCTTTGCTCTGGGGTTGAAACAGGTGTGTGGGTCGTCAATTGCTCACTCACTTTCCTTTAACATTTCATTCCTTTCCCCAATCCAGCCAAGATAGCCCAAAAGTGTTAATGGTAGTTTCTCCCATCTGGCTGTGTCTGTTTGCGGTGTGGCAACGCCTGCTACCTCCGCCAGTGCTGCCAGTTAAAGCTAGGGAATTGTGTTTGAACGCTGAAAGTCCGCTCCACTCGTCTGGGACTGAAGGTGTTTGGATGCTTTGCTCTGATGTTGAAACAGGAGTGTGGGTCGTCAATTGTCCACTCACTTCCCTTTAACATTTCATTCCTTTCCCCTATCCAGCCAAGATAGCCCAAAAGTGTTAATGGTAGTTTCTCCCCTCTGGCTGTGTCTGTTTGCGGTGTGGCAACGCCTGCTACCTCCGCTAGTGCTGCCAGTTAAAGCTAGGGCATTGTCTTTGAACTCTGAAAGTCCGCTCCACTCGTCTGGGACTGAAGGTGTTTGGATGCTTTGCTCTGATGTTGAAACAGGAGTGTCTGCATAAAGTGAGATCTTCAAAGCTGTATTTCTAGTGGAGAGGCCTTCAATATTGCAATTGTTCCGGATTCTAACAGCGAGGGGCTCAATCGACAGGATATACAAAAGTGGAGATATCCCTGTCGTGTACCGTTAGACATATCGTACCAATCTGAGCAAACATTGGGACACACCACCCGAGCGGTTGGTCGCGAGTATAACACGAGAATGGCCTGGAGGATCCAACCAGTGAACCCAAAGGACTTAAGCACCGCCTCAAGGTACCCCCACCCGACTCTGTCAAAGGCCTTTTCGGCATCCAACGACAGGGCCAGGAGGGGGACCGAGGACTTGTTGGCCAGATCCAGAATATCCATAAGTCGTCTGACATTACTATACGATGACCTCCCCGAAACAAACCCCGTCTGGTCCGAATGGACCAGACCATGAATGACAGATTTAATACGTGCAGCTAAAATTGAGGCATAGATCTTCATACCCACATTGATTAATGAGATGGGTCTATAATTTTTCAGATCGACCGGATCTTTGTCTTGTTTTAAAATGGGAATAACATTAGCTCTAAGGAGTTCTTCTGGGGGCTTCTTAGATACCACCAGTTCGTTGAACATTTTACACAGAGCTGGAGCGATAATTTTCTTATAAAGTCTATAGAAGGAGTTGCCATATCCATCAGGACCTGGGGTTTTAAAGGGTTTTAAGTTATCTATAGCCAACTCAACCTCTTGTATAGAAAAGGGGGAGTTGATATTTGCAGATTGTGAGTCTGTAAGTTTGGGAAGGGAGACCGAACCTAGGTATCTATCTATACTTATGGCATCCGGCTGTGAAGGAAGATTGTAGAGTTTGGAATAGAAATGTCTAAAAGCGGAGCCGATTTCTTCCGGAGAGGCAGCTGTAATACCGTCTTCGACGATCTTAACAATTCGGCTCCTAGTATACTTCTTTTTTAATCTAACTGATAATGATTTATGCACTCTATTTCCCTGATGGTATGTATGTAATTTTAGTTTTTTTAATGCCATCTGGGCTTTCTCTTCCAAACATTTATTAATCTGTAGTTGTAACTTGGAAATTACTGAGATATTGGACTGATCAGGGTTACGTTTGTTTAACGCTGATGTTTTGTAATATGCCAAGTATAGATCTCTTAGACTCTTACCCCATTCCCTCTTCCTAATGCTATCCATCTTAATCAAGTATCCTCGAATAACCGCCTTATATGCACACCATAAGTTAGAACTGGTAGAGCCGTCAGAGTTTTCCCGAAAGAAAAGCTCAGACATGGTAGCAATAATCCCTATCCTTCTCTGGTTTTAACAAGGATTCATCCAGTCTCCAGGGTGGTCTACTCCCAATCACTAATGGGCCCAACTCTAGCACACTTAGGCTGTGGTCTGACCATGTATTATCGATCAACTCTACTTTTTTGGTCATCCTGACAGCCAACTCATTACCCAGATACATATCGATTCGGGAATATGAGCTGAAGGGTCTGGATAGGTGGGAGTAGTCCTTTCTATTAGGGTTATGGAGTCTCCATAGATCATACAAGCTGTGTCTATGACACTCTGCTCTCAGTTTTTTAGCTTGCTTTACAACATAGGGATCCATTACCGCCGACGGCAGGATTTTCTTGTCGAGCAATGGGTCCCTGATGCAGTTAAGATCCCCTGCAATAAGAAGCGTGCCCATCTTAATCTTGTCTATCTTATCCAAAAGTTTAACCAACATTTTTGTTGGATTCTTATTAGGTAAGTAGAGATTGACCAGAGTATGGATTATCGAGTCAATTTTACAGATAATTATCATATACCTTGCCTCTGGATCAAACTCTTGATACAGAATTTCAAGGACCACCGTTTGTGCAAAAATAATGGCAACACCTCTCTTTTTTGTTTCGGCTAGGAAAGCGTGAAATATTTTAGGATACTTCTCACGACCCCAGGTCTGGCTCCTATCAATCCTCCAATGAGTCTCCTGTACAAAGGCAACTTGGATGTTATACTTAATAAGTGTATCATACAAGACCCCCCTTTTAGTCGCAGAGTTCAGGCCCTGCGCGTTAACCGACAAAAGCTTCAACATCAGAGTGCTTAGAGTCCGTCTCCCCCCCCCCCATACCCCCCAGCACGAATATTAATACACAAACAAGGCGATAGCGGCTCAACATTACTCCCGCCCTCGACCGTGCACAGAAAGGAAAAGACATAAAAAAGTGCAAAAACAAGGACAGCAAAAGCTGCCAATTTTCCCCGTCCCACTCAAACATAGTGGGCATTGGAAACTGTGTGGTATAAAACCGCACTGAGCGGGTCGACCTGAAAGGGGGGGAGGGCGGAACAATTGTTCCCATTCATAAGAGCGGGGGGAGAGGAAAGAGGGCCGGGGAAGACATAGAGAGGGGAAGGGGAAGAAAAAAAAAAATTTTTTTTTTACTTATACATTACCCAACTATCACAGCTCAATTTTTGACAGTACCAATAATATACAATCCTAAATATAGACTAATTATCCAAGGTTTTGGGCATCCAAAGCTAGCGAACTTCGTAAGACAGAATATTTATGACCTAATTATATACATCTTAGCCTAATTACTAGCATATATTATTATGTTATATCTGAATACCAGAACTGTTGTCTTTTCAATTTACCAATAGTTCCCCTTTCAAAGTGCTTGTGCCCATTTGCATTAGCAGTACAGTGTTCGAAAACTTGTGCAAAAAAAAAAAATAAAAAAAAATATATATATTTCTCAACTTCGATTCCTCAATTTTTTTTTTTGGGCAGTACCGATAATATACAGTCCTGAAAATTAACCATTTGTCTAGATTTTTAGATTTTTAGGTTTCTCAGGCTACCAGACTTCCCGTAACAGAGTGCTTGTGCCTATTTATGTACATCTTAACCTAATTACTTGAAGAAATTATTATGTTGTATCTGAATATCAGAACTCTATTTACAAATACTTCCTATTTCAAGTGATAGTGCCCGTTTGTATTATCTGTATAGTGTTGGAAAACTAGTGCAAACAAAAAAAAAAAAAAAACCCATCGTGATAAAGTGACAGTGATATTCATGTGAACCAGTGGGAATCCAAGTATCAAAACTTTAAACTTTAAACACGTTAATCTACTAATATTTACTGACATTGCCTTACGAAATGTGCTTATACATATCTGTGGTAGCGGGATATCGGGAGTTTAATCGTTCCATTTAAATCTACTTACTAATCCAAGAGCTTGTGCCCATTTGTGCTAAAACTACCATGAACAAAAACTTGTGCATAGGGGCAAATGGCAGAGCGGGAACCCCTCCATCTTGTGCTGATGATATAATCATTAATTGTAATGTGGGGAACTGTATAATGACCTGATGACACTGCTCTAGATAGCTACTACGTCATTCTAAGAGAGGTGGGCAGGAACCCCTGTAGTGTCCAAAATATCCCTAAGGAGAAAAAAAAAAGGGGGGGTAACTCTCTCCATATCCCCGGACCAAGTCCTCTGCCCCTCCGACTTCGGCCTAGGGGCCCGCACCCTCCGGTCCAAGGGTTAGATTTTCTTCCACCCAAGCACTTGCTATGGAGGGATCGTCTAAAACGATTATTTTGTCTTCGTGTGAGACTATCAGCTTGGGGGGGTAGCCCCATCTGAACTTAACATTATTGCGCCTTAGACCTGAGATAGCAGGGTGGAATTTCTTCCTGTTTAATCTGGTGGTATAAGATAAATCCGGGAGAATTATTATATCTTTGTATTGTCCTTCAGTAAGCCTTCTCTCTCTGCTAGCTTTAATTACTAATTCTTTCATACCGAAAGAATGCAAGCAAACAATAATGTCCCTAGGGGCATCCCCCAAAATGGATTTGGGTTTGGGAAGTCGATGACACCGCTCTATGAAGGACATATGTGAATCTGGTTCGAGGCCAATAGCTGCCAAAAAATTAACCACTAAGATTTTTGGGTCTTCCTGGTTTGTAGATTCCGGAAAGTTCCTGAACCTCAGATTATTCCTCCTGGAGCGATCTTCCAAATCACCATTCTTAGCTTCTAACAAATTGATTTTTTTGGAGTACATTTGACTCTCTTTATTTATCAGGTTTATCCGAGCGTCCATGTCTTGGGACTTTAATTCTATCAGCTGGAGTTTATTCGCCAGTGCCAGAATTTCACTCTTAATATCTTGCGAGGATCTAGCCAGCTCCAACTTTATGTCCTCCAGGATACCTTGTAAACTTGATTTAAGCAAAGCTGGAGTGACTGCTTGGGGGTCGGGCTCTGCTTTAGCAGTTAGTGGGAAACTGTCTCGGTAAGCTTGAGATCTCTGAATAGGGCTGTCCATCTGTGTGGTGGAAGTTTGTGGTGAAAAAAACGCAGACAGATTCTTTTCCACTTTTTGATCTATATTCTTTACCCGCTTGGGTGCCATTCTTGCATCCACAGTTTTCCTAGACATGCCAAAAACCTATATCAGGCCCCCTGAACATAAGTTAGAACTCATATCCCTTAAGCCACTTAGTCTCACAATTTATCCTGTTTGGAATTTAAGGGTTAAATTGTGTTTGGTTCAAGCAAAAAGAGCCAAAAGTATATGCAAAATGAAAGCCCTAGTCCCCAACATCCATATAATAGTCAAGTAAACCAAAGTCCTGTAGACGGGATATAGGTTATGCAGCAGACAGATTGAAGGAACCGACCTATTATACTAATGAGAGAGACACGTGTAGAGTCTGAAGCCTGTTATTAAATGCCACTAATTCTAGGCAGTGAGGGAAGTAATCCCTATTAAGTGCTTGGGGCGGACTCACCACTGTAGCCTCCACGCAGGGGATTGAGCTGTTCCAGCTCCCACACAGGAAGGACTCTGCAGACCTTGGGTTTGTAATTTGTACCCACCTCAATTGCTTCTACTTGCGAGGAACCGGTACCTCCAATATAAATCAGCATGGGCTTTGTTCCACCTCCTGTATCCCACCTCTGCACTCTACCTCTCTCTAAACACAGCGCCGCTGACTTCCTCTGAGCTCCGACTCCTTGTGTGGAAACGCCAGCTGACTTCCAGACGCCGGTGTCCGGGCCCGAGTCTCTTAGCTCCGCCCTCCCCTCTGACGCTGACCAGCCTCCCTAGCGCGGCCTACGACGCCACGCTACATGCTCCTCCTCCCCTCCCTTTAACATTTCATTCCTTTCCCCTATCCAGCCAAGATAGCCCAAAAGTGTTAATGGTAGTTTCTCCCCTCAGGCTGTGTCTGTTTGCGGTGTGGCAATGCCTGCTAGCCTGCTACCTCCGCCAGCGCTGTCAGTTAAAGCTAGGGCATTGTGTTTCAACTCTGACTGTCTGCTCCACTCGTCTGGGATTGAAGGTGTTTGGATGCTTTGCTCTGATGTTGAAACAGGTGTGTGGGTCGTCAATTGTCCACTCACTTCCCTTTAACATTTCATTCCTTTCCCCTATCCAGCCAAGATAGCACAAAAGTGTTAATGGTAGTTTCTCCCCTCTGGCTGTGTCTGTTTGCGGTGTGGCAACGCCTGCTACCTCCGCCAGTGCTGCCAGTTAAAGCTAGGGCATTGTGTTTGAACTCTGAAAGTCTGCTCCACTTGTCTGGGACTGAAGGTGTTTGGATGCTTTGCTCTGATGTTGAAACAGGTGTGTGGGTCGTCAATTGTCCACTCACTTCCCTTTAACATTTCATTCCTTTCCTCTATCCAGCCAAGATAGCCCAAAAGTGTTAATGGTAGTTTCTCCCCTCTGGCTGTGTCTGTTTGCGGTGTGGCAATGCCTGCTAGCCTGCTACCTGCGCCAGCGCTGCCAGTTAAAGCTAGGGCATTGTGTTTCAACTCTGAAAGTCTGCTCCACTCGTCTGGGACTGAATGTGTTTGGATGCTTTGCTCTGGTGTTGAAACAGGTGTGTGGGTCGTCAATTGTCCACTCACTTCCCTTTAACATTTCCTTCCTTTCCCCTATCCAGCCAAGATAGCCCAAAAGTGTTAATGGTAGTTTCTCCAGACTTGCCAATGCATTCCCACATTGCACACCATGACTTACCACAGGACATACCTCATCACCCACATTGCATATCCTGGAATTACCTCAGTACATGCCCTATCACCCACATTACACACCCAGGTCACACCCCAGTAGATGCCCTATCACCCACATAGCACATCAAGGACTTTCCATCGTCGGCATGTTATGTAATTGCAGGCAGGTCACCTGATTCCTAATGCTCTGACATTAGTCAGAGTGTGAGAAGCAGCATGGGAACTGCTCTGCTCTGCCTGCTCCGCTGGTTTTAAAGCAGTAATATGGAGAGGCCCCCATTTTACCTCTTCCCCTGGGCTGCAGCCCCTAAAGACCAGTGCCTTAAAACTGCCCTGTTTGTTTCGCTGACACAACAGGGGTCTACTTTTACCATCTGAACTGCATTGCTGACACTGCTTGGATCTCAAAATGCGTATTTCTAAGATGGCGGTGATCCTAGCAAATGTGCGATGATGCGTTTCATCCAGTCACCAGAGCTGTGTCACTTAAGCATGATCCTGCATGCAGATCACACTGCCTGTATTAGTGAACCTGCTGCCTGTCACTTCCTGCCTTCTATATACCAAAAACAGAATATGTGTTTGATTTCAACAAAATGATGTCCATAAACTTCTACATACATGCCCATTGTATATATTTATGCCCACTGAAGATATGTATGCCCATTGCCCACTGTATATATTTATGTCAGCTGTATATTTATGCCTACTGCAGGTATTTAAGCCAATTGGATATATGTATGCCCACTGTATATATTTATGGCCATCATTTTGTAGAAACCAATTACATATATTGTTTTAGGCATATAGAAGCTGTTGGTCATCATTTTGTTGAAACCCAACACATAGAAACATAGAATGAGTTATCAGATAAGAACCATTCAGTACATCTAGTCTCCCCAATTTTCTAAATACTTTATTAGTCGACCTTATCCTATATCTTGGATACCTATCACGCATGCTTAAACACCTTCACTGCGTTTATTCTACCACTTCTGCTGGAAGTTTATTCCATACATTCACTACCCTCTCAGTAAAGTAATACTTCCTGATATTATGAATGTCACACATGCAATGTGATCTTTTCTTTGGCACTTCCCTCTCCATGCAATCCCAGATTGTCTCACTCTCCCACCATGTCTGTCCCTGCCTGCACCATGCCATCCCTGTCTGACTCTCTCTCCCCCATGCCATTCATGTCCATCTCTGCCTCCCCCATTGCCATTCATCTGTTTCCCACGTTTTGTATTTCTCCTCCCTATGTACCTCTCCCTCTTTTGTCTTTCTCCTCTCCCCATGTATCTTCCCCTCTTCCCCCATGTTTGTCTTTTCCTCTCCCCCATGTCTGTCTTTCTCTCTCCTCTCCCTTCCTATTTATATCTCACCTCTCCCTCGTGTATATCCCCATGTCAGGTGTCTCTTTCCTTTCCCTCCCTCCCCATGTCTGGTGGCACTCTCACCCTTCCCCACATGTTTTACTTTGGGCAGCAGCCCCGAAAAAATAAATGCACGTGTATATCGATGGCAATATATTGTAAAAAAAAATGTTGCCTGCAGCCTCCCCACAAAGCTCGCTCCCTAGGCGAACGCCTGGTTCGCCTATCAGTAGCTCTGGCCCTGATTAGACCTTTATATGTAGACATGTCCATGTTAAACAAAAAAAAAAGAGCTCATTAATGAAGAACAATACTGGTCATGGGATGTCAGCTCTATGTTGGCCTCACATCACTGGATATTAATCTTCAGTAATAACTATTTATATATATATATATATATATATATAGGCCTTCCCCCCGTGTAATTTTGTATACAAAGTATAATGGAAGTTGAAGTGTTAGAGGTGTGGATAAAAAAATACACAAACTAATACATCTAAATGGAAAAAAAAAATGTTTTTTTTTTGGCAAGCCCAGGGGGACATGAGAGGGGGCAAAGAGTTTTTGGCAGAGGGCTACAACTGGGAGTTAGGAATGGTAAGTAAACAGGGGCTCCATGGCTACTACCAATAGGCATCAGTGTGCTTTACTCATCATAATCTAATGAGCTGGAGGATGATGCGCTAGGCAACCGACTAGCATTATTAGGATCATCTTCCTCCTCACTAGACTGACTTTCAGTCACCTGTGCTGATGGAGGGAGGTTAGAGATGCAAGTTGCCTCAGGAGCAGCGGTACCGTCAGTACATGGACGCATGAGGGCCAATTTTGCATCCATGTACCTTACCTTTCGGTTGCGGTATTCAGCTCGAGACTGATACTCCTGCTGGCACATCAATCTCATCTGCTCCTGATGCGCAGCTTGCGCATCTAAGTGTCTAAGGACTTTGTCCTGCCACTCCATCGTGTGGGCATGGAACTTATCCTGATCACTCACCATCTTGGTGAGTGGCTAGCGCATCCAACTGATGTCCTGCTGGATCCCAGCAACTGCACCATGGACAGTAGCCAAGGATTCCATCATCGGAGGGGCAGGAGGTCGTGGCTGGGCTCCTGATGTGCCGTATTCACTGGGATCCACCACCGTGAGGAGTATTGCTTACTCCTCCTCCTCGACAGATGTTGCTGCAGGAAAAGAAGGAAGATAATTAGAACATTCCAATACAGATTATTCAATTCACCACATCTATATACACTTCAATGCAGGGTTATCAATATCTACACCCTGAAAGGATTATTATACATTTTTTTAGCTGGTGGGAATCCACTTGAGGTGGTGATGATGAATATACCGCTGTTAGAGATGGAGAAGAATGAATTGTTAGTGCATGCATAGAGATGTGTGCAGAACATACATATCACATTTGAGGCTATTAACAAAACAAGTGAGTTGCAGGTGATTTCATATCACCAATTTATCTAAACATTGTGGAGGGACAAACATAGGGAGTTTTCCCCACTAAGCAAACTCACCAGGTTTGTCACTGCACAATGTATAGCTAACCTCATGAGATGAAATGTGTATCTCACATCAACACAGTTTTTTGTACATAGCCCCTATCAACATTTGCATTAAGATTCATTCATGACAGAAGGAATTACATGAGATATGGATAGTCCTTGCAATTCCCTCGTTCATGAATGAAGCCCTGTTTGTTGTACATGTTTCTAGCCTGTTGGTGTATGATGTGTGTATGTTGGACTTACCGAAGGCAGGTGAAGAGGAAGTATCCACCAGGGCCTGCAGAGCCGCCTGACCCGGTGTAATCGGAGGAGGAGCTGCCAGATCTTGTGTGGCTACAGGGCATGGGGCCCTGTCATCACTTGCTTGGGGTTGAGGGCGCACAGCAGAAGATGCTAGGAGTAAAGTGAGAGAGAACAGTGTCAATCAGTATGAAATCACACATAATTACCATGAATGAATGTTCAATACTTACGACCAGCTGAAAAGCAGGACAGAGATGGAGCTCGGTGGGACAGGTCTCCCATATCAGGACTGTCCCTCTATGTAATTCACTACAGGTGTATGTGAGCTATGTGTGTGGTGAAATTTTACATGAGGCCTATAGTGCAGGTGTATTTTATATGCAATTACCTTTTAACCCCTTAACGCATGTGGACGTATATATACGTCCTGAAAAGCATGGTCCTTAAGGACCATGAGGACGTATATATACGTCCTCCGTTTTCATGTAGTGTTGCGCTCATTAGCGCAACACTACATGCCTGCAGCTACTCTCAGAGGCTGCTTCGGATCCGAAGCAGCCTCAGAGAGGGCTTTCAGCCCCCCCTCGACCCCCCCCCCGCGCGCATACGATCACAGCGAATGTGATCGTATGCGCGCAAACACACATAGGCAGTGAAAGCTGATCGAGGCATCATGCAACACATTCTGTGCCCCCCTGGGCACCGCGATCACCGGTGATCGCGGGTGTGTGCAGTATCGGAGGAGCATGCTCCTCCGATACAGCATGCCCAGAGGAGAGCGACGGAAGAGAGAAAAAAAAAATCTCTTCCGTCGCTCTGAAACCGCTACTTGACTGCCCCTACAGGCAGTTAGGCGGTATTACAGTTAATAATAGAAAATTAAATAAATTAAATAAATAAATAAATGGAAAAAGCTAACCCTTGATCTACTGAACCTAGATCTAGGGTTAGGGTCCAAATAGGGTAATAATTAGGGTTAAATGGGGGTTCGGATGATTACAAGGGTTAGATTAAGGGGTGGGGGTCAATTTAGGGTTAGATTAAATTTAGAGTTGGGGTCAATTTAGGGTTCGGGTTAAAAAAAATCACTGTAGAAGAAAATGGTTAGAAAACAAAAAAAAAACACTAATATTGTTTATTGCCCTATTACGTGAAATAAAACATAGACAAACAAGGAAACATTGATATTACTAAACTCAGGACAAATTGTAGAAATATATAGACGGGGTCTTTTTTACCATTTGTAACTGTGTAAAAAAAAAAATCAGGTCAAAGTTGGAAAAAGTGTTTTTTATGGCATATTTTCATCATATTTTCTATTTTTTTAATAGTAAATGATATCATATGATGAAAATAATAGTATCAAATGAAAGCCCTATCTGTCCTTTAAAAAATGATATATAATTTGTGTGGGTGGACTGAACACAAAGAAAGAAATTCACAGTTCAGTAAACGTATGACAAAAATAATGGAATTCTGGTCTTCAAGGCACGTCAAATGCAACATAGCACTCGGTCACTAAGGGGTTAATCACCACCTCCTGGGAGCGTGAATTCACACCAACTTAATTTACTGGGTCCGTGACCTCCTGCCAGTTGATAGTCCTCCTGCGGAGTCTCTCCTGCCCCTAACACCCAGTTGTAGTTCTGGCACACCTTCCTCACGAGTGCCAGATTTTCCTCTGCCAAAAAACTCTTTGAATGTTGGTCTTTTCTGACCAACTTTTCCCCTCTCTTCTGCCCCCCCGGCTTGCAGATCCTGCTCCCTCCATTACAGCTTAAATGATCTGACTGAAGAAATGGTGGTCTGATTATACACAAACATCCCTGGACAGTGATTGGCTGTAAGCTGTAAATTAATGTATCGATTTAATAAAGGTACTGGGCCATTTCCTGTGGAGATTCCTCATAATTGCACATAAAACACTCCCATAGGCTATAATGGGGATTTTTAAAATAGCTTTAAACTACACAGTTAGGTGCATTTTGACTAAACAATGTATTGTTTATAATTACATTTAAACGAATGCACATGTCTAATGTTTAACAACATAGGAGTCGTCCCTCCTGACTGGTTTAGAATTGAGGAACCATAAAGTGTAACCCCCAATCCCTACAACATGTTTTGGACAAACATCCCAAATATATTAAAACAACAGCAACCTAATGTGATAGTAAAAAATATCCTTATGACACTAGATAAGCTTAAGAAGAAATTATAAGGGATCAAATTCTCCCTTTAACCCCAATAGGAAACCTGAAAGCTTATCTGGTAGATCTAAACTTGAAGAAATGGGAAGAAATAGTAGAAATGATGACTAACGATAAATTACTACCATTCCCTCAAATGAAAAACAGGCTCAGGCTAGATGAAGTAGACAGGTTCACTTACCTTAAAATCGCACATCTTCTGTCTGCATCGCAGGTTGTTAAGTGTCCTACTCTGGAAGAATTCCTAGAAAAGAAATATGAGAAAGGATTAATTACTAACACTAGGAAATAATTAGAAGCAATGAGAAGATGGAATAAAAAAAATAAAACTATGGGAAAATGAGATGGGGAAAGAGTATAGCACTGAGGAATGGCTGAGGGCATATCGTCAAATAAGGAAGGATGTTCATTGTATGAGTTGACAGGAACTATATTTTAAGATCCTCCACCGGTGGTATATGGTCCCAACAAAGATCCTAAGATTTGATAAAAGTAAATCGAATCTCTGTTGGAGATGTGAAAAAGAGGTGGGATCATTATACCACATGTGGTGGGGATGTGAAGAGATTAAAAAAGCGTGCATACCGCTAGTAGCAACCATTAAAGAGTTGTTTGGAGTAGATATAATTTTGACGCCCCAAACCTTCCTCTTTCATTTGGACCTCCCTCACGCACCAAAATAACTTATTAATAAGTATTCTAATGTCAATTCAAATATGCATGGCAAGGAAATGGAAGCTAAAAGGGGCAATAAATTGGGGAGAAGTTCAATCCCAGGTACACTTTATTTGTAGAATGGAAGAAGGTTTCTATAAAAAAGAAGACCAAATGCACAGATTTCATGAAACTTGGTCCCCGTGGAAAAACAGAATTGAGTGTTGATATATTAAATCTAAAGCTCTCTACTTAACAGTGACTTAAAGTAACAAGACATCGTAACCCGTGAGGAACCATAGATCTGGCACCATCTATGTTTGTCTGTCTGCGTTTGTCTTTTTTTTTTTGTCTTTCTCATCTTTTTTGTGGCACCAAATCACTACTTAACATAATGTATTTATACTTATATTTTCCCACTTAAACATTTGCGATTTGGAAGAGTATGGTGGTGTGAGGGTCACTCCCTTACACAATGTTTTCAATGTTGTATGTCCCTTTTGATATTTTCATAAATAAAATAAAAAAAAAAAAAAAAGGAAACAGGCTGTAGCAGCTGTCCAAGGAATCAGGAAGCAGGAACCGGGAACAGAAGCTGGAGCAGGAAAAGCAAACGAAAATGCAGTCTGCAGCAGACAGAAGTAAATGCGTAATCTGGATCTAGGTCAGGAAGCAGGCTGTAGCAGTTGTCCAAGGAATCAGGGAGCAGGAACTGGGAACAGAAGCTGGAGCAGGAACAGCAAACGAAAATGCAGTCTTGCAGCAGACAGAAGCAAGAAGCAAAAAGCAAAATAACCAAGCACTGACTGGAAGGTGTGCTGGGTTTAAATAGCTAGCTGGGATCACATGACTGGCCACCTCCCACCAGTAGGTGGGGCACACAGATGTTATGTAAAGAGGTCAGCGCCATCTTGTTTTATTCCCTGGTCCCTGACCTCTTCCTCCCCAATGGATCTCTCAGGAGCAGTGAGAGCTGCGATTCTGCCACGAGGGTGGCGCGGGCGCCCAGGGGCAGGTGAGTACCTAGCTGTGCCATGACATAAAACCTTAAGCATTGGTCAGCTCACAAGTAATCCACAGGTTACGTAGGTGTTGAGGTCAGTGAGGAACATTCAAGGTAATGTCAGTTTAATGGATATCATTAGACATGCATTACTAAAAGTTTTCTCATATAACACTGACATCGAAACACATACACAATGGCACACCATAGAAGAAGCCATAACCAGAGTCTGTATTATGGGTTGTGTAGCAGGGTTAGACAAAGATCACTGGGATGGGCCTGATGCAGAAGAATTCACTGCAAGAATGAGGTCTAGCTTTTTAAGGACAGCACCGCAGTGCTAAAAGAGGGTCCCTGTTTTTAATGCTAAATGGTACCACAGAAAAAGGTCAGATTTTTTTTTTTTTTGATTACACAAAGGTTAGCAGAATTGGGAGAATATGAAACAGAGGAAAAGGTTAATCAGAAAAGGGGTGTCTCCATGGCTAGCAAGTCTGAAAGGAGGAGTGAAGTAAAACCACCTACTGATAAACCTAAATGGAATAAGAAACAGAATGCGTTCACATGCACAAAGGGGCCAAAGAAAGAAATGATGGCAGATATTTTTAAAGCTGGTGTCAATGTAGATGAGCTAAGAAAAAGGTCAAATCATGTTTTGTTCAAAAGGTGGAACGCTTTAAAGAGAAAGGTACAGGTTAATGTACCTATTTCTAAAACTCACACTAATGAAGCAAATACTGATACACAAGTCATCTGAATGTAATATTCCTGTTCATTACTCCTGTCCTCCTGTTCCCCATCCTAGGAAAACAAAACATCTGTACCCGTCAGGTGAATTATGGGCCATAGTAAAGAAAGACTAAGTGGACCCATGGGATGGCTGATCCCCGGCACAAAGTTTGTTACCCATCACGGCTGGGGATCAACAGTCCCATGTTCCTTTGACTGTGTGGTGGGGAAAAGAAACCAATAAAGTCGCTGCTTCAATGAGCGCAGTAGTCCCCCATTTTGTCTCTGTCATTTATGAGGCACAGGTGTGGCATGCAGTGATTGATCTAGTGAATCCTCTCTCTTTCAATTCTCATTACACCTGAGTCAGAAAATTCCACATGCATTCACTTGAGAAGGAAGCTATTATACCTTTGATGCCCCAAGACTATCTACATCCCACCGCATGCCATGTCCGGTTGCCAAAAAAAACAAAAAACAAGCTAACACAAGCTAGAAAGTGCCAACTTATAATACTTTTTAGAGACTGTGACATTAAAGGCCCCATTAACTGGGTGTGAAGAGGCCTACCTATCAGAGGTGGCCCAAAAGTCAAACTCTTATTAAGTGGAAATGGCACCCAAAAGAGCAGTATGTATTAACAAAGCTTCAATTGTCTCACAACATGAAATCTTGCCACATCCAAATGCTTACAGTACAGTTTTCTCTAATCAAGTCAGCCTTGCCTTATGAGGAATTATCCTGCAAAGATCAAAAGACCCTGGACTGCTATAACATACAATCAGTACGGAGAGGTGGAGATCCAAGAGCAACATACAGGTGATTCAAATTACCACAAAGATGCTGATATAAAGAGAATGCAACTGGATTATTACATGGCACATTAGTGTGGGGAGGTACAGAGTTTTGGGAGAAGATCTGGGCAGCTGCCTGAACAAGATTGATGCTAAGAAGAAGTGAATACTAATAACACTTCGGAAGAACTGACTCAAGCAAGGAACCTGAAGACTGAAGATAGAAGATTACAGATCCAGTTTTACTTCAAGTGGCTGCATGGGCAAATGCAATTGGAGGACATTGAGGAAATAAACCAAATAAATGGTTTACAGCAAAATACCTTGAAACTCGTGACTAATACTAAGCAAGTCCCGTTTGCAGTGAAATAAATATAACTGCATCCAACATGCCAACTGAAATTCAAAACTGATATCGGTACTCACTTTACTAGTCAGTCCAACAATGGGCACAGGCTATCCCAAATCACCTGCACGTCTCGGGGTTGATTAAAAGGTGCAATATGCTTTTGAAACGATAGATTCAAAAACCATCCCCAAGTATGTAAAAAGGGGGTGGGATAGAACTTCTACACATGGTCTAAGGATTTCACATCTCTATATGCAAGGCTTACCTGTAAGGTGACAATCCAGTTGTTAGTTTAAGGTTCACATTTTACAGACAGCCTCCCAAATCAGTGGGAAACAACTCTGTTTTTTATTTTAAACTAAACATTTTTTGCTATCTCTGGTGGTGGGAAGGATTAACAAAGGTTGATCTTTCCCCGTAGGAGGCAGTAGGCCTGGATAGAGGTATCCTTATACTCACAGATGATTGAACCAGAGAAGGTTAGAGTACAACTGGGTAGTGAGTGTGGACAAATGAATGTGGAATACATCTTTGTTTAGAATGAATAAGTAGGGTCTAAAGTATGGTATAATGCAGTAGAATGAAGAGGTTAGTCATGGTAATAATAAAACTGTATTATTATATGATGATTCTTAACCTGTCTATTCTCCTTCCAGCAGATAGTGACCTCATAGCCCTGCTGATTCCATAGAGCAATAAAACAAGCTTCATGAGACACCAGACATCAAATTATTTGGGGTGGCTGGGAAGCTTGGGGTAATACATTGTATATGGAATATGGATTACTGTATTTCTTAATGTTCATGTTATATGTTTAGCAGATAGCGCACAGAACCCCCTATGAGAAAACAACGTCAGTGTATTAATGGTGTAATAGCAAGATGTGGAATGTTGTAATATGATATTTTGTGCTTTTATCACCATAGAATTCACTTTTATATTCAGGCATTCCCTTTCTTTAAAATGAGAGTTACCGGCAGTGTAAGGGTTACTCTCAAACAAGGGATGTGTTTGTTTGTGTCCTCCACAGTAACTAGTTCAGTTTGGGGGCTTGAAGATGTGACTCTAGGAGGGGCTTGTAAGTTTTACTAATGCTATTCAGGTAGCTAGACACTCTGGCAATGATTGAGGAAGAGGGATGATGTGACCAATCTATCCACCCAGCCAGCAGGCCCAAATCTAGCTAGGCAATGTGGTGTATTAGATCCAGTAACTTCCTACAGAACCATCAGGAACCGGTTGATCCAGAGGCTGATCCACCCAGAGATGCAGATGCAGCTACAAAAATTACCTGAGGAATAAGTATAAACTTACTGTATCAATTTCTTTATATTTTGATACTGTAATTTAGACTTCACTCAGATAAACCCATTTGCTAGTTGCTTAGCTTAGCATATAACGTGTATATTGTTTAGGTAATTGTTAAGTTAGCATTGTTGATAAACTTGTTTTATTAAATTATTATTATCTAAGCAGCAGCAGTGTGTTTGAGTGGTTTGTCAATGTGGGAATTATCTGCTTGGGATATAATTCTGCCAGAATTCCTAATATAAATTGGTTGGCTTTGGGGTATTATTCAATTGCATGTGATTTTAATAACCGCCACAACATGCAAAAACACGATCGTGATCACAGGGGGGGTGGGGGGGTGGGGATTGGGGTTGTGGTGGTGACGATGGTCTGTCGCCGGTATCTGACTTGGAAGTTGCAGTCTAGCAGGTGTATCACTATGCGCCCGGATGAGCTGGGGAAGGGAAAGTGCCTGTGCCAGCCCCCAAGGTGACATCAGCAGAAAGGTGCATCCCACTGACTGACTGCCACTGCTGTACTGACTGATTGAGCTGGGGGACGTGCTGCAGGATGGTGAGCTTGTTATTCCTATTTTTTCATCCCAAACTGTTTCACATTTGTGCTGTTCTGTGGAAAAATAATCCTGGCATATTGAGTGACAAAACAGGGCATATTAAATGGCAAAATACTGGCATATTAAATGGCTAAATCCTGGCATATTGAGTGACAAAACCTGGCATATTAAATGGCAAAATACTGGCATATTAAATGGCTAAATCATGGCATATTAAATGGCTAAATCCTATCATATTAAATGACAAAATCCTGCCATATCGAGTGACAAAACCTGGCATATTAAATGGCAAAATAATGTAGATCTAAACTTAGAGGTTTGGAAACAAAAAGCACTATACAAAATTGGTGATTTGTAATGTTGAGAAAACCCGAACCACAAGGTTTTTGGACCCCGGACCCAAACACGGACATTTCACTGTATGTTCGGGTTGGAGTTCGGGGTTTGGCGATTTAATGGCGCGTTTTGAAAAGCTGCAGGGCAGCCAATCAGAAAGCCCATAGCATTACATACATATACATTGTATGTAATGCTATGGGCTTTCTATAAACCGAAATAGAGTCCCCATTCATACGAATAGGTAAATTGACCTATTCGTATGAATGGGGACACTCTTACCCACATTTTACTTCATTTTGCAGCCCTCTAGCCCTTTCCAGGACTTTTTTAGAGGCATTTTAGTGGCCAAAAGTTCGTGTCCCCATTGACTTCAATGGGGTTCGGGGTCAAGTTCGGTGTCAAGTTCGAGCCGAACCTGCCGAACAAGAACATCCAGGTGTCCGCTCAACTCTAGCGATTTCTTTAGTGGTGCAAATTTTAAATCCTTTGACAATTTACACCAACAATATGGAATCACTAAAAAAGAAATCTTCACTTTATTAGATTGATCCATTTCCAGAAGAAATTTGTAAAACCGGAGGTAACTGAAACTGTCAAGGAATTAAGCGGATTATTAACATATAAAGAAAGTAAGAAACTGGTTTCTAGATGTGTCTCATTCATAAGAAAAAAGCGGCCCTACATTAGATCTTTTGCCCATTAAAAAATGGAACAAAGACCTATACCTAGATATAAAAGACAATGACTGGTACGAATCGTTGGCTAAAACTTATAAATCAGTTAGATGCTTAAATTTGAGAGAAACACAATTCAAGATCATGAATAGGTTGTATCTGACTCGGAGCCGATTGAAAAAAATCTATCCACAGAGACCCGACACGTGCTGGAGATGTGGCGTTCATAAGGGAGATTTTCTCCATATATGGTGGAGTTGTCCACCTATTCAATTATTCCGGCAAATGATACATTTCCAAATACACTTGTATAAATTTGTGGTATAAACTTGCCTTTGACCCCACAAAGTCATCTTCTTCACATAATGGATTATCCATGGCCAAAAGCGGGAGTAACGTTAATTATACACATTTTTCTGTCGTCCAAGTTGGAGATAGCAAGGAATTGGAATTCCATGTCCATTCAGACTTGGAACCCGGTAAAAAATCAACTAATACATCAATTAAAAATGGAAGCCGGAATCGAATGGCATTAAGGCAAAGAAGAACTCTAGGTGGGAAGAATGGTTAGCGTTATTAAATTAATGTAGTTTCAGATCAGAAATAAAATGGATAGCCAAGGCCCACTGAGCCATTTGGTCCTGGGATTGTGTTTCATGTAATGTTTTATGTAGTGTGTTGCAGGTCCCTAACCCTAAACAAGATCATACAAAATATTACAATAGGTTTGGGAGGGGGACTTGTCCAGACTGTTCATGTTTTTCATTTTTATTTATGTGGACAACTGAGTACTACTCAATATGCAAAATAGGCATACGAGAGTACTGATAGAAAAAGGAATGATAAGGGGAAGGGAGGGAGGGAGGGAGGGAGGGAAGGGGAGGTACTAAAGGGTATTAAAGAAAATGGAAAGATAATAAAAAATGGCCAAAGGATGCAATAATAAGTGAATCAATCGGTGACTGTTGATGACCCAAAACGATAAGGAACACTGAAAAATTGTCTGATGGCAAAAAAGAAGAAAAATAAATAAATAAATGGCAAAATAATGCCATATTAAATGGCAAAATACTGGCATATTGAATGACAAAACCTGGCATATTAAATGGCAAAATACTGGCATATTTAATGGCAAAATATTGGCATATTTATTTGCAAATTATTGGCATATTTATTTGCAAATTATTGGCATATTTAATTACAAAATACTGACATATTAAATGGCAAAATACTGGCATACTGAATGGCAAAATACTGGCATATCAAATGGCAAAATACAGGCATATATTAAATGGAAATGTATTATAAGGAGACATCCTTCCATAAAGTCATATTTTTTAAACTAAATTACTCTTATTTAATTTAAGTAATAAATGCAGGACAATACATGGTAAAAGAAACATTAATATTTACACCTGTTACACCATACTACACTATTTAAAAAGGGAAATTTAGCTTTCAGACTCAGATTTAGCTCAGCACAATTTCCATCACATAATATGAAATAGTGTGGTCACTCATTTCGGATACAAACTTTAGTAGGTTCTTAGGGTTTACTGCTTTAGTAATTCTGCAATGTTATATTTATTAAACATAGATATGCTAACACTAGACCAATATAGACACACAGGGAGAACATTTCCAGGCAACCCGTTGTTGCAAATTTAGCTTCAGTTTTTCCATTTTGAAATTCTTTTACAATTAATTAGCAATTCCCTGCTTAGATAGGTTACTTAGGTTAGGTTAAGGTCCTGCTCAAAGAGTCTACCTTGACGTGGTGGCAGGCTTACTATTTTTTGGGCAAACTGTTGAAGAAAAACTTTTAGGGGGGGGGGGGGGGCAGAAAATGTGTTCAGTAAGGGGCCCTGAAATTCCTGATGGTGGCCCTGGATAGAACCAATAACAGTGATGTAGTAAGAAAATGTGAATGCAAACTAGAATGTGAACAGTTACTAAAATTAACAGAGATACTAGGAGGGAGCAGATGGACAGTGAGAAGAGAGCAGAAGTACCAACATGAATCATAGTTGACATATACTGGAGTCTGTGGTGGACAATTTAATGATGTAACAGACACTGGGTCATTGTACTGACACTTTACCTATCTCTGGAAGGGAGGGAGGGGTGTTAAGTCACCTTGTTACAGCTGGAGTAAGTGGGAGGGAGTACAGAAAAGAGGAGGCACAAAATAATCCATTTTGCACCTGGTTTTATGTAGATATTCATCTAGATATTAATCTACACAAAACATATTGTGATGCAAGCCAAGCTAAAAGGTGAGTTGCAGGCGAGATGAACATTTCATCCTACCAATTTAACTATACAGTGTGCAGGGACAAACATGGTGAGTTTCCCCTACTAAAAAAACGTACCAGGTTTTTCCCTGCACAATGTATAACTAAATAAGTGAGATGAAATGTTCATCTCGCCTCACCTGCAACTCATCTTTTAGTGAATAGTCCCCATGGACTTTTTGTGGCTTGAATAATACTAAATTGACACATTTGTGGCACTTGCAGACAGGAAATAGCAAATCCTTAGACACAGTATTTGTATACAAATAATGGTTAATCTTTAGCAAAAGAGCTGTTATGGACTGTTGTTGCTATTTGGTTGGTTGTGCATTATTGATACTGTAGTTCAGAGCAGCTGACATGCTAGAGACTAGCCATTACTAACCTAGTATATTATGTACCTGTTTTTTCTAAGTATCCCTAACCTTTTTGGCTCTGTCTCAGCCTAACTGTTGCTCCTCCTTGCTTTGCTCTTCCCCTCCTTATCCCTGCCACCTCAGCCATATAAGCGGAGTAGCACTGCTTCAGCACAGATGTGGTTTCCTGGCAGTGAACCAGTTACACTTATCTATATTTTTACAATGGTGGTTAGAGAGAGGGAGGGTGACTGGATTTCCACAGGTTATGTGTGGGGGGGGTCCAAACTGTTTATGCAGTCCCACCCAACCACATGCCTGCAGTTCTGCTATCTAATCTGAGCCGTGACGTCCTAACAGCTAGATCACATTAACAGTCTCTTCACTGCCAAAGGGGCAATGTGAACAAGGGCAGACTTTACATTGAATGCAGGAAGTAGATCATTCTGTAGGACCGTATAATAATAACTGATAGTGAAGTGTGGAGTTATGTAGATGTATTCTGCATTGACTGAGATTGTGGAAGAGATTATGGGGTATTGGTAAAAAAAAATACATTCTGGATCAAAGTTTTAAAAGTGGAGCAATATGCAAGAAAATGTAACTGACGCCTATGGCGACAATTCAACTTTTTACATTTTTCTTAATAATTGCTGGACCCCCAAACTGCAACCACTTTTTGCATATCAACAACAATGTTTTTGTGTTTCATTTTGAGTCATTAACACAAGCTAAATGATAATGTTTTAAGGCTTAAAGGGGTGAGCAGTAAAAAAAAAACCATGAGAAAGTCAGGGTTATTCACTAAAAGGTGAGATGCAGGTGATATGGGGTGAGATGTGGTGAGATAAATATTTCATCTTACAAATGTAGCTACACATTTTGCAGGGACAAACCTTTGAGGTCTGCCAGCATAGCAAACTCACCCAATTTGTCCCTGCACAATATGTAAAGATACCTTTAACACATTTTTGTTTCCATGACAGTGATATGCCAGATAATACATCCCCCCACCCCAATAAATTACTTAGACACAGGGGTGGCTAGAAAGGTCACAGGATTTATTTATCAGAAAAAATGCTGCAACATAAAACTAACAGCTTAAGATAGCTGTAAACATGAACAGGTAATAATATACTGACCAAATGTTTAATAACAACCGGGTATCAATAAACTGTAACCATAGTAATATAAGCATTACTTATCAAGAATATATAAGTGATATCGTGTCACTTATCCTAGCCTACCTAGGATACGGCCCCCGAGGATCTGGTGTAGGCGTAATCCATGTCATTGTGGCTACTGGTACAGTAGCCATACTTCCCTCTCCCAGGGATGAGCCCATGGGTAGCCCATGCAGATAGTTCCCACAGCTACTGCCACCCTGGTTGGCCATACACCAAGATGGCCAACCCCTGCACTGGCACCAAACTTCGGGGACCCCTGCCATAGCCAATGCGCAAGATACCTTGTGCGCTATAGGCTCCTCCACACAGCTACCACTTTTCCGATCCCAGACTGGAGCATCAAATCATGTAGATCCAGGGCACCTAGGATGCGCCCCTGAGGACTGCCACCCTGGTTGGCCATACCCATGACAGCCAACCCCTGCACTGGCACCAAACCTCGGGGACCCCTTCCATAGCTTCCATGTGCATTGCGCTCTATAGTGTCCTCCACACAGCTCCTGCTTTTCTGATGCCAGACTGGAGTATCAAATTATGTAGATCCAGCCCAATGGCAGTCAGGTGTACACAGTCTGTGCGATACAGGGAGGCATCAGAACCATGTGGCATGCAATGATGAAGTGGAAGAGATAGACCCATTAAGTTTTTCCATTCAATCCTCTGAGGGCTATGAGCTACGCACCATGATAACCTCGGCCACAGCCTGCAGATATCAGCTTTTTTAAGCAAACCAACCCCCTAAGGGGAATTGAATACAAGGTTTTACCTCTGAGATGCAGGACCATCACCTGATCTGGACACAGATTGTGAAAGGAGTTGGGGCATAGCTGACCATCAGAATCTGTAAACACCTAACCCTTGGATAGTAATGCCGTCATGGCTGAATCTTAACTGCTCACTAATGGGTCGGACCAAGGTCAGCTTGGCTCCCCAAAAACACCAATCAGTGTTCTGATATCCAGACCCAACACTGACTGGGGACTGAAAAAGAAAGCTTGAATCACCAATAATAATAGCCTACAAAAAAACTGAGTCTCACCGAACTGTAAACTGCATTTATTTAATTTCTTTCTTACTTTTTATATATTTATCAGATTGATTTATTTTCTCATAAACACGCAAATTCTTCCATGCTTATTAAAAGCCTTTTTTTATTTATATCTTATATAGATGTCATGAACATGTAGAAACACTAAATTCACAACTGTAAACCAAACCAAACAATTTAACATATACTGTGAGGCTAGATCAGGTGAGGTCTGATGTAAGTACTACATATGAAACAACCCTATAATCATTACCACATCCTCATGCAGCCCCCATCATGAAGCCTCTGTAGCAGTACCTATTCTGAACGAATGTGTGCTGAATGAGGAGGGTGTCAAATCCAGGGTTGACAGGCATTGACTGAAATTGTGACAAATTGGTAGTAGTTAGAGCCTTAAAAAGAGAGAGAAGGAGTGCAATGAAATTGAAAGTGATACACAATGAAATTAAAAGTGATACACAGTAAGTGTGAAAGAATGTGAAGAAACAATTTTATGTGGCAAAAAAGTGATTGTGGATCAAAAAGTGCAGATGAAAATGTATTTATATACTTATATTCAAACAGAATACTTGTAACTTGATTGTAGGTCTCAGAGTGTTCATGAAAAATAAAAACAGAGTGGAGTGATAGGATTTGTACTTACAAAACTGGAGCAGATTCACTGCTCTATATGCAGGTAATAAGGGAGATCCCTGGGAACATATAGGGAACACCAATGTCTATAGATCCTCTTGTGTGTACAGATAAGATGCCGTTGAATGGGCTCAATAATTCAGATATATGGTAATGAAAAAGAAAGTTCTCATAGTGAAGTACAGTATAAAAATGTATTTAATAAAACATGAAAGAGGCTTACTTTAAAAAGATGTGAGTACAGGTCATGACTCACAAACACGTTTGTATATTGCACGAGGAAGACAGTAACAGGAGAATCAAACAGCTGTGAATAAAACAGAAAAGTGAAAAAGTGCGCTTTAACCAACACTCAATACACAACATAAAAGATAAAAGTGGATTACCCTTAAATCTGAGGCAAACCGCTTGGTATATGCATGGAGGGAAAAAAAACAGAAAAAATAATATAGTGCAGTATTTAAGTGCAATGTAGGAGATGTGAATGAAAGATGTAAATACACTTACATATCCCTGAGCAGAATTCTGCTCAGTATAAAGTGCATCATGGGAGCCCACGCTGGGTAGATGATCCAAAAGTATCCCAGGAGGATATTCCACAGTTGTAAGAGAGAAAAGGAGAGACCTTTAGCATGGATGAAATAATTTATTATAAACAAAGTATAAAAAGTCTTACATTAAGATACACAGGATCCAACAGGTAAATGTAGAATGGTACAAGTCCCAGTCTCCAAAATAGTCCCAGCAAGTCTCTTCTTTTCCACAACGCGTTTCGCCCAGTAAAATGGGCTTTTTCAAGTGTGCTCTCTCCATACTTGCTATACCACTTTTATGTCTGCAGCTACATAGGATTGGACTTCCTCGTACAAAATGGTTTCATGTCTCTCCACATTATTTCACATTATGAGGAAAAACAAGCAACATAATAAAAACGTTATAGAGTGTTTCCTGCTTTTGAATACACTGTATGTTCTCAATCATTTTAACCCTATACACTCTGAGCAGTAATAGTTGGCACATTACAGAATGTTTAAATATGCTGTGTGCTTTCAATCACTTTAACCCTCTAGACTCTGGGCAGTAATAGTTGGCACACACTAGATAAAGCATAGGGGTGTTAATAACTTTACAACCAATAAGTATATAAAGACCTTAGTTGGCATCTAAAAACATTTAAAAAATATAGGCATAAATGGGCAAATCAAGGAAAAAATATTATAGAAAATATAATAAAAAAATATAAATAGAAAACCAAATAAAATTAAGTTCTATTCTGCTCAGAATCCAGGGCAGAAACCAAAGTGCATCCAACATAATACACAATATAAAGATAATAATAAAATAAAATGTGGATTGCAATATGTCCCATAATCCAGTATTACATATTCTCACCATTAAAAAGGTAAAAGTCAGCATTCAGGCCATTAGGGGTTAGGGTTCTCAACTCATATACCCATTGCATTTCTAATTCCCCCCCCCCCCCCTCCCTCCAGTGTTTTTTATATTTTGAAATTGCAGTAAAACTTAGCCCTCGGGGGTCACTGTTATGCTGTAAAAAAATGTTTGGGTACAGTATGGGTTTCGAGTTTATTCTTAATATTATTTCAATGCTCCCCTATTCGTTTTCCCAATGTCCTGGTAGTGCGACCCACATATTGCAATCCGCATGGACATTCAAGCAAATAGATAACTGAACTAGTCTGACAGTTCATTAAATCTTTGATTGTATACTCTTTCCCTGTCACGTTAAATTTAAAGTTAAAGATCTTTTTATCTTGTTTTTGTTTTGTCTGTCGGCATGCGCAACGCATTTGTTGCATCTATAAAAACCAGGATTCTGGGTTAAAAAAGTGGGTTTAATTTTTGTTTGTTGTTTTGTATAACTTTTAGTAATGCACCTACGTATATTGGGGGCTCCCCTAAATATTATTTTAGGTTTTTCCGGTAAGATCTCCTTCAGGAGATCATCCTTTTTTTAAATCGGCCAATGTTTTTGAATAATTTTTTTCAGATGACTATCCTTTTTGTTAAAATCCAAAATAATAGGTAAGTAAAGACTCCCTATCTACCTGACTAATTTCTTCTATAGCCCTAACAATTTTGCCTTCGGGATAATCTCTTGTCTTAAGCCTTTCTTTGAGGATCAATAGTTGTTCTTTATAAACTATCTCCTCTGTGCAATTCCTTTTTAACCCCTTAAGGACAGAGCCTTTGAAACATTTTTGTCCTTTCTGGACAATGGCTATTTTAACATTTCTGTGCTGTTTGTGTTTAGCAGTAATTTTCTTCTTCGTCATTTGCTGTACCCACACATATTATATATTGTTTTTATTGGGACAAAAAGGGCTTTCTATGGATGCCATATTTTTGATCATATCTTATCATATTATTAAAAAAAAATAATAAAATATGGTAAAAAAAAAAAAAATACACAAATTTCTTTGTTTTTATTTGAAACAACTTCTCCTCATCGACAATAGCGAACGAAAAAACATGCTAAATAGATTCTACTATTTCTCCTGAGTACAGGGATACCACCCATGCATAGGTTTGTTGGGTTGTTTGGGGGCTAAAATGCCAAATTTGTGAGGTGCAGTTTTTTGTTTTCCAACTTGAAATTTTTACATGCAGACAGCCTGCACCCATGTCCCATTTGGGACATATTTGAAACCAGCCAGTGTATTTTACCCCATCAACCCATATATTTTTTAAAAGTAGACACCCTAGGCTATCTCAAATGGTGGTATTTTAACACTTTCCATGCACTAATTCTACCACCAGCCTTTGTCAAAGTTTGTGGTAGTAATTTTTTTGTGTTTTGTTTTCACAAACCTTGTACTTCAGACATGAATTTACAGATTTTGGTATGTGTCACTGCCAAATAACACCCCAATAAGTGTTCAGCAACATCTCTTGAGTACAGGGATACCCCCCATGCATAGGTTTGTTGGATTGTTTGGGGGGTAAAAGGCCAAATTTGGGAGGTGAAGTTTTTGGTTTTCCAATTTGAAATTTTGACATGCAGACAGCCTGCACCCATGTCCCATTTGGGACATATTTGAAACCAGCCAGTGTATTTTACCACATCAACCCATATATTTTTTTAAAGTAGACACCCTAGGCTATCTCAAATGGTGGTATTTTTACACTTTCCATGCACTAATTCTACCACCAGCCTTTGTCAAAGTTTGTGGTAGTAATTTTTTTGTGTTTTTTTTTCACAAACCTTGTACTTCAGACATGAATTTACAGATTTTGGTATGTGTCACTGCCAAATAACACCCCAATAAGTGTTCAGCAACATCTCTTGAGTACAGGGATACCACCCATGCATAGGTTTGTTGGGTTGTTTGGGGGCTAAAAGGGCCACATTGTGAAGGTGCGCATTTTCAACTTGGAATATTGACGTGTAGCCAGCCTGAGCCCATCTTTCATTTGGGACTTTTTTTTAAAGTCGGACAGTGTATTTTACCCCAAAAAGTATATATTTTGTAAAAGTAGACACCCTAGGCTATTTTAAATGGTGTTATTTTAACACTTTCCATGCACCAATTCTACCACCAGCCTTTGTCAAAGTTTGTGGTAGTCATTTTATTGTGTATTTTTTCCCACATACATTGTACTTTAGACACAAATTCACATATTTCGGTATGTGTCACTGACAAACAATACCACAATATATGTTCAGCAACATCTCCCGAGCACAGGGATACCACCCATGCATAGCTTTGTCAGCTTTGTTGGGTGTTGAAAGGCTACATTTGAGAGGTGCGCTTTTTGATTTTCAAACTTGGAATTTGAACATGTAGAGCAAGGAAGGGGTTAATAGCTCTTATAAGAGCCTTTGTAGTACTGTACAAAAAAATTAACCCCTAAAAATGCACAGACAAGAAAAAAATTTCTGCTGTGCAGTGATCAGTGGCAGGGAAGGGGTTAATACACTACACTATACAAAGGGTATGGCTTTTATAAAAGCCCTTGGGACTCACAATTTTTTTAACATTTTATTTAATTTATTACAATTAAAAAATTATGTTATACAGATCTGTCTCTTTCCCTCACTAAAACTCAAGTGAGGAGAGGGAGGCAGATCCATATGGGTCAGAACAATATTTACCAATATTGATCGAACCAGACGAATGGTGATGCTCATCTGAGAAATCACCAAACCACCTTTGCCACTGATCGGCTGTTACTGATCGCTATACTCGTGTTCAGACAGCTTCAAAAGGAATACACGTAATCCCCTAGTGGGTATAATTAACCCCTAGCGAGTCTGACAAAAAAAATGCTGATAGCAAAAAAAAAATCCTTTTGCGACTAGATTGCTCCATATGCGCTGCTTAGGCAGTGACCATATGCACTGCTTAGGCAGTGACCATATGTGCTGCTTAGGAAGTGATATACGGCAAGGAAGGGGTTAATAGCTCTTATTTTTAAAAAAAAATTACGTTAAACGTAGTCCCCTAGCGGGTATAATTAACACGTGACGGGTGTAATAAAAAAGTTTTAAAAAAATTAAAAATGCTTCTGCAGCAAGATTGCTGCATTTGCGTCAGATCTCTGCTTAGGCAGTGATCTACAGCAAGAAAGGGGTTAATCTCTCTTAAAAGAGCTTTTTTTTATACTGTAATGAATTACAGTAAAAAAAATTAACCCCTAAAAAATGCACAGACAGCAAAAAATGTGCTGCTGTGTATGATCACTGCGTACACAGCGATCAATGGCAGGGAAGGGGTTAAATGGCTTTTATAAAAGCCCTTGGTGTTTAAAATTTTATTAAATATTTGTTTTATTATTTTATTTTATTTTTTTACTTTATCTGATCTGTCTCTCTCCCTTACTATAACTAGTAAGGTGAGGGAGGCAGATCAATACTTGTCAAAGGCAATATTTGCTAATATTGCCTTTGACAGTATGATAAGTGCTCATCAGAGCACTTACCATACATGCCTGCACACAGATCACATAGATCTGTTGTGCAGGCATCGATTGGCTCCCCCTAGAGCATCGGAAGTGAAATACTTTCACTTCCGATGCTCTTGCCATTAGAAGGGAAGCGCTGCCTGTATAGGCAGCGTTCCCTTCTACTGAGCCGATGGGGTCGCTCAGGAGAGCGACCACCATCGGCTCTGGGGAGCAGAACGGTGTTGTTAAGTGCCTCGCTGGCGAGGCACTTTAACAACACCGGAGATGCTTAGAAAGCGAACGATCGTTCGCTTTCTAAGCACATGTGTGCAGCCGGCGCAGCCATTTTTAAATGGCTGCTACGATCACTCCGTGGAGTGATCGTAGCGCGCCCCTGCACAATTGGGGGGTGTTGCACAATGCCTCTACCTAGAGGCATTGTAGCAACACCGATGGAGTAAAGAAAGCGACCGCTGGTCGCTTTCTTTACTCAGTTTAGTGCATGACGTGCCAGGCACGTCACCTGTCGGCAAGTCCTCGATTTGCCGTGACGTGCCTGGCACGTCATCTGTCGTTAAGGGGTTAATCTCAAAGCTTGACTTTTCGGAATCCCAGTCAGCCACGGGGGATAGTGTCCACTATCATACCCGATGAAACTATTAACATCAACTTTTTTGAAGAAGGTTTTAGATTTAATCTTATTGTCCTCTATATATATTTCCAGGTCTAGATAGTGGACACAATGGCGGTCATACTCCGAATTTAGCTTTATTCCCCAGTCGTTAGTATTGAGGTATTCAAGGAATCCCTTTAGTTCCAGCTCATCTCCTTTTTCACTTTTCTGTTTTGTCTATTATACCATACCAGGAAGGAGACACTGGTAGATTCTGTTGCTGCTATTACCATCACAATTAAGCGCAGTGTGTTTCTCGTTTTTTCTTGCAAACAGCTGTGAATGCGGTGAGTATCTGAAAAACGTCTGAGGAACAGATTCTTTAGTCGTCTGTTCACCGTCCAAACTGAAAGCCGAATGCGAGGATTGTGGAGAGGAGGAGGCGTGTCATACACGTTTCGCCAGGTGTGGCTTCATCAAGTGCACACCTCCCTCCTGCAATAAAATCACATAGGTGAAAGGTCTACTAGTATCGGGCTGCTTGTAACCCCTGTGGTATCTTCGCAAAGCTATCTAAGAAATTCTTGGTTAAGTCAGTGTGACATATACGCTTGAAGTAAGCTGTTATCGCTGACAGTTTCCTATTTACATATGTAACAGAAATGTTATCCACAAACATCTGTCCAATAATACTCACGAAGACAGAGTTAATCCCATCTATGGTCTCTAGGTTACCCACACTCTGAACAATCACCATTGCTCCCAAACTTTGTTATAGCCAATAATTCCAAAGTGACCCCTTTCTGCAGCTTGTCATAAACCACCCCAAGGAATTGAACAGCTGATTTCAGATTGAAGGGCACTTTAAAAGAGCATCTGGTTTGGATGCGATAATGAAGTTATGTGAAAACCCCCAAATGCAACAGCGCAGCCGATAGCGGTCTGGATACCTATCAAGCTAGAGGATCCTTGGCTCGACAGCTACAGGAGTCTACAACTTTTCCCCAGTTGAGGTGGCAGATCCCCATTCTCCTTGGCACTGCCTTTGAAGCAATTAATGAGTGGGGGATTGTCCCCGCAACCGGGACAATTCTGCTTTAATTACTGCCAACATTTTTTTTTTTATCCTTTTTTTTTTTTTCAATCTTTATTTATACATTTTCTTATAATACAAAAAAATAGATAATAGTACAATAGACAAACTGTGGACAATAATATGACAATACAATATGTGAGGACAAACTGTGGACAAAAACATGACGATACAATATTTCACAACTAAGCTTGTTTTAACTTATTCATTTAAAGAGAGAGTCTTAGTCCAGCTATAGGTGAGTACCAGTAGCTGTTATCATTAATCTCAGAATGTGGGGGGAGGAGGAGGGAGAGGAGGCCCAGAATAACTGCTGTTATATATAATCCGGCTTCACCCAGGGGATTGATCTAATTTATGGTTGCTATGGATAGAGAGCTTATTCCGGGATACTAGATGGGATGATACCGTTTACTCTCCGCAAACATCTTTCTTCCATTTATTATATGCCTTGTTAGGGAGATTGCTTCTTCTCCCTACTATTAAGTTAATCTCCATCTGAAGTTGGTGCTCTATCTGGTTTTTGATGTTTCCCCAGGTTGGTATATTTGGGGATCTCCAGTTGTGGGCTATTAACATCTTAACTGCAATCAGGATATTTTCTGATAGATATTTGTGTATAGGAGTCAGTGTAGGCCAATGGAGGTGAATAATATATATATAATATATATATAATTTATATTCATTGTTTATTTTTATTCCTAGGGAGTCCAGTAGATTCGTTACCATATGCCAGAATTTCCCCAGATCAGGACATGTCCACCAGATATGGTTGAACGTTCCTACATCTTTAGAGCATCTCCAGCATGAGTTTGAAGTGTCTGAATACATCTTTCCTATGCTATCCGGGGTCAAATACCATCTGTGCATGATCTTATAAAACAATTCAAGCAGATTTAGGCAATGTATAGACTTTCTCAGATATGACATAGGTTTTAGCCAATCTGTGAGACTGATTTCATAGCCTATATCTACCTCCCACCTTATCAAAGCTTTAGGTTTGTCTATATCCTCTAGGGAAAAGATTTGGCTTTTGACTATTTTTTTAACTGGAACATCCCCGTAGGGCCATTTTTCCCACATTGTGATCTCTCGTTTCAGCCAGACTATATCCTCTCACTCTACGGGAAGTAATGACCTCCCCAGAGGGTAGCGAGTATTCTTCAGCCAAGGAAGAGAAAGATTTTAATTCTTTTTCCTCCCACAATTGGGAATATTTTGTTAGACCGAATCTGACCCATTTGTCCAGTCTTATATTAGGGATGTTCCAATCAAAGAGATCCAGGGGGGATTCTGGAAAGAAAATATAATTAAATCACAGTTTCTTCTTAAGATTGCACCAAAAGGAAAGTAAGCTAGAGAGAATTAGATTTCCCTCAAATCTCTGTTTTAGTATACCCTCTGCCTTCTTGTTAAGAGAAAGAATTAGACTTAAGTCAGGGATATTGATTAGCTTAGATTTGTATAGGTACCAATCTTCCTGCCTATTCTCCTCCAATAACCACTTCGAGGTGTGCCATATCAACGCTGCATCGTGATAGATTTGAATATCTGGAAGAGCTATACCACCTGAGAGATGTTTTTTTTTAGTGTCTTTTGGGCAATACGGGGTTTTATTGTACCCCAAATGTAACTGATAAATACAGTCTGGATTTCTCTCAACCAAGCTTTAGGAAAAGGCAAGGGAACTGACCTAAATAAATATATCCACTTATATATATATAGGATGTATGACCTTATGATATTTAGTCTTCCCCACCAGGAGACCTCTACATTGCTCCACGTCTTCAAAGATACGCTAGTTTGAGATAGCAGGCCTCTGTAGTTGATTTCTAATAGATCCCGCAGGTTGGGCGTAATTTTTATACCCAAGTAAGTGGTCTCTCTCTGGGTCCATTTGAATTCATAGGAATTCTTGATATATTGCATGTCTGGGAGGGACATATTCATTATGATAGCTTTGCTCTTACTTATAATAATTTATAGTTTGAAATTTTAGAAAATCTGTTTATCTCCCACATCAAAGCTGCTATGGATCTAATTGGGTCAGTAATTGTAAGCACCACATCGTCTGCATATAGTGCTATCTTCCCCGAATTGCTGGCACTCATGCATCCTTTTATATCTATGTTCTGTCTTACCGACTGCGCAAATGGCTCCAGAGAGAGAGCGTACAGCATTGGGGACAGTGGGCACCCCTGTCGAGTGCCATTCCTAATCTGGAACCATGAAGAAGAGATGCCCGCCCCTATTATCCTAGCTGATGGCGATTTATATAATGTATCTATCATATGAAGTAATGAAAACCGAACTTGAAAACCGAACTTCTTCAAGATTGAGTTCATTGACCCCCAGCTGACTCTGTCAAACGCCTTTTCAGCATCCAGAAACAGAGTCAGCATAGGGGTCGAATGTGTCTGAGAAAGATCTAGGAAATGGATCAGGCGACAGATATTATTTGTGGCTGATCTTCCGGTCACAAAGCCGACCTGGTCCCTATTGATCAGCAGAGGGATGATTGTCTTCAATCTTCTCGCTATGATGGCAGCAAAGATTTTAATATCGCTATTTAATAATATGAGTGGGATCTCTATTGCTTTTTAAGATAGGAATGATATTTGCCCGGCACATTTCAGATGGAAAATTCCCTCCCATTCCTATTGCATTAAACAGATGGACCAGTTTTGGAGCTAGCTCTTTTTTAAAGGTTTTATAAAATAGGTTTGTATATCCATCTGGTCCTGGAGCCACCTTATTCTTCATGTGGTCCAGAATCAGATTGACCTCCGCTAGCTCTATTGGAGCGTTCAGTTCTTCTAATTGGTCATCCTTAAGAGTCGGGAGGGATATTTTCTTCAGGTGTTCCTGATAAGTCTCTTGTGTCTGAGGGTTATCTATGTTATACAGATTTCGATAATATTTGCCAAATTGTGTCCCTATTTCTTGAGGCTTATAGTAAGAGTTACCTTCTTCATCTATCCTAAAGATTCTTTGAGTTGCTCCTCTCTTCTTTAATCTGCTAGTTAATATTCGATTAGCTTTATTATTTCTGTAATACCATGTTTGTTTACATTTTTTCATATTTTCTTTTATTTTTTCTATATGAAAAATGATAATTTGTTCTCTTAAGTCAGATATCTTTTTAGCTCCTTCTAGGGTAGGGTTGGATTTATTATCCCTAATCGCTTGTTCAAGGGAAAGTATCTTGTCGGGAAGAGTCCCGAAATACTGGGATTTTTCCCTGGCTGATAACATTATAAGATGACCTCTAGTCACTCATTTAAATGTACACCATAAGGATGTCTGGGAGATGTCCTCAATGTTATTCTCTTTAAAGAAGTATTGTGTTATTTTTTTTATATGTTCCCTATTTGACTCTTTATCTAGGAGTCTGTTGTCTAGTCTCCAATCTGTTCTTTGTTTAAGTGCATCTTTTTCATTTAGGGACATTACTACAGCTTCGTGATCTGACCAAGTCACACTTTTGATCCTAATATTATCTACTGCTACCATTGCTGCTGAATCTCCCAAGAAAGTATCTAATCTTGAGTACGAAGGGTGGGGATGGGAGAAATATGTAAAGTCAGTCTCCCCTGGGCAGAAGGCTCTCCACATATCATATAAGTGATTTTCTTTTAACAATTGTTGGAATATCCTTGATTGTTTAATATGCTGATTATTAATTTTGGAGCCGCTTGGTAGCCTCCGGTCCAGGTGCAAGTCTATGACCATGTTAAAATCTCCCGCAACAAGGAGATATCCTTGTTTCACTATATCCAATCTTCCCAGAACTTTCCTTAAGAAGGATTGAGGGGCCTTATTCGGCGCATAAATGTTATTGGCTGTAAGCAAGACTCCATTTAGACGGCATACAAGAATCACATATCTGGCCTCTGAATCAGATTCTATATTTATTATTTCACACTTTATTTGTTCTGAAATTAAGATAGCTACACCTCTTTTTTTTTTTTGTCCATTGAGGCGCTTGCTACTATATTAAATCCTGAAATTATGTTTTTTTTAATAGACTCTCGAGTCCAATGGGTCTCTTGAAGTAGGCAGATATCAATTTTTGGGGTTTTCAGCATTAACATAGATCTTTTAAAAAATAGTGTTCAATCCCTGAGTGTTAATGGTCATCCACTTGACCATTCTGAGATAACAAGCAAATCTGGGTCTCCAATCCCTCCTCCCCTAGTCCAACCTGAGGATCTCTCTCCACAAAACATATATTGGACGACATTAAACATAAAAAACATGCAAGACCCTTGATCCGCTGGGCCCTCCATGCGGATTCGGGTTTGTGCCCTCCCTATTAGCTCTAAGGCACGAATCGGTGTAAAGACCTTTTGGTCGAGAAAGCCGAGAAAGAGAAGGGGTGCAAGAATTCGTAGTTTATTTAGTGGATCCTGATTTGAGAAGGGAAACACATGTATTCCCTTTCTGGGTTGGGACTTTGGTCATCTGAGGGTACATGCATTAAAATGGGAAAAGAAGCAGGACGAGGATAGAAAGAAGGAGATATAACATAAAAAATAAATTAAAAAAAAGAGTAAGGGGGGGCGTGGTTCGACAGCCGATGAGAGCAGACGTGTAGTGGAGCGGCTCCTTCTCCCGAAGCCCTTAAGCACCTCACAGAGCACAGACAACGACCCCAATCATGGGGAAAAACTCACAGAAAAGGCAACCCAGGCTGGGACTACCGCAGGGATCTAGTAGAGACCACCCGTCCTTACTAAAATCATTTTTGATCCCAACAAGTACCCCACGAGGCCCTGACTCTAAAATGGCGGCGCCGCCTGAAGAATTCCCGCCCTTACCCAGGCAAAATTCAGAGAACGAGGAGACATCCTCAGAGTCGGAGGAAGAGATCTGCCCTCCTGAAATGCCATCGAAAGCGGACTTCACATCCTTCACTGCCCGTGTAAGTAGAGACTTTGCGGCGCTGACAGCCAGCCTCACAGACACAATAACCCGGACCATCAAATCCGAAATGGCGCAGAACTCCACCAACAGGCCGGCAGAATCGAGGCGACCAGAGTATCCTACACGAATCGATGGGATCGCTTACACAAGAACTCCGTGAACAGAGACGGATCTCAATGCTGTTGGCGCAACAACTTCTCGACCTCGAAAACAGAGGACGTAGGTCAAATATACGAATCCGGGGCCTGGCTGAATCGGAGCGGCTGGAGGACACAGTGAAAGAGGTAACAGACATGTTTGCCCAAATACTAAACGACCCCAAAGATTCGCCCGTTTTGATAGACAGGGCCCATAGAGCCCTAAGGCCCAAAGATCCGACAGGGCGAACCCCCCGAGATATAATATGCTGCCTGCACTCATACCCGATAAAGGAAAAGATCCTTCAAATGGCAAGGAAGAAACAACCAATAGTATTTCATGGCTCACAGGTTCTCCTGCTTCCCGATGTCGCATGGGCTACTCTACAGGCAAGAAAATTATGAGACCAGTAGCGGAGGAACTGAAAAGAGCCAAAATCCCATTTCAATGGGGGTTCCCACTCAGCATTAAAGTGCGGAGAGCTAATGCAACCCTTACTCTAGCCTCCCCAGAGGAGATAACGGGATTCTGTGCCGAACTCGAGATACCAGCCCCAGACATATCAGCATGGCTGAAAGCCGATCAGCTAGACCTCACTCTCCCGCAGCTAAACAACAGGCCCTGGGCCCCACGACCACAAAGAAAACGTCGCAATCGCCCTACCACAGGCGACGCAGTTATAAACACCCTTCAACAGACACATCAGACTCAAAACACCCGAAATCTAGACGAGTCACAGCCCTCCATTTAATTTACGGGCTCCTGCAAGACCCCAGCACAAGGGACAATGGAAACTCGTTCTATATACCAAGATCCTGCCACCCATTCATGGCTCTAGGACCTAGAGCAAGAGGAACAGGGAGAAATGACTAAGAGAGAAAAGACTGAGGACCCTTTTTTTTTTTTTTTCTCCTTATCTTCTATCTCTCTTCTTTCCTTCTCTCCTCTTCTCTCTTTACTTCTTTCTCTTCCTTTAATTATGTTTTGTAGCTCCTCTAATGTATTCTCTACCCTTCTTTTCCCTGGATCTATCCCAATACACCTTCTTCTGTCCATCAACCTAGTACAGCCGATGATGGGGACCACAACGAAGAGTGACATCCCACGGGATGCTTGCCCCTTAACCAGACCACTGCAGGCTACCTTTTCCACTTATTCAAGAGCTATTATATATGTGTATAACATACTCAGATAAATGTAGAGGCTGAGGAGAAGGTCAGATTCCACAGCGGAGGTTGGATTTGGCGTCCGCTAACCCCCCCCAGAGAGTGCGTAGTCGCCACTGTAAATATCAGACAGCGCAGGAGACACAGAGTGGGTCTCCTGTGCTGCTCCTATGGCGCCAGCGCATCCCCTGCCCTGGGCTATCCCCAGGGTGCATTGATACATGAAGTATCTAAGGTTGATAAAGTGTTACAGTTTTTGTTGTATTTTCAATGTTTTAATATGTATTTCCGTGGCTTACGGTCCTTCTTGGAGACCGAACAGATGCACCCAAGAACAAACGGACTCACTTTGATGGCTGACAGAAAGCTACAAGACCTGAGCATTTTATCCATAAATGCCAAAGGTCTAAACTCCCCATCTAAGCGATTTCGTCTCTTTGGCGAACTAGGAGCACACAAAATCTCAATAGCCCTCATACAAGAAACGCACTTTAAACGCACGAAGCCCCCGAAGCTACAAGACTATACTTACACTAGCTCTTACCACTCTTATTCGCCCTTCAAAAAAACGAAAGGTGTGGCGATATTACTATCGAAACACTTGCCCTTTACACTTCAAGAAACCAAAACAGACAATGAAGGCAGAGCTGTTTTTATAAAAGGCCTTATAGGCCCCCACCTAGTTACAATCGGTAATATCCTAATGTTGACCAATCTCAGTTTGTTTGTTCAATTTTGGCAGAATTCTCAGAATTTTTGGAGGGTATCCTGATTGTAGGAGGAGACCTAAACATGGTAATGGACCCAACCTTGGACACTTCCACCGGGGCGACCCACCTACGCTACTCCAAAATCAGGCAAGCCAAGAAAGCCTTACACTCAGCTCAACCCAAAGATGTTTGGAGAATAACACACCCACAGGTAAAAGACTACACCTATTACTCACCACCACACACTAGGTACTCCCGTATAGACTTTTTATTCATTTCACACAGACACTTAGCTCTTGTGAAGGGATCCTCAATAGGCTCCATCAGGGGGCGATCAGGCCCCCACCTTAATGACACTACAACTTCCTGAATACATAAAGAGACTTCCCAATTGGCGTATTAATGAAAGCATCTTCAAAAACAAACAGCATGTAGACAAAATAACAGACGTCCTCAAGAATTATTTTAATGAAAACGCCTCCGGCGAGTGCTCACCATCAATTGTTTGGGAGGCACATAAAGCCACTGTAAGAGGTCACTTGATAAGTATTGCTGCATACGATAAAAAGAGACACGGAGCCACCATAGTGACTCTATTACAACAGATAGCCACTCTGGAAGCTAGACATAAACTGACTTTATCCGTTAAAGAATATCAATCTCTCATAGCCGCACGAGCACAACTGGCCACTCTATGCACCCAAGCGACTCAGAGATCGTTTACGATCGCAAAAAGCAGACAATATGAACAGGGAAATAAACCCGGCAGATATCTCGCCAAAGCATTGAAGGCCAAACAAAATGCCTCTTTCATTGCCAAAATAAAAAACCAAAACGACCAACTGATCCACACCACTGAACGAATAGCAGAAGCCTTTAGATCCTACTACCAAGACCTATACAATATAGGAAAGATGCAAACAAAACCCTCGGTAAGCAACCCGACAGACATAGACACATACCTAAGTAATCACTTACATACAAAAATAACTGCCGCGGACACATGACTCATGGAAGCCCCCATTACTGAGGAGGAAGTTCTGACAGCCCTAAAAGAATCTCCAACAGGCAAAAGTCCTGGACCGGACGGACTGACACTGCCCTACTATAAACTATTTGCGCCCTATTTAGTACCCCCTTTTGTCAAAGCATTTAACTCCCTCTCGCAAGACGGGACCCTTCCCCCACAGGCCCAAGAAGCTCACATTACTGTGATACCCAAACCCAGTAAAGACCCGACTGTATGTGCAAGTTATCGCCCAATTTCCCTGTTGAATAATGACACTAAACTCTTCGCAAAAATACTGGCTAATAGAATAAAATTCTCTCTCCCTTCATTGATTAGAAAAGATCAAACTGGATTTGTCCTTGGTAGAGAAGCTAGAGATAACACCACCAGAATTATCGACCTTATCCATTCCGCGCACTCACAATCTATCCCAACATTACTCCTTTCAATAGACGCAGAAAAGGCATTCGACAGGGTGAACTGGACATTCCTCACCCACACCTTAAAACATCTGGGGATGGGCCCGAATATGATGAAATGGATAGGGGCACTGTACCACTCTCCTACAGCACGTATTCGAATCAATGGCCTATTATCTGATCCAGTCACCCTGTCGAATGGCACCAGGCAGGGATGCCCGTTATCGCCCATACTTTTTGTTCTGACCATGGAACCATTCCTAGAAGCCATAAGGATGAACCCGGACATTACCGGTCTCACCACCGGGCCACGTGGACACAAGGTGTCAGCTTTTGCTGACGACCTTTTATTCATTGTCACTAATCCTAGAGTAACGATTCCCAACCTTATGAGAGAAATGGTAAGCCCTATGTTGATTGTGCCCGATTCCAATATCATGGTAGGGGGAAGGTTACACATGTTTGCACACAATTGGGAACTGATCTCTTCAGACCCATGGGTACTACAAACAGTACGGGGGTATCACATAGACTTCGTGTCTCACCCACACCAGAAGGTGTCAAGTCAAGATGCGCAACTGATAGATGCGGAGGTTTTAAACCTACAGTGCAAAGGGGCCATAGTCCCGGGCACATGGGACCTAAACGGGTTTATCAGTTCACTGTTTCTGGTCCCAAAGAAGGGCAGGGGTTCCCGACCAGTCATCAATTTACGCCCCTTAAACGACTTTGTGTTATACCAACACTTCAAAATGGAGGGGATCCATTGTTTAAGGGATTTGTTAATGCTAGGAGATTGGATGGTCAAGCTCGATCTCCAAGACGCATATCTTACCGTCCCGGTAGCACCGGAACACCGGAAATTTCTCCAATTCCTATGGAGGGGCCAGATATCGAAATTCTCATGCCTTCCATTCGGTCTGTCATCGGCCCCTTGGTGCTTCACCAAACTCCTGAGACCAGTAGTGGGGTTCCTACGCTGGAAAGGGGTGAGATTGATAATTTACCTGGACGATATCCTAATTTTGTCACAGAGCAAAGAGACTCTACTCTTAGACTTAGCTTTAACGATAGATCTCCTACAATCACTGGGTTTCCTGATCAATTGGGAAAAATCAGTAAGAAAACCCTCACAAACCATGGAGTTCCTTGGGTTTTCCATTCACGGTTCGCTTCTACTGCCCACAGAGAAAGTGAAACTCATAAAAAAGGAGATAAAACGCACGTTACGGAAGCACGTCATCTCTGTCAGACATCTGGCTTGGGTGATAGGCCTGCTGTCTGCTTCTATCCAAGCAATATTTCCAGGCCCGCTTCATTATCGAGCGTTGCAATGTTTCAAGACAAGAGCTCTGCACCATAATTGGTCTTAAGACCAGATGATTCCTTTAGACTTCGAGGCAGTGGAAGAGCTAACGTGGTGGTTGCAGCACATGGATGCATGGAATGGCAGAGCGATCTTCAGTCACACTCCAGATGTGGTGATTTCCTCGGACGCCAGCCTTCACGGTTGGGGTGCTATTTGCGAAGCATCGTTTACAGGAGGACGTTGGGATAGTTTGGAACAAAGTCTCCACATCAATTGCCTGGAATTGATGGCAGGTACCTTCGCGATCAAGAGTTTTGCTCGAAGTTTCCCAGGTTGCTCAGTACTACTGTGCATGGACAACGTGTCGGCGGTGAGATACATCAATCACCTGGGCGGCACGAGGTCGACCGCGCTGTCGGATCTAGCGAAAGACTTTTGGCAATTTTGTCTGGAGCACAACATTTCGGTGCAAGCCACACACATCCCGGGATTGTCAATCACGATTTATGGTCATATGATTATTTCATGAAAACTATGAGCTTTTGTTTATTTTCTGTTACAGCCTGATGGACAAAGAGGGTTTTCGCAATCGTCCGGTTTCAAGTTTCGTTTGGTGTTTTGGATGGATTTGCGGATTCCAGTTACAGTTGAGAACATTTCGGTTTTATAAGTTGTCATCAAAGAAAGAGGAGGATCATTTCCTGGAGTGAGACTTTTATAGGAGATGGAGAAGGGTGTTATGGTCCATGGATTTTGATTGGTTTTAAAAATTTTATGTTAATTTTTATTCTTTGCTGCTGAGGGAATAAAGAAAGAGTTATGCATAATACTCGCCTCCGTGTATTTATAAATCATGACTTTACGTCATGACTTAGCAAAATCTTATAATTATATCGCTACTACCTATATTTTTTGATCACTGAACTTGCTTCCTGATCTAATAATTAAAAAAAAAAAAATGTCATACACAGTTATATAAACTATCAATAAGGGTATGCAAGTCTGATTTTATTTTCACCTTTATTCACGTTTTCTTACCTGTTTGTACTTATGTACACCGCTTTCTATTTTACTAGTTTTTATTTAATCTAAATAAAAGTTATGTTTTAATTCCCAGACGCCACTTAAGTCTCCATCCTGATCTTAAATAGACGTATCAGAGTTAGAAGTCAGCCCTGTTAATTAAAAAAAAACCACAATGAGAAGATTCCACTCTAGTTGGGGCCAGAAACAATATCCAGGTTTCTAATGGTACCCCGACCGAAACAGAGAAAATTCTTACTTACCCTTACTTTGAGGCACAGAATGATTTAATTTATCGAGTTGAAAAGAAGGGCTTTGATATAATAAAACAGTTACTGGTTCCTCAGTCTTTCAGACACACTGTGCTTTAGGTGGGCACCTAGGGATAGAAAAAACAAAAGATAGGGTCCTCCAAAGGTTTTATGGCCAGGTGTGCTTGCCTCTATCACAAATTACTGTACCTCCTGCCCTGAGTGTCAATGTACAGCTCCTTTCAAGGCTTATCGCTGTCCGCTAGTCCCAATGCCCATAATAAAAGTCCCTTTTGAGAGGATTTCTATGGACTTAGTGGATCCACTGATAAAATATGCAAGAGGACACCAGTATATATTGTTGGTCCTGGATTATGCCACCAATATATACTGAGGCAATACCGCTACTAACACAGCTGCAAAAAAATTGCGAAATAACTTATGGTTATGTTTAGCACTCTGCTAAACATAACCATAAGTTATTTCGCAATTTTTTTCGGGGCATCCCGAAAGAAATCCTTTGTGGAAATCCATTTATGTCCAGAGTCACAAAGGAGTTGTGTAAGTTGCTCCAAATTAAGCAATTTAGAACCTCGGTTTATCATCCACAGACGGTTTGGTGGAACGCTTTAACAAAACCCTTAAAAGTATGCTAAGGTGAGTAATTGAAAAGGATGGTAAAAATTGGGATTATTTGTTACTTTACCATATGTTTGCAATAAGAGAAGTACCACAAGCCTCAACTGGATTTTCGTATTTTGAATTGTTGTACGGGCGACATCCTCGGGGGCTTCTTGATTTAGCTAAAGAGACTTGGGACCAAGAACCAGCCCCATATCGTAGTGTCATTGAGCATATAGCTCAGATGCAAGACAGAAGGGCAGCTGTTATGCCTATTGTAAAAGAGCATATGCATAAAGCCCAACAGGCACAGAAAAACTGCTATAATAAAAATGCTAGGGTCAGACTTTTTCACCTAGGAGACAGAGTATTAGTTCTGGTCCCTACTGCAGAAAAATAATTCCTTGCCACCTGGCAGGGGCCATATGAGATTATTGAACGAGTTGGTAAGGTTAATTATAAAGTGAAGCAGCCAGAAGAAAACCAGAGCAGCTATACCATTATAACTTATTAAAGCGCTGGAAGGACAGGGAGGTTCTAGTTATGTTAAAACCCACAAACATCCCTGTGAGTGAACCTGAATTTAATATTGCAGAATCTGTCCATCAGAAACAGGAGGTCAGGGATTTCATCAGGAGTAATAGAGATGTGTTCTCTGTAATGCCCAGGAGAACTAATGCTATCAAGCAGAATATTACTACTGACCCAGGAAAAAGGGTGATCTTAAATCTTAGTCCCTGATGCTCAGAGAAAAGCTATAAACACAGAGATTTAAAAAATGCTAGACATTGGTGCCATTGAGGAATCGCAGAGTGACTGGAATAGCCCTATTGTACTGGTTCCAAAACCTGATGGGTCAGTACGATTCTGTAACAATTACCGCAAATTAAACAGTATTTCTAAATTTGATACATACCCAATGGTTGATGAGTAGAGTTGAGCGGACACCTGGATGTTCGGGTTCGAGAGGTTCGACCAAACTTCGAAAAAATGTCCGGGTCCGTGCTCGAACTTGACCCCGAACACGAACTCCATTGAAGTCAATGGAAACATGGACTTTTGGCCACTAAAATGCCTCTAAAAAAAGTCATGGCAAGGGCTAGAGGGCTGCAAAAGGAATAGTAGGACAAGTGCCCTGCAAGCAAATGTGGATAGGGAAATAACTTAAAATAACATAAAATACATACAAATTACAAATACAGCTGAGCCATAAAATAGCACTAGATGGAATCTTTGATTTTAGCTTTGGAAGAACATACATCTAAATCTAAAGCATGGCTGCCAGGAGGATCAACAGAATTATCCATTTAAGAGAGGGTTGGAGTGCAGGGTATTCTCTTTCAGTTTATACTAAGTGACCCATAGGTTGAGGAGGCGGTGACCGTGGCGGTGTATGTGGAAGCGGCGCAGGAGGAGGAGGAGGAGGAGGAGGAGGTAGCCAACACAGTTTTTAATTTTTTGGGTTTTTTTTTAATTGGGGTAGCCCCCAAAATATTGGGACATATAACAACAGAAAACAAAGAATAAGTGCACTTGAGTATAACAATGACTGGGTGAGGCCGGTATAAATGTCTATTCTGCACAAGGTACAGAGAAGTCTGGTGGGATCCATGTCTGGTTCATCTTAATAAACGTGAGCTTGTCCACGTTGGCTGATAACGCCCCCTGCCATGCTAAACACACGTTCAGACAATACACTGGCTGCAGGGCAGGCCAGCACCTCCAAGGCATAAAGGACAAGCTCAGGCCATGTGCCCAATTTGGAGACCCAGAAGTTGAATGGGGCAGACCCATCAGTCAGGACGTGTTGGCCTGTGCATATTTACTGTTCCACCATGTTGCTGAAATGTTGCCTCCTGCTAAGATGTTGCATATCAGATGGTGTTGCTGCTTGTTGTGGCGTGCTGATAAAGCTTTTCCACATTTCGACCATGCTAACCCTGCCTTCTGAGGTGCTGGCGGTGTCCCAGATGCGTTGACGACCTCTTCCTCTGCCTTCGCCTTGTGCTTCCATTGAGCCCCCGGTGTCATTTTGGAATGCCCTCAGCAGCGTGCGCTATTAGTCGCGCATCTTACAATCACTCTCCAGTGATGGAATTAAGGACGGCACGTTGTCCTTGTAACGGGGATCCAGCAGGGTGGCCACCCAGAAATCAGCACAAGTTAGAATGTGGGCAACTCGGCAGTCATTGCGCAGGCACTGCAGCATGTAGTCACTCATGTGTGCCAAGCTGCCCAGAGGCAAGGACAAGCTGTTCTCTGTGGGAGGTGTATCATCTGTGTCCTCCATATCCCCCCAGCCACTCTCCAGTGATGCCCACAAGCTGTGTTGGGTGCCACCCTGCTGTGAACATGGTTTCTCCTCCTCTCATCATCATCATCCTCATCCAAAATTGTGCCCTGGCTTGACAGTTGTGTAATTGGCCTATGCTGGTGCAGGAACTCACCCTCCAAGCCACTTGTGAATGACTGGCCTAATAACCGTGGAAATTACCCATCTTCTTCCTCCTCCTCTTCCTCCTGTGCCACATCCTCTTCCATCATCGCCCTAAGCGTTTTTTCAAGGAGACATACAAGCGGGATAGTAAGGCTGAGAACGGCGTCATTGGCACTGGCCATGTTGGTGGAGTACTCGAAACAGTGCAAAATGGCACACAGGTCTCGCATGGAGGCCCACTCATTGGTGGTGAAGTGGTGCTGTTCCGCAGAGCGACTGACCCGTGCGTGCTGCACCTGATACTCCACTATCGCCTGCTGCTGCTCGCACAATCTCTCCAGCATGTGAAAGGTGGAGTTCCACCTTGTGGGCACGTCGCATATGAGGCGGTGAGCGGGAAGGCCTAAGTTACGCTGGAGCGCAGACAGGCGAGCAGCAGCAGGGTGAGAACGCCTAAAGTGCGCACAGACGGCCCGCACTTTCTGTAGCAGCTCTGATATATCTGGGTAGCTTTTCAGGAATTTCTGCACCACCAAATTCAGCACATGCACCAGGCAAGGGATGTGCGTCAAACCGGCTAGGCCCAGAGCTGCTACGAGATTTCTCCTATTATCGCACACCACCAGACCGGGCTTGAGGCTCAGTGGCAACAACCACTCATTGATCTGTTGTTCCATGCCCGTCCACAGCTCCTGCGTGCTGTGAGGTTTTCCCCCCAAACATATGAGTTTTAAAAGAGCCTGCTGTCGTTTCCCCCTGGCTGTGCTGAAGTTGGTGGTGAAGGTGTTACGCTGACCGTATGAGGAGGTGGTAGAGGATAAGGAAGAAGCTGAGTAGCAGGAAGAGGAAACAGGAGGCAAAGAGAAAATGCCCTGCAATCCTCTGTGGCGGAAAGACATGCGCCAAACTGCTATTTGCCTCAGGCCCAGCCGACACTACATTTGCCCAGTGTGCAGTTAGGGAGATATAACGTCCCTGCCCGTGCTTACTGGTCCACGTATCTGTGGTTATGTGGACCTTGCCACAGATGGCGTTGCGCAGTGCACACCTGATTTTGTCCGCCAATTGCTTGTGCAGGGAAGGAATGGCTCGCCGGGAAAAGTAGTGGCGGCTGGGAACCACATACTGTGGGACAGCCACTGCCATCAGGTTTTTAAAACTGTCCGTCTCCAACAGACGGAATGACAGCATTTCAAAGGCCAGGAATTTGGAAATGCTGGCATTCAGGGCCAGTGTTCGCGGATGGGTAGGGCAATAGTTCCTCTTTCTCTCCACGTCCCTTATTTGACGCTCTCCTCATTCTTTGCGGTCACCCACCAAAGTAACAGATGGTTTATCTCAGGCAACAATGTAACCGCCAATAGTCAAGAATTTTTATTTGTTTTTTTGTTTTGTTTTTGTTTATTGGACTGCAAGAAATGCACCGTAAGATGCAAATGTACCATTTACCACTCAAAACAATTAGAATTTTTCACATTGCGCTGTAAGCACAGTATTGGACTGTTCTATTTGACTCTCAGATACAGAGTACACAGCAAGACGCAAATGTACTATTTACCACCCAAAATTATTAGAATTTTTCAAAGTGCGCTGTAAGCACAGTATTTAACTGTTCTGTTTGACTCTCAGATATGAAGTGCACCGCAAGTCGCAAATGTACTATTTACGACCCAAAACAATTAGAATTTTTCAAAGTCCGCTGTAAGCACAGTATTGGACTGTTCTATTTGATTCTCTGATACGGAGTACACCGCAAGATGCAAATGTACTATTTACCACCCAAAACAAATATAATTTTTCAAAGTGCGCTGTAAGCATAGTATTTGACGGTTCTATTTGACTCTCAGATATGAAGTGCAGGACGCAAATGTAATATTTAACACCAACAAATTGCAGTATTTAAAAATGCCTAGATGTTGCCCACTGAGCTAACAGAACAAGATTAAAGTCATGTGCCTGGCACACATGCAGTTGCAAGTGCACTGCACTCTCTGTGGTACTGGGCTCAGGGCAGGGTACAAATATGTAGTATAGCACCCACTAAAATTATCACTGTAATTTGAATAATCGCTGTAGTTTGAATAATTGTTGTAGTTTGCAGATTCAACATCATGTGATGTGCGTGTATGTGATTCCAGCTTATATATAGAGGCTGGGTCACATGCTGCACTGGCCAATCACAGCCATGCCATTAGTAGGCATGGCTGTGATGGCTTCTAAGGGCAAACAAGTAAAATGCTTGTTGATTGGCTGCCCTGCAGCCTTTCAACATGCGCCATTAAATCGTCAAACCTCGAACTCCAACACGGACATACAGTGAAATGTCCGGGTTCGTGGCATGGACACCGTAATGTCCGGTATGACATAAAATCAACAAGGAGCTGTGCTTGTGGTGGGATATTGTCACACTAGAGAAATACATAGAGGTACAACTGATACCAAGAGGCTTGCGTCTAAAGAAAGTACAATTTTTTTTAAGGATGACAAGAATTTGGAAATTGAGTGGAATTCAACCCTGACTGACTGCTCACTAAAGTTTATGCAAATCATAATCACGTATAAGCTG